>CM076416.1:21952012-22564061 GCA_038363315.1 Mugilogobius chulae
TTTGATCTTATTGGTGAAACTTATTATCCTAGATAGAGAGGGACCGCTGTGGTGAAACGGTTCAAGATAGAGGCGTGTCATGATTGACTTTTTTGTTCAGAATGTGAAGCTTAATGTGTGTACCAAATTTCAGCTTTCTAGGACAAAAAATTATTTTTTCCCCATTCAAAAAGTTTTGCGTCTCCATTGGATAACATGGGTTTTTGTCATTTTTACGTTGCCATGGCAATACGCTTGCAGATAAAAATATGTTCCCATTGGGTTTGTCGTTCAGACAGGTGAGAAGGATGTCTGTGCCAAATTTCATGTGTCTACGGCAAACTAAATTTTTGGGTTCAATGTATTTTGATTTTTGAGGGGGCGCTAGCGAGTCATTTTAACACTTTATTTTTTTTGCTGTATAAAAAACAAAAATTTTTCGCCAATCTTTAATGTTGGGTGAAATAAAAATGACTTTTCGTTAACGTTCAGGGGGTCAAAATTGAGTTTAAAGAGCAGAAAAATAATAATAATAATGGAACAACATTTTTTTTCCATTTTTTCTCTCCTGAACTAAAAGACCTAGACTCTTAAAACTTTCTGACATTGTTCCCATCACAAGAAAGCCGCCTGTGAATTTTTTCAGATTTTTACGTCCAACGGTCTGCCCTGTACGAATTTTTGAAATTTAGATTTCAAGGGGGCGCTATTGGGTCATTTTGTGAGATACCTTCTTGATATGCATATCATTGCGTTCAGTGTCAAAATGTGCACAAACGCTCTATTTTCATTTTCCCATAAAAAAATCTACCAAAAAGAAAGATTTTTTTCAATTTTCCAAATTTTTACAATTTTGTTAAAAAATCACCGTGACCACACCAAGCATGATATTCCAATTCCAAACCATTGATGTGATTTCACATGGGTTTACAGTGTTTCAGCCAAGTTTGACGTGTTTTCAACCAAAATTGTGGCCGTGGTGGCCCAAAGTATGAGGTAATGCACTTTTCCGAGTGACGCGTTTGATCCAAGATGGCCGACTTCCTGTACACTTTGGGGCGGGGCCACAATATTATTTTTTTCATGTTCGGACCTGAACTATTTTTTGGGCCAGGTTTCATATTTTTACTGTGACTTTTTTCGGCGTCGGGCTCCCATTGGCCCAATGTTATTTGATTTTCGAGGGGGCGCTACCGAGTCGTCTTTCATTATTTTTTCACGCGGTCTTCACTCAAAATTAGAGCTCACTGAGTTCTAATTTTCGACACCACTCCCGGGCACGTGCGTCGTCGTTTACTATTTCGTATTCGCGATTTTCCTCCCCCCGAGTCCAATTACAATTAGTCCCTCGCCGGGGACTTCGTCACTCGGCTCGGGCCTAATAACTAGTATTGTTGTTGTTATTATTATAACAATAATTAATAATACGTATTATTATAGCCTAACAATAATTAATAATACGTAGGCTATTATTATAACAATAATTAATAATACGTATTATTCTTTTTATTATTATTATTATTATTACAAAATAATTTACAATAAGTATTATTATTATTATTATTATTATTATTATTATTATTATTATTATTATTATTATTATTATTATTTATATTTGATTATTATTGTCCAGATTTCGCTGTCTTCATCGCACTGCGGCGGATCTACAGCCCTCAAAAAGCCGCTCACATCGCTTGCTGCATCTTACACAACATTGCAAAAAGACACGGCCTGCAAGATGATGCTGTTATAATATAATACAATATAATCATATGTGGTGAGGTTTTGGAGGAGCCTGGTTATAATTAAAACAACGCTGCTGCAAGCACGGAATGATCTCATTTAAAATCATTTCACAGGCAAAGTATGGTTTGGAGACACAAGACAACATGCAACGCGATTTCAATATGATTTTATTATTTTTTTTCTCTTTCTCAGCGTGCGTCCAGACGTCTGTGGCGTCTCCTCGACCTCGCGCGCCGCCGTGCGCACTGTGCCGTGCTTTCCTCACTAGCTGGATGCGCTGTGCGGTGGTCACTCACAATGAGGGCCTGAACAGATGTTTTTAGAGTGGACACAGTCGGACGAAGACCTCGCACAACTCCTGTGAGTGCCCGTACCTCCTGCGCCACGGAAGAAAGACCCTCACGTTGTGGTTTTTGAGTTCTTCAAGTAGCGCGTATATCCACTGCTTCACTGATTTGGCCCGTTTCTTGGAGCTTGAGCTGATTTTCACATGTATCTAAACAAATAATAAGCTTAAAAAATAAGCTTATAAATTAATAAATGTATATTTACAGTATAATGTGTATCCTGCTGGTTATGCAATAGGATGAATATTGGTAAAGTGGACACTTATGTTTGAGGCTCTGTATATTAAAATATGTGCACTTCTACAGCTTATATTTAACTCTTTAATAATCTTTGGCATGTGCAGAATTAAAAATATTTTTTTCATGTAATATTTGATTATATAAATGGTCTCAGTGAAAGAGTGTGTTCCTGCAATGACATAGTCAGTGATAAATTGTGTTATGGTTATAACTTCGGAAAGCTTAAAGATAGAAAGATATTATTATTATTATTATTATTGTATTATTATTATTATTATTATTATTATTATTATTATTATTATTATTATTATTATTATTATTATTATTATTTTTTTATTATTATTATTATTATTATTATTATTATTATTATTATTCATTTATTTATACCGGGAGGCTGCAATGAGACAAGACTCTCCTTTTCATTGGCGCCCTGTTTAAAATGAAAACACAATCATTGAAACATTTTATACAATACATATAATTAAATTAAATTAAAACAAAACAAAACAAGTACAAATATAATTAGAAATCTCTGCCACCAAATGACTAAAACAACAGTTGTGAGTTGGCCTGTTGGCCTTTCCAACGGCATTTATTTTATTCGTGATATCTTGCCAGATGGCATTGCGGCTATAGTGATGGTTTTATTCCTCTGCATGGGTCAGCTCCTTTACGAGAGTTTGCCTCTTCCACGAGGACCTTTCGTTCCTCGGGGTCGAAATTTTTTTTCGTTTGCGAGCCTCTTCCTCTATGTGGAAACTGAAGCACGCAAAAGGGTCATTTACATAGGCCCGCCTTCACCGGTTTGCTCCCGCACTACTGACGCAGTTTCTCTTTGTTGATCGCGTGCAACACGCCCACTTCAGGGACGCGCAAAATTCTGAACTGCGGCCGCAAATTAGTACGTGCTATTATCCACCTTAGTAAATCAGGGCCTTAGAGGGGTGCCCCTAGAGGAGATCTGTCTGGCAAACTCCTGGTCCTCCTTGTCGACGTTTGTGCAGTCGTATCTGTTGGATGTGACAGTGCGGTCAGTGACTCATTTGGTCCTTTATCGCGGGCCGGATGAGTCGACATGAGGTGACGGCCTAAGGACTTTCCTCTTTGTTGGCGATGTGCCTCAGGCGCTTTTTGGAGAGGCGACCTGCGCATTGCTTCCAGTTTCAGCGTCTTCTTCTGGAGGTTTTTGCCTGGGTGTTCTTGGCGCTCTTGGGAGAGGCGGCCTGTTCACCTTCGTTCGTACTCCTTCTGGATACTTTTGTGGTGGTGTCCTGGTGCTCTTGGGAGAGGCGACCAGTTCATCAATGCATTAGCACTCCTTCTGGATGCTTTTCTTGTGGTGACTTGGCGCTCTTGGGAGAGGCGGCCTTTCATCACCTTTGTTTCTTTTCATGCGGGTGGTTGTGGCAGGTCCGGGCAGGACTATGTGCCTTCTCTCCATCCGGTTTCAACCTCGCCCGCTGCCTCTCTGTACTTGGTACGAAGTAGGTTTGCGGGTGCGCTCCAATCATGTATGCCTGCTGGGAGTACATTGATCCTACGGCCTTCGCGTAGGGTATGCCAATAGCGAAGCCCGTAGAGGGCGTAGCACATACGACATAGAAATCTTAGTTACCTAATGTAACTGTAGTTCTATGAGTATGTGCGTAGCCCTCTACCTGCAGGCCCAGCAGGCATGTCTTCCACTGTGCTAGAGTTCAAGAAGGGCGAGCGATAGTGGACAGGGCCTTATATACGGCCAGTGGGGGAACCACGTCCCCATGATTGGAGCGGTACATTGTTTGATCTTCAGGTGCGAGGCGCTGCCTCGAGTGTTAGCCAATAGCGAAGCCCGTAGAGGGCTACGCACATACTCATAGAACTACAGTTACATAAGGTAACTAAGATTTATCGCTCATCCGAGTACTTTGTCTCCAACTACAATCCTGATCGTGCTGCAGAGAAGGTGCCTTTGGTAGTTTCCCGGAGGACATAGCGCCAGCCTACACCTCCTGAGTCCGCCGTGGAAGTGGATCTCCAGACTTCTCTTTTTGCCCGGGACAGGTCATAAGTCCTGATTAGTGCCCCTGAGAGCTCCAATTGGCCTTTAAAGCTTTTTGTTTTCCCGTGCACAGATAAGTGATCTGGGGCTGGGGTACGCGCTGCAGCCGGAGGGTTTTGGGCATGTGAGACTGTGAATCCCGCTCATCCTCTGCAACAAGGCAAGTTTTATGTTGAATATTTGGCTCCGCAACTACAGCAGGAACTTTCCCTGAAAGTGGCCTGTCAACGTTAGCTTTATGTGGGGTCCCGCTACTATAGGTACGTGTTTAGGGACCGTCAATAAATTACTCGTATAAGCAGTCCTTGAGAAGCTGAAATTGAAATTCATAAAAAGTTTCCTAAATAATAAAAAATTAATAAACTCATTAGATAGGCTAATTGTCTTATTTATTGGAATATTAGGCTATTTAGAACATGCAGTCATTTTTTTGGTTTAAGACAGGCCTAATTGTTTGCATTGATTAAGAAGTTTCTTGCTGCTGTGCCTATTTATGATGAGCTTCGCATGTGGCATGTTGTTTTAGTCAGATTTCCCTCTGTGGATGATTTTACACAAACTGCACAGCACTGCACTCTTTCAGTGTCTCTTTCAGTGTCTCTTTCAGTAGTCAGACTTGTGTGTTTCAGTGATTGTTCCTGCTGCAAACTCTCCTTTTCTTTGCCTTGCTGACGACTGTTTCGTCTCCTCACACGCATTTGTCTTTCTCCTTTGCTGTCGCCGCTAAGACGGAAGTTGAGTTTTCCTCGCAAATGGTGGGCGGGAACAGCGACGCGCAGACTGTTGATTGACGTGCGATGCTGCTTATCACACGAACAGAGATCAGACAGATGCCCGAACTCTCGTTTGAACACGGCGGACGAGCCTAAAAAGCGAGACGGTACAACTAAAAGCAGGACAGGTGGTCACTCTGCATATACCATGACATTACAGGACATCTTAAAAAACTGGGGCTGCAACGCGTGTTATATTTACACCAAAAAGGCCTGAATCATACAGTATTGACATGTCCTGTTATTTCGTGGTATATATCTACCTTCTTGTGAGATTGGGTTGGTCAGTGCCAAAGACACTTTTGCAATCTCCCCTCAGAGCCCAAAGTCAGTTCAGCCTCACCGCGTAGTAGTTTACCGTGTGTCTTTGTAAGTTATGTTTTGTACGATTTAATCCCCCCAATCGGAGAGAGATAAGTGCAAGTGACATACAGTTGGGCGAGTGTATGCAGCACTTGTTTTATAGCGCTAAGTGGGCACTGAGGGCAGAACTGAGAGAAAAATAACACTGTTCACCCACATGTGAGTGAAAAGGATCTTATGGCACAGGTTTTGAGAGAAGACACAGTGGCACTGGTGAGACCTGCGAGGAAAGGGAGGAAAAAGAGTCACAGACATGTTTTAGTTCTAAAGTCCTGTCCTGAATAAAGAGCAACAGTTTTGACCGTATCTCTGCTCTGTGCACATCAGAGACTTTTTGGAGGATTTCTCAAACTTTAAGTTTAGTCTTTCCACACAAAAGCTCAAATTGTATTAAAAAAAAAAAAGCTTGGTAAATTAATTAATTAGTTTATGTATTTATTAATTTTACAATAAAATAATAAAATAAAAAAGTAGGCCTTTTAGACTATAAAAGTTTAAAACTAAATTAAACATTAAATGTATCTGTAGCAACATATCTAAACTTAGAGTTTCTAATAATAAACTAGACCAGCCCATAGAGATGATGAAGACAAACATATACAGTACAGACCAAAGGTTTGGACACACCTTCTCATTCAAAGACTTTTTTATTTTATTTTCATGACTATGAACGTTGTAGATTCACACTGAAGGCATCCAAACTATGAATTAATGTGGAAGTATAGTACATAGTCAAAAAGTGTGAAACAACTGAAAATATGTCATATTCTAAGTTTTTCAAAGAAGCCAACTTTTGCTTTGATTCCTGCTTTGCACACTCTTGGAATTCTCATGATCAGCTTCAACAGGTAGTCACCTCAAATGCTCTTCCAACAGTCTTGATGGAGTTCCCAGAGATGCTTAGCACTCTGAAAATTCTTTTGCCTTCACACTGAAGTTTAGCTCACCTACAATGCAATCTACAATGTTCATAGTCATGAAAATAAAGGAAACTCTTTGAATGAGAAAGTGTGTCCAAACTTTTGGTCTGTACTGTATATATACTTACTGTATATATACTTTTGTTTAAGTGGAGTTGTTCTATGAGCTGTGCTCTGCCTCATAGGGAGACACAGAGATAGCAGCTGCAGTCGCTTCTCTCCCCTCACTCCCGGTGTGTTATCACTACGCTCTCCGCCAAGCAACTCGCTCGCCGTGCGGTCTGTTTGGGACGTAAGCATCCGCTAGAGAGCATCTACTTCACAAGACGCGACCTCAGCAGACGCCCGAACAAGCAATTCAATGCACTAGATGCCAATTCACGACGCAAATTTGCTGGACGCCTCAAGACGCAGTTTTACGTTGAGTTAACATTGACGGGCGACACAGTGGCACAGCGGTTAGCGCTCTGGCCTCATAGCAAGAAGGTCCTGGGTTTGACTCCTGGGCCGCCCGGAACCTTTCTATATGGTGTCTGCGTAGGTTTCCTCCTACAACTAAAAACCATGTCTAATGTAACCCCAAATAAAAAGCTGAAAAGTAGGCATGCAAAATTATTCAACCCCTCTGAGTCAATATTTTGTGTAACTGCCTTTTGCTGCAATTACAGCTCCAAGTCTCTTTGGGTATGTTTCTACCAGCTTTCCACATCTTGAGACTGACATTTTTGCCCATTCTTCTTTGCATAATAGCTCCAGCTCAGTCAGGTTAGATGGAGTCTGTTTGTGAACAGCAGTTTTCAGATCTTGCCACAGATTCTCGATTGGATTTAGGTCTGGGCTTTGTCTGGGCCATTCTAAGACATGAATATGTTTTGTTTTAAACCATTCCAATGTAGCCTTGGCTTTATGTTTGGGGTCGTTGTCCTGTTGAAAGATAAACCTCCGCCCCAGTCCAAGTGTTTTCAGACTCCAATAAGTTTCTTCCAATATTGCCCTGTATTTAGCTCCATGCATCTTTCCATCAACTCTGACCATATTCCCTGTCGCTGCTGAAGAAAAGCAGGTCCAAATCATAATGCTCCCACCTCCGTATTTAACCGTGGGGATGGTAGATCTTTGCAGTTCCTCCAGAGTCACCATGGGCCTCTTGGCTACATCTCTGACCAGTTCTCTCCTTGTTCAAACTGTAAGTTTAAGTGTACGGCCTGGTCTTGGTAGATTTGCAGTTGTGCCATACTCCTTCCATTTATGGATGATGGTGTAAGCAGTGCTCTGTGAGATGTTTAGAGCCTTGGAAATCTTTTTATAACCTAATCCTGCTTTTTACTTCTCCACAGCTTTATCCCTGACCTGTGTGGTGTGTTCTTTGGACTTCATGGTGCTGACCGCTCCCCAATACTCTCAAACAAACCTCGGAGGTTTTTACAGAACAGCTACATTAATACTGAGAGTAGATTACACACAGGTGGACTCTATTTATTTGTTAGGTCAACATTGGAACCTTCTAAAGCCCCTAAAAGTAATGTGTTTGCACTCAGAAAAAAAGGGTGTTGAATAATTTTGCACACCTACTTTTCAGCTTTTTATTTGTAAAAAAAAAAAAAAAAAAAAAAATAGATCATGTATGACTGTCCTTCCACTTCACAGTTGTGTGCAACTTAGTGTTGGTCTTTCACACAAAGTTTCAGTGAAATATGTTTGATTTTTGTGGTCATAATAAGAGAAAATGTAAAAAGTTCAAGGGGGTTGAATACTTTTGCAAGGCACTGTAAATAAAACAAAACAAAACTAACTATTAGGTACAGCTAATAGTTAGTTTTTTTGTTTTGTTTTTTTTATTCATCAGCAGTGCCTTAAACTATGGAAGCGTTGCAACAAATCTTTACTAAACCACTGAATGCTGCTTTAACTCTCTCTCAAAGTCCTCCAGCTCCTCTTTCTTCTTCTCTTCTACCTCCCCTTCCTGTGTACGTTAGCCCGAGTCTGAATCAAACCGTAGCCTCTCCGCTCTGTCACGGCGAGCTAAATGGTGTTTTGACACTGTTGATTACGGCTGACATCTGGAGTAAGTTAGCACGACGCTTCACTGATAAACAACAGGAGAGTGATGACTTTTATGGTTGCAGATGACAGATGCTTCGGCCCGAGCGTCACCGTAACTGAGCTCAGCCTGCACTGCACATAAACCACCGCTGTAGCCCCACCACAACAGCAAACAGAAGAGACAGAGAGAGAGAGAGAGAGAGAGAAAAGAGGAGTCTGGGAAGTGAGAAATGTGTGGATAAGGGCGGGAAAGTACTAAATGTTTCTCTAAATTTCACAAGCTTTGGGAAATATTTGTCAAATAAAGTGCATTAGGCAGATTACATTACACTTTCTCGACAAGAACGGAAATTTCCATCTTTTCGTGACAAACCGTAGTCTGCCAAGGTTCACAGGCAAAATATCGGTTGAATATTGTTGAGTAAGCATAGAGCATATAATTGATTTAAAATGACTAAAACACTGATTGATAACTTGCCAAAATACAAGACGCACCAATTAAAAACAAAATGGGAATCTGATCTTGGATGCTCTTACACAGATGAAAACTGGTCTAGGCTTTTGAAGTCTGCTCAAACAAAATTAGTTTCTAGCAAACACGGACACATTCAGTTCAATATCTTTCATAGAACTTATTACACACATAGGAACAGGTATTTCAGATCAATGTCAAAGATGTAACATGAAATCTTGTGCATATGCTCTGGAGTTGTAATAAGATAAAACATTTTGGAATTACGTGATTAAGATAGCATCGGAAGTCTGCGGATCCCAACTGGATGCCGACCCAAGAACCTGGATTTTGGGAGATGTGTCACTGCAACAGCGGCGAAAAAGTGTATTCTTCTAAACTGGAAGGCCTCTGTCTTGCCAGAATACAACGAACTGTTAAGCTATTGCACACCTGAAAAAATTCTACACTTTTCAAGAGGGAAACAAAGTGACTTTGAAATAACATGGACACCCTTATTATCAAGACTGGATCTGAGCTAATTTGTAGTACTAACCTAGTTGTCTTGTCGTGTGTAGACACTAAATCACAAAAACAATACATATACACAATTTTCATAGCTCCTCATCAATTCCATACAATTTGAGTTTTTTTCCGTACATGGAATGTTTGAAACCTAGATGAAAGCAGTTAGTGATTATTTGATTGCCGAGATGGCTGATAATTGTTATTGGTTGCGATTGAATAATTCACTTGTTGCAGCCCTGGTGTAGACATATTAAACTGGTACAGTGCAGAGGAGAGTGTGGGGAAAGTTGTGGGAGGGTTTTTTGTTAGTTAGTTAATTAGTTTATTTATTTTATTTTTTTTTGTTTGTTTTGTTTTTGTGTTTTATTTCTATTATTATTATTATTATTATTATTATTATTATTATTATTATTATTTTTAATATTATTATTATTATTATTATTATTATTAAGCATATAAAAAGCTGGAATGTGTCCAGTATTCCATCTTGTCAATATGTTTTGCTACATTGTATTCCTAAAAAAAAAAAAAAAAAAAAAAAAAAAAAAAAAAACTGACTAAAACTGCAATGGTGGAGAATAGCCTCAGACAGCATGAAAAGACTGAAAACGAAAATTTCCCTCCCAACTGTCAGAGTAAGTTAAACTACTGTATTTCTTCATGTTTGGGTTCAATCTAATCTCTGCTCCATGAAAGAGGCTGAATCTATAGAATCTGCATCAGAAAGTAGAAAAGTGTTGTCTAGACCTGGGCAATATATCGAATTTTTGATAATATCCTGAATGTTGTTTCGAAAATAAGCACAGATTGAATATCGAGTATATCATGCAGTAACAACATGCTGCAAAAGAAAAAAAATAAAATAAACAGTGATGCCGTACTCTTAAAAATTTTTAAGCAATTCAAACAAGAACATGTGTTTTATAATGGGAGACTGCAGCTGTTTTGTGATACATTTTACAAATATTTGTTTGATAATTAAACACACTTGAAAAAAAATGACCATCTTAAATGAGAAAACAAAGGACAATTGCCCCGTTTACATGACGGCTTTAATTCCGAATAAAGATAATTTAATTCTGAATTAAAATTTATTCCGCTTTAAAAAGACCATGTAAACACTTAATTCCTGATAAAAAGTTTATTCGGATTTAAACTTAATTACGAATAAAGTGGGTGGTTTATTCCGCTTTTAAATCCGAATAATTGTATTCCTTTATCATGTTTTATTCGGAATAAAATGATTCCGTTCACACTGCGAATGCGCGCACGTTGTCTTTCTGACGGCGATGACGCAATGCAAGATGGCGGCACGGACACAAAACTTTTTTGCTTTATACTTAAGTTCGATACAGGAGCTACAAATAATGAAAAGAGTGGGTGGGAGAAAACACGAAACACTAACCTTTTCGCAGCGGAAAGTTTTGAACAAGGAGTGTACGTCATGTACGCGGAGAGAGACAAGTATGTCTGATTGCAGCCCGCAGCACTAACGACACGCCCCCTCATGACACGCCCCATCACGACACGCCCCTCACGACACGCCCCCTCATGACACGCCCCATCACGACACGCCCCTCACGACACGCCCCCTTATGACAGAAATGACGTTATTTTGGCGAATATACAAACCGTATTCATACAAAAAATTTCCAAACCTATGGTAAAAGACATATAAGCCAGAGGTGTAATTTAAAATAAGCATCTTAAAAAAAATCTATTTTAAAAGCCGACGTGGAGTGGAGCTCTACCGGCAGTGAAGCGGCTCCATTTCTAGTGCTAGAAAAACGTTATATCTGGGACCAGAGGGACGACGATTAAGTTTAGGAGAACGGGTAAGTTTAGGAGAAGGGTTAGGGTGATGGCTAAGGTTAGGAAAAAGGTTTGGGTAAAGGTTAAGATAAAAAATTTAACAGTTTAGGCCTGTTTAGCAACAGTTATAAACTCATTACCATGGCAACCACCTCGCCTCTGTCCCTCTGGACCTGACTATCAGCACTAACCACTGGAAAACACGTAAAATCAGACAAAATAAAAATGATGTAATAAATAAAGCAATTAAAAATAAAGACATTATTCTCCAGGTCAATTTTTAATAATTCCGGCAATATTATTAAATAATACTAAACGTAATTTGGGTGAAAATGCCCCCAAAGTACAAATAATAATTAAATTATTCAACTTTCCATCTATAGAGTTCGTATATTCACCGAGGTTTCAAATTTTACATCGTCTCTGGCGTCTTTATCGTCAAGAGTTGATGTGAATATCGCCACCTAGTGCAAAGACTGTTCACGCAATACATCCATGTGTTCACGACACGCCCATCTCGACCATGATCTCGACACGCCTCCATCTTGCAGTCTGCAGCGGGACCCTACTCGAGAGAGACGCTGCTCTGATCCCAAACAAGTGGAAACTGGAACTACTTTTCCTCCGCTCACAGAACATGACGTGGAGCTGATGATGTGATTCTCCAGCTGCTGCTTAAAGACTTTCATCGGAACAAAAAAAGTTAGTATCATTGCGTCCGTGGCGTTACAATAATCCTAGGTGAAAAAAAGCCAAAAGCCGGTATCTCGTATCCATCGGATAGCCTATGTGTTTTTCTAGTAGACGTAATTACGTAATGACGTATGTGCGTTCTCTTTCCTCTCTCTTTCTAACCCAGACGTTAAGCGGAATAAGATAAAGCCGATTTAGCGTGTTTAACATGTAAACCTTTATTCGGAATTATTATTTCCATGTAAACTTGAAGAAAAATATTTTAATTCCGAATTAATTAATTCAGAATAATTAATTCAGAATTAAGAAACATGTAAACGTGGACAATGTTTGTCTAGAACTGGTATTTTACATTTTTTTTACTAGATTTTTAATTGGTTTGACCCTGACAAGTATAAAATATCTAATTTTTTGCATCATGTGTTCTTGAGATTTTTTATTGGTTTAAAGATGGAAAAAAAAAAAAAAAACAATACTTGTCCTCATTGTTTTAATCATGTACACCTTGTATTTTTTTTACCTGAAGACAATATTTCATTGAAGTAGCTTTCACCAAAAAGTAGAACAGTGGAAAATGGTTGCAGGTTTAAGTTTTGCTTCAGTGTTTCTTTTTTCTCATTTTCAGTTTTAGAAAATACCCATTATAAGCTCATGTGCTTAGGCCAGTGGTTCTTAACCTTTTTCATCTTGAGTACCCCTAATCATGATCTTACACATGGAGTTCCCTCTATGTCATGTTACTTTTTAGGCGTATCTTATCTTATCTTATTCATATATTTTCATTTTTAACCAATGCATTTCCCTGTTTTACTATATTCCATGTCAACAATTGCCTCTTAACATTTAAAATAAGTTGCAAATAACCTTTTTACATTACAATATGTGAAGTAGTGTAGTCGCGAGTGGCTAAAATGACTGGAAAAGAGGCTCAGAGGCAAAAAAATCCTCTCAACAAAGTGACTTTTTTTTTTTTACAATGCCACCAAAGATATGTTCATTTTGTACAAAACAGCAGCAGGAAGCGTTCGTGACAACACAACCAAAACAATCCGTCTCTTTTGGCACAGGCCAGCCTTATATACCCAGGCCAAGATACAGTAATTGGCCAGTTCCACTTAGCTGGATTAGTAAATTTACTTTTACCACTTTTACACAGACATTAAAGTACATATTTCCAACCCAGACAATAAACCAGTAATAATTTCACAAAACAAATTCACTGATCACCTGTTACACTTATAAATACTTGATGAAGTATATATAAATGGTGACATCATCAGGACAGGGTTTACATAAAAGCAGGAGCTGGCTGGGCGGCTTTTCCCTAAACATTTCCCACCAGGTAAGTTGAGCAGGTAAGTTGGAAGAAATTGCAAACAAAGTACTTTTAACCAATGATTTTAAATAATACACTTTGTCTAAATTATAATGTTATTGTGTGGTTCTTAACTGATGGTAACAAATGATTTGAAGAAATTTTAGCTGTTTTTAAAGTGGTTTAAATTAACCAACGAGACTAACACAAACATTACCCAAGACATGTGAGTGCAGCTTATCAGTAGCTTTTTGTAAACATGGTGAATATATGTGAAAATAAATATATGTGCACCATTGTGTGTGGTGTAAAAGGAGACAAGTGCTCAAGTAGACCCACTTCACAATACTTGCAATCAGGGGTGTCGGACTGGGGGTGTAAATGGTAGTTTCCCCAGGGCCCAGGGCATAAAGGCCCCCCCCAAAGCAGGTCCTTTTTGCTTGTGAGATGGCTTGTTCTTCTAAATGTAATTATTTGTAATATCAGAGAGCTCCATCACGCCTTAAAATTTAGCAAATACACATAAAAAGAAATTGGCTAAATTATTAACAAATCTAACAGCTACAGAATATGATTTATAAGAGATAAGATACAAGAGTTTGCAGATTTCAGTGAACACTCAGCCAGGGTTGGACACAAAATGATTTAAAGTTGAATATTGTCAGCATCTCAACACTCGTCCAGCAACATTAGAATGTGTCGAAAACGTCACTGGGGTTTTATTTTTAGTACAATAGTTCTGACACAAACAATGTATAACTGTCTTCACAAAAAGTTAAACTGACTTAAATATTTATGTTGATATAACTTGACAATGTGAGTCAAAGATTTAGAGAGAGAGAGAGAAGAAAGAGAGAGAGAAAGAGGGAGAGAAGAGAAGAGAAAGAGAGAGAGACGAAAGAGAAAGAGAGAGAAGAGAAGAGAAAGAGAGAGAGAAGAAAGAGAAAGAGAGGGAGAAGAGAAAGAGAGAGAGAAGAAAGAGAAAGAGAGAGAAGAGAAAGAGAGAGAGAGGAAAGAAAGAAAGAGAGAAGAGAAATAGAGAGAGAAGAAAGAGAAAGAGAGAGAAGAGAGAGAGAGAGAAGAAAGAGAGAGGAGAGAAAGAGAGAGAGAAGAAAGAGAAAGAGAGAGAGAAGAAAGAGAGAGAGAGAAGAGAGAAAGAAAGAGAATAGAGAGAAGAAAGAGAGAAAGAAAGAAAGAGAAGAGAGAAGAAAGAAAGAGAAACGAAAGAGAAGAAAGAGAGAGAGAGAAGAAATAGAGAAAGAGATAGAGAGAAAGAAAGAAAGAAAGAGAGAGAAAGAAAGAAAGAAAGAGAAGAGAGAGAAAGAGAAGAAAAAGAGAGAGAAAAGAAAGAGAGAAGAGAGAGAGAGGGAGAAGAAATAGAGAAAGAGAGAGAGAGAAGAAAGAGAGAAAGAAAGAGAAGAGAGAGAAAGAGAGAGAGAAGAAAGAGAGAAGAGAGGGAGAAGACATAGATAGAGAGAAAAGAGAGAGAGGAGAGAGAAGAAAGAGAGAAAGAAAGAAAGAAAGAAAGAAAGAGAAGAAAGAAAGAAAGAAAGAGAGAGAGAGAAAAGAAAGAGAGAAGAAAGAGAGAGAGAGAAGAGAGAGAAGAAAGGGAGAGAAGAGAGAGAGAAAAATAGAGAGGGAGAGAGAGAGAAAGAGAGAGAGGAAAATGAAGAAAGAGAGAGAATGTCAGATGACTCACAAACATTAGTTTAATCAACATAAAACTTTAAGGCAGAAACTGAACTTACATTTTTAAGTTAAAGTGCATTTTATTTTTTAGAGTGTTGTTTTGTCCTAATAGCAAAACTAATTATGCATGCATTGTTGAAATTAAAGAAATTTAGGAAATAAAACCTAAATGAACAGAAAAATAATAAGACTGGACTAAACAATTAAAACACAAGAACGTGTACAGGGGCCCATCAGCAAAGTTTGTACTCGGGGTCCAGAATTTGGTTCTACGCCCCTGGTTGCAATTCTACCTTTCTTTTAGATCTACAATCATCTCAAGTACCCCCTGGTAAATGGTTGCGTACTTCCCCCTGGTTGTGAAACACTGGCTTAGACTAAAGCAAAGGTTTCATACATATGCTTGCAAAGTTGATCAAAAAAAATCTTGACGTGCAAGAAAGCAATTAGATCTTTGCTGCCCTCGCCAAGCTCGCTGTCCTTTTTTGGTGCTGTCAATAAATGTCCGTTCACACCTACTGGGCGTCACTTAAAGGTCTCCGGGCATTTCCCACTGTTGCGAGTCTGTTTGAGGTTTAGTTGTGAGCAAAGTAAGTCTCTGACCGCTTGTAAGAAAACATGCAAGAACAACTTTAAAGCAAAACAATTATATATTATTTGAATATGTTTGTGCTTTCATTTACCGCATAATTTACTATACTATTACCTAAAATACAAATTGAAAATGTAGGTTCCCCTTTACCCAACATTAACCAGCTTTCTAGCGAAACAGCTTTGACCAAAAACCTATAAATTCCCCAATATATCCAGCTTTAAATTTGACGCTAAGAGCTTCTATTTGAATAAGATACACCCTGTTCTAAACCCAAAACCAAAGCCCCGCCGCACCTGGCTTACACGACTCAAATACCCAAACGTTTCATCTGGGAAATAAGAAATGACTGAATCCACGTGTTATTAAAGTGAAATCAAATGGCTCCGACAGCGCCGCGCGGAATTATCTTTTGGCCAGGAATACGATCCAACATTTGCCTCTAATATGGCAGTCATATCAGATATCAGATGAAGCACTCTCAATTGAAATCTTCCTTATGTGGACGATAATGACTTTCCTGCTTGAATCCAATTTAAGAGGCTCTAATGGCCCCATAATGTTTCCCTGCACGGCCGATGAACATTCGCAGACCACAGACACTCAGTCAGTCTAAATCCTTCCTTTTTTTCTCTCTCTCCCCCGCAAGAAATCTCCGATATCACAGACAGAGGGAAACGACTCAATAAGGGAAGCGTAATTATTATGGTTATTAATATTTCTCCATATGCTGCCGGGGTAGCACTTACAAAACCTATTTACTGATGATGCGGTCTCATAACAAGCCTATTTTCAAATGTAATCATAATAGCGCAATATAACTTGGTGTAGTGTAGAGCAAGCAAATATCTGCAGCGAGCTAATGCGATCTGAAAAGAGGAGACCGCATGTGGATGTGATGAAGGGAAATCGGGCGGAGGAACCTCCTGCGTGTGGAGATAAAAAGGGTTCATATAAGTGTAGATTAGGCTAAATAAAAAAAAGAGACAAAAACATGCAGGATTGGTATAGAAAGGCAGTCACTTGGCTTTGTTTGCTGTAATAGTTTCTTAATTTAAATTTTTCCACTGTTCCACACAGTTCTCAGAAGTGTACTTCTGGTCAGCTCCTCCTCGGGATTGCTTCAAAACAACCATTAAAGTGTTCACATTGTCATTTGCCGGTCAGATATCTGCGATAGACAGCGGTTAGCGTAAGGCCTGAACCCACTGTGCACTACAGCGTTTACACACGTAAGCTCGCGTAACAGTCGAGCGCCCGCGGCCACACTGCCAGCTATTTGACAGCTTTTCCTTTGCTTAGAAGTTTACGCAGAAGGTGACATTCCTTATAGGTCCATCCACTGAATCAAAGCAGACAGCAGTATGAGCATACTACCACCTAGTGGCTGTATCCAGACAAACACTGGGACTACTTTTGGATGTCAGCTGGAAAACCCATGTCAATTGTCACTGCCCCACAAAAACAATGAGCACAGTCAATAATTTAATGCAAATAAAATTTTTTGAAATTATTTTTGGGAACTTTTGCAAACTTTCTGTGTGTTTTTGTTTGGAATATGCACATACACTCGCGTCCAGCTTAAAAAAATAGGTTGGAATCTATTTTCTGCATTCTACTGTACGTGCAGAAGACGCTCTGCTTCCAACACACGCCATGCACAGACAGCGGAGCCGCTCTTATAGCTACTTCCTGCTGCCCGGCCCACTTCTTCTGCTCCCCGGCCTACCTACTCTGCCCCCTGTGCTGCCTGGCAGCCAGTGCAAAGATACCAGAATCAAAGTAAACTGGTAATCTTTTTAACTGCCAGTTTAAAGTTTTTATTCTTAATTTTGCACAAGCTGCAGAAGCTCAAGAAAAGCCTGACTGACTCCAGCGTAAAGAGCAAGACAAAAGTCTTAGTGAGTGACATTAGGAGCAATGCGCCTCATTCATGACATGTTCTTACAAACACATTTGTTCTTAAGGGCTTCTTGCAAACATTTCTGCCATTCACAAAATTTGTTCTTAGCTGAAAATGTTGGTCTGTAAGAACAAATCAGAAACAGGAAAGAGTGGGCCTCATCACCAAATTCTATCTCTATATTGTAACATCATACAGAGCCCCGTCTTCTAACTTGAGCTGTCTTCACACTGATCATTCATCACTCACCAGATTTTCATTTCATCCATTTGGAATCCACTTGTAACAGACTGGTGTTGTGTGACAGCGGACTGACAACATGACGCCGTAAAGGCCATTCTCCCCCGTATAGCCTCGCCCTCATATATCACGGCGGCCATGTTGTATCTGGATCCATACGCGGCTCAAATGACTGATCATATCTGTCATATTGATGTCTATCAGAGGCAATAACAGCGCGGCGACACAGGCTCTTATCGCGCTCCCAGCTCCGCGCGCATCTTTCATTTCAGCACATATCAGCGCAGCGGAGACAAAGCCCGACACAGCACACCGCGGGGCACGTCTGACATGTTTTATTTACCACCGCTTCACGCATCAGTCAAGGGGGGAAGGAGAAAACCCGGAGACAAGAGGTGATTAGAGCCTGGAACACTCACGGCAAGGAGGTTCTGGGTTTGACTTCACTTCTGCCATCAGCTTAAACAGGTCTGAAACCACAAATTACAGTATATACCCACGTTTTCCTTTGACTTGCACATTAAGAAGCATCGAAAAAGTCCCTTGGGAGGTGGAACTGTCTAATACTGCAAATGTTTTTACGTTCGCTTGAGGTGGATTTTGTTTTATGTGCACAACGGATAAAGCAAATTTTGAAAGCTGGAAATTCAGTTCTTTGCAATTAACTTATGAAGCTAACTAAAGCCCACGGGACCCTTGAACACATACGGGGCTTTTCCATTAGTATTTGCTCTGCTCGGTTCTACTCGACTCATCTTCTACCTGACTTAGATCCGCTCAGACAGATAGAATTTCCATTACAAGTGAGGTTGAGGGGGCTGTTGTGAAGATGGGCGGTGTTCAGCTCCTGCTTTCTTTTGAAATGTTCATTATCGGCCCAAAACATTTGTTACATTTGTTACTAGGGATAACCATAGCAGTCCCGATGCTGCACCTTAACAGTCCACTGGATCGATTAGCTCTAGGCCTATTATTGGTTCTGAGGGAGCGTAATTCATACAATCTTTCTCGTTCACACACTTTGTCAGCCTTGTTTTGGTGTATTGGCACATTTGCGTCTCTCTGCTTGTGTTTATGTGCAGTGATCAGGGCTTTGTGCAGTCTTACAATCATTTTTGCCATTCACAAAGTTCTTAAGTGAAACAGTTCTTCTGCGAAATGAAATCCTCACTCAGAACAGTCAGGAACACTCTTGTAACAAAAATGCAATTGTTTTATATTATATATATATTTTTTTCTTTCTGGGGTGTATGGTAGCAGAGTGGTTAGAGCTCTGGCTTCCCAATAAACAGATCGTGGGTTCGATTCCTGCGTCTGACCATATCAACATCCCATGATCTCTCTTGGTGGAGTTTGTATACTCTACCGTATGCGAAGTTTTTGGTTCAACATAAAAAAAAAAAAAAAACATAAATGCCAAATGAAACATAAACACATTTAGGCAAATTAATGTTGTAAATATTGCACATTACTGTTTACTTTGTTCTTGTGGCGATCGATTGTCTTGTTTATATTTTTGTAAAATTGGTATTCAGGACAAAATGGTGTTTGTTTTTTTTCAATTACATCTATGGAATCTTTCAAGGCACACATGGCAGTATATAAGGCACACTGGTTGAAATCACTGCTCTACCGTGTCATCAGGGATTTTATCTGGGTAGTTCGGTTTCCTCCTACCTCCAAAGACATACTTGTTCATTCTAATAATGCATTGGATGTACACAGTGCTTTTCAAGACACCCAAAGATGCTTCCCATCATGCATTATTCATTCATTCCATACTCTGTAGTGGTAAGCTCTGACCACTACTAACCATTCCCACTCACACCAGATCCCTAGGCAATGTGGGTGAAGTGTCTTGCCTAAGGACACAACAATGAGATTCTTCTCTGTTCGCCCCACTGTGGCACCTGAGCTTCCTCCAGCGGTCTCCCATCCAAGTACTGCCCAAGCCCAACAGAAAATGCATGAATTAATGTATCTTTTCTTTCCAATTATTGTATTTAAAACATAATGGACATGCATTGATAGGGAGAAAACTTTGTGAATCTGATGCAGAGTTTTGTCAGTCCTTTCTTAAAGTAAAAGATATGGACACTTTTAACTTTTTCCCCGCCAATGATAAAAATTTTTGGACTTTTATTTTCTGCAGCGATGTAGTGGCTCTCTAATGCACGTGCTGACTTTGTCGACAGTCAAATCCATGATGCAGTTTCACAGATTCACCAGCAGATGGGGTAACTGGGTAAACAATAGGACCGAGAGGAGGTCACATGACCGGGAAATACATATGCTCTATATTTTCATTTCTACAGCACAGTCGGATGTGTTTTACGTCATTAGTAAGTAAATAAGTAATCTATATTTGAAGAGCGCATTTCACAGACAGAGTCACACAAAGCGCTTCACAGTGAGATGAACCTTTCCCCACTCAGTGATGATGATTCGCCTAAACACCAAGCGCCTCAACCTCCGACTACCACCAAGTGTTCCCTAGAACACAGAAAGGTCCCGGCCAAGCGGGAATCAAACCCGCAACCTTTTTGCTGTGAGGCCAGAGCGCTATCCACTCTGCCACCGTGCCGCTGCTTCAGGAGGTTGGGTTTCTTTTCCAAAACATCTTAGACTAGTTGAGTAAGTTTAGAGCAGATATTTGATCTTTAAAATGAAGAAAAGACGATCCTACTGGACTAGGACTTTGAGGCATCTCCAGGACTCCAGGCTCTTGGTCCAGGCAATAATCCAATCAAAATGGGAAAAAAAACAAATCATAATTATTTTAGGAATGAGCTACAACAACATGTCCAAATACTAAAAACTCCACAAGACAATAAAGGCATTAGAACATAAACCTATTTACAAAATACGTAAACTCTACAACTGGTAATAAAAAAAACAAAATAAATAACAAAACTCTTCATGTTTATTTGTGTTTTCTTGCCCCTCTTGTCTTCTCTTGTAAACAACTTTTTTGATTGACCTGTTTTTTGTTTTTTTTTAATGTTTATTTCGCCAGTGTACTGTATACATCTAACTGTATGTATAACTCCTTGTGTTGTTAATAATAATAATAATAATAATAATAATAAAGTGTCAGAGGAAGTCAAACTACTCTGAATCTACAGAATCCGCATCAGAAAGTAGAAAAGTGCTGTGCTGCCTTCTCGTCTGTAACACAGCTTTTGATGTTTTGAGGTTTAAAGATGAAAAAGACACTCGTCCTCATTGTTTTAATCATTGTAAACCTTCATTGTAGTGGCTCATATTCTTTCACCAAAGCATAAGGGAAGGTCTTTGCAGAGAGACAGTTAAAAAACAAACTTGTACCATATGCAAAGTTTTAGAGGTTTCACCAGATGCTTAGATTGTTGGCAAATTTTCCAATCAAACACAAACAAAGAAACTCACTGATCATTGATAGCTTTATTGGTCCATTAAGATACACTTGTTTGCAATACCAACTTTTGAAACAACAAAAGAAGCCATATTAAATGAACTTGACTGTTGTGTTTAGGGTGATTCATGCATTGATCCGCCTTTGCCTGTTTGAAATCCCCCTGATGCACGCCCACTGCTTTGTGCGCCAATTTGATTTCTCTTAAACTGTGAGGCAATGAGGATTCTGGATTCCCTATGGACGTTTTGCTCTGGTCTAACAGGGCGGCGTGTTGTGATCACACTGTGTTCATACTTGGGATGCAACAATATTACATTTTATTATTGTGACACAACTCGCAATTATTCACACTTATGATTACCTCGACCAAACGGCAGTGAGATCTTTCTCTTTTTAGCTCTTGTGCATTAGGGCTTGTGCAGGGGCGGACTGGTTATAGGTGCATTCTGAAGGAGTACGCTCGCTCCATGGGACAGATGCCTCTGGTAGATTTTTTAAATTATTTTTTTCATCACAACCTAATCTGGGAGCAGTGACCACATCCACACCCTGAGAAAAGACGGCTGACTGTGAGGCGTTGCCAGGGATGTTTGTGTTTTTTTGACAAACCAAAAAAAGAAGAGGCCACAGACTTGTTGAGCACAGCAGCGAACGGAAAACATTGTGTGCATCACGGGATTGAGTGCAGAGTGTTTTCTTTCTTGTGCGCAGTTATAAAAGTGAAACAACAATGATGAAATGCCAGTGGATTAAAGCAGATTTATAAATGTCACAGAAGAGCGGAGGCTCATTAGAGGTAAGGAGCAGTTACACTGCAAAAAATACATTTCAAGACAAGCTAAAGTTGCTTGATTCCAGGATTTTAATCTAATTTCAAGCATTTTGACTTATTTAACCTCAGTTTATTGTAGAGACATTTATTATTTTCCTTGTTTCAAAGTGTTTTTAACTGATTTCATGACATTGAATGAATGATTGATTGATTTATATAGCACATTTCCACAGACAGATGTCGTCCAAAGTGCTTCACACAGTAACCCTCCTCCCCACTCAGCTATGGCAAGTGGGGAGGGAAACTCAGCAGAGGCGATTTGCCTAAACACCTGGCGCCTCAACCTCCGAGTCACACCAAGCATGACACGCATGTTATTGGTTGGTGGGGAAACCGGAGTGCCCGGAAGAAACCACCCAGACACGGGGAGGAACATGAAAACTTAGCACAGAAAGGTCCGAGCCGAGCAGGAGATTAACCTTCTTGCTGTGAGGCCAGAGTGTTATCCACTCTGCCACCGTACTGTTGCTTCTTATTCAAGGCAAATTGTTTGCCAATGGGTGTTATTACATATAAAATATATCGTGTGGCCACCGTGTCCCTCTTTCGCAGTGGCGTGCTGGGATCATTTTTCAGCCCAGGAAAATCAGACGTTAGATTGGCCCATTTGTTCAGTAAGTCACGTGACTTAGCTGGTAGCTGAGTGGTTAAGAACTGCTTTTGCCTTTTCAGCACCCACGTTCGAGTCCCGCTCAGGATACCTCTCTTTTGATTTTTTTTTTTTTTTTTTTTAACCAATATCTACTCCACCTCTCATACATTGTCTTCTCCAGTAGTAAACTACCTAGTTTTAGTCACAACATGGTCATAGTCCGGCTTTCCTCCACCTGAACTCTCCTCTGCTGCACAGCAGTGCGCTCTTGGACACACACACGAAGCACGCGCTCACACAAACACAGAGCGTTCTGGCCCACAGTGTCTGAATGAGGAAATGCGCTCCACTCCGCCGAGGTGATTCTCGCATATAAATCTACTGAAGTGTTCGTTCATCAGCCGTTTTTGCTCGTAACTCCGAGAATATACAACGGATTTACTTGAAACAAAGTTTGACTGAGAGCTTATGAGGTGTAGAGCGTTTTTTGGTTCCAAAATGTGTCAAGAGTCTTTGATTATGCGCTATGTGCTGTGAATCACATCATGGACTTGAAGCAGTGCTGGCTCCGCCTCTCCCAGCACTGTGCTCACATTTGCCAGCTGCATGGGCCGGGCCTCTCTCTCTCTCTCTCTCTTCAACCACGGAGCGGAGGCCACTGGCCCAAAAGTCACGCGGCCCGACTCTCCCGATTAGCCAGCACGCCCATGCTCTTTCGAATTTCTGTAGCCGTGATTGACAGATTAATGAGCCAATCAGAGACACGCATCTTCTGTCTTCTGAAAACCCCCAAAAAATAAAAAAATACATGAAAAAAATATCACATGGAACTGAAAAACATCGCAGATTTCTGCAGAATCAATGCACGAAGCAAAAAATCGATTTTAATGTGAGGTGAGTGACGTTAGATTTTGGTCTAAATGACAGACGACCAATCAGCTCCTTTGTTTCATCTGCGTCATGCTAATAAGCTAACCTGATTGCCCGGTACGATGTATATTTGATCTGAAAGGCAGGCGGAGGGCGTGGTGACCAGACCTACTCTTCACAGTTTGCTGAAGCGTGGGCTCTGGATCTGGATCTCAGACAATATTTCTCCAAACTTTGAAGATGAAATGTTGCCTACATTAAAAGCCACACAAAGCTTAAGAATATTTGTTCTGACTAAAGTTTCAGACTTTGGCATTTATGTGACTGTCCACAAGTTAAGTGTGAGGATGCAGCTTGTCAGGTGTGTTTTGTGCGGACTGGAGAGAGAGTGACGCCCCACTGAGAAAGACACTTTAGATAGTTCAAATGTTATAAAGGGACTCTTCCATAGCTATTTGCTGATGCACAAACCTTGTACTACACCACTGATAATGCCACATACAAAGGCAGGTCAAAAGTGAAAGTAAAATATGAGCTATCCCAGGTGTGTTGCAAAGACCAGACCAGAGGGAGAAGATTTCACCGAATTATCCAGAGGCACCATTAATTACAAATGTCAATCAGTGATATTCTAAAGGCCTGCATCAAAATGTCAGCCTGGCCTATGACTCTGCTCTGCGCACACATGCTCCCAGCAGAGGAGACACTTTTCATTATGCATCACACGTCATGGGAAATCTACCTCCGTCTGTTCTTAGGCTTAACTAATAATAATCAGCAACAAGGTATTAGGCTTTATGATTTAGATTGTGGAAGCAGATTGGAAATGTGGAAGAAAAAGTCATAAGACAAGATTGTTTTGGTTGAGTGATGATGATCCACACTTGCTAAGCTTGGTTAACCAAAGAAGTGTTCTTCAAACCTAAAAAAAATCACACATATGAACAATGTTTGTGCAGTTTCTTCAAATATTCTTTAGTTATAAGTCATAATGGAGGTCTAGATTTGTCCTCGTGTTTAGTCCTGACTGGCACCGCACAAGGCCAGTCCCTGAGGTCCTCAAAATCTGAGATGTGCCATATCAACATATCAGCACCTTAGTGCTAGTGTAAGTCAATGTGGAAACCTAAGCACACCAACATGAGGGAACTTCCTGGTTCTAATCAAGGCTTGAGCAGCAGGATGCACAGCGATACGTACTGTGACTGTCTTAACTGCTTGTGTGCATAGACCGTTGAGCAAGCCATAATAATAGTCTAATATCTCTTTATCTGTTCAAAGATTGAAACATTGGTACCTTCTGATTTATAAGTCTATTCTTTGGTTGATGCCTCTCCATCTCCAACAGCTCGTAACGCTCTTACCCTGGATGTACACAGACTGCGAGTTCGGTGCGGGTCGGGACCTGCGCGGGTCCCGCAGAACTTAGAAAGTGCTTAAAACCAATGCGCCCAATGTACACGGACCTCCGAAGAATGCGGATGAGAGTGCGGGAGCCTCTCAGGTCAGCGGAAAGAATCCACATGAAGTCTATTTTTCCCAGAGACCGCAGCGGCCTGATTCGGCTTTCAATTCATTATACAAGCGTTCTTGCGGGAATTTACGTAAATTCGAGTGACTTTGGAGAAAACCGGGCCATAATTAAAAGCATCCGGTGTAACAGGTACTTTGCGAGAAACTTGCATGTGTGCTGAACTGAACCCGCCATGCAGTCTATGTACATCAAGGGCTAGAACCTGCTCCTGGTAAAAAGGCTTTTAAATTTGCCGCAGCATAATTTTGGAATTAACAAATTTCAAGTTTAAGACTTGGTTTCATTGGCCTTATTTAGGAGACTTCTAAATTAACATGAAACAAAACTCTCAGTCTGCAAATGCTGGTCTACTGATCCATTGTGTAAAAAGTGAAATGTTGTGTATTGGTTTATGTGTGCTTGTTGCCTTTTGGCTAGGACACTCTTGCAAAAGAGTTTTTTTAATCTCAATTAGCTTTTCTCCTGGTCAAATAAAGGTTAAAAACAAACAGACAAAAAATCCCTGCACTGCCCCACAAGAACAAATCCAAGTCTTTTGATTTTAGTTCCTTTACATACAATAAACTGAAAATAACAGGAGAAGGACCAGGGATGATTCAGGTAGAATTAATTATGATCACACGACTGTATATCACCGTTTTCTCGCGTTACTTCCAAAAAAAACAAAGTTATAACTCTCAGATGAATGCAAATACAGAAAGTAACTCTACAGCTCACATTACTGCGGAGAAATGGTCTATATTCATCTAATATTTAGTTACACAGCTAAGTGAGCAGAGACAGACCTTTCAGAGCCAGATTTACTCAAACAGATGAAGTTTTTGTTACGTTTTACTCTCGGCATTTGGAACAAAATGCCTAGCCCTCCTCTCTCATCTTCTAAAGTGAAAGTGAAAGTGTCTTTGCTCCGACACTTCATCTGTTACTCACTCTGGTCCAGTTAATATGAAAGAAGTTGTGGGATAGATCCATAAAAACAAAAATATAAAGTCCAGCAGCGTGTTTGTTTCTGATGTAAGTTAGCTGTAGCCGCTGTTAGCTGAGAATTGCCTGACCAGTCCTACCCTCCTACATTCTGTTACATTCTGTTTGAATGCAGAAGGGTCTGAAACCGTAGCCTCAGCCAATCATTTACTCGTCCAATGTTAGGACGATCCAATCAAGCATGGTGATTCTGACACGTGACACAAAAAAATCGGAAGTTGCTTTGCAGGTCCCATTTCAAAACATTCAAGAAGGCTCGTGCTTCGGTTTTGAACAATGAACGTATCAATTCCTTAAAACCTGAGCAGCAAACCGTGTTGAGGAGCTTCAGACTGAAAAAATCCTCGCGCTACATGTTTACGAAAGCATTGTGTCGCTGTTTTGGTGGAATTTCTGGGTTTTCTGTAATTGGTTGACTCAGCGCTCAGAAAGGCCGCCCACGAAGGTCCGCTCCCAGACCCTCACGGTTTGTCTGTCAAAGCTTGTAGGGACTGGCTGGTCAGGCAAAGCCGAGAAGCCGTGTGTCTTCTTTGCTGCTGACGTAACGTGTTTCTGTCACAGCGCCTCTACAGGCGAGGAGCAGATGGGTCTCTACTGCGCTGGTTTGATTGGCAAACAGTGTATTGTGAATGCGAACCGAGCCAGTTTAGAGAAAGATACAATGTTGCAATTTTGGTTCCCAATCAAGCCGAGTCAGGTTCGGTTTGTATTGTGAATGCAGCCCAAGTCTACTTCTCAGATATAAATGCTTTCAAACATTGATAAAACATACTTTGGAAACACTGCACACAACACTTTTCACCACCTCAACATTGTCCATTTCCTCTTTTCCTTCCCTAAAACAGTCCCAAACCTGGAGCTGTGTTCTTCTTCTATCCGCGCTAATGCAGCTGACCACCTCGAGTAGTGATCGTACTAACAACAGCCCAATAGAACATGATGAATAGGCTCAAGTGAGGAGCCAAGCCAATTAGATGTTCCCGCTCGGACAAAATGGATGAGTCGTGGAGTAATGAGACAACAGGAGGAGGAGGAGGAGTGAGCGCGGGGCTGTCAGAACACACTCACGCACACACACGCCGACGGAGATGGATGTCCAAAATTACACGCGTTTGAGAGGTCACTTAGGCCGATCCGCACACGTTTGCCGGTGGAGTCGGCGCAGATAATTACTCATATTTGTTTGGAAATGGGGTCGTGACACAGTGAGGTGGATCCGCGACAGAAGGAGATGATGTCTTTGTATAGTCGTACTCCAGAACAGAAGCAGCGCGGCGTGGAAATCATTTCACATTGTTTTTTATTACGACGACAATCTCGTTTTTTTAGTGGGACAAATCAAAAAGATGTTTAAAGGAAGACAAAACAGTTTTAGAATGGTCCTAACTGCTCCAGAATCTGTTTCATTTAAAGAATAGTTATCTGTTTGTTTTATTCTTTTTTGGTAGTTTATAACAAAAGGCCTATTCAATTTTACTTTCTAGAAGGCCACATTTAATCGAGGACCATGGCTTCTGGGCTGGGCAAGAATATTCACAGGACTAAGTTTGGTTCTAAAAACTAATGCAGTCTATTTTGCCAATAAAACAAGAACAAACGGGATTGTTTAGCTAAAATATGGAAAATACAGCAAGAATGAGTCAGAAAAAAAAATGCATCTGGAATTGAAACAAGAAAAGATCAATTTAGCTGATCTTTTTTTTTTTTTTTTTAGACAGGAAAAATATATTGTAAAAAATATAATAAAATCAAGATAACTATTGTCTATTTCAAGCACTTTAGGAATTTTTAAGTTGGCCACTTTTTCCTGAGAAATAACCCAGATTTATTTTTACAAACAACACATTTTTGTAATATTTTGAAAGTGAATGGAGGGCCGGATCAGATTTTTGGAGGGCCCATTTTGGACCCGTGCCTTAAGATGAATAGGCCTGGCCTATAGGGCATCAGGTGTTCTGGTTTCAGTAGAGTCGAGCAGAGCAGTGCCCTCTCACATGCTGCTTGTGGAGCTTTCTCAAAATGAGCAGTCGTATTTAAGACAACAGTGATCGACTCCCGCACGACTTAGGCCTTTCTTGGTGGAGTTTGCTTGTTCCTCCTCGTGTCTGGGTGGTTTCCTCTGGGCACTCCGGTTTCCCCACAACCAGTAACATGCATGTTAGGCAAATTGCATCTGCTGAGCTGCCCCAGGGCTGCTTTCTATCACTGAGTGAGAGGGGGGTTACTGTGTGAAGCACTTTGGAAGACATCTGTCTGAGTAAATGTGCTATAGAAATCAATCATTCATTCATTAAAAATCCACAAATTGAAAAATGTTTACATAGTTGATTCTCAAACCAGGCTCATGTTGGTGTTTATTTATATTATAATTACACAAAATTATTTTTCTTTTATTTGTTCTGCATACCTGGTTAGTTACTGTGCTGTCTTGGTCCGGATGTGGTCTCTTCTTCGTGTGTCCCTGGGGGGGTCGTGGCTTCCTCTTCCCTTTTGAAACCCGTGGTGGGAAGAGGGTTTGTTATCTAATATAATCCGGTGTTTATGTGCCTTTTGGCCATTATTTCACTTTTGTTTTGGTCACTGAGCAATCTATAGTTGTATTTAAGTCAATATTAAGCCTTTAAATTGTTTCGATGTTTTTATTTATTGATGTGAAGAAATCGGGAAAAAATACTGACGCTGTCATTGTCTCATTTTCCCTTATAGCTGCTAACTGCCTTATAGCCAGCAGTTAGCGGCACATATTAAAGATTGTTTACTCTTGTTATAATCCAGTTATGTTATTTGCCCAAAATATAAAGAGATCAGAGGCACGTCTGGTTGAATGATGTATTTAATAACGCCAACGCGTTTCGACTCTGAGTCTTCATCAGGCCAGTGTAACACAGGTGTTTGACAGCCTCTCTAAATAGTGCAAGTCATGTGACCTGGGACATCATCACATGACAAATACATTTCCCAAAATTTATAACTAGTTTAAATACAATATACAAAAAATCACAGATGATTCATATGCATCAACAACACACACCAAATATAAGTTGCACCAAGAAAAAGAGCAGCTCACATACGGTGCAGATTCCTGCTGCAGACAATATATACATTTTATAAAACAAACAAGGAGCACAATCATAAAAATGGGGAATAGTCGATTTCTTCATTGAGTCCCCGATATCGCATGGCATTTAGTGTGTGGATCCAGTATGTTTCACGTTGCAAGAGATGTCTCAGCCTGCATTTTCGATGAGCACCTGGTATGTTACTACATTCATCTGTAAGATCCAGTGAGCACCCTTGGATTCTTCTCTCTATGTTATTTGCCCTTTTGAAACCTGTTGTGGGAAGATGTTTGGGCCAGCGGTTAGCAGCACACGTTAAAGATTGTTTACTCTTGTTCTAATCCAGATTAAATGGAGACTGCTTCCAAGCGATCGGATGTGTCTCGTGGTTCCCTCATGCACGAACAAGCGTAGACCAGCACACACAACGCAGAGTGAAACACACCGGTCACATTGGGACAGGAGACACGTAGCTGATGGCTGTCCCATGTACTATAGAGCATATGTCTGATAATTCTCCTCACGGCGAAATCGTAACCTGCCCCAAGCCCCAGCTCTAAACTTATCCATTTTAGTGACTTGAAGCCTAAACTTGCCTGTTAAACTTAAAGAAAATATCAATGTGACATCCCTGGTTAAGTCACATTTTCTTTATAAACAGAAGAGGAGTAGCTCACCTAACCCATTGATACCAGCCGTCCCTGCTGTTTAGGTTAAAAGCACAATATACCTCTTTCAAAACATGGCTAAACATTCAAAGAAGTCAATCCGGCATAATATTTGTTTTTTTAAAAGCTCCGCCTGGCCTGCGCTGCTCGCTAAAACGGCATTGAAATATGGAAAAACCTCTCGACCTCCCGGACAGATGGGCTTCATCCTGTCTCTCATTGTCATAAATGCATATACAACTGCGGCTGGCATTGTGCGCACGTGATGAATGGAAGTCAGCGTTAGGGCAAAAGAGGAAGAAGAAGAGGAGGAGGAGGGGCCCGTGTTTGTCTCCCATCGCCCAGGAAAGCACCGCAATAACCTTTACCTTGGGCTGTCAGAAAACAAAACTCTACCGGATCTGCACTGAGCGCCAATCACGCGGCAACACGCACACACAAATGCGAGCGCGCTACATGAAAGAGTCGGCGAGATGCTGGGACATTTAGGCTCCTCATCTATCTCCCATGGCCAGGAGCTGCGGCGCTTAGCAAATGTCAACAGAAAATAATGCACACACAAAGCCAATCTTATTTGTTCAAGAATGGCTCGAGGTCACCACAATTCAGCCGGCCGGAGAAGCAATAGAGCAGCAGCAGCAGGCTAAACCGCGCCGATGTTAGGCCCGACTCCACTTATATACTCTCCCGCAGAAAAACGGAACTGTATTGAGCGTCGTTGTAAGATATTGCGGTAATGGCGTCTTATTTGAAGTTACCGTTGGGGATGGGGAATTGAATCAAAAGTAAATCGCACTCAGGAATAACTCAAGAGGAGATGGTCCGTTCTTAGAGCGAGGAGCATTGTGCAGTAGTGCTGGCTTGGATTGTTGAAAATGTTGTTGTGAAAATGGCATTATGGCTGATTTGAAGCTGCTCTGAGGTTGTGAAAACGGTATAGTTTGGTATTTCTCTGTCTGACCTTAAACCAGAAGGTGATTTGTTTTTTTTTCTACTAACTAAGGATGTATGGGGAGAGGGGGTCCTGGGGTTCTTCCCTCAAAAAAATATTTGAATAAAACAAAACACATTGCCTTTATTTATTGTGCACTTTTTATGTGTCTTAGCAAGTAGGAATTGTTGTCATGTTGTATTAAAATACTCACAATTAAAAATACAAAACCCTCAAATTCAGTTTGCTGGTTCTGTGATACAGTCAATCCCATTTTTAATTAAAAAATTGTATAGATTTTTTATCAGGCCGCTCACATGCTCTGCTGATGCTTATCTTCAGGACACAACACATGTTCTGAACAAACCCAAAGAAATTAGGCTACTTCCCAAAACCTTGTAACAATGGATGCGGAAGCGCTCTTCACAAATATTGACCATGGTGATGATGGCCTACATGCGCTCTAGTACGGTCTTCAAAAAAGACCAAACCCAAACTGCCCTCCTACACATTTTATTGTTGAGCTTACACGGTGGACTTTAAACAACAATATTTTACTTTTTCAAGACAAGCTCTACAACGGGAGCAGCTTATGTTCCCAATTATGTGGGGCTACACTTGGATTATTGGGAACAGCAGTACGTTTGGTCCAATTCAAATCTATTTGAACGTCTCATCCAGGTTTATGGGAGATACATTGATTACCTTTTTGTTTTCTCAGGTTCAGAACAGCAACTTTTGGTTTTCCACGAATTCTTAAATGGGTCCAATCAAAATATAAAATTAAGTTTGGATTTAGCCACACACAAAAAACACTTTTTAGACTTCTGTGGACGAACAGGGCATTCTCCACACCACAATTTTCAGGAAAAAGATGGACAAAAACACAATTTTGAGGGCAGACAGCCTTAGGAGGATTTGTGACACTGATTCAGAATTTCAAATTCAATCCAATGTTGTGTATCAAAGATTTCAGTCGAGAAGATATGGAAAAAGAATTCTTAACCAATCATCCTCAAAAGCCAAATCTTTAAAAAGAACTAAGAAAACTTGTACGGAGAATACTAATAAAATCTTTGTTTCTCTAAAACACAGTAATCTAACAAATGCCATTAAAGACATCATAAAGAAAAACTGAAATATTCTCAAAAGCGACCAGTCTCTAGCCACTGTTTTCTTTGAAACTCCTTCTATTGCTATCAGAAGAGCACCAACTTTAAAGGACTAACTGGTGAAAAACTACCTCCAGCAAATAAATAAAACTTTTTTTTCCAAAACCTACTGGCACCTTCTGCTGTGGATCCTGCAATCACTGATGCCATATACACAAATCAAATCTTCTGGTATTAAAACTTTCTTCTGTTGACATTTTGCAAATTGTAACCCTACACACGTTATCCACAATCTTGATTGTTCTTGTTTTACATTGGAAAAATAAAACAGAAGCTCAAGGAGCTTTTCAGAGCACAAATATACCATTCGCACTAATAATCCTAATTATCCTATGGCTCAACATTTCCATACCTCAAGTCAGTGCAAAGTGAGTCTCCTAAATAAAAGTAATAAAAAGTTATGGCCATTGACGTCATCCCTCCAAACATCAGAGAAGTGTGTTGTCACAGAAAGAAACTTTTTGGATTGAGACTCTGAAAGTTACAAAATATCCAGGTCTCAATGATGAGTTTGATTTTTCAATGTTCCTCTAAGGTATATTTTACTTGCAATCCTAATCTTGTATTTCTATGGTTGCATTATGTTTTATGTGATGGTTTTGCTTACATTTTGTCAGCATTAGGTCTTAAACATGTTGTTATTTTGTGGGCAGGCCTTGGTCATACTTGACTCCTCTTGTCTCCGTCATCTGAATTGTATTTTTAAATGTTTTTTTGTTACGTGTATGCTTTGATCTTGTGACTATATTACCAAAAGTATTGTCTCACCCATTCAAATGATCAGAATCAGTTGTCCTAGTCACTTGGTCTGGCCACAGGTGTATAAAGTCAATCACTCAGGCTGCAGACTGTGAAACAAGACATTTGTGAAAGAATGGACCGCTCCCAGGAGCTCAATGAATTCCAGCGTGGAACTGTCATAAGATGAACCTGTGCAAAAAATTCAGTCGTGAAATTCCCTCGCTCCTAAATATTCCACAGTCAACTGTCAGCTCTATTAGAACAAAATGGAAGCGTTTGGGAACAACAGCAACTCAGCCACGAAGTTAGGAATGCAATGGCACTTCAGTTCACAGTATGAGTGTAGGCAGGTGAGACAATTGGTAATATTGAGCCTATTTTGTCCCGCCCACTTGGCTTGGAAGTGCACTTCCTGTTTAGCTCTGTTAAGGTAGCTAACGTGTTTGTTTGTTTGTTTGTTTGTCTGTCTGTCTGGTGGGGCAATTTTAATTAAATATAATGACAGTTAAAATAAACCCATCGACTGAAATCTACAGGCTAAATGCAGCTAAACAGGAAGTGCACGTCCTAGAAAAGTAGGCGGGACAAAATAGGGTCAATAGTGTATGTCTTTTTTTAAATGCCCTGACAAAGACCTAACCCTGCGACGAGTTGGCCACCGTCCAGGGTCTTTCCCGCCTAAGGCCTAAAGTCACTGGGATAGGCTCCAGTCACCCGGCTACCCCACGTTGGTGGACACAGCCTTGGTATATAGATATAGATAGACAAAGACCTACCTCAGGTCGAAACAAGTTGGCAGTCCTCTGAATTAAAGAACTTTCATCCCTCGGTGTTGAATCTATCCATTGAGCCCGATCTCACAAGAAAGCGTACATTTACCACAACATGTAAATGAGGTATGATTAGCACGAGTTTACAGCTGTTTTGCATAATTATAGTACGCATCACGGTCCCCATTCATTTCAAAGGTGGTTGTTAAGACGTGTTCTTATTTATGAATATTAATGAAATCCTGATTCTAATCTTAACCTGCCCCAAGCCCCAGACCTAATCTTACCCATTTTAGTAACTTTATGCCTGAACTTACCCGTTTCACTTGAAGAAAACGTCCCCACGTGGCTTCAACCAAAACTCGTCCTATTTAACGCTGTGAAATCTCGCATCATTTTTACGGTTTTTCATATCGTGCTAAATGCACGGCGTAACATAAGTACTAAAAGTAGATGTGAACTTGTGGTCAAAATACGCTGTTTTTGTGTCGTGGTAAAAGTACGCCATCTAGTGAGACTGTGTTGACCCACTCTATTCATCAGTAAGAGTCTTTGTTTTATTTATATTTTTATTTTATTTATTTTTTTCCTGACTAACAATTAGAGTCATCATTTGCATTACAAAACAATTGACAGTTGTATACTCTTCATGTTTGCACAATGTCAATTGTCCTGTTGGGTAATAAAATGACTTTTAGGGAAAAAAAAAAACAATCAGATGAAATGTTTCGATATGGAGAACAGCTTGATTTATAAACTCCAATAAAAGCAGTTTTCCGGAGAACGTGTCGTCTCCCAATCCGACTTGCATTTCCAACCACAACAAACTAATTTCCCTTTGTTTTGTTTTTTTTCCCCAATAAGATTATTTTATTTCCTGCCAGTTCTCCACTCACACTTCCCCTGCATAAATAAATATTGTGCTTTATCTCTCATATGATCAGCACATTCCGCTCGTATTGGCGCGATTCCTTGTGCAATATTCCGAAAGTCCGTTTCCTTAGCGTTCCGTCACAGTGAAGAGCGGCAGGTAAGCTAATCAACTAAAACATGCTCTCTATTATTGCCGCGGCAGATGAGCTAGCAATAGAAAAAGGAGGGAATTCAATAAAGCTCCGACGCTCCGAGGGGCTTGGAGCGGAATCATTACTAGTCTCACACGGGCTTTTCCTCACACCTCCTCCTGCTGCCTTTCACAAACAGATAATAATAATATCGGTGTTATTTGGGGGTCTGTGGTCCTAATGTGCTTTGTATCCAAACACAGGCGAGTGTGTTTTTTTTTTTTCTTTCTCCAGATTGGATCAAGAACGGATTGGTCCAAAGCAATATTCCGTATGGGAAATGTTAATAAAGGGCTTCATTCATGAGCCTCTGACAAAGACAGATCTACACAGGTGCTTTGTGCAAATACATTCTTGATGAATCTAAAAAAAAAAAATGCTGGACAGGAATGACACGTTTCAAACACTGGACGTATTTTGTAGCCAGTTTTATGCGTTTGATGAAGCTAGTTTAGTGAGCTTATCCCTCTGAGTCTTGGGGGAAAAAAAATAAAAAATTAAACTTCTAATATTTCATTTTTTTGTTTTTGTTTTATGATGTCAAATGTGGAGCTCAGACATTTTGTTTATTTTTTTGTAAAACAGATCTGATGTGATTTTGTTCAAATGTGAAAAAAATGTGATCTGTTCTTAAAGAATTATGATTTGTTTATATACAAGAGAAAAACAACATACACAGATTTGACCAAATTAATGTATTTCTAGTACGACTGTCAATTTTATTGTGTTTTTATCGCGGTAACGCAAAACAATTTTAACTGCGATAATTTTTTTGGACTGGATTAAATGATGATGATGATTTTTCACCATCGAAGCGCTTCAATGGCTCTAGGTTCATTGAAAAACAAAAACAAGGATCTCCTGGCTCACTTTTGTAGACTTTGGTAACTTTTCCACTCGGTCACATGACGATGTCTGAGTGGGGTTGAGGAATGAAAACTAAATATGTTATTACAATGAAATAATTTTTAAAATATCAAATCAAAATATTTAATTAAATGTGATTAATAAGTTAACTCAAAAGACAATCATGCAATTACTACTATTACTACTAATACTAATAATTATGCATTGGATTTATATAGCACTTTTCAAGACACCTAAAGACACTTTCTGCATTATTCATTCATTCCACACTGGGTAGTGGTAAGCTACTATCGTAGCCACAGCTTTCCTGGGGCAGACTGACAGAAGCGAGGCTGCCATCGGCCCCTCCGACCACCACCAACCATTCATACGCACAACAGAACCATACTAGGCAATGTGGGTGAGGTGTCTTGCCTTAGGACACAACAACGGGTTTCTCCTTTGTTCGCCCCACTGTGGCACCCACCGGTCTCCCATCCAAGCACTGCACAGCCCCAACATGCTTAGCTTCTGAGATCTGACGGGATCAGGCTTTGGTGAGCTGGTATGGCATATACATATAACATAATTGTGCAATGAATGCAAATTTGTTATGCCAATAATCAACCAAATTTCGATGTTTTTATTATAGAAAATATAATGAAGTGATGGTATTTGCCATAGTCCCTTTATCAGGACCATCTCTGGACTAGACCAGTTCTGCAAAGTTTTCTGACCAGTTTTGTGATTGTAATTTGATCTGATGTTTTAGAAGCAGAATTCTCGTCAATGTTTATCACCTAAATCCATAAAGTGTATGCAGAAATGTCTTCTTCTTGTCTTCTTTGCAGTTTGTTGATAACGACAGATGATCTGACAGATTTACTTTTGACATCAGGAACATTCAGAACTGTTTTGTTGTTGTTGTTGTTGTTGTTCTGAGGCTCAGAGGAGTATTTCACAGACAAAGCTCAAACAAGAGAAAGCAATCCATAAAACACGACCAGACTTTCACTTACACTTGTGAATGGGTAGGACATCAGTTCCAGTACTGGTATTGGTCAATATAAACCAATATCAACCAAAGTATGTTATCAATATTTGCAGTTATTGGAAAAATGGTTAATATTTGGTGTCAATCCTTTTGGGCACTTTGAAGAGAAAGCCATTCAACATAATGAGCCATGTTTTTTCACACAGCCTTAGGCCTCTCAGTCCACGGTGCACAACATGTTACGACTGTTAGAATAATTTATCTAATCAAACCTCAAGGTTATGAGCCAAATTTATTTGGTTGGAGGCCTTGATCTAGCCCCCGGTCCTTATGCTGACCTGCCTTAAAGCATCAGATTTGTTCAATTGTAGAGACTATATAGTACTGTAATATTGACATAAAAGTATCTAGGCTAAAATTATTTACTGTAGATTTACACAATGAAGACTCAATGTGTTATTGTCCAGATGAAAGCAGTTTATTTTATTAAGTGAACAGTTAATCTGTGGACTGTAATGTGAATGCTGTTTTTCTCTCAGCTCTGGAGAACAGACATTATGCCTGGTATGTTGTGTAATGTATAATTTGCTTCAACATTCTATTTCTTCTTATTATGTACTCCTCCTATAGACAAGCACAGGATGTACTTTCCATCAGAAAGTCAAATTATACATTACAATGCAATGCAATAAGCTATACAGTTTCTTCTCAACGACTCCTTTATGTAGAATTCCATCAAGGGCACATTACCTCCACAAACACATTGTGCACATACACAAATGTACAGAAGGAAGTCAGGCATTTATATTTCAAACATCTGTCAATATTTGATGTATAAGTCAACAGAAAAATGATTTAAATGACCAACACTATCCAATGACTGTGTCCACAGTGAGGGACACTGCTGACCTGGACAAACACCAGGGCTAATGTGTGTCTACAAACCAGCAGCAGTGCTAGGTAATGGTAGACGACGGCTTATGCTACTGACTGCGAGACGACTGCGTCCAAAACCAGGTGGATTTACGTGGGGCTCGAGTATTCCATTGACAGCCAGGGCTACCTAAATGATGGCCTCGAGCCACATGGCTGTGGAGTGAGTTGACTTGTGTGTTAATACCAATCAAAAGGTAGCTATTAGCACTTTCTATCAAGTTAAGGCTTTATAATTTGATATTTTAAATACAAATATCAGCAAAATGAAGACTGGGAGCAGTGATAGGAATAGTGAGGTTTAGAAAACAACAGAAATCAGTGTATTTCAACAATGTAACTGACAAAATTCATTTACAGAGCATCATTCATTTGAAAATTTGCATTTTTTTAAACAAAATTCATTTGAACCCATTCATTTTTAGTGCAGCATATAGTGAACACACTGAACATGAAAGTAAACATTTACAATAGAGGTATAGTCAGCTGAACAAGTTTTCAAATATAAGGCGACTATGACTGAACCCCAAAAAATGTTTGTAGAACCAAGACAAGAACTGTTTGTAACTGTATCTATCCACTATTGTGTGTGTTTTTCAATGTGCAATGTGCAGTGGAACATTGTATCTTTCACATGCATAGGAAGTGCGTTTCTCACAATAGTAGCGACATCTCTGGAACCGAGACGTCGTGTTGATTGGCCAATGGGAAGCTTTACCGTATTTTCAGTGGTAGCATTCAGTGAGGATCTCCTTCCATGGCTCAGTGGTTTTGTTCCAAACATCTGCAGAAGAGACTGTCAGTGTGAGAAGGTGAGCAGGTCAATGGTCTCTCCAATAACATCTCTGTAAAAGAAATACCCATTTACACAATGACTGTTTACTGACCATGCATAGATGAGCCACCACCACTTCTTTGACCTGACTGAGATTTGAAATCGTGTAACCTGCTGATCGTAAAGGTCTACACCACCCATGTGCTCATTGTATTGACTGATGCATTTTGTTTGTTGAACATTATCAAAGGTACGTCAATGCCTTTTCCTTCTCCTGAAATCTCTTGAATTTTTCATCCATGCTTGTTGCCACAGTGACATTGTTATTGTCGCTCCAGCGGACCAGCAGCATCTCTCCTTGGCACAGTATCTCAGAGGTTACTCTTGGTGCCTTGGTGCCTCATGGTTCCAGAGCTCCCACATCCTCTTGTTGTCATCAATGAGTGAAAGAGTGGTAAATAGATTGTCATGGAAGAACATGCAGCCTTGAGGCACCTGAGCTTGCTCTGCCAAACCTATGACAACACTGGGTACATGACCTATAGCCTTGTGTCTGAGAGGTTAGTGTGCCATCCACAATAAGGCTCTTTGTGGTACATGAATCCACTGGATGAGGCATTGCTTCATAACTCGTTTGATGAATTGTTTACATCGATGTCAGCCGTAGTATGGGATCATGCTCTCGTCCACTGAGAGCTGTTGTATGAGCTCAGAGAAGATGGGTCTAATCTTGAAAAATGGGTCATCAGTGATCTTGGTTTTATCAACCACATGAACTGAGGCTTTTCTATCATCAAAGCAGTTTCTCCTCATTGCAGTTGGAATGCCCTCATTGAGTACATCACAGTCAACTGACCAATGCATGTACCTTCTTGGGACAGAGTACTATCCGCTTGCAATTACAATCCCTTAAAAGGTGAGGAGCTCATCCATGCTTAATGCTTCAATTGCTTTCCTTTGGTCTGGGTGCAGAAGAGGTTGGACATTTCAACTGCCATCTCTCTAAGAGTGGGTGTGTACATCAATAGAAATACATCCAATGGGCTGGAACAACCTGTCAGGAGCAGAACCTGGTCATACAGTATATCCCAGTCAAAACACCTGCAAAGGTTTTCTGAGCCCAGATGTGGCCCTTGGACCCATTTTGTGGGCTTTGAGAGCTTGGTACTTCTTGCTAAAAAAACACAAATTACAAAAAGTAGTACTTTTTTACTGTCAAAATTTAATTTGTTCTGCTATCCGTGCTATGGAGTCTGACAATGTATGTTAAAGGTCACATTCAGAGATTAACAAATGGCAATACATTTATTTTGTGAGGAAATTAAATATGAAAAAAATGTAATTATTGTCTTCCCAGGGTGGCACGGCAGTTAGTGTTCTGGCATCAATGCTATAGATATAGACAGATACAGATAGAACTTTATAGTCAGACCATACAGGGCCGAAATTTGTCTTACATGTTTAACAGCAACTTCATCACAAAGACAATACAACACAAAGACATTACACAAAAACATACAATAAATCAATTACAGTCTGCTTCCAGTAAGACTTAAAGTTATTTTGATTTTGATGGATTAAGCTCCTCATTTACTTTCAGAATGGACTGATGTATGAAGGACTGAGCCTGATCCTACGAAAGCGTGGCACATAGTACCGACGTCCAGATGGTAACATCACATATTCTTTATTTAGAACACGTGTAACCGGTTTATCTATGATATAATTACAGAAAATTATTTTTCTTTTATTTGTTCTGCATACCTGGTTAGTTACTGTGCTGTCTTGGCCCGGATGTGGTCTCTTCTTTGTGTGTCCCTGGGTGGGTCGTGGCTTCCTCTTCCCTTTTGAAACCCGTGTTGGGAAGAAGGTTGGTTATCCAATGTAATCCGGTGTTTTATGTGCATTTTGGCCATTATTTTACTTTTGTTTTGGTCATTGAGCAATCTGTAGTTGCATTTAAGTCAATATTAAGCCTTTAAATTGTTCCGATGTTTTATTTATTGATGTGACGAAATCGGGGAAAAATACTAACGCTGTCATTGTCTCTTTTTCCCTTGTAGTTTTGGGCCAGCGGTTAGCAGCACATGTTAAAGATTGTTTACTCTTGTTATAATCCAGGTATGTGCCCTTTTGAAACCCATGTTGGGAAGAAGTTTGGGCCAGTGGTTAGCAGCACATGTTAAAGATTGTTTACTCTTGTTGTAATCCAGATTAAATGGAGACTGCTTCCAAGCGATCGGATGTGTCTTGTGGTTCCCTCATGCATGGACAGCCGTAGACCAGCACACACAACGCAGAGTGAAACACACCGGTCACACATGGCTGGGATCGGAGATGAAGTTTTTGGCCAATCGCAGTTCCTGGGATCAAATCACAGGTAATCTGGGGCCTATCTGTTTGCATGTTCTCTCTTTGTGTGTGTAGGTTTCATCCTTAAAACTAAAAACATGTCCTGTGGTGCCTCCTTTTTCCCCTGCCCCAGGACACCCCTGAAAAAGAGACTCTGATTTCAGCAGGACTAAAGTCAATTAGATTTAATTAAAGTCTGTGGCGAGCTGTCACTTAACATTAGAGTCAGTGTCAGAGGCAAAAAGACCAAATAATTGTTTGTATGTAAAGGTTAAGGTGTTAAGGTTAAGGTGTTAAGGTGTACTTTATTGTCCCCGTAGGGAAATTTGTCCTCTGCATTTGACCCATCCTTCAATGCCTCTGGGGCATCTTCTCAGGAGCAGTGATCGCCACAGTGCAGTGCTCGGGGACCCATCTCCAGGTGTTGTTGCTAGGCTTGGTCAGGACTACCGTAGCTGGAGGATATTACCCTAACATGCATGTTATTGGTTGGTGGGGGAAACCGGAGTGCCCGGAGGAAACCCACCCAGACACAGGGAGAAACATGCAAACTCCACACAGAAAGGCCCGGCCCGTGCGGGAATCGAACCCGCGACCTTCTTGCTGTGAGGCAAGAGCGCTAAGCGCTCAGCCACTGTGCTCCCAAGGCTTAGAAACAGTTTCAGTTTGGAATTTAGTCGAGCGTTTTAGGCAAAGCAGGCTGGAATAATATGAATAATACGGAGCCAACATTTTCATTGTTGTTGAAGTATTTTACATTTAATTTTCTTCTTCTTATATATATATTTTTTTCTCTGCACATTTAGTAACATGCACTATCCAAAAGTGACTTCTCCTCAACATTTCCTTAGCTCCTTAAAAAAAGTGGACGGCCGTAAAATCTCGAGCAATAAAATGATCCAAACGCGGCGCATTAAAAACCCCTAAGTAAAATGTGACTAAAGGTTGGACGGGGCCGTGCGCTTTAAACGGACAAAAGAGAGCCTAATTGCCACCAACTCAGAGACGTGCGCTAATTTAGAATCCCGGCCATTACCGTTTCCCCCTGTTGAAATGTCAGCGTGTGAAGGAGAGAGTGCGATTAAAAGGGGGGAGCAAAGGGGGAGACGACTTCGCGACTCCCACTGAAGGTACATCCACTGCTGTCATCCTAATTGCTCCAACTGTCAGCGTTACAGCCCAATTAGACAGGCCTCCTTATCGGGGCCGTCCGAAAGGCAGACCGCCGCTCCGCAAAGATAATATTCAAATGATCCATTCAAATATTTCAAATCAAACAAGCTGACAATGACGTTAATTATCAGAAATGGCGGCTTCGGAAACAAACGCGACGCTCCGAAGGGAAAACGGTGACATTGAAAGAGGGAAATGAGAAGGTGAGCCGAGTGTAAAGGAGACGTTTTAAACTGGTTTGTTCTGGAAAATCCACTTGAAGCTGTGTTTGTTCTGTCAGAAGAGGATCACCGTCTGCTCACAACAGGAGTCGACTACGTTGGATCGTGTTTGAATCAAATCTTATGAGATTGTCTGCTATATTGAATGAAAACATACATTAGATTTAGACTCCGGGCGTATACTTACATGACTCTGGAACCATGTATTTGTTTTGATAGTGATCCCTCATTGTTTCTAATAGCCCACAGAAATTCCACGTTATAAAAAAGTGTCACTGGTGCAAACCTATGGAACACATTAGGAGAGGTACAGAGTCTTGTTAGAAGTTTTCTAACTGTTTAGTGTCTCTAGTTATATTTACGAAAGCCCCCATTCATGACGAAGGCTCTGAACGGGTCTAGATATTGTACAGATACAGTCGGCATCAAAGGCCACACCCACTAACAAACCTCCGAGAGGGAAACTATACACTGAGAGTGAACAACTTTATTTGCCTGACCAGTTCGCCCATCCTACATTCTCTTTGAATGCGGCCAATAATTTCTCCGTTCAATGTTAGGATGATAACACTAAAAAGTAACACTAAAAAGTCGGAAGTTGCTTTCAAGCCCCATTTTAAAGGTGCACTGCGTAAGTTAAAATGCTCAATATTACGACATATAAAATTACCGTCCATTGGCACATGTCTGGATATGCGCCATTCTGTTTTGTAAACTTACCGAGGTTGCCTGTATAAGCGCAGACAGGCTCATAAATGTGAGTGGCGCTGGTCGCATTTTCCCGCGCTGGTCCTCCTTCACTGGTTTATTGGCATTATTTCTATTTGTTTCGCTAACGCTCTCGGATTTATACAACAGACGAATGTTGTAAACTGTTTAATAAAAAAATTAAATAAATAATCAGTGGTAAATACTGCCATCTAGCTTCCGAACCCCCACAACACAGAAAAATTAGCCTAGGTCCGATTAAAACAACCGGCATGAGCCGACTGACAGAGCCGAGGAGCACTTGGACATGTTTTTGAGAAAGAAGAACTGTGCAGGAGATCAATAAGACGTTCATCTGGCAATTATTTTCATTAGAAGGTAAGACTCTCAGGCCTGTCCAAGTACATCGCACATTTAGTCAAAGCTTAGCTTAGCGCTTAGCTGTTTGTCTCGGTAAGGTTTATGTTTTATTAGAGTAATAATTTGTCATTGAGCATTTAGTTTATGAGAAATGAGTCCTGTAAAAAGCTTGTTTACAGTTTTCTCTCACACTAAAACAAAGCTTTTCCTGAAACTCTCAATAATCTTTCCTTGTGTAACTTTTGGAGGAGAGAAAACTGATTAGTCAGTCAAAAAGAACAAATAAAATAGTCAGCATCTACTTTTTCATACAAATAACTTTTCTTCTTAGCCAAGAAAATATTTAGCAGAAAGTAACGATGTGTCAAAAGAATCTTTTAAGCCTAAAATTCGTCTTCAGCTGCTGATAGTAGGGAGGGTGCAGTGCCACAAAACGCCAAAGATGGCGCCCTTGTTCAAAACCTTTGCAACTTACGCCATGCTCCTTTAAACATTCAAGATGGAAAACGTAGTTCGACTCCTGCTTCGGTTTTAACCAATGAACGTATCAATTCCTTAAACATGAGGCTTTACACTTGCGCTACATGTTTACGAAAACATCCAGTTTAGCGCGTTGCTGTTTTGATGAATTTCCAGGTTTTCTGTGATTGGTTGACTCACGCTCGGAAAGTCCGTCCTCGAAATTGAACCCCAGCGCTCTGATCCCAGACCTTTACGGTTTGTAAAGTGTCTGTCAACGCGTGTAGGGACTGGCTGGTCAGGCAACAACTTTATCACTCACTGCTCAACTAATACAACAGCAAATGTGGACTTAAGGTAATATATAGTGTCAGATATAGACACAAAGACATGGAGATAAGTTGTTTGTGTTTCTTCTTCACGGTCTTTTTGGTGTTTTTTTCTTCTTGTATCGAATGTTCTGCCGGTCTTTCCAATATAGGGTTCTGTTGCTGTGTTCTTAAGTTTTTTTTTTTTTTTTCTCAATCGTCTAATAATAATTCACTTGCTTGTGGAGTATTCACCCTTTGCACCTACTTCACAGGATCATGTGACTGTGCAGTGGCAGATGGTAAAATCTGAACGTGGCTTTGCTGGAAGCACATAACTGACCAAAACTTGGATTCTGTTGTGGTGAACATAGGACCTCTCACGCCGCCTGGGATTTGGGAAAAAAAAAACATAGTTTACACAGAAAGTTATCATATGCACATGTTTTTATTAGATAATGTCTTTCTTTTGTCTGCAGCTATACCATGGCTTCTATTTGTGGACTATTTGTCTGCGTCTTAATGAACTTTCTTTGGGATCATGCTTTCACGATTATGATGGATATAATCTTTGATTCTTGACTTGATTTTGTAATAATTTTTTCACATTTACCAAAGAGATGACATCAAGTCAAAGATGGCCGTGCTGTGCATCAATGTCTTTTGCTCACTGATGTTAGTTGGCCGTTAGAAGGGTGCGATTTTTTAGTCCACCTTCATAACAGCCAATAACGTCCCACTTTCACACACTGTCTCTTTCTAATTGGCTTTGACTCTCAACTTTTCCTTTCGCACAAGCAAAGCTTAAATAGACAGATCTCAATCTTCTCTCGCTTATAAGCTATCATCTCCTCTCTCTTCTCTTCATCCCCTCAGCGCTCTCATTTAGACTCAGGTTTGGTTACTCGGAGCCGCTGTGCTGCTGCTCTGTCCTCTGCTCTGTGAGATCATGGTTTAATTCACATTATACATGCATATGGTGCATGTATGCGCAGGCCTGTGGCAAGCATTCAGAATGACTATTTGTGTAAATTAAAAATATAAAATCAAGTATGACAAATTGCACCCTGGCCGTTAGCATTGACCTTTTGCTAAGTGCACTACAGGCTAGAAACATGCACAGTTGTGCTTTCCCCAGGATTCTTTGCGCGAGTAGCAGGAGGTTCTGATCGTTCAAACCAATCAGAGCCGGAGTTTTAGAGCAAGCAGAGGTAGCCAGAACTAAAGCTTAAAAAGTTGTTTTTACGAAACTAAAACCTTTTGAACCGAAAAAAGTTTATGATGTGAAAATAGAAACACAACAAAATCTGAGAGATGCTGTGTCTGCCAAACACTATCAGTTTGTGTTTTCATTGCGCTCCAGGGAAAAAAATCTTTTCAAGCCTGTAGAGGGAGATTCCTGCTACAGTACAAATGAAGCAGCCACTGGGGCTGGTTTACAATGGTTTCAAGCTAGCAATGTCCTATCCAGATAATATAATAGATCCATGGATAACAAACTGAACTTTGTCAGCCCGATCTTGCCCTTTTGTCCTAGCCGGTCTCAATTATTCCTCTGTTGGCCACTAGTGGCTCTCTCCAAGCTCTATACACTGTCAGTGTAGAAGGTGTGGCTCCAGCCAGATGTGGGGGGGCAGTTTTTTTCATTGAACCTGACACATGCTCATGCCTGTGACAAGTGAACAGCTGCTTTAGGATCACAGGCAAAAGAGAACTGTAGCAGCAGCTTCAGTTTGGAAAAAAACTATAATAATAGAAATCTATTTGGTGAAAGTCTATTTACTTGACAGACTTTAACAACTTTGTCTAAAAATGTGTCTTTTCTTTTACATAAAGCTTGTTGACTTAATAAAAAAGATAATCAGATGTGAGAGTGAACATGGGTCAGTGTGAATGCTATGGAAAGGCCAGAGAGGCCATAATTTTTTTAACGCGTTGACACGTAAAAAAATGTTTAAAAAATACATGATGTCACAGGCATGAGTATGTGTCAGGTTCAATGAAAAAAACTGCACCCCACCTTCTATACTGACAGTGTATAGAGCTTGGAGAGAGCCACTAGTGGCCAACAGAGGAATAATTAAGACCAAGGCTAAGACCGGCTAGGACAAAAGGGCAAGATCGGGCTGTGTATGCTAGTTTTAGTGCTAATGTATTAGTAAAAGGTAGCCTGATGCATTAGCCGCTTTCATTTCACTTTGTGGAAACCATCTGGGATTGCATCGTTGGGACTCGTTCACTTCACAGGAGGCAGGGACTTTTTAAAATTCATTCAATCACTGCTTTTTGGTTGTTTTGTTGTCCAGGAGGTAGAGCATAAACGTCTCCCACCCCCCTCCTCGCTCTCAACGTGATCTGCCTACATGCAAAACAAAGCCTTTTGTCAAAAAGCAGGAATGCAGAGAAGCACAGAACGCAGAATAGAGTCATAAATGTGTAATATTACCATAGATTTTTTAAGGGTAAAAAGTGCTAATGCTAATCCATGAGTCACCCACATTATTGTTTCTATTCATTGCAGTTTTCTCCCTTTTTAACACACATGTACTAAAAAGAAGAAATCTATCTGCCTGAAAGCGTTCCTTAAGTTGGCGTAGTGAATATTTTCTAAGCAAACCTCCATAAAAGAGACTCTACGCTTTACACCACCGCCAGCAGCATCAGCCCATAAACGCTCTGTGTAGTGGCACAAAGAGGGGTCGGCTCACCTCTCTGAAGTCATTCGCCCACCACAAGAACATCATTTAGGGCTTTACCTCTTCATTGTGCTTATTGGGCAGATTTATGCCGCGGCACTCCCCGATCGGGTGAAAGGTCGGCCGGGATTGGATTTGAATATCTTTGGCGTGATTTGCGGCGCTCAAAGGTGGATGAGTGGAGCTCACCTTGTTAACTCCAGCAATTAAAGCGCTGTCATACACACAGATCCAGGCCATTACGGGAGACAGCCGGGACATACAAATGAGGAGAGCGACGCAGAGAGAGCTGGACTGGACTGGTTATCATCAGAGAGACAATAACAGACTGACATTCACTTCAAACTAGAGATGTCACAGTGTTCATTTTTAGTGTTCTGATTATTGCAAGAAACAAAATGACAATAAAGCAGGGCTGTAGTCGACCAAAGAAAATATTTTTTTTTAACTGGTTTGAAACTAAAATATTTGATCATAAACTTGGATTTTGAGTTGAAAATGTCAGTCCATTGTATAAAAATCTGAATTTCTTGAAGGGGCATTCTAATTTTCATTGTGGTATCGAGAATCAAGTGTATTCCTTACAAAATCAGGTTGGAAGTTTTAGTATTTTAACAACCCTGCAAGAAACCTTGCTCAAAAAGACTAATAATATTCTGTAGTTCACGCAAAAACTATAGTTTATACAGATGCATAGGAAACAGTGTGTTTCGAGAAAAAGGCAGTTCAGACCAATGATTCTCAAGGGTCAAGGTTTCTTTATTACTACCTGTGACGGTCCCCTGCGCCCTCTACTGGTGATATTTGCCCTTGAGTAATATTTGTCTTGTCTAGAGGTGCCGTGTCTGAAGGTGTTGCCCGGTGACCACTAGGGCCCAGTGTTCCCCGGATATAAAAGGCCAACTTCCTCTGACATCTCGGTCTCTCAGACTCCAGACCTCGGGCCACGCCGCGCTCGCCAGCTCTTTTGTTTTATTTATTTTTACGCACCACACTCGCGTTCATACATGCACATACACCAAAGGTTTTCACACTGATTCTCATTTGCACACACGCACCTACAGCACACAACTCATTTACACTGATAGCAGTAATACTTCGCATTCAACAGTACCTACATAAAAGGTTGTCCTTCTGACTTACACTCACCTACACGCACGCATGCACTGCACTTCACTCATCTACACTGATAGCAGATACATTGATTATTATTGTTTAAAATAAATGCCCCAAAAGGGCTTTAAAACTGCCTGCTGCTTGTCTGTCCCCTTCTTTATGTTGCGGTCTATGAGCCGGGCCGTAACAGTACCCAAGGGTAAATTTGTTTGCAGAGGGGGGCACGGCTGTCCAAAAAACATTAAAATCAAGACAAAACAATACAGTGGTCCCTCGCTCTATCGCAGTTCACTTTTCGCGGCTTCGCTGTTTCGCAGATTTTTTTTTGTGCAATTTAGCTTTTATTTTTTTTTACAGTGCGCGGTTCTATAGACGTGCTCTGTAGCGTGCTTTTCTCTCAAACACACCGTTTAGGGATCGTGTGACATCGCAGCATCACAGGCAACAGTACAGAAGCTCTTGTAGAAAACTTGAGACAGTTTGGATCATGCAGGGGAAGCTGACCTGACGCTCGGACGTTTCTCCAGGTGAGGATTTGATTCTTTGAGCTCCTAGTTACAATGATACTTTTGTTCACGCTGGAATGTTATTTGTGTAGTTCAGAGATGTGTTTGAGGAGCGTGTTGTGACTTCGCTAGAGTCCGGATGTGTTTCGTGTCGGCTCTGGAGCCCGTGTGATCCGTGGCTCTGCGGTCAGCAGAGCGGTCGAAAGAGCACAGCACCGTCCGGTCACATAACTGACTCGCGCTGTTGTATCTCGCGGTGAATCATGTGTTCAGCGCATTATTACCTGTACAAAAGACACTAAACCTCAGAACCAGGCAGGTTATCAACGGAAATTACTGGTAAAAAATGAAGATCACTACTTCGCGGGTTTCGCCTATCACAGGTTATTTTTGGAACCTAAACTCCGCGATAAAGGACTGACCACTGTACAAGTAAAACATTACATTACATCCCCAAGTTTACAGCCCTCCAATGGTTTCACAAAGCCGGAAGGTTCTGCTCAATGGGGAGATCCTCTAAACCCCATTTTTGTTCAGTGATCTTATCGCTGAAGGTACAGAACTGTCTCTGTATTGTTTTGTTTTCACACGAGGAACCACAAAAGCAAAAACTCCTCATACAATGGGTGTGAGGGTCCATAGATATGGCCCTGGCCTTACGCAGGAGCTGAGTGGAATACAGCTCTGACATGTTGAGCTGGGTAAAGCCTATCAGTCTACTCGCCCACTTCACCACCTGCTGGAGAGAATTTTTATCTCTCAAAGTTAGGTTGCCAAACCAAGCCACAATTAGTTCCCCTCTGCCGGTCGCAGCAGCGCATGCACACATGGAATTACTGTTGAATACAAATTCCTTATAATCTAAATAAAAGAATTAGTCGGCTAGAAAAAAATTGGTCGACCAATACTTCATCGACCAATTAATTGACTAAAGAACTACAGCCCTACAACATAGTGAGTATTTATAATTGTCATGACCAAACAACAGTTCATTTTCTTTCTTTCTCATTTGATTAACTCTTTCCCTGATGAGAATGAAAAACACTGCACAACCAACCGCAGCCTGCCAAAGATGGATTTATTTCCGTCATTGACTTTTTTTCATACAGGTCAATGTGGGTCTTACTGATGCACGTGCTGACTTTGTCTGCAGTCAAATGCATGATACGGATTCACCAGCGGATGCTGCGATTGGGTGAGCACAAGGACCCAGAGGTCATATGATTGGACAGTACAGGTACATGCAGTTGGCTCTAAACTGGACAAAACATCTTGAACTTAAAAACATTGTGGAGTAAGTTTAGAGCAGATATTTGATTTTTAAAATGATGAAACGCACATTGCTCAAGAACAGACTCAAACAGCCAGAGGAAAAGGATATGTGAACAAAACTTAATCTTAATCAAGTCAAAAGTGGTCAGAGTTAGTCAAACTACTGGATGTCTTCATGTTTGGAGGGCTAAATATTATCTGTGCCCCATGAAAGAGGTTGAATCTATAGAATCTGCATCAGAAAGTAGAAAGTGCTGCTGCCTTCTCGTCTGTTGCAGCTTTGTCGGTTTAACCCTCTACCGCATAGTGTTGCTTTAGGCAACAAACCACTTTTTTGGCTTAGACACGGGCCCTTTAAGTTTTTTTTTTATTTTTGTTTTTTATAATGTTAGCAGACATGTTTCTGTCCAATAAAATCAGAGGCTGAAGTGGGTGTGCACATTGACTGAGTCTGAAGCAGTCATTTCTGGAAGCAAAGTCACATGTGACACAGTGCTAGGTAACGGTAAGATAAACAACACTTTTCTCTGGGTTAAATTGGAATAATTTGATTAAAAAAAATATTATAATGTCCAGAAATATGTCAAGATACACATTTGATTGTTTACATATAATTTTACTTGTATGTTTCTGCTAATACTGTGTTTTAGGTGTGTTGCCCTAGGGCAACATCATGCAGATGTAGCACTTTTGTTGGGAAAAATAGTGCTAAAGAAGAGATGTGTTGGAGTGAATAATGAGTATTACTGCTTGTAGGAAATGGACATAAAACATTTTATGGGTCCAAGAATGAACATGGTAGGGAAGTTCCATCCGACAGTGAAGACAGTGAGCTTGAGGACGAGAGTGATAGTGGAGAAGAGTGGCTCCCTGAATCAGGTTTGACACTCAGTGTAGGTCAGGGGTCAGTCAGGGTTCTGTAAGATGTGTGTTGGTGTGTGTGTGTTGGGATGAAAATGAGGATGAGGATGAGGTGTTTGAACCAGAGGAAGACAATGGCTGGAGAACACCCCATAATGCCAACTTCCCCGACTATCCTGAATGGCAAGGAAGCCTTCCGAGATCAGAAGATTACTTCAAGATGTTTTTTCAGACAATATCCTGTCAGTGATCACAGAGCAGTCAAACCTGTATGCTATACAGTGCAACCCAAGCAGGCCTTTAAACCTCAGCACTAAAGAACTTGAACAGTTCATAGGTACTGTAGTCTACATTAGTGATTCTTTACCATAGGGCCGGGGCCCAAAGTTGGTTCGCGAGCACCTCTTTGAGGGCCACAAAAGCAGTAAAGTACAATACATTTAATAGGAGATTGGGCCCCAGGTTACTTTCTACATGAATATTTGGGCCTAGGGGTCAAAAAGGTTAAGAACCCCTGGTCTACATGTCACTGTTTGGGTTACCAGCCACTCGGATGTTTTGGTCCAAGGCCTCTCGGGTGCATCAAGTAGCTGATACCATGAGTCTGAACAGATGGGAGGCCATCAAGAAAGCTCTCCACTTCAACGACAATGAGGCAATACCTGCAGGAAGTCCAGATCCACTTTACAAAATCTGACCACTGGTAGACCATCTTATTTCAAAATTGCAATCCATCCCAATGAGTGAGAAGCTGGCTGTGGATGAACAGATAGTTCCCTCAAGGGAAAGAATAAGAACAAGCAATATCTACCAGCCAAACCTAAGAAATGGGGATACAAAATACTCATTTTAGCCAGCTCTGAAGGTATTCCACATAACTTTGAGATCTACACAAGGCGAATAGTGCAACTCCCTGAGCTGGTAGATATAGGTACAAGTGGGAACATCGTTTCTTCTAAATTGGCTCTTTTTTAGGTAAATTGGGCATTATGTTGAATAAAACCTATTCTGATAAATTTTTAGATTATTTTCTCCTATTCCATTCAGTATTGAAAACCTTGGTGTTTTAGTACCCTCATCGCACACTGTTGCCCTGAGGCAACAAACCCAGATTTTTGTGGGGGGGCATGGGGGGTCAAATGTTTTAATTGATATAATGTCAGGGACCCACAAGCTCTCAAAAAGTATCTTGAAATATTTTTTTCCTCCTAAAATAAAAAGTCATGCAGTAGAGGGTTTAAAGATGAAAAAGATACTCGTCCTCATTGTTTTAATCATGTAAACCTCATATTTTTTATCCTAAAGACATTATTTTACTGCAGTAGCTCATATCTTTTACCAATTACAGAACAGAAAAACAACTGACATGAAATTTGGTTTAGACGTTATCTCAAAAGTTTCTCGTCAAAAGTTGAAATCTACAAACACAGAATTAAAAATGCCTATAAAAATACTTTTATTGAAAGTAGACACGACATGATTGTTTTGAGGAGCTGTGAATATTGTTTAAAATTGGAAGAAGACATAGCAACGACGGAGGGTCAAAGTGAAAACAGGACTGGCAGTGAGAGTTAACCTTTAGATGCATGGGCGACCAATACCTACACTCTTCCATGAGTGGGGTCGAAAATGACACCACTTAAAATCAAAGCATTTTTGCAATAACACTTTCATTTTCCTTAAATATTATGATTTGTATTATATGTTGGACAACAAAAGAACATTCTGACATGTTAATTTATCAGTTTTTATTTATATTTGAACACAAATTGGTCAGGTTTCAAAAAATGGCAAAATTCGTTTTTTGTCTGTTGGTGTGATTATGGAGAACGAACAAAAAATACAACTAAAACTGGGGCCTATAACATTGTCCACACACATGAACACACACAAAACATGTTCTCTTTGCTCACTGTGTGCAGCTTTTACAAACTACTTGCTTTTGGCTGTGATCAGTCACAGGAATACTGCTTTTCCAGCAGAAGTTGGTGGCTTTGTGGTCCTTATTTCTTGGACAAATCTGACATTTCTGTCTCTTCTGTTGGCCCTGTGTGCTTCTCTCATGTGTGTGGATTGTGGATTTTGTCACTAAACACCTTCCCATTGCTAAAGTGATGTAGGTTCATGTTTGGAGTCACTAACTCCTTTGACAGTTCAGTGAGAAAGCGTCTCTGTGTGTTGGTGAACTTACATGTGTGATGCTGAGTCAAAATGACCTTCTGCCTTCTTCATCAGATGTGTAGGTGCCACAGTAAATGTAAATCGACAAGTACAAAGGAATACCTGAAATATGAAAATGTAACTACTTTTACTTTCAAATATTTCTCAAAATAACAACACCTGGGGTCATTTTTGACCCCACTTATGCATCTAAGGGGTAAAAGATTTGTGAATAAACCCATTGTGGCAAACCCATTTGTTTTCCTTTAGATTGCATAGGAACAGTGGTTCTAAATGTTTTCTCACACTGCCAGGTTTTAGGCAGTCTGCAGTCACAGAAGTCTGTCTGGGTCCAACTGTATTACAGCTGACTTTTCTAAAGGGCACACATTGTGCAAAACTGACTTTTGGAGTTTTTAATTCTATTCTGAAATAGCTTCGTCATCAAAAACACAGCTGAAGTTTTGTCTCTGAGATATGTTTTGTTTCACAAAACACCATTCAGAATGTCCTGCCTAGTTTTCTTTGCAGTCAGTATATAGAGCTCTAATTCACAAGATTGCCATGACTGATTTACTACTGTTCTTATTGGTTCTTGTTCCTGTGATTCTATATGGGAGGTGATTAGAACCATGTCTGACAGGACTGTTTGAACCTGAGTGCAGTGAGTGTGAGTTCGGTGCGGATCGAGACCTGCCAGAGTCCCAAATGAAAGTGCTTAAAACCATTACGCTTTTGTACACAGACCTCAGAAGAAGTGCGGCCACTCGTCCGGGAGTCCAACTCGATCTCACAAGAAAGCGTACAAATACCACAACATTACAGGACTGTAAAGTGCGTGTGATTAGCACAATTTCACCGTGCCATGCGTCCCAGTTCATTTCTATGGTGGTTGTAAAGATGTGTTTTTATTTATGAATAATAACAAAATCCTGATTCTGATCTTAGCCCCAGACCTAAACTTACCAATTTGAGTAACCTGATGCCTAAACGTATCCATTAAACCTAAAGAAAATGTCCCCACCTGGCTTCAACCAAAACTTGTGTTTTTTACGCTGTAAAATCTTGTGTCATCTTTACCGTTTTTCATATCGTGCTAAGTGTATGGCATAACGCAAACTCGTGATTGTGAAATGGTGCTCATAATATAATAATCCATAGAAAGTTACTTTTTTCAGTCTGATGCAACTTTCAAGTCATATTAAGAGCACTTTCATGAAAATCCACATGAATCTGTGTGGTGTTGTTCAAATACTGACTGCAGCGGGTTGCAGCTGGTGTACAAGGCACTTAGCAAGAACTTGCACGTGTCCCGAATCAAACCCGCTTTGCAGTCAGTGTACGGTAGGCGTGAGGATCACCCATCTGAACTGCTTTGGCAACTTTTGTTTGGTGTGAATGAGGATGCTGGGGGGTCAGAGGTCGCGGAGGAGCCAGTGGAGGCGAGTTTTTGAAGACTTGTTTGCAGAGTCTGCGTTGCCAGTTGATGCATGCAGTTGTTTGAAGAATGGCTACTCTTTGGACCGAAGAAAACGTAGACCAAAGAGAGTTCCAACCACTGCAGTACGAAGGCTGGACTGTGGCAGGAAATACAATCCGATACCTCTGCTCACTACCTAACACAGCTTTTGTGGACAAGGCCATGACTGACTTCTTTTTTTCATCAGATTTTGACAACTACTCAAGCACACGTTAAGTTTCGTCATTTTTGTCAACCATTACGTCCCTTGCCTGCCTATTCAGCATTTGTTGGGCGACTGGTGATGGTTGTGTTTGTGTGAATGGGGGTTATCATGATACGTTTTACTGCCTGATATAGTTCTGTTTTTGGTGTAAATAGTAATAATAAAAACACACAGATGAGTGAACTGACGGGAGTGTGAGGAGAAGTGTGTAAACCTCTGGTCTGAGCAGAACACACACTCTGTTTACCTTTAATAACAACACATTTGAACCCGAGGCACAAAAACAACACAATACTATTACGTGTGAGAGAGCTGAGGCCCCGGGGCCCCTGTGCTGTGTGAGCGGCGGAGCACAGAGCAGGGGGCCCCGGGGCTTTTCTGATATCTGCTGTTTGATCCTGTAATATCACACAACAGACAAGACATACACGCTGTCTTTACTCGTGTCGCTTTGCCACAGCAGGAAGTCCAAATTTTGGAAAAAAAAATCAAGCAATCAAATAAGAAAAGGTCCAATTGCTGAAGTATCTAAGCGGAAAAGTCATTTAAAAATTCATCTTCCTATTAGTTTGTATGAGATCTTTGGTAGACTCTCCCTACACAAGATGGCTGCCGGAACTGGACATTTGTTGCTCTAGGTTACCATGATTATGTGCTCTCTAGTCATTATAGTAACTCAACGGTTCAATCAATAAAAAAAATCCCTTCAATCCCTCTCTCCTCTTTATTTCTCTCCCCCTCCCCTGCTCTCTCCCATCTGCTCTCTCTCTCTCTATCTTCCTCTTGCTCCCCCTCTCTTTCCCACTACCTCTCACCCCCCCTTCTCTCTCCCCCTCCCCCTCTTCCCTCCCTCTATCTCTCCCTCCTTCCTTCTCTTTCTCTCTTTCTCTTTCTTGTCCCCCTTTCTCTCGCTCCCTCCTTCCTTCTCTCTCTGTCTCTCTCACCCCTCTCTCTCTGTCCCCATCTCTCTCTCTCCGTCTCTCTCTCTCTCCCTCTTTCTCTCCTCTCTCTCTTCCACCTTCTCTCTCCCTCTCTCTCCCTCTCTCTCTCCCATCTCTCTCTCTCTCCCCTCTCTCTCTCTGTCCCCCTCTCCCCCGCCCTCTCTCTCCCTCACTCTCTTTCTCTCCTCTCTCTCCCCCTCTCTCCCCCCCTCTCTCTCCCGCTGTCCCTCTCTCTCCCCTCTCTATCTCTCTCTCTCCCCTTTCTCTCTCTTTTTCTCTCCTCTCTCTCTTTCCCCCTCTCTCTCTCTCCGCCCTCTCTCTGTCTCTCTTTCTCCCCCCCCTCTCTCTCTGTCTCTCTCGATCTCTCTCTTTCCCTCTCTCTCTCCCCTCTCTCTCTCTTTCCCCCTCTTTCTCTCTCTCCCACACCCTCTCTTGCTCTCCCCTCTCTCCCTCCCTCTCTCTCTTTCTCTCCTCTCTCCCCCCCCTCTCTCTCCCTCTCTCTCTCTCTCCCACTCCCTCTCTTTCTCTTTCCCCCCTCTCCTCTGTCCCTCTCTCTCTCTCCCCTCTCTCTCTCTCTTTCCCCCTCTTTCTCTCTCTCCCACTCCCTCTCTTTCTTTCCCCTCTTATTCACTTTCTCTCCCCTCCAGCCCACACGACACGAGCTCACATGCAGAAAAACACAATATTAGCTCAATTGTTTGTGAAAGATATCTACATCCTTCTGAGATATTCAATAAGTCGTGTCCGCGAGACGCAGCGTGTACGACAAAATAATTATCAATTTCCATATGATTAGGATATTAGGGTCGGAAACGGCATAACAGCAAACATTTGTTAGAGGCTGGTGATTGGATCAGGAGAGCGCAGCGCAACATTAGGACAATTCAATTTCAAATCCACACACTTGTGCAGCAGCAGCAGATGAAAATGTGATGATTTCTGAGGACCGCGGGGCGTCGCATTATTAATATCAGGACAAATGTGTTTCCAGGACTTTCCCAGGTTTGTGAGTCGGATCAAATGTGGGATGAATGTTCTGTCTTTACACAGGCAGATACTTTGACAGCAGCAGCTTTTGTTCATTGTATGTGCATCCACAATGATGTTCTACGAGGGTAAATTAGGTCTAAAACAGTGGTAAACCATAAAAAGGCAGTTCTAAAGAAGCTTAGCTCAAAGGTAATACCAGCTTTCTAAAATCTTTTCTTATTCTTGCAAATAAAAAGGTACATTATTATATTCTAAGATAATATTGGACACAAGGTCAAAGCAGAACACATACAGTCTGCTGTCTCAACTCGGGTTGGTTCTGGCAAACGCACCACTCCATTACTGCTCGCTGATTGGACGACTGTTCTCCCTGCTTTTTGGGAACCATTTGCAGCCCTTCGATACCTGATTTAAAGCTGGAGTGAAGTGAAATTGAGTGGAGGCACTAGGCGGCGCTAAGATGGCTAAAAATGTTCAGTACGGAAGCATGTCGAGAGCTAATTTGGTTTTGTAGGTGTTCGGTGATAAGCATTTTGAGCAAGAACAACAGAGTCCAGATAAACTTTCAGAAGTTAGTCCAGACCTTCTCTTATAATGACTTTTCTCCATCTCTTTTTTTTCCAAATTCAGTCCTGCTGACCAGCTGTCCAGCTCTCCATCACCTATAGGACCAGTTTAGCTCAGGACGGTGTTTCCAAGAATTTTAGAGAGTATCCATCTTATTTCGCTTATTCCAATTTTTTTACCGTTACGCGCAGAACTCGGAAACACACTTCCGGTCAACTCCTCCCCCGTTCATTTCATTGACGTAACCTGCTGAGAAAATGTGCAAAAAAAAAAAAAAAAAAAATCATATTTCAGGTATGTTATTTTTCCAAACAAGCTATGGTCATGTGCACCAATAAACAGGCAAGGCATATTTTCTCTGGATTGCTTGAAAACGATCGTTAAAGTATTTAAATAATCGTTTGCCGGTCGGATCGCTGCAATAGCCCGCAGTTAGCCAAAGTTACATTAGCCACAAATAAACACCAAATGTTGTACTGATCACACACAAGGAATATACACATGCTGTACCTTGTTTGAAAGCTTAGGACCTGTAGAATTCAGTCGCTGTGTTTATTTTAACAATCCATGTATCTTTTTGAGACTAGCCTACAAAAAAGCGCAGCTACAGCATTAGCTATTTTCTTCTTGTTTATCTCCTTTATGGAGCATCTTAAACACTATTATTACACCAGCACTGTTTGTGTGATTTAACATTTATGTGTTTGATGTGTGTTGCCGACAGCTGATGACAAAATGGGCACAAACGGTGTAAAAGAGTGTAGCTAAAAGGGATAAACAAGAAGAAAAGAGCTAACGCTGTAGCTGCGGTATATTGTAGACTAATCTCAATTACATACATGGATTGTTAAAATAAACCCAGCGACTGAATTCTACAGGTCCTAAGCTTTCAAACAAGGTATAGCATGTGTATATTCCCTGTGTGTGGTCAGTACAACATTTGATGTTTGTTTGTGGCTAATGTACTTAGACTAACCGCGGGCTATTGCAGCGATGCGACCAGCGAACGATTATTTAAATACTTTAACTGTTGCTTTCATGTGATCCAGAGAAACTATGCCTTGCTTATTTATTGGTGCACATGCCCTTTCCTTATTTGGAAAAAATAGCATACCTGAAATATGATTTTCCACAAGTTTTCTCAGCAGGTTACGTCAATAAAATGAACGGTGAGGAGCTGACCGGAAGTGTGTTTCCGAGTTCTGTGCGTAACGGTAGAAAAAGTGGGCAGGAAAAATAAGATGGATACGTTTCTGTAGGCACAAGCAAGACAACCTCCTGAAAACACACTGCAAAACAAATAAGTTAATTTCCAATGTAAAATGTTGGATTTTCCACTAACAGCAGGTTTTTGAGGAGAGATCATGATTAAATGGTATTGTATTAACTTGTTTTAGGAGATTTTGCCAATCTTTTCAACACCAGATTTTTGCAAAAAAAAAAAATGTTTTAACAATGAGAACCCTTTCGTGGGTTGGTAGGGTTATACTGCCTGGGGCCTCACTTTGTTCATTTGGGTATTACAATTACTTGTGTTTTGCAATAAATATAAATACAACCTCCTATACTCTGGCCCAGAGCAGGATGTCCTGTGTTCCGCTGTAGTCTTTTCTCTGCAGTATTAGTGCAGCTCTCTCAGATGAGGTGTCAGGTAAGATTTATGCATTTTCATTTCATACAAGTGTGATTAATACGTGCTATTAGACCCAGCAGAAGCTCCTCCCCCTCAGAGCTGAGCTGCTCCACAAACACATCACCTTCTACCACAAATGCAACTTAATAATGTCAAGATTATCACGTTAATCTATAATCCAGATTATTCAAGTCACATCATGATCACAATCGACTGTAAGCGACTAAATACCTACAACCCTAATCATACGTGAGAACAAGCTCTGCACAAAAAAGCTGCCACTTGAATTTTCAAGGGTAATTATTCTGAGCAGTAAAGCTGATGTCACAGCTTGGACTTAAGAGTTACTAAATGTGGTATATTTTTGGTTTTGACATTTCCTCTTCAAAAGCTGAAGTTATGCTCATCAAAACTGTAGTTATATGCACCTGTATTAACTTAAAAAGGTTTTAGTGGTGCCCATTAAATTGTTCTTTTAAATCGTTGGAAATGAAATGAAATGATTTTTTTTACTTAAATTGAGGCTAAACACACGATCAGACACTTACTTCGCCCACAACTGAACCTCAAACAGACTCGCAAAAGTGGTAGATGCCTGAGGCCTTTTAAGAGACGCCCAGTGGGTGTGAACAGACATTGATTGACAGCACCAAATGTGGACAGTGAGCTTGTGAGTGATGTGAGTTTAGTGTGGGAGCGATCCTGAAGTGTGGAGAAGTTCACAGCTCTGAGGCTGTGCACAGGTCGAGTTTCTTACTCACACGTCAAGATTCTTTTTGTGAACTTTGTAGACATATAAATGAAGCTTTTGCTTTGAACTTGTGAGTATTTTCTAAAAACGAAAATGATAAAAACTAAACAACTAACAGAGGACTGCACCTCGTATCACATATTTATCTAGCTGAACCGAGCAACTGATGTCATATCACAGCGGGCGACTGCTTTCCAGCTCTCCACAGCAGCGGTGTCAGAAGGATGAGTTTATATAACCTACCTGGGCAGCTCGTTTGTCGCATCAACTCAATGTGACATCGGGGTGAACTGAAAATGCACTGACAGCGTTTGACCATCTCTGTCCTATATGTAAGTATCCATTGGCTATATGATCAAACTATTGAGGGATTTTGGTCGATGTCACTTTCCGCTCTACTGCGCATGCAATATGCAGAAAGAGCCTGCTCTCCATCTGCTTAGCTGGGGAAACTTCTTTAAATAAAACAACAAAACGGGACAAGAGCAGCTTGTCGGAACCAGTCTGACAGACGTCTGTCTCCTGAAGCTCGAGACAGTGTTTTTCTTGCTGTTTTTTCACCTGAATGTAACTTTTAAGGGTCGTAGGGTCAAATTTCATTCACAAATGTTGATTTAGCAACAGAACTTTTGTTTTCTCACAGTGATAAACTCTTGTAGTTAGCTGACAACTGAGCTGTTTTGACTTGTTTCCACTGTTTGTGTCAATGAGCAGCAGCTCTTTCTGCATAACATCGTGTTTGTAAACAAAATCCCTCTATATGATGTTTATTTTAGATTACATAAATTATGTAATTTCCTAGCAAATCACCAAACCTGTCCCACTTTTAGGAATTTTTTGAGAACTCGAAGCAATGCACGTGGCCTCTCAAATGTGATTGTAATGTCCATAACAGACCTAAACCTATTCTTGTATTGTATTTTTGTGTGAGTTTGTCCTCCTGCTTTGTAATTTTTCACGCTCTTCTCTGTGTACAAATTGTGCTCTACATAAACATATAAACTTCCCTTCCCTTGCCTGTTTCGTTATTTCTCCTATTTCCCTGTAAAGAACATCTCATTACTTAGTTTATCCATAATCTGTTCTTTGCTATTCACATGTTGTCCCTTGTCCCACTCCCCTCTGGGAGTGTATCTCTTCCAGATGCTCCTGCTCCAGTGTCGATGCCTGGACCTCGGATCCCACCGAATCTTGACTTCGGATTCCACCAAATCTTGAGATCCTGGACCTAGCTCATTGTTCCACTCCAGCCTTTCTTTGACTGGCTGTCTTCGTCCTGCTAGAAAAATCGTCTATCCTGCTAGAAAAATCGTCTATCCTGCTAGAAAAAGCGTCTATCTCGCTCCACAGACTTGAACTTCTATTTACATCTGGACATGCGTCAGTCCTGGTCACATCTACAGCCTGTCCGTCCATGGGAGTGGATCCCTCTTTCACTGTGGTTCTCCTCGAGGTTTCTCTTTATCCCCCAATGGGTTTTTTGAGTTTTTCCTTGCCGAGAAGGAGGGTCTAAGGACAGGGGATGCTCTGGGACAAATTTTATTTGCCACTTTGTTGTTGTAACAATCTGCCTGCATTTCCTAATAATGATTGTTTTAATTTTACATTGTTTCTGTTGACATTGACCAAATGTTTCACTGTTTGATTTTCTGACAAATCTTGTTTGCTAAATCAACATCTTGTAAAGTCCGCTGAGATAACTGCTGTTGTGATTTTGGGCTATACAAATAAATTGAATTGAAAATTGAATTAAATAAAATGTAAAAGAGCTTATGCAAAACAGAAGTAATAATGACAATAAAACAGTGAACAGAAACTAGCGTGGGAGAATGCGACCTGAGGCACTCACATACAACGGGCCGCCTGAACCTCGCTGATTTTACAAACCATCATGGCGCACATCCGGACAAATACCAATGGACTGTAATTTGACATGTCACAACAAATCACAATGTATTGAACACGGCCTAATCACGGAGCTGTTCTGTTCAAAAGTGCACTTCTGACGTTCCTCTGTTCAAAGCAGGAGAGCTCCATTTGTGTTGTTTCACTGTGGAAAAAGCCACCAGCTAGCGTCTCTGAACTCTGCGTGTGGCTTTTTTTTTTTTTTTTTTCAAAAGAACAGCTTCACAGTCGGGCTCGCGTAATAACCATCATCCCATAACTTACCTGTATGTCACACTATTCCTCTTTTATTACATTTCTCCACTCGATTATACGTGTTCTTTCTCGAGCCATTGCTTCTTTCCGTTCTCCGTTGCGGGAAATGAAAAGGACAAATGCAAAAAAAAACAGCCAGCCGTTTAATCACACACTTTAATAATTAGCATGTGCTTCCATTAGCGGCGAAACCCTATGGAGAAGAGCACAGCCTGACACCGCGCTCAGCCAAAGTATCTATTAAAAATGTCTGCATATCCCAAACATGTCACAGCGTCGGCCTGCGCTGACGAGATAACCACCGGCTCTGTGTCATGTGGAAGCCGGGCCTTTCTTTTCCTCCCCCCCAAAACACTGCCATCCGCGGCCAAAATGTGTCCACTCTTCGAAAAGGAAACGGATCAGATCAAACAGGATCTGGTCTTGTGATGGTCTGCCAGCCTGAGGAAGGGTTGGGTCGTGAAAGAAGCTGTATGTTTTTTTGTTTTTTTTTCATCGTTAGTTCGCTCACGTGTGTTTTTGTGTGATATACGTTTGAGAAATGTTGCGTTTAAGTTCATTCAAGGTTTGAGTGTCACGTGTTTTTTCCTAAACTGGCGATTCTTCGCGTAATTGGGTTTGCAAAAAGACAGTGAACCACATGATATGTTCAAATGTGTTGTCTTAACTCTTTCCCTGCCAATTACATTAATTTCTATCACTGGATTTGTCTTATTTTGCGTTCACTCAGCACTGTAAACCTGCAAATTTGTGTCTAGAACATCAAAATTTGCTTGTTCGGGCGTCTGCTTATGCTACGTTTTATTATGTAGTCCAGGGCTATTCAACTTTATTTTTCAGAGGGCCAGATTGTATCGAGGACCACGGCTTGTGGGCCGGGCAGTTGCACAATGCATCGCATTTTTTGACGCAAGATTGTGCCCAAGACCAGAGTTGTTTCTATAGTGATAATAACTAATGCTGCGTCTGTTTCTATTGCTCTACAGCAGGACTATTCTATTATATTTTACAGCGAACAGAGGACTTTGGTCTATGGGCCGAATAACAAAACTGCACCAAGAACTTATGTTTAGTAAATTGAAAATAAGTCTAAATTGCTCTGTCATTTAACAGGCGTACACTAGCAGAGATAAATGAAAACTAGAACTTGAACAACAGATAAAGGACTAAGCTAAACCTGCAGTTAATCCAATTTTATGATTTAAGGTCTACATATTTCCTACTTCAAGGATGAACCACAATTTGGAACAAGACTAGAGAACAATTTGTGAACCAGAACAAAAGTGAACAAAACAAATATCAGTGGAATTTTAGCTGATGAAGTTGATTTAAAAGTACTGCAGGCGACTGAATACCAGATCTAACCAAGAAATGTGGCCCATTCCCTGGCCCACTTTATTATGATGGGTCAGTCTTTATTTCAAAGCATTATGTTGCTGTATCCACTGTTCACTGTAAATCAGTTACGGATTGTTTCCCTGGCTTCTTTACAATGTGGCCCAGTCCATGACCTATTTTACCAAGGTGGGCCACATCATATTGCTTAGCAGGCCGCATTTGGCCCGCGGGTCGCTATTTGAATAGCCCTGATGTAGACGCTCCAACCTTTGGCTGCCCACGTTGGACACTGCTGAACTTTCAAGTGTCGAATAATGTTACTTGTTTGGGGGCTTTTTTCAAAGCTTGATCACTCGCTGCTATGACAATCTGGCGACACTCCAAAACAAACAAAACGACACATGTCCTGGACTGATGCAGAGCTCACATAGAACTATTAAAACTGCTTGTTGCTGTGACACTGGAGGAGGACAAAGACAGCAAAAGAACTGCCTGGAGGAGGAGAAAGTTGTGCTATCGGGTAAGTTACATTTTATAAATGGAGCATATTACTTTCTCTGTCCCTCTTTCTCTCTCATAAAACAAAACAAAGGCTTTTGCAAAAAAAAAAAAAAAAGCGCTTTGGTTCGTAAAAAGTGTCCTTGTTCCCCGATGCTGGAGCATCAGTTTTGAAAATATTTGACGCTGTTCAGTCTGAACTCATGTAGCACGTGCTGACTTTGTCTACAGTCAAATACATGATGCAGCTTCACAGATTCACCAGCAGAGGGGAGAATTGGGTGAACACACGGACCCAAAGGAGGTCATATGACCAGGAAAATAGGCCTACATGCTCTTAGTTAACATTTCTACAGCGCAGTCGACTGTGTTTTACATGGTCAGCTGCTTTTGGAAGCCGACTTTCTTTTCAAACAGATTACAGCCAAAACATCTTGGACTAAAAACATTGTTGAGCAAGATTAGAGCAGAGATTTGATCTTTAAAATGAAGAAAAGACGATCCTACTGGACTATGACTCTGAGCAGAACGACACAACAAGTCTAGAAAAAAATACACTTTTTTTTTCACCCCCCTGAATGTAACTTTTAAGGGTCATAGGGTCCAATTTCATTCACAAATGTTGAATTAGCAGGATAGCTTTTGTTTTCGCACAGTGATAAACTCTTGTAGTTAGCTGACAACAGCCCTGGCTTAAGTTGTTTCTCCAGCTTAGTCAGTCAGCGGCACCTCTTTCTGCATATCGGGCATATGCGCGCATCGCCTGTGTCGATAAACAAATAATCCCTCTACAAAACTCTGATAAAGTGTGATAATCCCAACTGCCGCCATTTGAACTCAATAGAATCTTCAATGCCGGCCCAAGGCTACGCAGTGCATGCTGGGATAGCGTGTGAAAGTGTCGTGAAATGTGCTAAATATAGACTACTTTCCTGCTTCCTTAGTTGTTTCCTTCCTTTGTTAAAAATATACACCATTTTCACTAATTTATTTTATTTTTCTTAACAGAATATGGATTAGAAAATGACCTAGACCTTCCCCTTACAAGACAAAACAGTTCGTACAGTTACTTTACTCACATTTGTAATAGTCGCCGAGTGGATTCTGCTGACAGCTCTACACGGTGCAAGTCTTTGTGCGGTGATGGAGTGAGGTGTTAAGTTCTTTCATTTGGCTTGATTTGGCGACACCTAAACCTGGCGTGTTCCTTAATGCGAGATCATCCATAACTGTGACGGAGGAGGACGGCGATCTGCGGTGAAAGGAGGGAAATATGATCAGGCAGCAGATGTGACACTCTGCTCCCTCGTCGCTTCGGCTTCTGTGGAATCGTCAGCTCTTCTCTGCAAGTCAAGACATTCGTGAATGTTTATGTTTTTATTTATTTATTTTTTAGGTAATTTTGTAGAAACTAGGTATTGGCAACATTATAATTTCCAGTTTTTCTCAATTGTCTTAACACAACCCTGCTATTAAGTAGACCTATGAAGACTTTACTTTTAGAAGCCTTTAGCCGTGTTCTAGTTTTGTTTTGTTTTTTTCCCTTTTGACATTGAATCTCTGAAGTTGTACTTAGGAGAACATATGTATTTTATGTATTTATATATGCAATAGGGCTGTCAGTTTTATTGTGTTTTTATCATGTTAAAGCAAAACTATTTTAACAGTGATAATTTTTTTTGGCGCAAATCAGTCGCATGCTTATTTTTTCAAAGGAAAACAGTCCACATGCAGAAAAAGGCTTAGACAAGGCTCTGCTGGCTCACTTTTGTGGACTTTGGTAAGTCTTGGTCAAAGGTGACTGGAGCCTATCACAGTGACTTTGGGCCTTAGGTGGGTCAACACCCTGGACAGTGAACCATTCTCTCATTCATTCACAGAGAGGCCCAGTCAACCTAAACACACATGTTTTTGGAGGTGGGAGGAGACTAGAGTACCTGGAGATAATCCATGTGACACGGGGAGAACATGCAAACTCCACCCGCAGTTTTAAGCTGTAATTGCTTGAATCAAGATTAGATTTTCTTAAAAATCTTGTCAAGAGAACTGGAAACTAGCATTTTCTGCTCAAAACACCAGGTTAGTCATTTTTCTTACTGCACTGACAGATTATTCCACTTGAAATAAAACATTTGCTCTTAAAATAAGAGCAATTTTCCTATTTTTTTAAATGCCTTTATTTGCAGTGTATTCTTTATGGATCCTTTTTAAATGAAACAGTCTTTTTCATGATTAAAACGCTACAGATGAATCAAACTATATAAGTCTATATATATAAGTCCGTAAACCGAAAGTACCACAACCTTGTTGTCATAGCAACGGAGGTCAAGAAGATGGATGTTTGGGAAAATGTTTTGACAGAACAGAACAGAACATCGCAAAGTTTGTATTTTGTCACCATAAATGGATTCAAAGTCTTCGGCTGTTTTGTAAGAAATCAGATTTTGTGGATGTGATTTTGATTGACGAACTCAACATTGTTCATTGATCAACAACTCAGGAGCTACATTTGCTGCCACATCTCAGGTAAGCTAATTCACGTTAAAACAAACCGAAAACACAAGAAACGCTCATTTCATGAATGAAGTAAAAGGCTGTTGCCATGAACTATCTCTCGCCAATTCCGGAAAGTCTGTAAAACAAACAAAAAGTACAAACATCAAATATCCCAGTGCGAAAGCCTGTAAAAAAAAACAAAAAACAGAGTAGTTTAAAGTTTACAGATGTCCCTAGGTAAATATTAAGTGATGTGAATAGGACATAAGTCTACATAACAACTTTGGAGTATATAATTCCCATACATTAGGGTGATTTCACTGAAAGTTAAAGTTACTAAATGTGGTATTTTTAATGGTTGACAATCCAAATGGAAGACCATCCCTAAAGTTGGCGCTCAAGTCCATCAAACTAACACTAAATTGAAGCAATTTTCAGTATCTATATAAAAACACACTTCTTTTGTAACTTAAGCGCGATGTGGAATTGGTGGAAGATTTGTAAAAGCATTAGAAACACTAATTGGGAGCGTCTGGCGAGGTCAAGGCTGCTCTGTGCAAAAGCTGCCTTGTTTAAGTGCTTCATTGGGATTTCTATCACAGGCCCATCTCCAGACACTGACAGTGTAATCTGTGCTGCATCAGGGCATAAATTACAGCTCTCTCCGCTCTGGTCTTTGTTCCGCCGGATAAAACCGTCCTACCCAGGCACGCGCTAGAGTGGACTGACAAATAAAGGAGTCGCACAAAAAGTGGAACTGGCTGTGAAGCTATCGGATGAGAAGATTAGCACTTGTGAGTGTCTCAAATGTGTGTAAATGTGCTGAAAACATCGATATTTCTTTGGCAGCGCTCTGCTTCTGTGACCGCAGAATGTGAGACTCATAATACTGTGAAAGCTGTGGATATGTTGGACAAACTGGGTTTTGACATATGATGTTTATTTAGACAAACAAAGCAACGTTTTATCTATCTATCTATCTATCTATCTATCTATCTATCTAGATACACAGTCAAAGTTGATGATTCAACCATTATATTCACCTTATTTCATCCTACCTACTTTTCATGGAAGAACATTTCCTGTTTACCTATGTGAAGGTAGCTAACATGTTAGCTTGTCTTAAAAGCAAAAAGTAAAGCGAAAAATAAATCTAATAAATCTTGCCTAAGCTTTCAAACAAGGTACTGCAGACATGCTGCTCTGCTCTCACATTAAGATTAAGAAGAACAATTCTTTACTTAATAATTATAAAAAACTTTAATTTATTAAAAAAAGCTGAGGTTGTTTGTTTGGGGCTTTTTTCAAAAGCTTGTTCCTCTCTGAAAATCTGGAAACACTGAAGACTGAGCGTCTTTAAGACATGATCTGGACTGACCAAGAGCTCACATGGATCTATGTGGTGTTTAAACCACTGATGTTCGATGTGACACTGGAGGAGGACAGAGACAGGCTTAAAAATGGTATTGCCTGGAGGAGAAGTGTGGAAGTTGTGCTATCAGGTAAGTTAGCCACATTTTGTAAGAGGCAAAGCCTCTCTTTCTCTCTCAGCCCAAGAACAAAACAAAGCCTTTTGCAAAAAGCGGTAATGCAAATTTCGAAGCTCATTCTTACGATAACAACACACTTTGGGGCAAATATAGGACGTTGAAGTTTAATTTGTCATAAATGGAAATTCTGAAGCAAAACCGCTATCCAGCCTCAACGCAGTTAAACCAGAATTTTTCAAGAAAAGTGGGCTTAGCAGAATAAGATGAATATATTGTTGTCAGTGATGACCGTGTATTAACACATTTCTCACTTTTAATCATGTTCAAATAGATCAGGTAGATCAAACATGCACACAAACAAATGCAAACCTATGACTTTAACTTTCTATTTCTCCCGAGATGTGTCTTTGCACTGTGTTCTCATGGATGACAAATTACGCCTCATGACGTTGCTGACGCCCTTTTTTCTTTTCTGTGTTTATTACACGCCCATTTTCTTAGGGTGGCATAGACACATGATTGGTTGACGACTAACAGGAGGGTCAGTTTAGGTTTTGAAAGACGTCTCGAAATTGATCAAGGTCAGGATTAGGATGGTGTTAGTCTTAATGAATAATAACACGTATTTACATCTACCAGAGAAATGAATTGGAGCAGCAATGCATGAAATACACAAGCATAAAATACAAATTGCGTTCATATGACACACTGTTTCAAATCATATCTGTGAGACCAGGATGGTATTTGACTTTCCATCTCTAGAAAGTTACACAATGCTGTCTAATGGAGTGGTTCTCAAAGTGGGGTCCGGGACCCCTGGGTGTCCCTGGACTATGTATTGGGGGTCCCCCAAATTTTTTTGAAACATTGGCCATTTTTACAATATAACAATTTCCTGTGATTTACCTAAAGAGAATTTTGGACATACAAGATAAAAGATAGCTTTGTATAGAAACAAGTAAACCAGTAAAAATGGCCATAGGAAATGAACCATTATTCATATTTGATTTATAACTTGACTTTAATTTCCAATTTGAATGTCCTACCAGAGCGAAAAGTGATAGGGGTCCTTGGAAGAGTTTCCAGCCAATAAGGGGTCCCTGGACTAAAACAGTTTCAGAACTCTGGGGTATACTGCAATGTGTCTCAAACTCTGATACGTGTAGGCTACCTGGTGGCACTGTGTTTCTGCTGGTGGTTGAAGACATCTGCATTTTGAATTAGTTTCATTTGGAGACAAGTCGATTTATGTTTCTGCTCCTACTAAAACGTTCGAGAAGCTCTGGCATACCTTTTTTTGACCAACAGCTATAGCTTCCTCTAAAAGTTATAAAAACATAGTTAGCTCCATAAAATAGCACCAACTCTCTCCAAACACATCAAACATGTCGGGACAGTTCCTCTCAGGCCTGGCTCTGGCTCCGGCTCTGTCCACACGTGTGCACACAGACCTGTTTGGTATTCTATATGGTCGGAGGTATAAAAAGGACACAGATGAGATCGTGACGTCATCAAAGCGTCTGTGAGTGCTCCGAGTTCAAACGCCGCCTCACTGGTCCAGTCGCCGGCGCCTGGAAGCTTCTGATAAGACCTCTGTCAGTCAGACTCAGGCCAGTGGCACAGCACGCACCCACACACACAAACACAAACACGCACACCAGCGCTTTACGTAAGAACGCAGAAGAGGAGGCGAAGGCAAAGCTAACTAATTGGTCATAACAGGACTTGGACAGGAGAGCCATTTTCTGTCATGGAAAACGCATGGAAAGGAGAAAAAACAGAAAATGGAACCTCTGTGAAGTTGAGGAAATCAGAACAAAATTGCGAGTATTTAAAAAATCTAAAGCAAAACTTACAGCAGAAGCAGCACAGACAAAGCACATGCGTTGAATGCCATTTTGGTTCATTTTGGAGCTTTGTTTCAGTTTTCTGAAAGGCTGGATTTAATCGTGGATATCTCACAAACTAGATCACGATCGACTTGTTGCCCACCCTGGCTCGAGCCTGTTTGATCACGTTGTTGACATTGTAACATTAAATTCACGCTGTTGTTGCGCACGCACTGAGCCATTCGCTGCTGGATCAAACAATTTTTTGAGACGTGGGGGAAGCTGAAAACACAGCCTAACATTTAAATATCTTAACCTCTTTTTGTTTTTGTTCTTTGGTATACACCCTTTTTTGTTCTTTGGTATACATCCTTTTTTTTGTTCTTTGGTATACATCCTTTTTTTTGTTCTTTGGTATACATCCTTTTTTTTGTTCTTTGGTATACATCCTTTTTTTGTTCTTTGGTATACATCCTTTTTTTGTTCTTTGGTATACATCCTTTTTGAGGCAGTATTAGTTAATCCAATGAATGCTCTACTTCACATTTGTTTGGGGACAGACAAATAGCTCATGGGCTCTTTGGCAGAAAAACACATATTGAAAATGTTGTCAGCCAACGCCGATATCAATGGCCGATTTTCGAGGCCGATTTTTTATTTTTTTTTTTTAAGTTTTCAAAAAACACAGCTGAGATGAGATAGTCTATCCAAAAAAGAAAAAGTTCAATCTAAACTATTTTTGTTAGTAAGGACCACACCAAACAGATATAGTTATACGTTGTTTATTGAATAGATATTGATGTTGAAGTTCCGTGGAATCCGATGAGCGATGCCCAGGCAAGGAGACTCAGTGTGGGGGTACTGTCTCGGCGATCTGCCTGGCCGATTCAAGACCCCCCCCCTCCTAACTGGGCGCTAGAAGGAATGTTGTGGAAAAGGGGACGCTGGGTGGGTCGAGAGCACAGGGTTGAACTGAATTGAGGCGTATGGTCAAACTGAGACACATGCGTGAGCTGGGATATGAAGGCTTCCGGTGACGTAGGGGTGTGGTTTAGAGTGCGATGGGGGCGTGTTCCAACTCACAAAACATAATTAACCAAGTCAATACCAAAAACTATTATTAACATGTTTATGATCTTTATAAAACACTCTAAAGAGTAATTCAGGTAAGTGCTCCCTCTCAAAACACAGCAAAAAAGAGATGTATAAAACAAAGACTATAATTTCTCTCCAAAACTAATTTGGAGCTGAGCTGATCACTGTGAGTGCAGACGACTGTTCAAACAGCTGCCTGATTAAATATCAGCCAAAATAAGGCTGATGGCCAATATTGGCCTCAAAATATTGGTCTATCTCTACTTTAAACGCACTATATACACGCAGAGTCGGTGCGAGCGCGAGTCACAGGTTTGGTCAAAGCTAAAACTTGTTTGCCTGGGATTTAGATCTCACGCTTCAGCAAACTGAAGAGTGGGTCTGGTCACCACACCCCCGCCTGCGTTTCAGATCAAATCTACATCGTACCGGGCAATCAGGTTAGTTTATTTGTGTGACAGATGAAAAAAGGAGATTAAAATTTAACTTTACTCACCTCAGATTAAAATCGTTTTTTGCTTCGCTCATTGATTCTGCAGAAGTTTATTAATTCCACGTGATATTTTTTCTATGTATTAATTTTTTCGTCAGGAGCAGCCATGCTGGTTTTCAGACGGCAGAAGATGCTTGTCTCTGATTGGTTCATTAGAAATCCAAAAAAGGGGCATGTTGGCCAGACGATGTATTTTTTTCGTCTGGATTTTCCCGGCAAAAAACGTGTGCTTGTAACGAAACAGAAAGCAAAGAGTACAGAGCCGGGTCAAAGTTCACAGGGCATTTAAAGGAACAGCATTATAGGACAGTGGCATAAATAAGAAGAAACTATAAAAGAGGAGACATACGATTCAGATAGATTGTTCAAAATAGAACTGGAGCTCGATACTCATCCTTCACTGTAACTAACCGGAGCAGAGCCGTCTCATGCATCAAATTGCCCAAAATGCATTATGTAACCATCGTCACTGAGACTTACAAGACATTTAACTTACTTAGGGCTTTGAATGTTATTTTCTTTAAAAGTATGGTGCCTTTCATTGATCCAATCAAGTCAAAATAAACACACACACTTATATATATATAGTTCGACTCAAAAGAAAGACGCCTGTGTGTATCAGCCAAAGCCCTGTCCCATCAGCTAAAGCCGGTCTGAGAGCAGCAGTAACAGCGTCAGTGTGACCTGTCCCGCTGTCTGCAGGACGCCCGCAGGGATGCCCTTTGTCCCCTCCTCTGTTCATTTGTGAGCAGCACAGGGAGGCCTTTGTGGGGCTGTAATATGTGCTCTGTGTGTTGGATCCACGCCTCACAGGGAGCTCTGGCAAACAGGTACTGGCACTATTCAAGAGGCTCAATACAGAAGAGGAGGTCGGGGTGAAGTCTGGGGATAGTTCATTCTATGCTGCAGAGTAAAGGACTAAAGGTGTTTTGATACTTAGTTAGATACAGTCGGCATCAGAGGAAACGCCCACTAATAGACCTTTGTGGGGGAAAGTTAACATAGAAAGTGCATCAGAACAACAGCTTTATCACTCAACTACAAAGGTGGATTTAGGAAATATACTGTATTGTGTATAAAGCATGGAAAAGTCTTCTGTTTGCTTTTCTGACATAACGCAATATAAACAACTTTCATTTAAACAATGTTGTCACTCGACTTGAATTAGTTGTGTTAAAATACACTCAAGTCACCAGAAAACGTCTCAAAAGAGCTAAAATGTTTAGCTTCCTTTGCCTTAAAGGTTGTATGGAGGATTTAAAAAAAATGTTTGTTGTCAGTCTTGGTCAAAAACAGTTGCATAGATTTGTAACAGCCTTGTACTTATGTTAAACAAAAAAAAATAATTGTAAAAATATATAAACTGTGAACATGATGAGGCCAGTAAAACGTTGACCAATAGATAACGAGGTACCTCGTTATCTATTGGTCTGTTAACCTGTCAAGCAAACCCTCAGTGTTCCCAAGTAACTCATTGGCCCAGTTGCAGTGAAGGGCGTGGCCCTGGGAGGAAACACATGTGCATCGTTTGAAAAACAGCAAACAGCTGATGGATTTGAAAAATCCTCCATACAACCTTTAACAGAGAATTTCCCCCTCAGCAGGCCACACCCCAATTAAGACGCCTTGCCAACTGTATCTTTTCATTAATTCAGTCATTTTCTACTGCTTTTTCCCATTGGGGCTCGTGGGTGACTGGAGCCTAACCCAGTAACTTTGGGTCTTAGCCGGGTAACACTCTGGTCAGTGGTCAGCTCGTCGCAGGGTTAGACTGACAACCATTCACTCTCTCATTCACTGACAGGGGAAATGCCCAATGAACCTAAACATGCATGTTTTTGAAGGTGGGAGGAAACTGGAGAAAACCCACGGTGACACGGGGAGAACATGCAAACTTCACCCAGAGAGATCTCGAGATGTTGATGTAATCCAATTATTTATAACTATTTATTTCCAAGGATCTGTTGTAGCCACTCCTCCAGTTTGGGGGTCACAGATCACTACAGGAACCACTGTTGCTTTCACCTTCCAAACCTTCTCCAGCTTTTCTATAAGCTCTTGGTATTTCTCCAGTTTCTCACGCTCCCTTCTCATGTCGCCATTTCTTGGAATTGCCACATCCACTTTCACAGATTTGTTCTGTTCTTTAACCACCATCACCACCACAATATCCAAGTCCATGTCAAGTCCCAAGTCAAAGAAAGACAGGATCAGGTCAAGTCACAAGATAAGTTGTCTGCTTTTAGTTTCAAGTCTTTATATCAAATTATCACACAAAAATATCAAATTTTTAGAACTTATTGTATGTATGCAGTTTCATTGATTTTCAAAATAAATACACTTCTGATGACAAAAAGAAGTGAGAGAAGACATGTTACAGTTTGTTACTGTAAAAATGCACTTTTTTTTTGAGAAGCATGACGTCTTCTCAAGTCACAAGGCTTCAAGTCCAGTCATAAGTCTGTTCATTTTATCAAGTCAAGTCATCAAATTAGTGACTCAAGTCACAATCTTTGTTTGTGTTCGAAAGGAGGAATCGGCAGCCCCATTGATATTAATAAAACCATACTATATTCTTTTCTCTGAATACACTTGAGTCACCGGCCCTCAGACAATAACCCCACGCCTCCAACTGGATCCAAAAAGCCTTAAAAACACCACGCACCCTCCTTACCCTCACCCACCAGAGCTGTGCCCCGCGACGCCTCCGGTCCCCCACCTCAATTAGTCTCCGGCGGGCTGCGTGACAGAGCGCGCGGGGGGCCGGTTTGATGTGGCGCAGTGGGATTCCTCGAGCTGGATCACACACAAGCCTCAGATTAGCGCGCTCTAATAGTTTGTTTCAGGGGCGGTAAAGTGCAGTTGGAAAGCTAAGCGCGGACCTGGCAACCGGAGGAAGTGTTGGAACGGGAAATGTGTTTTTTTTTTTGTACCTGTAGTTATTGGCGTGTTAAGCAGAGTCTCCGGAGGGGGAAGCTGACACTGTTGCATCGACAAATGTTGGAAATGCATTGGCTAGAGACGGGCTAACGCGGAGATGTTTGTGACGGTAAACACGCAAGCATAGTTCGAGCTTGGTTGTTTTAGTACAAAACGGATTTACATGAGTTTTGGGATGAGAAACAAAGGTTGTGACTTGGATTTGAGACAGACTTGAGTCACTGTTTTGATGAAGGAGGGTCTAAGGACAGGGGATGCTATGGACAATTATTCATTTGCTCTATTAATAACTTGGGACTTGTCTTTCTTTGACTTGGGACTGACCTGGACTTGTCTCTTTTTGATTTGGGACTGACCTGGACTGGTCTCTCTTTGACTTGGACTTGTCTCTCTTTGACTTGAGACTTGACTTGGACTTGTCTCTCTTTGACTTGGACTTGACCTGGACTTGTCTCTCTTTCTTGGGACTTGTCTCTCTTTGAATTAGAATTTTACTCGGAATTGGGGCCAAAAAATGTTAGATTTTTAATGTTAAGTTAAGGTATACTTTACTTTACTTAGGGAAATGTGTTCTCTGCATTTAACCCATCTTTCAATGCCTCTGGGGCATCTCCTCAGGAGCAGTGATTGCTACAGTGCATCACTCGGGGACCCATCTCCAGATGTTCTTGCTAGGCTTGGTCAGGACTACCGTAGCTGGAGGATTTTACCCTAACATGCATGTTATTGGTTGGTGGGGGAAACCAGAGTGCCCGGAGGAAACCCACCCAGACACGGGGAGAAACATGCAAACTCCACACAGAAAGGCCCGGGCCAGTGCGGGAATCGAACCCGCGACCTTCTTGCTGTGAGGCGAGAGCGGATCTTGCAAAACAATCTCCTACTTCACAGCAGAGGTGGTTAGTGAGTCAGTTTTAGTAAACAATAATTGTATTTTAATTGACACAAAGCGATACAAGTTACAATGAGATGATGAAATTCATGTTCAAGAGGGAGAGAGAGAGATGGAAGATAAGAGAAAGAAAGAGGGGAGAGAGAGAGAGAGAGATGGTAGTCAGAGAGAGAGAAGACAGAAAGAGTAAGATAGAGAGATTGTAGAAAGAGAGAGAAAAAAGGTGAGAGAGAGGAGGGAGAGAGTAGAGAGAGAGAAATGGTAAAAAAGAGAAAGAATAAGGAGAAAGGGTAGACGGGGTGGAGAAAAGGAAGAGAGGGAGAAAGAGGGAGAGGATAGAGAGAGTAGAGAGAAAGGGGGTTGATAGAGAAAGAGAAGAGATAGATGGAGAGAAATGGTAGAAAAAAGAGAGAAAGAGGGAGATGATAGAGATAAGGAGAAGAGATAGTGATAATGAAAGGGTAGAGAGAGAGAAAAGGTTGTAAGAGAGAGAGTGGAGGGAGAGAGAGAAGGAGGGAGAGGGTAGAGAGTAGAGAGAGAAGAGATAGAGGGAGAGAGAGAGGTATGCAAGAAAGAAAGCGAGATGAGGGAAAGAGAGGAAGAGGGAAAGGAGAGAGATAGAAAGAAGGAGAGGGTAGAGAGAGAGAGAAATGGTAGTAAGAGCAAGAAGAGGGGGAGGGTTAGAGAGAGATGAGAAAAAGGGAGGAGGAGAGAGACATGGTAGAAAGAGAGCTAGAATAGGGAGAGAGGGAAAGAGACAGAGGATAGGGAGAGAAAAGGAGAGGAAGAGGGAGAGAGTAGAGAGAGGGGGTGGTAGAGAGAGATGAGAAAGAGGGAGGGAGAGAGAGAATATGGAGAGATAAAAAGAGATAAAGAAGGAGAAGGTAGACAGAGAGAAGAGAAATAGAGAGAAAGAGAGAATACAGAGAGACGGAGAGATGGTAAAAAGAAAGAATAAAGAGAGAGAGAAAGGGGGAGAGAGGGAATAGATGGAGACATGAGCTTTTGATATGGATTGTAAAGTCTTAATATCGGCATCTGCAAATATTGGTTATTGGCCGCGCACCGCAGCAGTGAGGCGGATATCAATATTATAGTCTCCCGGATCCATATCGTGGCCGGCGTCTCCCTGATTAAAGTCTCGTCGGTTTGGGTCCGTATTTCCTGAGGGATTCTCAATATTACCTGCTACAAAATCAATTCGCAGTTCTATTCAGGGACGCTTCAATAAGAACGCAGATTTCTGAGATACAACCAGCTTTTGCACACTACAGGATTTCGGCCAAATTTAAGGCCCGGCGTGTCAGGAGGCGTGGCCAGAATAAGGATCTTTGTAAGAGATGTTTTGTGGTTTCTCTCCTTCTGTCTGCGTCGCTGCGACTCTTTTAGGACTGTTTGTCACGGTGAGGTTCGCCTGCTGCACAAGCGCGAGGATCTTTACAACAGAAGCATCTGGTGCGTCTGCCTTGTGACGGTGACTCTGAAAATGTCAAAAAAAGAAGAAACATCACCTCATCATCTGGAAATAAATGTAACGCTTTGTGCTCGTAGTCAAAGTGTCCTTAAAGCTCCTTAAAGGTGCACTGCGTAATTTAAAATGTTCAATATTACTATATATCAAATTTTAGTCCATTGGCTCTTGCCATGTGTCATGATGTTTCCTCTGTAAGCGCAGACAGGTTCATAAATGTGAATGGTGCTGGTCGCATTTTCCCACGCTAGTCCTCCTTCACTGGATTATTGTCATTATTTCTATTTGTTTAGCAAAAAGTCCCGGTTTTATACAACAGACGAATGCTGTAAAGACTGTGTAAGAGCCAAAATGACATTATTATTTGTTTTGTAAAATGTTGAATATTATATTGTTTAAAATGATAAATCTCCATGAATGTTAAAAGCATAAATAATTTAATTTAAGATAAAAGACTAAAAATATGTACACATGTAAAAATGGTTAAAATAGCGTGTGATGTCATCACGTTTGGGTATGAGCTACGCCAGGTGTGGGAGCACACAGATTTTCTACCTTCTGCATATGCTGATTTGGAGATATGCACAATTAAATGGACTAAAATGCATATACGTCTCCTCAGTTCTTTTGGTGAGAAAACTTTCATACCGGTAGCTCATTGTGGCCGTTAAAGTTAAAGAAGTGGTAAATATTGCCACCTAAACCCTTCAAAACAAACAAAATTTCTCAACTGAAAGTAGGAAGAACATTATGAATTGTTTACAAAAGTGATAGTGTTATCACCAATGCTAGATATACAATCTTAGAAGTTAGCATAAACATGACAAAACATAGATACCAACAATGGTAATGACATTAATACTGACTATGGTCAGAGATCAAATACCAACAATGGTAAAGACAAATACCCACATGGTAAAGAAAAAGCATGGCTATCAACTTTCATAAAGTCAAATACCAATGGTAGGATGCCTGTTGCTGCTAGTACTTCAGTTATGACTAGTTCTACATTCGTATTTAATAATCATTTGAATATGTGGTTGTAAATGAGTAGTTTTTAGCAGTGCTTAATTTGTAACTCAAACGTTGCCGGAACAAAATGTGGGTTTTGGACCAGGGTCCAGACCAGGTCGAACCTTTACCGGAGCGCACACAATAAGTGAACATAGAGGTTTAGAAACGCTAAAATACAACCCAACTGTCGATTTTAAACGATATAAAAGTAATTTTGTCTGTGTTACTTGTTTTTTTTACACGTCACACAGAGATTTTCATTCATTCTGACAGAAATCAGCGCACCTGCCGCTAAATCTGATCTACAGCAACAAGTTGCCCTCCCACACACGCTCGTCCTGCACCTCAGCACTGCCTCTGCATCATATCTGACTCTCCACAAGTCAGTCACCACAACAACAACGCAGGACAAACAGCCTTTACACAGCAGACACGGTTCTCATGCATAAAACGTGACGCTAAAATACACATTAAAGTAACAGTAAAGTTAGTTGCACTTACGAGAAACTGCGACCGCTACATCCGCGCTGGTTCTGACCTCTTTATCGTCCCGTACACTCCAAACACATGTGACACTCCAAACACACGTGACACTAACGCTGCTTTTAATCCATCAAAACGAGACGCAAATAACAACAAATATTCACAAAATCCTCTTAGACGCATATTTCCTGTTTTAGAAGAAGATACAAGAGCGGGGCTCGCCTGGAACCAATGAAAAGTCTTAAACCCGCCTGCGCTGCTTCTGATTGGTCAAATTTCCTGTCAGTTTCGCTTTTAACCAATCACAGTCTGTGACTCTGTCTTCCCCACATATAAGCCTGTTGTTTCTGTGAATGAGAGACGGGAGAGGAGCAGAACCGCGTCTCGTAGAAGAAAGACAAAAAGCTTATTAGAATGCGTTACCGGAGCAGACAAAACTGTTGCCGGAATGCCTCCACGTGAGTTCCCGGATCTTATTCCGGCTTGTTCCGGCTCAAATTAAGCCCTCTGTTTTTAGTCTTTGCCAATGATAAAATGTTTTCTACTGGATATTAGCAACAACTGTTTTGTGTGTGTTGTGCATTAAAAAGGCAAGATGTTGTGTGTTGTTATGGAGGACGTCTTTGACCCCCGGATGGCCCATTGCCTATCTATGTCTATTCTTTGCATTAAAATAGACAAGATCTTGGTGAGTCAGCCGCCTGGAGAGCGCGTTCCCCGGCAAAAGAGCTACTAGCATTTTCTGTTCAAAACAAGATTTGTCATTTTGTCTTGTTTTAAGAAAACTAAGTTAGTCCCATTTTCGGTAGCACTTTATAATAATGTCCAGATACAAATCATTTACAAATGTTAGTTAATCATTAAGATAACATAATCTAATCATTACTAAATTATTAGTGTTTACTAAAAATAAATAAACATTTACAAATCATTTACTTCCGGCCCCTATTCCAAAGTGATGTGCATGTAGTGGTTAGATCATCTACCAGGGGTCACCAATAAGATTTCATCGAGGTCCAGTTCTAAGAGATTTTTTCAAGCCAAGGTCCGGAACTTCACGGCAAAGTTTCTTTTAAGTCATTTAAATTTAACATTATAATTAAAAATAACTACACAATATTCATTTTTCACAATATCCCACATAATTCTATGTTATAAAAGCTTGTTTTCAATGCATTATTCTACTGCCCTTTTAAAAATGTATTTGATGGATGAATAGTCCATCAAAATTGAATCTGACCTGTGCTATGGAGGAGACTAGTGTTTTTACATTGATCAGAAATGATCACTGAGTCTGTGATGGAGTTATTCTAAGTCTGTTCTGACTCGAGCCTGTTCTGTACCACGTCTGTCTCACTCTCTGTCCCACTGGCCAAAGCAGTCACTGAATGAAGCCATGTGATTGGCTGATTGGCGATAGGACCCACGCGATAGCCCTCCAACTTTACGCAGGAGAAGAATCATACAAACAGCGCTCTGAATCGTGTTCATTACACGCACACCCACGCGCACCAAGCCTACAAACGCGCGCTCTAAATACAAGTTGAATCTGACTAGACCGTCATAAACCGCGTCTTTCTGTTTCTGGCGCGGTGCCAAATGGGAGAAGGACGAGTCAAAGCGGCAGTTTTGCACCGCGTGCATTACGCGGACACTCAACCGCGTACTTGAATACACTCTGCAGACCCAAAGACCGCACCGCACCGGCGTGAAGCGCGTTTTCTGTCTCTGGCGCTGTGCCAAAAGTGAGAAAGACGAGTCACAGCGGCAACGTGCGCGCGCGTCTGTTGATGCGCTCACTGTACAGCTCTTCTTTAAAGAATCACGTCTTCCTTCTCCAGCCTTTCTGCGAGTGTTTGGCAGGAGGACTACACGGTCCGGTCCGGATGGGGTGGCGCTTGGGTCCGGATCCGGACCGGAGTCCGCCTTTCGGTGACCTGGGATCTACACTTTTGAGCAAACCAGTGTGGGATCAAAGTGAGCACCTTCACTGGCTTCTGTGACGTTTGTGACGTAACAACCTCACCATGGGAAAACGTTAACAACCAATTTGGCACAATTCTATGGTTACGTTTAGGATTGGGGTTTGGGATATTGGTACTGATATCGAGAATCGGAAAACACAGTTACACTCCCCTCTTGGGGAGTGTAACTGTTTCAGATCGTTGCTGTCCCAGTGACGTGGGCCGGACCACTGATGCCTGGACCTCCGCCCCACCTCCCTCTCCAGGATTGGCCTGTCCTGTTCCTGCTAGACGAGTCGTTTCCCTCTGCTTATGGACTCTGGCTCTACAAACATAAACTTTAGTCTTAGTTACATCTACTGCCTGTCCGTCCATGGGAGTGGATCTCTTCTTCACTGTGGTTCACCTCCAGGTTTCTCTTTTCCCTTAGGGTTTTTTTTGAGTTTTTCCTTGCCGAGAAGGAGGGACTAAGGACAGAAGGAGGGTCTAAGGACAGGGGATGCTCTGGACAATCATTCATCTGCTCTACTAATAATCTGCTTTGACTTGCTTGATCAAATGTTTCATTGAATATGTATTGTTTTATTTTGATTTCCTTTGCTAAAATTAATAATCTTGGGAAGTCCTCAGAGATGACTGTTGTAGTGATTTTGGGCTATACAAAAATAAATTGATTTGATGATTTGATTTGATCACTAAATACATTTTTTGGAAAACCTATAAATTGTCATCACTTTAGAACAGGGGCCGGAAGTAAATGATTAGCAAATGTTTGCTCATTATTAGTAAATATTATCTAATCATTTACTGATCATCAGGTAATGTTATCTTAATGGTTAACTAACATTTATAAATGATTTGTATCTGGACATTATTATAAAGTGTTACCAAATTTTCTTATTGCACTGGCAAATTATTTCACGTGAAAGACATTTTTTACCCCAAAACAAGCCTTTTTTTTTTTTTAAAGGCCTTTTTTGCAGTGTATTTTCTATATTTTTTCCTCTCTTTTTAGGTCAAATGTTATACCAACAACCTCCAACATGGTCTACAAACAGAATACTATTAGATAGTTATTCATACCCCACAGAAGCATACCCCCTGTTTATAAAAAACCTGTTTGTTTGCAGCCGTTTTCCTTGATATCTAATGAAGTCCCATGCTCTCGTCTGTAACCCTGAGTGTGTGTGTGTGTGTGTGTGCCCTCTCCCTGACCCGCTCCGGACGGTCCTGTTTTACATTACACAGCCCGCTCTCCCATATCATCCATAACATTTTCATAATGCGCCTCTCGCTCGCTGCTGCCGCTCCTCCTCGGGGCGAAAGACATAACATTTTCACAAACCCGGGCCGTGAGGCGTTCGGGGGCCCGGAGTCATGCGCATGGATTTATTCAGCCGCTACATATGTGTGTGAAAGCTCGTACCACGGGAGAACCGCTGACCTCCGCCGCAGAAGCTCGTGTTTACCAGAGTCTTTCACATTTCTGCTCTGACATGACCTGCTCGGGTAAATGTAACGGCTGGGTGTCTGCTGGGAAACATTTGGGATGAGGGCAGGGATGGGGCTGGATGATACTGGCAGACATTAATATCGTGAATGTGTAGGGAACAGTTAGGCTTGTCATGAGATTACAGTTTCGATACTATGGAAGGTGCTCGTTGTTCAATACCATTTTCAGTCCCATAGGAAAAAACAAAGATGTGGTAGTTTTTTTTGTTGTACCCTCTGATGCATCGCGGTCACTACAGTGGACAGCTACAAAAAACTCTATCTTTAATTCAATGGGTTCTAAGGTGAAACTGCATATCAGCCTCTGGAGTGCTCTCTGCTGCCACAGTCTGTTGAGGTCAAGTCAGTGGTCAGTCAGTGTAACTTCAGGTAAAGCACCTCCCAATCCAAGATGGCAGATCTCAGTCACTTCTGCCAACCACTGCTGACATATCCTTCCATACTAGAAGAGCCCCACAGGAACAAAAAATATGAGCATTTACAGCAGGTATCTAAGAAGAATATTATCTGTTTGGAATAGGAGTTTTATTTGTTCAATATGTAGAAAAATACAATTAACCATGTGTCCACTGATATGGACATCATGCATCAACCAATATATTTTGTATCACAGGTAATATAATGGTTTCACAGGTCAGCATGATCAGGGAGCTGTGGAAGATGAACACATTGCACCTGATCATACTCCAGCCTGAAAAAAATATGAGGAAAATCCAAAACAATGACCTTTTTCTAGGAAACTGAAAACTGCAGAGATCTCTGGGATCTGTTGCCTTCACATTCAGACACTTGTTACCAGCAGATTTCTTTGATGATTTAGGCACAACACCAACTTATATGTTCTCCAGAAAGAGAAAAACAATCTGGCAGTGACAGGAGAGGAAATTCAGATTCCTCAGCTCATGTGTCTCTGTTGTTCTCTGGCAGACACTCATTACCACTGTTTTCAATACTCTCAATACTGGAGTTTAAGGACCTTTCTAGACTATTCTGTAGACTGCTTTTGTCCCAAAAATGTTTGTCAAAGCATAAAAACAAACAAGGATTTGAATATTTACAATAAAACAGAAGTTCTCGAAATCAATACATTTTTACATTAAGTTTACAGTGTTGTATGTCGAGTGCTCAGGCGCATGTAGAGTGGACATGTTTGTAACTTCCTGAAAAAACTTTTTTTTTCATGTCCCGAGAAGAAGAAAAATCTTGATCAAGGCTTTCATAATTCATGCATCAGAAGGTTAAAAGGCCTATACTTTATTCATTTTTTTATTTTATTGTATTTTATTATTTTTTTATTTTTATTTTTTTACAAGAAAATTATTTAAAATTACAGAGCCCCACTTAAGTACGGCGCTCCATAGTACTCACGAAAAAAAAAATATTTATCTCGTAATTACGAGATAAGATCTCGTAATTACGAGATAACTTTCTCGTAATTATGAGATAGTTTTCTCGTAATTACGAGATAATTTTCTCGTAATTACGAGATAATTTAAATGGCTTTTCCCACATTCTGTATACCCACACGCTTCGTATAGGCTAAGCTAGTGACTTTATCCACAACTAGTAGTCTTTTCTGTGCTAGCTTGATGTTTCTAAATAGCTAAGATGTGCTTGTGGATTTCGTTATGTTAAATTAAGTGCCTGTGGTCTTCACTGCAATGTTTACGGTCGACAAAAAGTATGAAAATAGCTAATAACGTGACTGTCAATTCACGCTACAGTTAGCATGCTATTATAAAGACGGCCAGTGTGTGGAGCTGTTCACCCACCAGAAAGAAGCTAGTGGTAATCGGCAGGTTTTTAAATAAAACTCGATCTTCTTGACTGTTGACAGTCAGTCTCACTCATCCTTAGAAATGTGCGGCAGTTTTTCTGTGGCTCCAGCGTCTGGTTTTCAATTTATTTGGCCATAAAGGAGAGAAGTGCTGCAACAGACTTGCAACATACGGGCATTTTTGCAGTACCCACCCACTCTGGGTGATCCATGCGGAAGTGTAGCAAATGTGCAGCATTTCTCTTCTTTTTGGCCAAATAAATTGAAAACTAGACGCTGGAGCCACAGAAAAACTGCCGCACATTTCTAAGGATGAGTGGGACTGACTGTCAACAGTCAAGAAGATCGAGTTTTATTTAAAAAACCTGCCGATTACCACTAGCTTCTTTCTGGTGGGTGAACAGCTCCACACACTGGCCGTCTTTATAATAGCATGCTAACTGTAGCGTGAGTTGACAGTCACGTTATTGGCTATTTTCATACTTTTTGTCGACCGTAAACATTGCAGTGAAGACCACAGACACTTAATTTAACATAACGAAATCCACAAGCACATCTTAGCTATTTAGAAACATCAAGCTAGCACAGAAAAGACTACTCGTTGTGGATAAAGTCACTAGCTTAGCCTATACGAAGCGTGTGGATATACAGAATGTGGGAAAAGCCTTTTAAATTATCTCGTAATTACGAGAAAATTATCTCGTAATTACGAGAAAACTATCTCGTAATTACGAGAAAGTTATCTCGTAATTACGAGATCTTATCTCGTAATTACGAGATAAATATATTTTTTTTCGTGAGTACTATGGAGCGCCGTACTTAAGACATTAGCACTTTTTTTTTTTTTTTTTAAATCACGAGGAAACAATATAATTTGTGTTTATGGCCCGAGGTGCCTGAAGGTGGCAGTAACCTCACACAAGCTGCTTCTGACCTCAACAATGAAGAAGAAGAAGAAGAAGAAGAACAAGAAGAAGAAGAAGAAGAAGAAGAAGAAGAAGAAGAAGAAGAAGAAGAAGAAGAAAAACAAGAACAAGAAGAACAACAAAAAGAAGAAGAACAACAACAAGAACCTGTTTGTGAATGGAGTTGCAAAAAGATGGATTAATTTTTCCAAACATGCGACAGTCATGTGCACCAACAAATAAGCAACACACCTCGTATCTGGATCGCTCCAAAACAAGATAAAGCAGCTAAAACGTCGTTAGCTACTTTCTCGCTAGCTAACGTTTTAGCTGCTTTATCTTGTGGGCTTATCTCAAACAGATACAACGACCGTTAAAATGAGCAGCTGAATTCTACAGGTCCTGAGCTTTCAGACACGGTATAGCATGTGTATATAGTGGTTAAAGTGGGATTTGGGAGGTGGGGGAACTCTATTTAAAGTGATGGGAAGATGACCCGATTTGCACCGATACATCGATGTAAACATGCGCGATGCGAGTGCGTCGGTAGAGAGGAGCTACATCGATGCAGATCGTGTGACAAAAGCAGCCTGCATCGGATTATCAGACTATTTACCGACACACACGCTCTCACAAGCTGATGCTGACACTGCTGTAAACGCTGTGTGTTTCTGACATTCCTTATAAGGGCTGTTTGTGGTTTACTTTCATCTGAAGATGTGCCAACAAATAGCTCAATCTGTTAAGGCGTTTGTCTCTTTCAGTCAAAGCACCTTTCATTCTCACAAAGCCTGCGTAACAACAACAGTGCCCAGCGTGCCTTACCTAGAGTAGAGAAAAAGACGTAGTCCATTGAAAAAAGGAAGTTTGATGCAACACAACAAGTAGCTATTATTCCACCGTGAACGTGCAGGAAAGCTGTCCTTCCCGCTTATGTCCAAATCTAGACGGTCTGAGTCTTCCCAGTGCGCTGGTCCTTGGTCTTGTCCGTGTTTGTTTCAGGCGAAATAATATATTATTATTTATAATTTTAGGAAGTTAGTAATTGAATTTTCAAGTGACTGAAAGATACTTTTACATGGCTTGAATTGATCTGGGGTGCTTGAATTGATCTGGGGTGTTAAACAGACTAAATATTTATTAAGTACTTGAATAAAAAACAATGTTGAATGAATCGAGATGCATCGTGATCAGGGGGCATATTGAACCAAATGGATCATTAGCTGTAAGACATGTATCTGAAAAAAATCGTATTGTTGCTAATGTATCAGGATGCACATCGTATCGGACAAAGATCCAAGATTCCCATCACTACTGTATAAGGTTCAGGGCCGTACGCAGGATTATGAACATACTGACGTTCAAAAATGATTTGACTAAAAGTAAATAGTATTTTCTTTTCTTATATTGTCACTTTCGTGATTGGCCTTTTTGTGCAAAGTGCTAAAACAATGGTGCAAGTACATGCTCACGTCCAACACAGTATCACAAGAAAGCGTTTATACAGTATACCACCAGACAAAAATCCGACAAATGATGAGCACGACTTCACGCCTCTGTTGCGTGTTTAGGTTATGCCGGATATACTTACACGATATTTCATAGCGTCAAATAAACACACGTTTTTGGTTGAAGCTACGTGGGGAGTAACACACCAGCTGGATGTGTGTGGAATTTGAGATTTGGGTCAGTTTAGGGATGGGGCAGGTTAAGACAAGGATGTCGTTAATGCACATATATAATAGCACATCTTTACAACCACAAACACTACATATTTCACCTAAAATGGTTTCTTGTCAGATTCCTTTACCACATACAGTAGATTCTGACAATATTGCAGCTGGGCCAATCACAGCACACCATTGTGATTTGGGGGGAAGTACATGTTTGAACCAAAACAAACGGGGCAGCGGCGATATACGTATTGGACCTATTTTAGCAGGATTACAGTCTGTTTGGACTGGATTTAACAAAAAACGGGACTTTTCATCGCCTTTGGGATCAGACACTTTGACCAATCAGATTGAAATATTGACATGGCATTGCGTTGTTTCCTGACGGTTTTCAGTAGGGACGTGTGTGTAGAACGGGTGAGCCCAAATTTTTAGCTTTCATCCCTGAAGAGTCTCATCATGAGTCGATCTACTGCTACAACCAGGGGGCAAAGGACGTTTTATTGAATTACATAGAGACAGGCATGCTTGGGTCAGGCGGACCAGAAGTCTCCACAGTGACTGAGAGCAAGGGCAACATGTACGTCTGGGTATGTTCTCTTGGGCTCCAAAACTAAATCCTGAATGTAGCCTATGTAGCTAATCTAATTTAATTCTACAGGACCAGAACAACAACACTGGCCCCTTGGCCCACTGTAAACCACCACCTTGTTTCCTCTGGTTAACTCCTGGTTCAATCAAAGATTGTGATTAACTAAACTAAAAACAATGTGAACTGTGAATGGAGCAGTGAAAGAACTGAAACTCAAGTCAACTGAATAAATTTGTGCTAAACAAAATGTGAATTCATTGAACATGCCTCTCTTAATGTAACGAACCTGTGTTGCCTTTTTGTTAGTTATAGTTATGTTAATTTTACTGTCCAGGTGGAATTCCTGGTCTGGTTAATTTCAGTTAAATCATATCACATATTTCATAATAATTTTTATTGTGCCCTTGGAAGTCGAAATTCCTTCCAAAAGAAAAATAAAACTTTATATTTTTGCACTTCCGCTGCTGTTTTAACCAGACTTACCTGTGTTGGTTTATTTAAAAAGATGGCCTTACCATTCCTGGTTATAGAGGTCATCGCCGAATAGCTTTCCCACTGAAAACATATTATACTGCGCCCACTCGAGCCAGACCAGAGCCTGGGTAATATGACCCCCTGAACCAGTCGTCAGAACCAGTCAGGTTCAGGCAAACATCCTCAGCTCTAGCCTGACTCATTATTTGAAAATGCTTGTTGTAAATAATTCCTAAAACTTTGTGCTGACAGTCTTTTTTCAAGCTCATCTTCCTCCTCGTATAGAAATATAATCCCCTTTCTCAGCAGAGCCATCAGTGCTGGTAATACGCCTGTGCAGTAGGTAGTAAACATTGGACTCCACACATCACACTTATCTCGGCGTGAGCGAGCCTAATGACAATGGTTAGGCCGGCTGGGGAGACGGTTATAGGCCCCACGCTGAGGACCGCCGCGCCAAAAAACATTTTAATACGCAACAGATAATCCGCCGGCAGCTGCCTCTCTCCCCGAGCGCCCGAGCGATACCATGCTAACAGTCATTTCATTTAGGAGATTATTTACGTAATTGTCTGCTTATACTCGCCTCATCAAAATCACTCAGGTGTCCAAGAGATCTCCTGGAAGGAAGAGAGAGGAAGTACGGAGCTCGCAGGATGATTGAGCGTAGTCAGGCACGTGTTTAGTTCACTTACGTAAGGCTTTTGGAACGTACTCAGAATGCATTTGGTAAATGTGATTAGTTCTTTTCTTTTGGACATCACTACACTGCTTCCAATTCATTTATCTTGTTTCTCGTTTAGCTAATTCAGGACTAGACCTAAACTAAACTCTAACTAAAACTAGACTAGAGCAGCACTAAAATTAAACTAAACCAAGACTACAACTAGATTAGACCAGGACTAGACGAAGACTAAAACTGGACTAAACTTAGTCCTGGTCTGATCCTGGTTTGGTCCAGTCTTAGTTCCAGTATAGTCTAGGTCTTGTTCATGATTAGTCCTGGTTTAGTCCAGTTTTAGTCCTGGTCTAGTTCAGGTTTCGACCAAAAAAGTCTAGACTAGATAGGCCTAAAGCTAGACTAAATCGGGAATAGACCAGGACTAAAACTAGCATAGTTCAGGATTACAACTGGACTAGACCACAACTGAAACTGGTCTAAACCAGAACTAGACCAGGACTAATCTAGGACTAGACCTAGACTAAACTCAGACTAACACTAGACTAGACCAGACCAGGATAAAACCTGTAAGACAGTTCTAAAGTACTGGTCTAGTCCTGGTTTAGTCCCGTTTTAGTCCTGGTCTAGTTCAAGTTTCGACCAAACAAGTCTAGACTAAACCAGATAGGCCTAAAACTAAATCGGGAATAGACCAGGACTAAAACTAGCATAGTTCAGGATTACAACTGGACTAGACCACAACTGAAACTGGTCTAAACCAGAACTAGACCAGGACTAATCAAGGGCTTGACCGCGGCAAAACTCGGACTAAAGCAGACTAGAACATGACTAAAACTGGACTAAACCAGAACTAGACCAGGGCAAATCAAGGACTAGACCTAGACTAAACTCGGACTAAAACTAGACTAGAACATGACTAAAACTGGACTAAACAAGGACTAATCATGAACTAGACCTAGACTATACTGGAACTAAAACTAGATCAAACAAGGACCAGACCAGGACTAAAACTGAACAAAACCAAGACTTAACTAGGATTAGTCCTAGACTGAGTTCGGACTAAAACTAAACTATACCAGAACTAAAACTGGACTAGGTCAAGATTACAACTAGACTAGACCAGGACTAAACTAAGACTAAACCAGGAGTCAAACTAGTTCAGACCAGGATACCATGCTAAACATACTCATAATGCCTTTTTAAAAATGTGTTTAGTTCTTTTCTTTTCGACATCACTGCACAGCTTCTAGTCCATTTATTTTGTTTCTAGTTTAGCTCAGGTCAGTTCAGTAAGATGAACTGTCCGTCTGTTTAAAACTAAAAGTCTTGTTTTAAACAGACGGATGTTGAAAAATCTATTTGAGACAAAAAATAAATAAATCTTATATCAACATTTTAATGAAGACTAAAACGATTTGCTTCGATTAATGTAATGGATTTTTTGTAACAAACTAGGGCTGTAGCAAATCCAAAACTGAACCAAACCAAACCAGGTCTAAAACTGGTCTAAACCAGAACTAGACCAGGACTAAAACTGGACTAAACCAGGACTAATTTAGGACTAGACCTAGACTAAACTCGTTCTAAAACTAGACTAGACCAGCACTAAACCAACAGTAAACCAGGACTAAAACTGGACTAAACCAGCACTAAAACTAGACTAGACCAGCACTAAAACTGAACTAAACCAACAGTAAACCAGGACTAAAACTGAACTAAACCAGAACCAGACCAGGACCAACATTAAACTAGACCAGGACCAAGAACTGGACCAAACCAAACTAGGCGTAAAGCTAGTCTAAACCAGAACTAAAACTCTACTAAACCAGGACTAGATGAAGAATAAAACTAGACTAAACTAGGCATAAAATTAGACCAAACCAGGAGTAGACAAGACTAAAACTGGACTAGACCACAACTAGACCAAGACTAAAACTGGATTAAACCAGGAGTCATTTAGGACTAGACTTAGAGCAGGGCGATCTGGGAAAAAACTGTTATCATGTTGTTATTATATCAATATTCTGCCTCAAAGTTTGATTGGTTGAATTGGTTTTCGATTCAAAACCCAGAACCAAATACCTGACGATTCGACTCAATCTCGATCTCTCCATTTCTCGATTGCTGGCCCAGTCCAAACTAGACCTAGACTTTACTCGAACTAGAACTACACTAGACCACAACTAAAACTGGATTAAGTGTGAACTAGACCTAGAGGTACCACTTTATATTAACTACACCTTAATTGGGCTTAGTAAACCATGAATGAAGCATAAATAAAACTTTTATTATTCATGGGGAATTAATGAATGAAAAATGTATTAATGCTTTGTAACTACTTAACTAAGGAGCTAAGGTTAGGATTTAGGATTAGGGAACAGGATTTGGAGTGATTAAACAGTTACTAAGCATTAATAAACTTTTTCATCTAGTAGTTAATCATTTGTTCATGATGAAATAAGTCTTTATTAAGGTGTAATTAATGATTTATTAAGCCTTATTATTCTGTAGTTATTCTAAAGTGTTACCGACCTAGACGAAACTAAAACTAGACTAGACCAGGACTAAAACTGGACTAAACCAGAATAAAACTAGACTAGACAACGACTAATACTGGTCTAAACGAGGACTGTAACCCTGACTATGAGACTTTTCACCTTATTTCAAACTCTGAAGGACCAAGTCTAAAGTCTCCTGTAAAGAATGTTAAATAAGACAAAATAGGCCAATGGAACAAGCCTTTACCTCCCCACAGAGGACAAATGAATGAATGGAATCTGCACTTTTGAATCCGAAGTGAAGTATTCCTCCACGTGCAGCAGAGCGAGGATGTCTGTTGTGTTTGTTTGCTCTCGCGCACACATCTCCATACACAATCGATGAAAGGGCAGGTGAAGTGCAGAGCAGGCCAGGCACACGCTCAGGGATCCAGCGTCTCCTCCAGGACACTTCTGACGAGAGACAACCTCCGAGGATGTCCAGGTACTTCCACAGATCGATCAGAAGAAGAAGAAGAAGGAGGAGGAAGGAACAGCCGTGCACGCTCCGCTGAGCTTTTGAAGACAGCAGAGCAGAGGTCAGGTTGAATGCACATGAACATGATCCTGAAGTAGCTTGTATGATGTTTCCAGTCTTTTTCTGCCACAACAAATAACTTCATCATCAAACAGACTCAAAGACAAATGCTAAGATACAATGTGCCATTTTTTTTTTTTTTATTTGGCACATTTTTTGGAATTTGTCAAAAACATGGCAAAACCTCTACATATTCATTCAGAATAGTCACAATTTTTCCAAACATATCAGAATCTTAGCACATGCTCATGACTTAAGCAAAATAACTGACACCTTTGGAAAAATGGTCTTTGGTCAAAATCTGAAACGCCAACATACAAAGAACATCTTTTGACAAGAACATGTAACAAAACCAACTATACAGGGGTCTGCAACCTGCAGCTCGAGAGCCACATGTGGCTCTTTAAAGACATCAGTGTGGCTCTTTGAGATTTGATTTTGAATGAGGAACCAGACTAGATTAAAGGGGTCCTATTGTGTTTTTTTTATTATTATTTAGTAAGAATCTAGAACATATGCAGATCAGTAATTCACCTTTTGTTCGTTGTAAAACACAAAATTGATCTATAACAGCTTAAAAAAAGAAACAGCTCTACTGAATTCCTGTTCAAAACTGCAGAACTGATAAGTCCCGCCTCTTCACTTTAACCCTCAGTTTACCCTTCAAAAAACTTACACTCTTATCCCTTGGGGCATAAACGTGGCTTTCTTGTTTAAACCTCCATAAAATGGTCATACTTTCATCTTTTTTCCTACTTTAAAAACTCAGATTCATAGAACTACTTCTTCTTGACACGTACATACCAAATATGTGTAATATTTCAAATATTTTTAACCCTTTATTGTCCAGTAAACATGCAAAACACAGCTGTACAGCTGATGAAAAATCTAAAAAATAGAAATAACTTAAAAAATCCATTCAAAATTGAATGAACTCTATATGCTTATTAGCCCTTGTCATTGGTCAATAATTGGCAGTGAAATTATTTTTTCCCAGTTTTTTAGTTTTTCTGTAAAGTGAGATTTAGTGAAAAAGTCACACTCTTATCCCTTGGGGCATAAACGTGGCTTTCTTGTTTAAACCTCCATAGAATGGTCATACTTTCATATTTTTTTCTACTTTAAAAACTCAGATTCATAGAACTACTTCTTCTTGACACGTACATACCAAATATATAACATACTTTTAATAATTTAACCCTTTATCTCCCAAAAAGCAACCAAAAATCAACTATTTTATCCTAAAATAAATAAATAATAATAATTGGTATTGCTATAATAATCAGAAATGCATTTCAAATTGAGTAAGCTTTATATATTTGTTTAGCCCTTGGGGTAGTTCAAAGATTGGAAGTGAAAATAATGTCCTGTGTAGACTTTTGAAAGCGTGCAATAAACACAGATTTGAAGCTTTCATGTAAAAATATTTAGTTCATTTTAATTTACCACAACAGAAAATTCATAAATGTTTCAAAAACAGTTTACAACCAATCACTGTCCAACTCATCGAAGTTGGAATCTATGTTGCAGTGTTTATATGTATTCTTTTTCAGTGTGGAATAATTGAAGACTTGTCGACTTACTGGGAAATAAAGGGTTAAAATAATAAAAACTACAAACATATTTGGTATGAATGTGTCAAGAAGAAGTAGTTCTATGATTCAGAGTTTTTAAAGTAGAAAAAAAGTTGAATTATGTTGATTTTCTGGGTGGGTAAAGGTGAGTACACCTAGATGCCACTAGTGGAAAAAGTGTGACTTTTGTACAGAATGTCTCAATACAATAAAATAAAAACACTTAGGACATTATTTTCACTTCCAATCTTTGAACTAGCCCAAGGGCTAAACAAATATATAAAGCTTACTCAATTTGAAATGCATTTCTGATTATTATAGCAATACCAATTATTATTATTTATTTATTTTAGGATAAAATTGTTGATTTTTGGTTGCTTTTTGGGAGATAAAGGGTTAAATTATTAAAAGTATGTTATATATTTGGTATGTACGTGTCAAGAAGAAGTAGTTCTATGAATCTGAGTTTTTAAAGTAGAAAAAAAGATGAAAGTATGACCATTCTAAGGAGGTTTAAACAAGAAAGCCACGTTTATGCCCCAAGGGATAAGAGTGTGATTTTTTACACTAAATCTTACTTTACAGAAAAACTAAAAAACTGGGAAAAATAATTTCACTGCCAATTATTGACCAATGACAAGGGCTAATAAGCATATAGAGTTCATTCAATTTTGAATGGATTTTTTAAAGTTATTTCCATTTTTTAGATTTTTCATCAGTTGTACAGCGGTGTTTTGCATGTTTACTGGACAATAAAGGGTTAAAAATATTTGAAATATTACACATATTTGGTATGTACGCGTCAAGAAGAAGTAGTTCTATGAATCTGAGTTTTTAAAGTAGGAAAAAAGATGAAAATATGACCATTTTATGGATGTTTAAAAAAAAGGCCACAAAACGGTCCCAAGGGATAAGAGTGTGACTTTTTCTGTCTCTCAGCAACGGAAGTGTTTTTCAAAAAAGTGAAATAGCCAAAATAAGCGTCTTCAAAAATGATTAACCTGAGACCATTTTCAGCTCGATCCAGCAAACACAGACAAAATGACATAAAAATGAAAATGTCAAAAGCCACGTTTGTGCCCTAGGATGAACAGAGGGTTAAAATTGAACTGTAAAAAGCAACAGATTTTTAAAAACAATTTTTTATTGTTGGAATGTGGCTATGGAACAGTCTTGAACCATTTAAGCTTCACTTTGAGTTTTAATCTTTTGAACTATGACAAGTAAATACAGACAAGTGGGAGGGGATAGGTGGTAGGTGAGAACGAGGATTTCGGAGCACTTGAGCTGCAGCTGAAGAACAAAACAAGATTACTCCAACATTAATAAATCAATTCAAATATAACTGTGAGTAAACTAATGATGAAGGGAAGCCATTATAACAAGGTTAAAAACTTAGAAAAGTGAATTTGACACAATAGGTCTCCTTTAAAGTTAAAGAACATTATTTATTATTTTAGTATGTGTTTAATTAAAGTAAACTGTTGTTTAATGCAGTGTTTCTCAACCTTTTCTGAGTCACGGCACACTTTTTGTCTTCATTTTATTTGTTGTTTTTTTTTTTTTTTGGCACGTGAAAAATCTAAATTATTTCATGTTGTTACTCTTAAAATTTGGAAATTGTGATTGTTTGGTTTTCATTTTTAGTCCAAAGGGTAATCTGGACACACCAATTATTTGCTGAATCTGATTTGATAAAGTGAAATATTTAAAACTGATTCATTTTGTTCAAGGCCCATCTGCTAGTATCTGAAGAAACACTAACATATCTTAGTTGTATTATCATCATTTCAAATTGCATTGACAGCTGTAACTGGAGTTCAACTTTCTTTTTTAAAAACGCACAAAAGAAACAAACGGTTTTGTCTCATCATCAAAAACATATTTGCACATTTACACAATGTTTTCAGTGTTTAATTTAGTAAAACATTGAGTACATTTTCTGAACTGCCAAAACATTTTATTGGAATAAGTCCAGTCGCGGCTCTTTCCGACTTTGATTTGGTTTGAATTGGGCAAATGTGGCTCTTTTGCTGTTAAAGGTTGCAGACCCCTGAACTATGACGTTACTCCTCCTCCTCACACTTCTGTCTCCATGTCCTCCTCACACTTCTGTCTCCATGTCCTCCTCACACTTCTGTCTCCATGTCCTCCTCACACTTCTGTCTCCATGTCCTCTTCCTCCTCACACTTCTGTCTCCATGTCCTCCTCACACTTCTGTCTCCATGTCCTCCTCCTCTTCACACTTCTGTCTCCATGTCCTCCTCACACTTCTGTCTCCATGTCCTCCTCACACTTCTGTCTCCATGTCCTCCTCCTCCTCACACTTCTGTCTCCATGTCCTCCTCCTCCTCACACTTCTGTCTCCATGTCCTCTTCCTCTTCACACTTCTGTCTCCATGTCCTCCTCCTCCTCCTACTTCTGTCTCCATGTCCTCCTCACACTTCTGTCTCCATGTCCTCTTTCTCCTCACACTTCTGTCTCCATGTCCTCTTCCTCCTCACACTTCTGTCTCCATGTCCTCCTCCTCACACTTCTGTCTCCATGTCCTCTTCCTCCTCACACTTCTGTCTCCATGTCTTCCTCCTCACACTTCTGTCTTCATGTCCTCTTCCTCCTCACACTCCTGTAGTCATGCCCTCCTCCTCAAACTTCTGTCCACATGTCCTCTTCCTCCTCACACTTCTGTCTCCATGTCCTCTTCCTCCTCACACTTCTGTCTCCATGTCCTCCTCACACTTCTGTCTCCATGTCCTCCTCCTCCTCACACTTCTGTCTCCATGTCCTCTTCCTCCTCACACTTCTGTCTCCATGTCCTCCTCACACTTCTGTCTCCATGTCCTCCTCCTCCTCACACTTCTGTCTCCATGTCCTCCTCACACTTCTGTCTCCATGTCCTCCTCACACTTCTGTCTCCATGTCCTCCTCACACTTCTGTCTCCATGTCCTCTTCCTCCTCACACTTCTGTCTCCATGTCCTCTTCCTCCTCACACTTCTGTCTCCATGTCCTCTTCACACTTCTGTCTCCATGTCCTCCTCCTCACACTTCTGTCTCCACGTCCTCCTCCTCACACTTCTGTCTCCATGTCCTCCTCCTCACACTTCTGTCTCCATGTCCTCTTCCTCTTCACACTTCTGTCTCCATGTCCTCCTCCTCCTCACACTTCTGTCTCCATGTCCTCCTCCTCCTCCTACTTCTGTCTCCATGTCCTCCTCACACTTCTGTCTCCATGTCCTCTTCCTCCTCACACTTCTGTCTCCATGTCCTCCTCACACTTCTGTCTCCATGTCCTCTTCCTCCTCACACTTCTGTCTCCATGTCCTCCTCACACTTCTGTCTCCACGTCCTCCTCACACTTCTGTCTCCATGTCCTCCTCACACTTCTGTCTCCACGTCCTCCTCACACTTCTGTCTCCATGTCCTCCTCCTCACACTTCTGTCTCCATGTCCTCCTCCTCCTCACACTTCTGTCTCCATGTCCTCCTCCTCACACTTCTGTCTCCATGTCCTCCTCACACTTCTGTCTCCATGTCCTCCTCCTCCTCCTACTTCTGTCTCCATGTCCTCCTCACACTTCTGTCTCCATGTCCTCCTCCTCACACTTCTGTCTCCATGTCCTCCTCACACTTCTGTCTCCATGTCCTCCTCACACTTCTGTCTCCATGTCCTCCTCCTCCTCACACTTCTGTCTCCATGTCCTCCTCACACTTCTGTCTCCATGTCCTCCTCCTCCTACTTCTGTCTCCATGTCCTCCTCCTCACACTTCTGTCTCCATGTCCTCCTCCTCACACTTCTGTCTCCATGTCCTCCTCACACTTCTGTCTCCATGTCCTCCTCACACTTCTGTCTCCATGTCCTCCTCACACTTCTGTGTCCATGTCCTCCTCCTCCTCACACTTCTGTCTCCATGTCCTCCTCACACTTCTGTCTCCATGTCCTCCTCACACTTCTGTCTCCATGTCCTCCTCACACTTCTGTCTCCATGTCCTCCTCACACTTCTGTGTCCATGTCCTCCTCCTCCTCACACTTCTGTCTCCATGTCCTCTTCATCCTCACACTTCTGTCTCTATGTCCTCTTCCTCCTCACACTTCTGTCTCCATGTCCTCCTCACACTTCTGTCTCCATGTCCTTTCTTTGTCAGAAGAGTCACTGCACAAGTGTTCATTGTTCAACAGTATTGATCGAAAAGTTAAGTCAGGCTAATTGTGTGTAAGGTTTTGCTCAAATCTGTGTTAGGAGTTAAACAAAAAGAGTGAAGACAGACATGGTGTTACTGTTGTAGCAAAGGTAGAATGTGTTTTGCATCCTGGATGTTAAGATTTGAAGTGTGTTCAATTATCTTGACTTTGGAGCCAAAGCTATTGAAAAAAAAAATTAAGCGTCATTCATGACATGCTTACAAACAAAGTTTGGCATTCACAAAATTTGTTCTGAATTGAATGTTAGAATAAATCCTAAAAACAGTCTGCAGCACTCATAAAAACAAAAATGCTGCAGTTGTAGAATAGTAGAATAGTTGCAGAATTTGTATTTATTTTTTCTTCATCATCAGATCTGCAGCTGTGTTTGTAATGAAGAAGTAAGGTCCAAACGGCATTACAAACTAAAAGAATGCATTTATGTGTCCTTTTATCCAACATTAGATAAGAATGCCTATTTGCAATTCACTCCAAGACAATATTTTAACACTGTAGAGCATCTTCTACAAGCCCTAATTCATTTAATTTAAATCACAAATGTTGTTTTTGCTAATTCTGGGTTATAGTGGAGAATTGTAACCAATACGTTCTATATTACCTGATTTAGCCACACTACAAAATCGCATCAATCCAGCAAAACAGTCTTTAGTGTGGATTATTGGCTCCATTTGTTTGGATGAGGCTTTGCAAAGCTGTGCTCGGGTCCCAGGCTGGTCTGAGAGTACCAGCAGAGTCCCGAGGCGCCCGTGTGAGAGGCAGAGTGTGAAGCAGAACCAGCAGGAGAGCCGTGCACTCAACAGATGTTCCACACTATCAGAGCAATGGCCCTGAGAAGCTGCTCTTGCCACGCCATCGGGATCGCACACATGCATATTCAGAGCTACAGCAGGGACGGAGCCGTGTGAATGTGAGAAGGCCGGCGCTAAGAAGGAGATTGAACGCACTGAAATCACTTAATCATCATTATTTACAAAGTCCTTTAAAACAGCATTGACCAAAGTGCTGTACAGTGCAAAAACAGAGAAGAAGTTGAAAGTTTTTATTAGCAGCTCATTCTAAAACCTTTGTCAAGACTATTGGTGCGTTGACCAGACAGTGTAATTGAATTTTCAAAGTTAAGTCAATGTAAACCCGCGTTCAAGTGCATTTGCGGTGCGGATTGGCGTCTGGGGTGTCTGTCATGCCTCTTGATGTCTTGCTAAGTGGAAGCTCAAACCTGCAGCGTCCGCAACTTTGCACGAAGCTGTGACGAAAGCAGGAGTTGGGTAAATTCACCTTCAGCTGCAATGGAAAACGCTTTAGCCAATCAGAGACTACACTCCTGTGACATGCTGTTGTTCTCTTCTCACATCAAGAGGGAAAGGAGTACTGTTTACTGAAGGCTTTTGATAGCTGTTTTAACGAAAGGTAGATGTTTTTGGGCTTTTTTCAAAGGCTTGGTTGCTTGTTGCTTTGAAAATCTGGCGACATGGCAAAACTAACAACATGAGACAGACAATGCGCTCACATAGTTCTATTAAAAAATGCTCGTTGTCGTGTTTAAACCACTGCTGTATGACGATACACTGGAGGAGGACAGAGACAGCAAAAGTACATTGCCTGGAGGAGGAGAAAGTTATGCGATTGGGTAAGCTACGTTTTTAAGAATGCAGTAAGCCACTATCACACATGAACACTATCACATATGAGCTCACGTGAACACTATCACATATGAGCTTACATGACTTTCGCAGACGCCACTCCATTGCCCCGCCACCAGTGAACATCCAGGGAAGGGACATTGAGAGAGTGGACTCATACAAGTGCCTGGGTGTTCATCTGAACATAAACTAGACTGGACTCACAACACCGATGCACTGTACAGGAAGGGCCAGAGCAGGCTCTACCTTCTGAGAAGACTCAGGTCTTTTGGAGTGAGGGGGCCACTCCTGAGGACCTTCTACGACTCTGTGGTGGCATTTGCCATCCTGTACGGTGTGGTCTGCTGGAGCAGCAGCATCACAGAGAGGGAGAGGAAGAAGCTGGACAAGGTCATCAAGAAGTCCAGCTCCGTCCTGGGCTGTCCTCTGGAGGTGGGGGACAGGAGGGTCCTGGCTAGATTCACATCTATGCTGGACCATGAGTCTCACCCCCTGCAGGACGCCCTGTCTGCTCTGGAGAGCAGCTTCAGTGACAGACTGATTCACCCTCACTGTGTGAAGGAACGGTTCCGCAGGTCCTTCCTTCCTGCTGCTGTCAGAGTGTACAACGAACACTGTTAACTCTGGACATCATCACATTTGATCTTGTGCAATACTGTGTTACCATTGGAAACATCTCTGATACAACTCACTTATGTCACTTTATCTGATAGTATTATTACCTCTATTTACACCTCCTTATATGCTGCTCTGTACATAAACATAAACATAGTCATACTTTTACCTCATATTTATTACTGGTTATTTATTCTGTATCTTATTTTATCTTACATGAGCACTATCACATATGAGTTCACTTGAACACTATCACATATGAGTTCACGTGAACACTATCACATATGAGCTCACGTGAACACTATCACATATGAGCTCACACTAACACTATCACATATGAGCTCACGTGAACACTATCACATATGAGCTCACACTAACACTATCACATATGAGCTCACGTGAACACTATCACATATGAGCTCACGTGAACACAATCACATATGAGCTCACGTGAACACTATCACATATGAGCTCACACTAACACTATCATATATGAGCTAACGTGAACACTATCACATATGAGCTCAGCTCATGTGAACACTATCACATATGAGCTCACGTGAACACTATCACATATGATGATATTGGAAACATCTCTGATACAACTCACTCATGTCACTTATCTGATAGTATTATTACCTCTATTTACACCTCCTTAAATGCTGCTCTGTACATAAACATAAACATAGTCATACTTTTACCTCATATTTATTACTGGTTATTTATTCTGTATCTTATTTTATCTTACATGAGCACTATCACATATGAGTTCACGTGAACACTATCACATATGAGCTCACGTGAACACTATCACATATGAGCTCACACTAACACTATCACATATGAGCTCACGTGAACACTATCACATATGAGCTAACGTGAACACTATCACATATGAGCTCACATGAACACTATCACATTTGAGCTAACATGAACACTATCACATATGAGCTCACACTAACACTATCACATATGAGCTCACGTGAACACTATCACATATGAGCTCACGTGAACACTATCACATATGAGCTCACGTGAACACTATCACATATGAGCTCACGTGAACACTATCACATATGAGCTCACGTGAACACTATCACATATGAGCTCACGTGAACACTATCACATACAAGCTCACATGAACACTATCACATATGAGCTCACGTGAACACTATCACATATGAGCTCACGTGAACACTATCACATATGAGCTCACGTCAACACTATCACATATGAGCTCACAAGAACACTATCACATATGAGCTCACGTGAACACTATCACATATGTGCTCACATGAACACTATCACATATGAGCTCACAAGAACACTATCACATATGTGCTCACATGAACACTATCACATATGAGCTCACGTCAACACTATCATATATGAGCTCACGTGAACACTATCACATATGAGCTCACGTGAACACTATCACATATGTGCTCACATGAACACTATCACATATGAGCTCACAAGAACACTATCACATATGTGCTCACATGAACACTATCACATATGAGCTCACGTCAACACTATCATATATGAGCTCACGTGAACACTATCACATATGAGCTCACGTGAACACTATCACATATGAGCTCACACTAACACTATCACATATGAGCTCACACTAACACTATCACATATGAGCTCAGCTCATGTGAACACTATCACATATGATGATATTGGAAACATCTCTGATACAACTCACTCATGTCACTTTATCTGATAGTATTATTACCTCTATTTACACCTCCTTAAATGCTGCTCTGTACATAAACATAAACATAGTCATACTTTTACCTCATATTTATTACTGGTTATTTATTCTGTATCTTATTTTATCTTACATGAGCACTATCACATATGAGTTCACGTGAACACTATCACATATGAGCTCACGTGAACACTATCACATACAAGCTCAAGTGAACACTATCACATATGAGCTCACGTGAACACTAGCACATATGAGCTCACCTGAACACTATCACATATGAGCTAACGTGAGCACTATCACATATGAGCTCACACTAACACTATCACATATGAGCTCACGTGAACACTATCACATATGAGCTCACCACTATCACTCAGTCATATGATGACATGAGTCCACATGAGCACTATTACTTTTAAATTCTGACACATAATAAGAGCTGACATGAGCGTTATTACAGGTGAATTCAGTCACATGATCACATAACAGCTCACATGAACACTGTCACATATGAGCTCACATGAACACTATCACCTATGAGCTAACGTGAACACTATCACATATGAGCTCACACTAACACTATCACATACAAGCTCACATGAACACTATCACATATGAGCTCACACTAACACTATCACATATGAGCTCACGTGAACATTATCACATATGAGCTCAGCTCATGTGAACACTATCACATATGAGCTCACGTGAACACTATCACATTTGAGCTGACATGAACACTATCACATATGAGCTCACACTAACACTATCACATATGAGCTCACACTAACACTATCACATATGAGCTGACATGAGCGCTATCACAGGTGAATTCAGTTACATGATGACATAAGAGCTCACATGAACACTGTCACATAAGAGCTCACATGAACACTTCTCCAGCCGATGCTTCTCTGAGCAGATGTTCCAGCTGAGTTGCACATGGCTCTAACCACAGCAGCAGTATATTATTGTGGAGTCGCCGTGGGGCCTAATAAGCACCATAAACACTCTCATCATGTCGGTGGGGCCCAGGCCGGCCCTTGGACAAAATGAATGAGGATGTGCTGTGGGATCTCAGCGGCCCTTGTGCTTTAGCGTTAGTCTCAGCCGGCGGCTGGAGCAGCACTTACGCTAACAGAGCCTGTGGAGACTGCAGCCAAAAAGGCCCAAATAGCATTAGCATAGCTCTTCATTTACATGGCTGCATACACAATGTGACTCCCACACAAGTGCATAGAAATATAATGATGTCCACATCCTTGTGTGCGACGCTTTGTTCTCCTGCAGAGCTGTGCTAGCGTTACAGCTAACCTGTTTGTAGTGAGACATGTTCATAAACCCGGCCAATCTCCTCTCTAATAATCAATTTCTTTGGAGATATGATCAGTGAAACCAGCCTTGCAGAATGAAAGCACATTTACACAACAAAGTCAGAAGAATGTATTGCTACCATGGAAACTGGATCCTCCGGGCATGTGAATGTCTCATGCCCAAGTGATGTTTTAAAGGGATTTTTGTACAGAGAAACGGCAAGAAATGAAGCCAGAGTCGCTGGATCTGTCATGTTCACAAGCAACTACACCGCTCTTTTATTTAGTCACTCTGACTACAAACAATGTCAATGTTAAAGGCAGCCCTGTTGCATCCGAACAGTTCAAATGAGGCTAAGCTGCTTTCAACAGAAGATCCATTCCTTTGTTTTAGTGCTCCTTAAAGAAAACAATAAAACCAGCATTAGTCAAATTAACAATAAGAGCAAAACCATAAATAACAATAAAATACATTTAAACTAAATTAAAAACAAATTATAACCTCCAATTCATTTAGAATTGCTTTTTTGTAATTTGTTGGCAATTTGAAGTGTAAGTTAATAATTCCCCTTCACCTTGCAGGTTATAAAGCTCCCCCCACACTCATTTTGTTTACTTCCACGTACAGTTTTTGTGGGCGACACCTTATCCCCAGCACTACACGAGGGTTTTAGGGACCGATCCACCTGCAGGTCACCAAAGCGCTTCATCCTCTCTCAGACACTCTGCTCAGGTGGCGACCCATTTTCCCCTTTTTTTTTTTTTTTGCTTTTAATGTAACAGAATGGATCCAAAGTGCCTCGACGGCGGGGAAATTGATCGTCTGTCCTAAGTCACTCTTCTTCTTCTTCTTCTTCTCGCCCGTCGCAGAAAGCTCGGGAAATGGCTACTTTTGATCTGCTCACTTTTAAACGTGGATAGCTCTCGTGCTAAGTGGGACTTTTATCTCACTCACTCAATGACTTTCGTATTATTTTTAATCTGCGGGCTAATCTCGGCAGATTACAAAAAGGTTTTTAATAAGTCTAAGTGTGTGTGTGACTAAGATATAGTTAATAAGATGTTTTACTGACTTTACCGACCTCTGGAAAATTGCTTATCCAGTGCTTAATTAAATTGTACATTGTAAAAAGTAGGACTTTAAAGAGATTCCATCACTGTTACCTGGCAGGTGTACTTTAAATGAATTCTATGTGAAATCCACCAGTGTCTCTCATCAGTATTTTACTCACAGTTGTATTTGGATTGATTCATACATGTTTGAGTACCAAATTGTTCGAGACTATAAGTCGTTCTTTTGCCATCGTCTGACAGGGGATACAACTCAGGTACAGCTTTTATATATACAATAAATGTGAATTTGTGAATAACTGCTAATGTATTTGTTGATATGTGTCCCTAATTGACTGTGACCTACTTCTGTTTGTGGGCGTGGCTATACACACCGGTGCGCAATCAATAAATGGCAGTATTGACAAAATTGTTGAGCTCATGGAGGCCAAACTAAAACATGTCTCTGAGTTAATTTATCCTCCGTATTTACCGGTGTCCTGCGCCAACAATATTACGGGTCCCGACTGGACTTGAGTTCTTCCTGCTTCTCAACGAAGGACAAATACCTTTTCATTTGCTGCTGTTCCACCAGTGAGACGTGACACTGTCGCCTCTGAGGTGCGGACACTTGTGGAGATACGAGCTCGCCAAAGCCTGATCCCGTCAGATCTCAGAAGCTAAGCAGAGTTGGGCCTGGGCAGTACTCGGATGGGAGACCTCAGGTGCCACAGTGGGGCGAACAGAAAAGAAACTCATTGTGTCCTTAGGCAAGACACCTCACCCACATTGCCCAGTATACGGTTCTGGTGTGTGTATGAATGGTTGGTGGTGGTCAGAAGGGCTGATGGCCGCCTCGCTTCCGTCAGTCTGCCCCAGGGCAGCTGTGGCTACAATAGTACCTTACCACTACCTAGTGTGGAATGAAGGAATAATGCAGAATGTGAAGCATCTTTGGGTGTCATGAAAAGCACTGTATAAATCCAATGCATTATTATTATTATTGATTCTTTGTACGTGCTTGTGTTATACTTTTGTAGCCCCGGGTACAACCCATGTGCCTAGGGGACTACAAAGTTGAGGGATGGTGAAAACTATTTCAGAGACAGGATGCGCCTTAGTAAATGCGCTGTTCCCAGTAATGTGATTTTCTGGATCTGCGGCAGGCCTATTTTTCCTGGGATTTGAACTATGAACCTATCAAGATCTTTTTTGACAAGTCCAAGTGCTCCAATGACAACTGGTATAGTGTGTGTCTTCATTCCCCACATTTTGCTGATTTCAATTTCCAGATCTTTATACTTAGACAGTTATTATTATTATTATTAGGCCCGAGCCGAGAGACGAAGTCCCGGCGAGGGACTAATTGGAATTGCGTCCGGGAGGGCGAAAATCGCGAATACGACGTAGTAAACGACGACGCACGTGCCCGGGAGTGGTGTCGAAAATTAGAACTCAGCGACCTCTAATTTTGAGTGAAGACCGCGTGAAAAAATTATGAAAGACGACTCGGTAGCGCCCCCTCGAAAATCAAATAACATTGGGCCAATGGGAGCCCGACGCCGAAAAAAGTCGCAGTAAAAATATGAAACCCGGCCCGAAAAATAGTTCATGTCCGAACATGAAAAAAATCATATTGTGGCCCCGCCCTCAAGTGAACAGGAAGTCGGCCATCTTGGATCAAACATGTCACGGGCAAAAGCGCATTACCTAATACTTTGGACCAGCACGTCCACAATTTTGGTCGAAAACACATCAAACTTGGCCAAGACACAGTAAACCATGTGAAATGAAATCAATGGTTTGAAATTTTGATATCATGTTTGGTATGGTCACGGTGATTTTTTAACAAAATTGTTAAAATTTTGAATTTTGGAAAAAATCTTTCTTTTTGCTAGATTTTTTTAAGAGAAAATGAAGATAGAGCGTTTGTGCACATTTTGAAACTGAACGCGTCAATATACATATCAAGAGGGTATGTCATAAAATGGCCCAATAGCGCCCCCTTTAACTTTTATTTTCAAAAATTCGTACAAGACAAACCGTTTGACGTAGACATGCGAAAAAATTCACACAGGGCTCATTTGGATGGGGCACAATGTGAGAAAGTTTAAGGATTCTAGCTTTTGTAGTTTAGGAGAAAAAAAATGATGAAAAAGTTTTGTTCCGTTATTATTATTATTAGGCCCGAGCCGAGTGACGAAGTCCCCGGCGAGGGACTAATTGTAATTGGACTCGGGGGAGGAAAATCGCGAATACGAAATAGTAAACGACGACGCACGTGCCCGGGAGTGGTGTCGAAAATTAGAACTCAGTGAGCTCTAATTTTGAGTGAAGACGGCGCGAAAAAATATTGAAAGATGACTCGGTAGCGCCCCCTCGAAAATCAAATAACATTGGCCCAATGGGAGCCCGACGCCAAAAAAGTCGCAGTAAAAATATGAAACCTAGCCCGAAAAATAGTGCATGTCCGAACATGAAAAAAATCATATTGTGGCCCCGCCCCAAATGTACAGGAAGTCGGCCATCTTGGATCAAACACGTCACTCGGAAAAGCGCATTACCTCATACTTTGGCCAGCACGTCCACAATTTTGGTCGAAAACACGTCAAACTTGGCTGAAACACAGTAAACCCATGTGAAATGAAATCAATGGTTTGAAATTAGAATATCATGTTTGGCGTGGTAACGGTGATTTTTTAAAAAATTGCAAAAATTTTGAAATTTGTAAAAAATCTTTCTTTTGCTAGATGTTTTTATGGGAAAATCGAAATACAGCGTTGGTGAACATTTTGACCCTGAACGCAATGATATGCATATCAAGAAGGTATCTCACAAAATGACCCAATAGCGCCCCCTTGAAATCTCAATTTCAAAAATTCGTACAGGCAAACCGTTGGACGTAAAATCTGAAAAAATTCACAGATGGCTTTCTTGTGATGGGGAACAATGTCAGTAAGTTTTACGAGTCTAGACTTTTAGTTTAGGAGAGAAAAAATGAAAAAAAAGTTGTTCCATTATTAGGCCCGAGCCGAGTGACGAAGTCCCCGGCGAGGGACTAATTGTTATTGGACTCGGGGGAGGAAAATCGCGAATACGAAATAGTAAACGACGACGCACGTGCCCGGGAGTGGTGTCGAAAATTAGAACTCGTGAGCTCTAATTTTGAGTGAAGACCGCGCGAAAAAATAATGAAAGACGACACGGTAGCGCCCCCTCGAAAATCAAATAACATTGGGCCAATGGGAGCCCGACGCCGAAAAAAGTCGCAGTAAAAATATGAAACCTAGCCCGAAAAATAGTGCATGTCCGAACATGAAAAAAATCATATTGCGGCCCCGCCCCAAATGTACAGGAAGTCGGCCATCTTGGATCAAACGCGTCACTGGCAAAAGCGCATTACCTCATACTTTGGGCCAGCACGTCCACAATTTTGGTCGAAAACACGTCAAACTTGGCCGAAACACAGTAAACCCATGTGAAATGAAATCAATGGTTTGAAATTTGAATATCATGTTTGGTGTGGTCACGGTGATTTTTCAACAAAATTGTCAAAATTTGGAAATTTGAAAAAATCTTTCCTTTTGCTGGATTTTTTTATGGGAAAATGAAAATACAGCGTTTTCACATTTTGATACTGAACGCAATGATATGCATATCAAGAAGGTATCTCACAAAATGACCCAATAGCGCCCCCTTGAAATCTAATTTCAAAAATTCGTACAGGGCAAACCGTTGGACGTAAAATCTGAAAAAATTCACAGAGGGCTTCTTGTGATGGGGAACAATGTCAGAAAGTTTACGAGTCTAGGTCTTTTAGTTTAGGAGAGAAAAAATGGAAAAAAAAGTTGTTCCATTATTATTATTATTATTATTATTATTATTTTCTTGCGCTTTAATCTTAATTTTGACCCCCTGAACGTTAACGAAAAGTCAATTTTATTTGACCCAAAATCAAGGTCGGTGAAAAATTTTTTTTTTAAGGCAAAAAAATTAATGTGCAAAATGACTCGCTAGCGCCCCCTCAAAAATCAGAAAACATTACGGCAATGACAGAGCTTTTTTATCGCAGACACATGAAATTTGGCAGAAACATAGCTCGTGTCAATACAAGTAAAAATTACATTATGACCCACCCTAAACCCTACAGGGGTCGGCTATCGTGGGCGGAACCTGATTTTTGGAAATTTTTCATCTCGCGTTTTATTTTTTTCCATTTTTGTTTTTAGTTAAATGGGTTGAAAATTTGGACTGACATCAACAGACCCTTGTGCCTTTGGGTTTTTCATAGATTTTGATACCTTAAAAATGTGGGTGTGGCCACGCCACAATCAAAAGTGACATTTTCCAATGCGTTCTAATATGCGTATTTCTGACACGCAAGTTCTATTCTCCGGCATTAATATACGTTTTGTTCAAATCGCAAGCCGCATCTAACGATATACTTTAAAAAATCTACGTCACAATTGCTCCACAGCGCCCCTTGAAAATTGCATTGACCCAAAAATTTAGTTTGTCGTAGACACATGAAATTTGGCACAGACATCCTTCTCAGCTGTCTGAACGAAAAACCCAATGGGAGCATACTTTATCTGCAAGCGTGTTGCCATGGCAACGTAAAAATGACAAAAACCCATGTTATCCAATGGAGACGCAAACTTGTGAATGGGGAAAAAATATTTTTTGTCTAGAAGCTGAAATTGGTACACACATTATCTTCACATTCTGAACAAAAAAGTCAATCATGACACGCCTCTATCTTTAACCGTTTTACCACAGCGCCCCCTTACTTTTGAATGGGATAAAATTTTTAGTTTCACCAAAATGCATCAAATTCACCACACTAACTCTCCTCATCACACTGAACAAAAAACCCAATGGGATATATGTTTATCTCAAGCGTTTGGCCATGGCAAAGGAAAAAAGGCAAAACCCATGTTATTCAATGGAGAACTGACAGATTTGGCCAGAGTGGAGGGTAGGGTGAGTGGTAGGGTGGAAATTTTACTTTGTCCTAGAAAGCTGAAATTTGGCACACACATTCTCCATCCAATACTGAACAAAAAAGCCAATGAAGCATATCTTTATTTGCAAGTGTTACCGTGGCAACGTCAAACATTTCCCATTGAAATACATAGCAAAATTCAATTGGATGAAAAAAATTACTTTGTCGTAGACACTTGAAAATTGGCACTCTTGTTGCCTTCGGGATGCGAACAAAAAAGCCAATGAAAGCATACCTCTATCTTCAACCGTGGAGCTGTGACAATGTCATAATTTGTCCTTTCATGAATAGAGTGTAGCAATAGGGAAGGAGTGCTGTAGGCAGAAAACGCACGTGGACGAGAGGCGGCCGTCGCGGTGGCTCGTACCCCGGTGGCTCATGCTCCGCGGTCGCAAGGGGGGGCGAGGGCCTATATCACCGCGCGCGGTTTTAATTATTATTATTATTATTATTTCTGCCTTTAAACTTAATTTTGACCCCCTGAACGTTAACGAAAAGTCATTTTATTTGACCCAAAATTAAAGGTCGGCGAAAAATTTTGTTTTTTATACGCAAAAAAATTAATGTAAAATGACTCGCTAGCGCCCCCTCAAAAATCAAAAACATTACGGCAATGACAGAGCTTTTTTATCGCAGACAAATGAAATTTGGCAGAAACATAGCTTGTGTCAAGACAAGTCAAAAATTACATTATGACCCCCCTAAACCCTACAGGGCGTCGGCTATCGTGGGCGGAACCTGATTTTTGGAAATTTTTCATCTCACATTTTATTTTTTCCATTTTTGTTTTTATGTTAAATGGATGAAAATTTGGAACTGACATCAACAGACCCTTGTGCCTTTGGGTTTTTCAATAGATTTTGATACCTTAAAAATGTGGGTGTGGCCACGCCACAAATCAAAAGTGACATTTTCAATGCGTTCAAATATGCGTATTTCTGACACGCAAGTTTATTCTCCGGCATTAATATACGTTTTGTTCAAAATCGCAAGCCGCATCTACGATATACTTTAAAAAATCTACGTCACAAATTGCTCCACAGCGCCCCCTTGAAAATTGCATTGACCCAAAAATTTAGTTTGTCGTAGACACATGAAATTTGGCACAGACATCCTTCTCAGCTGTCTGAATGAAAACCCAATGGGAGCATACCTTTATCTGCAAGCGTGTTGCCATGGCAACGTAAAAATGACAAAAACCCATGTTATCCAATGGAGACGCAAAACTTTTAGAATGGGGAAAAAATATTTTTTCTAGACAGCTGAAATTGGTACACACATTATCTTTACATTCTGAACAAAAAAGTCAATCATGACACGCCTCTATCTTGAACCGTTTTACCACAGCGCCCCCTTACTTTTGAATGGGATAAAATTTTTAGTTTCACCAAAATGCATCAAATTCACTACACTAACTCTCCTCATCACACTGAACAAAAAACCCAATGGGACTATATGTTTATCTGCAAGCGTTTGGCCATGGCAAAGGAAAAAAGGCAAAACCCATGTTATTCAATGGAGAACTGACAGATTTGGCCAGAGTGGAGGGTAGGGTGAGTGGTAGGGTGGAAAATTTTAGTTTGTCCTAGAAAGCTGAAATTCGGCACACACATTCTCCATCCAATACTGAACAAAAAAGCCAATGAAGCATATCTTTATTTGCAACCGTGTTACCGTGGCAACGTCAAACATTTCCCATTGAAATACATAGAAAAATTCAATGAATGAAAAAATTACTTTGTCATAGACACTTGAAAATTGGCACACTTATTGCCTCGGGATGCCGAACAAAAAAGCCATCAAAGCATACCTCTATCTTCAACCGTTAGCTTGACAATGTCATAATTTGTCCTTTCAGTGAATGGAGAAGCATACGTGTAGCTTATAGGGAGGAGTGCTGTTGGCAGAAAACGCACAGGACGACGGCGGGCTCTCGCGTGGCTCGTAGCCGCGGTGGCTCATGCTCCGCGGTCGCAAGGGGGGCGAGGGCCTATATCACCGCGCGCGGTTTTAATTATTATTATTATTATTCTGTCGTTAAACTCAATTTTGACCCCCTGAACGTTAACGAAAAGTCATTTTATTTGACCCAAAATTCAAGGTCGGCGAAAAATTTTGTTTTTTATAGCAAAAAAATTAATGTGCAAAATGACTCGCTAGCGCCCCCTCAAAAATCAAAAACATTACGGCAATGACAGAGCTTTTTATCGCAGACAAATGAAATTTGGCAGAAACATAGCTTGTGTCAAGACAAGTAAAAAATTACATTATGACCCACCCTAAACCCTACAGGGCGTCGGCTATTGTGGGCGGAACCTGATTTTTGGAAATTTTTCATCTCACGTTTTATTTTTTTCCATTTTTGTTTTTATGTTAAATGGGTGAAAATTTGGAACTGCATCAACAGACCCTTGTGCCTTTGGGTTTTTCATAGATTTTGATACCTTAAAAATGTGGGTGTGGCCACGCCACAAATCAAAAGTGACATTTTCCAATGCGTTCAATATGCGTATTTCTGACACGCAAGTTCTATTCTCCGGCATTAATATACGTTTTGTTCAAAATCGCAAGCCGCATCTACGATATACTTTAAAAAATCTACGTCACAATTGCTCCACAGCGCCCCCTTGAAAATTGCATTGAACCCAAAAATTTAGTTTGTCGTAAACCATGAAATTTGGCACAGACATCCTTCTCAGCTGTCTGAACGAAAACCCAATGGGAGCATACCTTTATCTGCAAGCGTGTTGCCATGGCAACGTAAAAATGACAAAAACCCATGTTATCCAATGGAGACGCAAACTTGTAGAATGGGGAAAAAATATTTTCTGTCTAGACAGCTGAAATTGGAACACATTATTCTTTACATTCTGAACAAAAAAGTCAATCATGACACGCCTCTATCTTGAACCGTTTTACCACAGCGCCCCCTTACTTTTGAATGGGATAAAATTTTTAGTTTCACCAAAATGCATCAAATTCACCACACTAACTCTCCACATCACACTGAACAAAAAACCCAATGGGACTATATGTTTATCTGCAAGCGTTTGGCCATGGCAAAGGAAAAAAGGCAAAACCCATGTTATTCAATGGAGAACTGACAGATTTGGCCAGAGTGGAGGGTAGGGTGAGTGGTAGGGTGGAAATTTTTACTTTGTCCTAGAAAGCTGAAATTTGGCACACGCATTCTCCATCCAATACTGAACAAAAAAGCCAATGAAGCATATCTTTATTTGCAACCGTGTTACCGTGGCAACGTCAAACATTTCCCATTGAAATACATAGCAAAAATTCAAAGTGGATGAAAAAACTTACTTTGTCATAGACACTTGAAAATTGACACTCCTTTTGCCTACAGGATGCTGAACAAAAAAGCCAATGAAAGCATACCTCTATCTTCAACCGTGCAGCTGTGACAATGTCATCATTTGTCCTATCAGTGAATAGAGTGTAGCAATAGGGAAGGAGTGCTGTAGCCAGAAAACGCACGTGGACGCGGTGGCTCGTACCCCGCGGTGGCTCATGCTCCGCGGTCGCAAGGGGGGGCGAGGGCCTTTATCACCGCGCGCGGTTTTAATTATTATTATTATTATTATTATTATTATTATTATTATTATTATTATTACTTGTGTAAGTGCGGAGCTAACTTTTATAAAACTGCAGACCTGAAGGCTACAGTCTCAAGAACCACACTGAAGCTCACGTTAGCACATAGAGCTTCATTCAACAGACGATTTCAACAGGAGTCGTTCTCTTGACCATGATCGCCTGGTGACTGATACACAACCAAAACTCACAGCTGCATTTCAGATCTACAGCAGAACCAGCGTGAAGGAATGAGTGAAGGACTGCTGTTTATGCACAGAAAGACGGAAATAGAGTTTGGGCAAAACAGGCAGTGAACTTGGCAGAAAGAGATGTGTGGAAGTTGCTGCAGCGAGATTGTTGAAAGTAGGGCTGTGCCAGTAATCGAAAAATGGAGAGATCGAGGTTGAATTGAAACAAATTGTTAATTATTTGTTGGTGGGTTTTGAATCGAAAGATCGAAAACCAATCTTTTGTCAATAAAATGTGTAGTTTGGAGCAAAAGTGCCCTGGTTGAAAGTCAAATGGACAAAATACTTACTGCAGAGGATTTAGCGATAATACAGTATAAGAGTCGATTAATGCAGAGTTTAGTCACGTTTTCATCTGCATCTTGTAGTTTTGTCTCATGTCAGCCGCCCTTGGCTTCTGTGTCATTTAGAAAGCAAGAGAAGGATAGAAAAACAGGTCCCGTGTCTCTTTACAGTATCAAATATGTAAAATAAATATCCCCCAAAAGGTGCGACTAAATCTGGCCTCACACTACACGACTTTTCAGTTGTGACTAATTAGAATGCGAGTCTTACTCACACACTACACAACTGAGACCACACACTACACAACTGAGACCACACACTACACAACTGAGACCACACACTACACAACTGAGACCACACACTACACAACTGAGACCACACACTACACAACTGAGACCACACACTACACAACTGAGACCACACACTACACAACTGAGACCACACACTACACAACTGAGACCACACACTACACGACTGAGACCACACACTACACGACTGAGACCACACGCTACACGACTGAGACCACACGCTACACGACTGAGACCACACACTACACAACTGAGACCACACGCTACACGACTGAGACCACACGCTACACGACTGAGACCACACACTACACGACTGAGACCACACACTACACGACTGAGACCACACACTACCGACTGAGACCAAACACTACGCAACTGAGACCACACACTACACAACTGAGACCACACACTACACAACTGAGACCACACACTACCCGACTGAGACCACACACTACACAACTGAGACCACACACTACACGACTGAGACCACACACTACACAACTGAGACCACACACTACGCAACTGAGACTGGCAACTGAAAACAGGATTACTCCATCAGCAAAACAACAATGCACATTATAATGAGTTAAGTTAAGTGCTTTTATTTTTTTTTTAATGAACATTTTTTTAGCTAATATTTTTATTGGTCTTTGATTAATAAATTCTACAACAAGATAGAAATATAAAACAGGTTTTGTTTTAAGGTAATTCATATTTATTTATTTTTGAAATAATCACTTTTCATTGGTTAAACAGGTCATGTGACCCTCCAAGTCCGGACGTGATGCTGAAATAACCATAACACCGGCACAAACAGCACTAGTTAGCTAGCTCTCTCAAAATGACACTAGAAATGGCGAAGGAGGTGACGAAGTTGGATATTTTTCCCCTTTGGATTTTATGTGGATGAGTTACTTTTATGAGATTTTATCAGAAGAAAACTTGTGTTGTTTGGAGTGTGGAGGACGTCCGCAGCGCTTCATGGAGAGAGGAGGGAGAGAGAGAAGGAGAGGAGGATGAGTGCGCTGATATAGTCTATGGTGCGCTTTTGTTGTGGTCATCAGAGGTGTAAAAAACTGGTGTGTGTGCATTTTGAACATGGTCCCTTTGATTTGTAGGGACAAATTTCCCTCTGTGCCTCGCCGTTACCGAAAAAGACGTAAACAGAAAGTTTAACCTCAGACGTGTTTCCAGCGCCTCCTCGGCTCTTTTCATTAGCGCTGGGCTCCGTGTTTGCCCAGAGGAGCACCATAAACAGTAAATAGCACCAGAGCGAGACAAAAATCGGGCATAGAATTCCAAAAAGTTTTAAAAACCTGCGAAAAAAAACCTAGTCTAGACCTGCCACAAACTACACGATTGGAACGCAAGTTGAGTCGCGGACACACACACACTACACAAATGACACAACTGTGACTAGCCTCAACTAGCTCCGACTAATCTTGACTAGACGTGACTAAGTGCGACTGAAATTAAAACAGGGAAAATGAGCAAACAGTCGTGTAGTGTGTGGCCAGCTTTATACTCTGGTGCTTTTTCTTCTAAAATACACATTATGGGGCTTCTGCGACGTATATACTCTGGAAAATACTGTAATCTTGTATCATCCTGCCGCCAATGCCCCAGTGCAGCTCTTCAGAAAAGTCTTATTTCCACTCACCACCTATCCCCGGAGCGGCGTTTCTTACCTCGGGCCGGCGTCTGCAGGATGGAGGGGGTGGACGGGCTCTTTGTCTCCTGCTCCGTGGCCATGGCGAGTCTTAATGAGCTGTAATGGTCGTCCAGAAGGATTGTAATTAATGTGTGCACACAAAAGGCCCGCCTGCGCCGCCCTGACACCTCGTCCCGCCGCGAGCGCAAACGCATGGACACACACACACCTCTTCTCCTCAAACTCCCCCACACTACCAGGGATGCACTAGAGATACTGCAATTATGACCACATCACTACAGCCTGTGTGTTTTTATGGATGTTTTACGGAATCCTAATCTTAACCTGCCCCAAGAAAGAGAGAGAGAGAGAGAGAGAGAGAGGAAGAAGAAGAAGGAGAAGGAAAAAGAGAGATAAACCGAGAGGAGAGAGAAAGAGGGAGGAAGAGAAAGAGAGAAGAGAGAAAGAAAGAAAGTGAAAAAGAATGAGTGAGCAAACGAAAGAGAGAGAGAGGAGAGACAGGGAGAGAGAAGAAGGAGAGAGAGAGACAGATGAACAGGGAGATGGAAGAGAAAGAGAGAAAGAAAGAAAGAGTGAAAAAGAATGAGTGAGCAAAATAAAGAGAGAGAGAATGAATGAAAAAGAGTGAGTGAGCAAGAGAGGAGAGAGATAAACCCCAAGAGGAGAGAGAGCGAAGAGAAAGAGAGAATGAAAAAGAATGAGTGAGCAAAAGAAAGAGAGAGAGAGAGAGAGAATGAATGAAAAAGAGTGAGTGAGCGAGAGACATAAACACCGAGAGGAGAGAGAATGAAAAAATGAGTGAGTAAGAGAGAGAAGAAAGAGAGAGATAAACAGTGAGAGTGAGAGAGGGACGAAGAGAAAGAGAGAAGAGAAAAAGAAAGAAAGAAAGAAAAGGTAAGGTAAGGTAAGGTATACTTTATTGTCCTCTGCATTTGACCCTGGATCCTTCAATGCCTCTGGGGCATCTCCTCAGGAGCAGTGATCGCCGCAGTGCATCACTCGGGGACCCATCTCCAGGTGTTGTTGCTAGGCTTGGTCAGGACTAGCTGGAGGTTATTACCCTAACATGCATGTTATCAGTTGGTGGGGAAACCGGAGTGCCCGGAGGAAACCCACCCAGACACGGGGAGAAACATGCAAACTCCACACAGAAAGGCCCGGACCCGCGACCTTCTTGTTGTGAGGCAAGAGCACTAACTGCTCAGCCACCGTGAGTGAGCAAAAGAAAGACAGAGAGAGAGGAGAGAGAGTGAATGAAAAAGAGAGAGTGAGAAAGAGATAAACGCTGAGAGAAGAGAGAGAGAGCGAAGAGAAAGAGATAATGAAATAGAGTGAGTGAGTGAGTGAGTGAGTGAGCAAGAGAGAGAGAGAGAAGAAAGAGAGAGAGATAAACAAGGAGAGGAGAGAAAAAGAGGGAAGAAGAGAAAGAGAGAAGAGAGAGGGAAAGAAAGAGTGAAAAAGAATGAGTAAGCAAAAGAAAGAGAGAGAGAGGAGAGAGAGAGTGAATGAAAAGAGTGAGTGAGTGAACGAGAGAGAGTTAGAGAGAGAGAGGAGAGAGATAAACACAGAGGAGAGTTAGAGAGAGAGAGGAGAGAGAGACAGAATGAAAAAGAGTGAGTGAGCGAGAGAGAGGAGAGAGATGAACACTGAGAGAGAGAAAGAGCGAAGAGAAAGTGAGAATGAAAAAGAGTGAGTGAGCAAGAGAGAGAGAGAAGAAAGATAGATAAACAGAGAGAGAGAGAGAGAGAGAGGGACGAAGAGAAAGAGAGAAAGTGAAAAAGAATGAGTGAGCAAAAGAAAGAGACAGAGGGAGAAGAGGAGAGACAGAGAGAAAGAAAGAAAGAGAGAGTGAGAGGAGAGATAGTGGGGGGAAAGAGAGGAAGAAGGTAGAGGGGGAGAGAAAAAAGAGATGGATTTCTCTAACTCTCCCTCTGACTCTCGCTCTCCCTATCTTGCTCTCTCTTTCTCCATCTCTCCCTTTCTCCCCTCTTTCCTTCTTCTCTCAATCCACCGACCCTCTCTCTGTCAATCTCTCGCCGTCTCTCTCTCTTTCTCCTCTCTCTCCCTACCTTGCTCTCTCTTTTTTTCTATACCTCCTTTCTCTCTTGCTCTTTCTCTCTCAATTTCTCTCCATCTTCTCTCTCTTTTTCCCTTCTTTCTACTTTCTCTCTCCTCTCTCTCTCTCTCAATCTCTCTCTGACTCTCTCTCCTCTCCCTTTCTTGCTCTCTCTTTCTTTCTCTATCTCTCCCCTTTCTCCCCTCTTACCTTCTTCTCTCAATCCCACTCCCTCTCTCTCTTTCTCCACTCTCCTTTTTCTCTCTCTCTCTCAATCTCTCCCCACCTCTCTCTCTCCTTTTCTCTAGCGCTCTCTCTGACTCTCTCTCTCCCTATCTTGCTCTCTCTTTCTCCCCTCTTTCCTTCTTCTCTCAATCTCTTTCCCTCTCTTTCTTTCTTTCTTTCTTTCTTTCTGTCAGGTTCCATCTCTGGTTTAATAAACAAACAACCCCTCTTTCGGCCACCTTTGTTCCTAGTTCCTCTATTGCAGGAACTAAAAGGTTACAGGAACTACAAAAAAGTGTGAAAACCATATGACGCTTGTAAGCCCAGGTCTGTTGCGAGCGTCGCCGGATAAAGACAGTAATAAAGGCTTTGACGCCGGCTCTTTGGCCTTGAGTTCCCTCCCTCCCCCAGTCCCCCTCCCACAGTCCCCGTACGCGTCGCCCTCTCCGCGCTCCTCATTAGGCCCTCCGTGTCTCTCTGATGAAGCACAAGGTCTGCCGGCAGCTCCCCAGCTCCGCCGCGCCGTCACAAAAACATCACGGCGATAGAAATGTGAAGAGCAAGGTTACGATCAGAACGGTCCGACGTACACGCGGCGGTTTAGGCTCCGCTGACTGTTCAGAGCTGCACACACACAATCAGGGGGGTGAGTGTTCCTCCGTCCTGTATTTCTGTCTTTCTTTTTTGTCTTCCCTGCAGCATTCGAACAAACTTGAAACCTATACTTACCCCTTCAACCAAAACTGTGTTTATTTTGCGCTTTTTCTTATCGTGCAATATTGACAACCTAACATGTAAAGGCAAAACAGGTGTGAAATTGTTCTCATCCTTCGCTACTTTTGTGTTTCTTGTGATATTGTGTTGGAACACTATTTTCCTCATACAGTGTATAACATCTTACCTGGGATCCAAGTGGGTCTGGTCACCACTCCCCCTGCCTGCGTTTCAGATCAACTCCACAACATATCGGCCAATCAGATTAGTTTATTTGTGTGAGACAGATGGAACAATGCCTCGTCTCTTCTTTTATCTTACTATTAGAGAGATTTTTCAGATTGCAGCTCGGGCACATTGCACGAGCCCTATGTCTTCTTTGTTAAATGTCACTTAAAGGTTTTAAAAATATATATTTTTTTATTGTTGGCCAGTAGCATTGTGACTATTTTGAACTCTATGGGCCCTATTTTCTGACTGACGCTGGTCTTAGTTTTTCTTCTGTTGGCCACTAGTGGCTCTATCCAAGCGCTATACACTGTCAGACCAGGAGGTGTGGCTCCAGATGTGAGGCTCCATTTCATTGAGTGAACCTGAGATGTGTCACGTCTGTGACAAGTGAGCAGTGCAAGATCACAGGCAAAAGCTAACTGTAGCTTCAGAAAGTACAAGCAGAAGCCTCACAACTCACTTTGGTCCAGTCAAAACAAAGTAGTACAGACCTTGTGCAGATCAGAGCCTTGCACATCCAGAGACCAATCCCGCGCTCATCTGTTCGGCGACTGTAGACAAAGTCACGCAGGAAAGACCCTCCGCACTTATCATACCGGCCCCGACGAGCCTGTGAGCCTGGCTATGGACAGTTGTTTTCTCATTCAAAAGGATTATAACAAGAACCCCAAACCAGCCCCACAAAAGCACAGACACACACTGCTAAACCTAAAAATCTATTTTGTTAAGTGACGTGGTCTGAAAGTACCCCTACATTTTTTTCCCTTCTTTTTTTTACATAATTGATGCATTTGCCTTTTATCTGGGGTGTTTTAGAACAGCAAGTCCATTGATTTCAATTTTTTTTTTTTGCACAAATTGCTTTCAGTGGGGCCCTTCTTTGCCCCCCACCCTAAACTGCCTTTTGCTCCGCCACTGCTCCCTCTCCTGCGCACACTGAGCACAGCTCAATTTACGCTGCATCCTCGCGCTACAGTTTGAGGAAATACTATCGTCTGTAACTTTTATAAGGACAAATAGACTAGATTCATGGTTTGTGTTTCCTCTAGAATCTAAGCATAAATGTGGAAAAATCCGCCGTATTTCGTCGCGGTAATTTGCGTGTTCAAATCTGCAGCCGTCTTAAATCATCTGCTGTTTCTCCTCGTAACTGACCCAATATGTGTCCTATTGACGCAAAACAAAGATTGGCTAAGAGCTTATGGGTTGTAGAACATAATCCTGTTTTCGAAACGGGTTCCAGAGTCTTTGATTTTGCGCTGTGTGTTAAGAATCATCAGGCACATGCGTCTAGACCAGACTTTTCTGTCACTTGTGATGACTGAATTCAGCACGCTTCAGCACAGCTCGGCTTGGTGCCCCAGAGCAGGTGATGCCCTACGCGCTCTGCGTGATGTGCTTATTGGGGGCGGTGGCACTGACTTTACTTCGACATAACAGAAAAAAACACAAACATGTTAAAGCCTAAAGTAAATCTTGTTTTGTTTTTGTTTTTTTACAATAATAGTTATCGATATAATTTACTAATGGCTAACTAAATGAATGAAAAATTAGAAGAGATAGTAAAAAATATGTAATATTTTCCTTTGAACATGCACTGCTCCTCTGTCATGTTCTGCAGATGTGTCATAAGGCTCACTAAATGAACTGGGATCAGACGAATCAGCACCAGCATCTGTACCACGGGCTTGTCGCTGCCTCTGGAGCTCACAGCGACCAACACACAAAAACATCTCTTCACGTTAGCGCTAAGACATAGACCTTTATGTTTATCACAAAATCTGATTTCTTCGAGGAATCAGCTGCAGGACAATACAAGACTTCTCAGGTGCAGATCAATCCAAATAAATACAACGGTGATAAAAAATAGTCATTATTAGAAAATGTCTACAAACTCAGAAAAGTTGATTTTACACACAGCTGACACACACACATATAAAACCTCAGCTCCAGGCCGACTCCGTGTGCTCTTTTGATCATGACTAGAATCTCTCTCCGGGGGTCAGAGGTCAGTGGTGTTTCGGAGATTCACTGATGCTGTCATTGGCTCCCTTCTTGTCATTTACTCCACATCACGGGCTGCTTTTCTCCTGGGAGCGCTGGTGTCGGGGAAGGCGCTGGCTGGTGTTGCGGGGGCTTGTTAGGGCCACAGTTCCAGCAGTAAAAACAGCTCCTCTGGTCTTGTGAAGCAGCAGCACAAGGAGCCCAATCAGCAGGATTCACCATCGCCAGGAACTTTCCGCTGTTCTCAAAGGAACCATGTGTAAGATTGTGATTTTAGGAGTTGTCGAAGTCGTCCCATTTAGAGGCATGGACAATGTTGAATGGACTATGTCTGGTTTATCGGCTCAACAAGTAAAGCTTTCATCACTGGAAATGTGATAGTCAAGTCTGCATTTGATGAGGAACATTGTATCACATTTTTATCTGCTCTTGTCCGTCTGGTTTTCAACTCAACCTGTGTTTTTTCTTGTCCAATCGTCAAGCTTAAAATGTCGTTCGAGTTGAGCGTAGGATCGTACCGTACCATCCTGGACCAAGCCTGTGGAATATGATCTCTTTAAGTCATTGATCAGGTCCTCCGTGTGATTCTGGATTGATTTAGCACTATTCCTAAGATGGTTTAAACTCCACGAGGTGAGATCTTACAGTGGAATGAAGGATTTCTTAGAATTGCACCAACATTTTTCACACCCAGCTGCTTGGCGATTGTAGAGCATCTTTCTTAGAAGTCCACAGTTTTGTCCCTGGTCCTTAGACAGCTCTTTGGTCTTGAACAAAGTAGGCAGCAGTGTTGTCATTACAAAAGTAACTAGTAACTATAAAATATTCCCTTTTTCTGTAACTAAGTAGTGTAACTCATTACTTATAAAAGTATTGACAATATATTACAATCTGAGTAACTCAAGGTACTTACTCATAAAATAGTTGCTTTTATATTCTATTGAAAGCTACACTTAACACCACTAACATGCTGGCTGTTTGCTTAAAGGTGAATTCAATATAATGAGCAAAATGTGTTGTGACATCACATTTCTATAAATTAATCAATAATCAAGTGTAAATATGACAGGATTAGTGCTAAACAAATGTGTGATTAGCCCAAAGTAACTCACAATAGTGTAACTCAGTTACATTTTGTAATACAATTATATTACATTTTTCCTTGTAACTAGTAATATATCATGTATTACAATTTTAAAGTAACCTACTTTCTTTCTTTATTTGTTTAACAGGACAATGTACAGTTACATAATGCCAAAAAAGGCAAAGATGCTTGTACCAGATTATAGCTAGAAAGCTAATTTCCATCTGCAGTCCTGAGAAAAGGCATAAGTAAAAAGGCAGTAATAAATACTAGTGATGAAACAATTCATTTAAGTTATGTTTCAATTAGGTTTTTTTTTTTTTTTTCAGCCACTGTTTGTATTTAGTTTGAGTTTTTTGTTTTGTTTTTTTTTTACCATAAAGGTGCACTGTGGAACTTGCTGGAGCTGAAAAGTCATCTTCACAATTCAGCAGAATTAGAAAGTTAAAAGTGTACTTTGGGACTTTCTGAATGGAGATGAATACTTTTTATGCCATAAAAAAAAAAAAACAACAACTAAGAAACAGCTTTTCTGTGGAAACAAACGTGTTCAAGCTCCTCCAAACCAAATAATAGACTATTTTGTGGCCATGCAAGCACGCTCAAAGTAAAAATGCAATTTTTTGTTTATTATTTAGTATAACAAAAACATCTAAATGACAAAAATATGCATTTTTTGAAGTTTATTTTTGGAACTTGTGCAGTGAATCCTTAAGACAAAATAAATCATAAATTACATTTAAAACAAAGTCACTGTTGTTAGTGTCCATAACTTGCATTTTTCATGAACATTTGAGCAATAAACAGTAATATTTATTGTCCATATTTAGAGGTCCACATTATAATACACATTTAGTCAGGTCTGGCACAAGTTCACACTTTGTTTCTTCAAACATTGTGTATTATATTCTGGCCTTACGATTCATTTGCTATATACTTGTCTTGTTGCAGTCTGACTGTTTGGGGCTGTTGAACAAATGTCTTTAATTTTTTTTTAATTTTTAATTGACCTTTATTTAACCAGGGAAGTCCCACTGAGATTCAGAATCTCTTTTGCAGGGGAGCCCTGGGGGAAGGGTCAGGGGAGGCATTAATGGACATTTTTAGCTGTAGGAGGAAACCGGAGTACCCGGAGGAAACCGGAGTACCCGGAGGAAACCTACGCAGACACGGGGAGAACATGCAAACTCCACATAGAAAATACATAACAAGTTCATTACAATTGAATATTTGATGGTTAGTTGGTGTATAAATACTACTTTTATACATGAATATACCAATAACTTCTCATAAATCTTACAATGTGACTTTCTTTTTCTGTCTCTTATAGTTTATGTGCTCCTATGAATAAATCTTTCTCATATTATTAAGTGCAACAACTTGGACAATCAATGGAAACATATATACTAATATCTGTGTTTATCTGTATCACTGCTCCATATTTCACTCACGGTTTCTGTCTTGTCTCAGACTTTCACTATTAAAACCTCTTCAGAAGGAGCGACAGTGTATATTCCGCTTTAATAACGCCGCGTCCCTGTGACAGCGCTCAGAGCCGTATCGTCTTGCACCGGGCGGGACACAAATGGACTAACGCGATTAGCAGGCCTCCAATTTAACCAAGCCCCAGTAATTGTGTAATGAAGATATCGAATATGCGGCCATCTTGTGTTCCATAAGCTCTGACTTAATACGTTTGGGCAGTGAAACGAGAGCCGTCCTTTAGGCGCTAACTGGGACTGGGACAGGAGCAGGACACTCTTCCAGCTCACGCGGTAATAATGTGCTAAATATATACTGTGCATGTTAGCAGGTATAGAGCTGGTGTGTTTTTTGACTCTCATCTCAGGTCAATTTGGATCTCCTGCAGTTATGGCAGTGATGCTACCGTTGCATCTAATAAAAAGAAGTTTAAGATTTAGCTTATGTAGTTTGTCTTAGGTGTTAAATTATGCTGTAAATACTAGTATGTCTAAAAAACAACTTAAAAAAAAACATTGGTAACCATTTGTCGCTCGACTTTGCTTTTCACAATTTTAGAAGCATAAATCAGGCTCTTAATCTGCTTTTTCTGAACGTGTGATTCACCTTTGTCAAAAAAAAAAATGGATACCTTGCTAGGTACTAATTGATTCTAAAAGAGGAATCAAAACTTGATTGAACAAGTATCAATGCTTCTTTAAATCTTAGATGCATAAGTGGGTCAAAAATGACCCCAGGTGTTGTTGTTTTTTGAGAAATCTTTGACATTATTACAGTTTCATGTTTCAGGCATTCCTCAACAAACTTGTTTGTGACATGAGGCTATAGCATTTAAAAAATGTGTAAATACTTTTTAAGAAATTTCATCTTTTGTATCACTACCCCACTCTTCCATAAGTGGGGTCAAAAATGACCCCAACCATTTCCAATGGATCTCAAGGGTAAGCCCCAGGAACTTTTGATTCTTATAGTTTGTACTTGTCGATTTACATTTACTGTGGCATTTACACATCTGAAGGTCATTTTGACTCAGCATCACACATGTAAGTTCACCAACACACAGAGACGCTTTCTCACTGAACTGTCCAAGGAGTTAGTGACTCCAAACATGAAAAGTCGAGTGGAAAGTAACCCAATCCTACCAACCTACATCACTGTAGCAATGGGAAGGTGTTTAGTGACAAAAGCCACAATCCACACACATGAGAGAAGCTCACAGGAACAACAGAAGAGACAGACATGTCACATTTGTCCAAGAAACAAGGACCGCAAAGCCACCAAATGCTGCTGGAAATGCAGTATTCCTGTGACTGATCACAGCCAAAAGCATGTAGTTTGTAACATCTGTACACAGTGAGGATAGAGAAAATGTTTTCTGTGTTCATGTGCATGGACAATGTTATAGTCTCCAGTTATAGTTGTATTTTCAGTTTGTCCTCCATAATCAGAGTCACAAAACGAATTTTGACATTTTTTTTTTAAACCTGATTGATTTGTGTTCAAATGTGAATAAAACTGATAAAATAACATGTCAGAATGTTCTTTTGTTGTTCAAATTATAGTACAAATCATAATCTTTAAGCAAAATTAAAGTGTTATTGCAAAAATGCTTTGATTTGATGAGTGGGGTCAAAAATGACCCCACTCATGGAAGAGTGTAGGTACTGGTCGGCCATGCATCTAAGGGTTAAATGGAACCTCAAATGTAAACTCTACTTTTCGGAGTTCTTAGCTTTGTTACAGCAGTGTTCTCTCATCAAACTTTACTCAAAGTTGAATTGGATTGATGCATGCATGTTTGAGTAATCTTCTTGTCCTGCTGTTGATGCTCCAGTGTTCTGAAAATCCCTGTCTTCACCTACCACCTATCGCCACACCGCCCACTTGTCTGTATTTACTTGCAATTACTGAAACATTCACATCCTGAGATAAAGAGATATAAAGTTCAAAATGGTCCAATTCCAAAATGGGAATTTAAAATCTATGGCTTATTAAAGAGGCGGGGCTTACCACTTCTGCAGTTTTAAACAGGAAGTCAATAGACCTCCAGCTTCTCGGTAGTTTTGTTTTACAATGAACAAAATGTGAATTATTGATCTGCATATGCCATAGTTTCATCCTAAATATAGAAAAAATTACAGCAGGTCTCCTTTAAACTTCAGCGGCACAGTTTCGTCAGAGAAAAAGCACTTGCACTGCAAAGTGTGTCATCAGAATTATGTTTCTAGTCTTTGTGATTGCGGAGAAACTTCAGGTTAAGTTCTTAAAAGCATCTTCGCGTTTGTCAAAGAAGCATGTAAGATGCATAACTAATGGCTTTATAAAAGTATTATAGTCACAGGTAAACTTGTGTTGCCAGAGTGTAAAATAACCTGTATTTTGTAAATTAGACACTACTAACCAATCAGGAACAAGATTTGCGATGAATCATTGGTAATAACTAGACACTATTAATTAGAGATGGTTTCTTACCTGACTAGGCGATCACTTCCGTCTTCGTCAGAGGCGTCGCACGTCGCCATGGTGACATGTCTTATTAGCTGCTGTTCCCATGTGTGGTCAGCCCAGCGAACATGTTACGCGCCAATCCCACTACATGCAGCTGCGCTCCGCTCCGCTCCGCCCCGGTCCGCCTCCGAAAGTTGCCGCAGACCCCTCGCCCACTGTCTCCGCTCCAGTCCTCTCCGCAGGGCTGCGTAGCCCCGAGGAGTTCAATAAGAGCATGCGCAGTAGGACGTGCTTTCCTCCGCGGAGGGTAAAGAGGCTTTAAACTGTTACGAGCACGAACGTCGTCCTGTCCATGTGTCAGTGACATATTATGTAGTTAACAGTCTGCTGTGTCCAAATATCAAAGAAACTTTATGTAAAAATACGAACTTTTCGTTATCTGATCAATACAAAGTACGTGCGGAGTGATTTTACTTTGTAAATCCGGATATAGTTCACTTTCTTTTTCCTGTTTGGTGCGTTTTGATTGGCGGAGATTGACTTTACCGGACCTGGCCGGACTCGGGCGGAGAAGAAAATAGCCTTGATCCGTATTTTGGTCGTACGGCGGCGGAGAGACGGAGCTGGGCGGATTCCTGCGGAGAGGACGCGCAGCATGTGGAACGGTCCTCATTGACAACAGTTCTGTGCAGCCACTCCGACGGTCGGAGCTGGGCGGGGCGGAGCGGAGCTGCATGTAGTGGAATTGGCGCGAAGGTCGACCAGTCTGACCACGCCCCCCTCTGCCTGGTGCTCTCTGGAGAAGGCTGCTCCACGTACAGGAGAGTTGGAAAGCTCATTCGTCACGATTCAAAATGTGTGGGCCTACCTATCTGAATTCTGTTGCTTATTTGATCCATACATTGTATTTGTTGGTTTCTTGATTAATAATCCATGCATTGTCCCAGTCCATTATGGGTTATGTCGCTTACAAGGGTCTAATATTGCCGACTGCAGGACAATCTGCGTCCTCTGTCGTCCGGCTCTCGTTAAGCATCTGTTTATACTCGATCTTTTTTTGCAACATCATAACTTTAAAACAATTTTCCCCTAGCACTGATATCTTGTTAATGTAACTACTCAGGTGGAAATTAGTCCACAAAGTCCTGTCTATGTCTAATAAAATCTCATTTGTGTCCAACTTTTTCTGTTGTTGTTTTTAGCATTGTGGCTAATTGTTGTTAGCATGAAGACTCACCTCGCTGCTAACAGTTGTGAAAAAACATTAAAACTCATCACAATGAACAGTTTGGAAGCTCAGAATGCATTAGCTATGTGAGCGAATCATATAGACTGAAGTAAGAAGTTTAAAATGAAATCTCTCTGTTTGTTTACATTTTTAAGGATGCAAAAATCAGGTACAGTCCCTTTAAAAAGAGCCGAACAACAAATACACGGATTATTAATCAAGAAACTAACAAATACAAACAATGGATCAAAGAAGCAACAGAAAGCGAGGCCCACGCACTTTGATGAAGGAGCTTTCCACCTCTCCTGTACGTGGAACAGCCTTCTCCACCGAGCGGCGGGGGCGTGGTCAGTCCAGTAGACCTTACAGTCCTTTATGAACTTCACTGGCTTCCAGTTTCTTTTAGAATTGATTTTAAAATTTGATTTTTTTGTTTTTAAAGCTCTTAACGGCCTTGCATCATTTTATTTGACTGAACTTTTAAGTTCAAGCCTAGTCGGGCTTTAAGGTCAACAAACCAGCTCGTGCTTGAGGTTCCCAGGACCAGGCTGAAACACTTAGGTGACCGAGCTTTCTCTGTTGCTGGTCCCAGACTTTGGAACAATCTCCCACCTGATATTCGCACCATCACAGACTTTGGCCTTTTTAAATCAAGGCTCAAAACACATTTGTTTAGGATGGCTTTTAACATTCAGTAATGTAGTAACATGTCTATTTTAGATCTTTTCTTTTACTGTTACTGTTTTATGTATTTTATTATATTTTAATGGGAAGCACTTTTGTGTTGTAAAGGGCTATATAAATAAAGGTTGATTGATTGATTGATTACAGGTCCGCTGGGCTGACCACGCCTGGGAACAACAGCTGATAAGACATGTCACCTTGCCAATGTGCGACGCCTCTGACGAAGACAGAAGTGACCGTTGAAACTAGTCAGGTAAGAAACCATCTCTTACTTTTCTGATTTAGAAGAAAATGCTGTCATAGACCTTTCAGCCAGTTTAGACAAGGGTCCTGCAACAAAACTAACAGAGAAAATGCACATACAACAAACTATCATTCATATGTTCAACAGGTTTTAATCCGCCTGATAAGAGTCTCCAGTAAACAAACCGTCTTACCCTCATCGAGAAGACTCTGCAGTAGCTCCTCCTTCGGCAGATCCACGGCTCAGTGTCCGCCGTGTCATTAAAGAAGACGTTATGAGGACGTCTCCATACAGCTGCTGAAGAGGCGTGTAAATATGATTTCCTCCCCCCCGCCGTGTCCCGCTGCGAGCTCACGGGACAGAGGGAAGAGACACGGCCCTCCGCTGATCCCATTATCTGCTTAAGTGGATTGGACACGGCCGAGACAGAGACACATCCAGGAGCATCGATGGTCTGATCATCACCACGAATCAAACTGACACGGAAAAGTGGAGACGAACCCAAGTCACGGCCCACACGGAGGTCTCGAAAGTGACAGAAAATATGGAGAAACGTGGAATTTTGGTACAATATAAATAATAGTTACAACTTTTGAATGCAGTGGTACATCTAAATAGTTTTATTCACAAGGACTATGTCAAACTGATGTGAACATGTGCTCTTAATGAAAGAAGAGAGAGACTGAAGTTTCATAGAATGAGAAGATGAAGAATGAAGACCAGAGTGTGGAGGTTCCTTCAATGCAAAAACACATCTCTTAATCTATAGTTTACCATTTGTACCAAAGTAAATACGATGTATATTAAGACCAGCTTAGCAAAAGTCAATTCAATATGATGATAAAGACTTGTTTTAAGAAAGAGCATCTTGGGCCTCTTGTTGAGCCAAAACGGCAATTCTAAAATCATTATTATAATGAACACTAAAACTATTTAATTTGATCAATATAATGTTTTTTATAATGCTACAGCTGGACTAAAACTGGATTCTGTCTCCCTAGGCAAGGTCTAAAGCTTTTCTACGAGAATTACGCACGTCATATCCAACCAACCGACATTCACGACATTACAGGACATGTCAATTGTGCATAATTAGCATATAATTCCACAGCTTTTTTTTTTTTACGTAAATATTCCAGGCGTCACAGTCCCAGTTCATTTCTATGGTGGTTGTAAAGATGTGTTCTTGTTTGTGAATATTTGTGTGTGGCTCTTTAAAATGATCAGTGCGGCTCTTTAAAGACATTAGAGCAGCTCTTTGAGATTTGATTGAGAATGAAGAACTATATAAAAGTTCAAGATCATTATTTACCATTCTACTCTCTTCACCTTATATGTGTTAATTTTAAAGGTTGTATGGAGGATTTTCAAAAATAGTTTGTTGTCAATCTTGGTCAAAAACAGTTGCATAGATTTGTAACAGCCTTGTACTTGTGCTAAACAAAAAATATATATTTAAAAATATATAAACTGTGGACATGATGAGGCCTGTACAACGTTGACCAATAGATAACGAGGTACCTTGTTATCAATTGGCCTGTTAACCTGTCAAGCAAACCCTCAGTGTTCCTAAGTAACTCATTGGCCCAGTTGCAGTGAAGGGCGTGGCCCTGGGAGGAGAAACACATGAGCATCATTTGAAAACAGCAAACAGCTGTTGTATTTGAAAAATCCTCCATACAAGCTTTAAATGAGTAGTGTACATACAGTAGTGTAGTGTATGTATGGTGGGTATTTAATCATTTTTAAATGTATTGACGGCCATAACTGGGGTCTCTCTCAAAAAAGCACAGGAGCATTACAGAAACATGCTCATTAAAAGAAACTGATTAGTCTCACTTAAAAATCATTTTTGTTAATCCACACAATATTTAATTTGTCCAACATGGTTTTTATTCACTTAACTGTCTAAAGTTTTTTTTTTTTGGGGGGAGGGAGAAGGGGACTCTTGGTCTAACTCCTTCTGACTTTGATTTGGTTTTAATAGGTCAATAAGTTTGGTTAAGATTAGGATAAGGTTTCTGTTGTTATTCATAAATAATATCACATCTTTACAACCACCATAGAAATGAACTGGGGCTGTTATCTCTGTTACCTGTTATCTCATGGTGTGTGTACACTTTCTAGTGAGATCAGGTTGCATAAACACGTACATTCACGGAAGCTGCCATCTTAGTTTTGATTCACTTGCTGACGTCTCTGCTAACAGTGTCCCCCCCTTCCCCCTGATGCAATATGATTGGACAATTGGTTCGTACTCCAAACCAATCGGGGCCAGATGGATTTCTCTCGAATTCACACAAACCACGAGAGAATCCATCTGGCTGTCCAGTTTAATCCAGACTCATTTTGAACATTTTTTGCAGCATTAGCGCATTAAGCAATATTGATTTGATTATTTCTCCTCTGTCATTCCCTTTGCAGTCAGCAGCTGAAGCTCTAACTCAATTCCTAATGTGGGAAACACCTGACTGTCATTTGTTTTACCGGTTCAGGTGCAAGATACCAAAGTGTAGGATCTCATGAGCAAGATTCAAGAACAACACAAAACAATGCAAGAGTTTGATCCTTTAATGAAATTACAAAAAACATACAGTCGGATCCCAGCATGAGTTCTTTACAATACTCGGACCAGACGATGTGAAGGAGCATGACTCAGACGGCAGGCCACGCTCAGGTTACACCAATTATAACTTCCACATCCTAAAAAGAACGGTGTGCTTATAGAAGTCTGGCACCGGCGCAGCTCGACACTGTGGACCTCAACTAAACCTCAGCATGAAAAAGCACTTTGGATTATTTTTCGTACAAATTGTGCTCTCCAGATAAATGTACCCAGCATTTAGAACAGCAAGCTCCCATTTGTGTTAATAAAGGACACGTATTACACCAAATGAACTTTAGGAGGTCTGCTGTTTTAACGTTACTCCAAAAAGATTCATTTGATCTTTTAGGATAATAATAATCACACATTTTATTTAAATATGACTTTTCTAGACACTCACAGACGCTTTAAACAAAGGCAGATAAACAAAGGTACAACATATCAAAGCAGTAAGTAATTAAAACAAGAATTCAACTTAGACTTTTGTGCTATGACAGTAAGAGAGAGAGAGAGGGAGAGGGGAGGAGAAAGAGAAGGGAGAGAGAAAAAAAGAGACAGAGAGTGAGAACAAGGAGAGAAGGAAAGGAGGGAAAAGAAGAGAGAGAGGGAGGGAGAGAGAAAAAGACAGAGGGAGTAAAGAGAGAGAGAGAAAAAGGAGAGAGAAGGAGTGAGAAAAAGAGAGAGAGAGAGACAAGAGAGAGAAGGAAATGGGAGAGAGATTGAAAAGAGTGAGAGAGAGAGAAAAAAAAGAAAGAGCAACAACAAGGAAAGAAAGAAGTGAGAGAAAGAAAATAGACAGAGGAGAGAGAAAGAGAGGTAGGGATTAGAAAGAGCTAGGGAAAGAGAAAAGAGAGTGAGAGAGAAGGAAAAGAGAGAGAAAGGGAGAAAAACGAAACAGAGTGAGAACAAGGAGACAAGAAAAGGGGGGGAAGAAGGGAGAGAGGGAAGGAGTGAGAAAAAGACAGAGAGTGAAGAGAAAGACAGAAAAAAGAGAGAGAAGGAGTGATAAAGAGAGAGAGAGAAAGAAGAGAGAGAAGGAAATGGGAGAGGGAGAAAGAGAGCCAGATTGAAAAGAGTGAGTGAGAGAGAGGGAGAGAGAGAGAGAAAAGCGAGAGAGAAAAAAGAAAGCAACAACGAGGAAAGAAGGAAAGGACAGACAGAATAGAGAGAGAGAGAGAGAGAAAGAGAGAGGTAGGGATTAGAAAGAGCTCAGGAAAGAGAGAAGAGAAAAGAGAATGAGAGAGAAGGAGGAGAGAGGGAGAGAAAGAGAGAAAAAAGAGACAGAGAGTGAGAACAAGGAGAGAAGGAAAGGGGGAAAAGAAGAGAGAGGGGGGAGGGAGAAAAAGACAGAGAGTAAAGAGAAAAAAGAGAGAGAAGGAGTGAGAAAAAGAGAGACAAGAGAGATAAGGAAATGGGAGAGAGAGATGGAAAAGAGTGAGAGAGAGAGAAAAAAAGAAAGAGAGCAACAATTAGGAAAGAAGGAAAGGAGAGAGAAAGAGAGAGGTAGGGATTAGAAAGAGCTAGGGAAAGAGAGAGCAGAGAGTGAGAGAGGAGAGAGAGAAAAAACGAAACAGAGTGAGAACAAGTAGAGAAGGAAAGATGGGAAAAGAAGAGAGAGAGGGAGAGAGTAGAGAGAAAAAAGAGAGAGAAGGAGTGAGAAAAGAGAGAGAGAGACAAGAGAGAGATGGAAATGGGAGAGAGAGAGCAACAATGAGGAAAGAAGAAAAGGAGAGAGAGAAAAGAGAGAGGAGTGAGAAAAAGAGAGACAAGAGAGAAAAGGACATGGGAGAAAGAGAGAGATTGAAAAGTGTAAGAGAGAGAAAAGCGAGAGAGAAAAAAAGAGCAACAACAAGGAAAGAAGGAAAGGAGAAAGAGAAAAGAGAGAGGAGAGAGAGGGAGATGAGAAAGAGGGAAGAGAGTAAGAACAAGGAGAGAAGGAAAGGGGAAAAAAATGGGGAGAGAAAAGAGAGTAAGAGAGAGAAAAAGAAAGTTAGAGAGAGAGAGTTTATAGAGATGAGCGAGAGAAAGAGAGGTAGGGAGGAGAAGGAGGGATGAAGTGATAACAAGGAGAGAAGGAAAGGGAAGGAAGAAGAGAGAGGGAGAGAGAGAAAAGAGAAAGTGAGAGTGAGTAAGTTTATAGAGAGATGAGCGAGAGAACGAGAGCGGGAGGGAGGGAGGAAAGAGAGAGAATGAGAACAAGGAGAGAAGGAAAGGGAGAAAGAAAAAAGAGAAACGGGGAGAGAAAAGTGATGTAAGAGAGAGAAAAACGTGAGAGAGTTTATACAGAGATGAGCTAGAGAGAGAAAGAGAGGTAGGGAGGAGGAGGAGGGGATGAAGTGAAAACAAGGAGAGAAGGAAATGAGAGAAAGAAGAGAGGGAGAAAAGGGAAAATAGAAAGTGAGAGAGTGAGTTTATATATGAGCGAGAGAACGAGAGAGGGGGGAAGAAAGAGAGAGGGGGGGAGTGAAAATGAGGAGAGAAGAAAGGGGAGAAAGAAGAAAGAGAGAGGGGGAGACAAGAGAGAGACTGAGAGAGAAAAAGAAAAGAGAATGTGCGAGAGAGAGTGAGTTTATAGCTAGATGAGCGAGAGAAAGAGAGAGGTAGGGAGGAGAAGGAGGAGATGAAGTGAGAAGAGGGAGAGAAGAAAAGGGGACAGAGAAGAGACAGAGGAGGCGAGAGGGAGAGGGGAGAGAAAGAGAGAGAGAGAAAAGAGAGGGAGAATAATAAGATAAAGATTGCTAGGAAGGAGAGAGGGGAACAACTCACACACACAAGCTTAATAGACATAAATAAAGTTATAAAGTGAGGGTCCAAGGTAGTTTCCCTGTGGAACTCCGCATGTTCTTTCATCTGAATAGCCATTTGAAAAAAACAACAAAAAAACAACAACATATTTATCCACAAAAGACATTTATCCAGTTCAGTGACGCTCGTGGCTCAGGGCCTGGTTCTTGTGAGTTACAGATGCTAAATCGGAAGCATTGCTAGCTTGTTGTTTCTGTGTGTATGTCACGTATGAACTGGAACCTCACAGTTTTTTTTTCTCTCTTTCTCTCTATGTTCAAACGATGTGTGTGTTTGGAGCCCGAGGCGGCAGACACAGGTCAAGGCTGTGCACCACCACTCATACATAAAACATCACCTCCCTGCAGCGCTTATTCTAATCCAACTTTTACTCTAACAGTCGCTCCGGCGCGCAGATCAAACACGGAATCAACAAATATGTGTGAAAAAAGTGACGAGAATGTAGACTTTTTTTACATGGACCAGGAACGTACGCAGGATTCTGAAAATATCGTCCAAAAACAATAGATAATACAGTGGGCTCTTTTCACGCTGATGCTACGCTAGCTCTGGTTTGCGAGATACCTGTGGATAGTTCCTTCCCGTCCAACGTCGTTCCTTATGGGGAATTTGCCGATATGCACTATTGTTAATTCATATTTAAAAAATTTAAAGCAGTGAGCGGATTTCAGCTAAATAACCACCGGCAATCCTAAAAATCGGAAAGTTAACACGGGGAGTGAATCAGAACAGCAGCTTTATCAGTCACTGCTCAAAAACTACAACAACAAATGTGGACTTTAGGAGATATATTGTGTCAGATACAGACACGAAGACATGGAGATAAATAAAGTGATTCAACCTTCCAAGTATGTAAGTATATATAGTAATGCTAGCGGTAGCTTCGAGCTAAATGCTAACGTGATGCTAGCGCCGCCTGGCGTCTTTTAGCATTATTTTTTTTAACTTATTGTTTACTTTTCTGACATAACAACTGACATCAGTAACCTCCATTTAAACCCGGTTGTAACTTAACTTGAATTAGTTGTGCTAAAAATACATTTAATTCGCCAGAAAATGTCTTAAAAGAGGTCAACAGTTTAGCCATTCTTTATGATGGTGACTTAGCAGATGTTTTCCCCCTCAGCAGGCAAATTCAGTTTGTAGAAGTTTTGTTTTTTTTATGACAAAGTAAATTAAATACAGTTTAGCACTAGCTTCAGAGACAAAACGGCATATTTTATAAACACAAGACTGATATAGGAAGTTTAAAATGTGTTTTTTTTTTTGTTTTTAATTTTGCTTGCTTACATTTTTAAGGAAGTAAAAGCCGGGTACCTTTAAGTCATCTTGTTTCAAAGGGCACATACAAATGTCAACAACCTACGATAACCATGTTTTACGTGATCATTTTGCAAAAAGCCAAAATGTAAAATAACCAAACATTTTGGTTGAAGCCACAATGGTGACTTTTCTGCTGGATGGTTAATGGGTAAGTCACTTAAATTAGTACGTTTAGGACTTTGACTTGACGTAGGTTGAGATTTGCTCATTAAACCTCAAAAAATTGTCACCACACGACTTTAAACACAATCTGACGTGAAAAAGGCATCATGATTACTGTATAGTTTTTTGTTTTTTTTTTATGTTTCAGCAATTCTAGATTTTCTTCGGAGCCAGGGTGGCAAATAAATATACATCAGAAGACATTTCATTGTTAAATTTGTTTTTATGGGGTGCTAGATTCCGTCATTTCAAATTGTCATTTTTTTGGTTGGTGGTTTGGAATCGAACGATCAAAAATGAATACTTTGTCTGTAAAAAAAACATGTGTTCTGGAGCAGAAATCAGATTTTGAGGCAGAAAATGTATGTGCATTTTAAAATAATATATTGAATGAAACATTTTCCTTCCTAACATAAAAAACATGACATGATGCTACAACAAGAAAATTGTTTCATATTGCATTTTATTCATTATTGTCATTGTGAACTTTTACAAAAGAATTATTTAGAATCCAAAGAATAAAATATATCAATGCATAACATATTCAATGTAATTACATAATATTACAAAGAAGAAATAGAACTGTTGGTGAAGTGAAAAGGGAAACCATGTTTGAAGACAAAACAAACAGAAGGATAAAACATGTAAGGTAAACTAAAACATACAGCTCCACCAGAGACACAGCTCCGCCCACAGAGACATAGCTCCACCCACAAACACACAGCTCCACCCACGCAGACTGAGTGACATTCTACACTCTCATTCAGACCACAGAGACAGATACATTCACACCCAGCCCACACAAACCACGCTTCAACCACTTCTAGAACATCCACACTTAAAGGGACACCAGCGGACTACCCTAGTGTCACGTCTGAGATGTGGACACTTCTGTGGCCAATTCTGGAGACACACAGTTGGGGTCACATGTGGATGCACATCTATCGTCACATGTAAGAATGCATATGTGGCCAATTCTGGAGACACACAGTTGGGGTCACATGTGGGGACACACCTAGGGCCAATTCTGAGGACACACTGGGTCACATGTGGGGACGCACCTAAGGTCAATTCTGGGACACACAGTTTGGTTCACATATGGGGACACATCTAGAATCACATGTAGGGACAGATCTGTGGTCATCTTTAGGGACACACAGATGGATTTACACGTGGGGACACATCTAGGGTCACCTGTAGGGATATATTTGTGATCACTGCTTGAGACACAAAGTTGGGTTGACTTGTGGGAGCACATACTGTATGTGGTCACTTCTGGGGACACAGAGTTGGGTTCACTTGTGGGGACAAACTGTTTCTATTCACATATGGAGACACATCTAGATCCACATATGGGGACACATCTGTGATCACTTCTGGGGACACAGAGCTGGGTTGACTTGTGGGGACACACTGTTGGATTCACATATGGAGACACATCTAGATCCATATAGGGGACACATTTGTGGTAAATTCTGGGGACACACAGTTGGGTTCACATGTGGGGAAACATTTGGGAACACTTTTGGGCACAAACCAAAACAGTGTCTTTGACATTTCTGGAGTACTTCATACCATTATACAAACACTGGTATTTTATTCAGTAAATTTGGCGACATACAGTAAACAGTAGTTATGTGAGTAGTACAATTCTCTTGCATGGATTGAACCCAAACAGCAGACAGTTGAGTCTACAGCACATGTCTCTGACTGTGTGTCTCTGACTCAGGCTTTGACTGAGGCGAGAGAGAGGGTGCTGTAATGAGGAAAACACTGGTTTAGAACTATTTATTAAGACTTTTTTTCTATAAAACGGGTGTCCAAAGACAAAGAGACTGTGGGCCATACTTGGTCCAAGTATGTCTCAAAGAGGTGCTGAGATGTGCACTCACACATGATGTAAAACTGAACAAAAATATAGTGTATAATATTACAGTGAGATATACTGCACATTCTAACATTAGAAACTCAACATACATTTTTGTGACCAATCTAAGGTATACAGTTTGTCCAATATTAAGCTTCCCAGTTCAAATGATTTCAGTAATCTTTAATTCTTTCTATAATACTATCAGTGTAGGAACCGAAATGGCCGAATCCAATTCAAACGTCCAGTGTCAGTATTGGTCAAATTTGTAAATGAGAACAATCCTGTCTTTTCTTCTGAAGAAAACACCTCTAATCATAAATGTCTCTACAGTAACCTTTAAATTGTGAAGTTTGGCTTAGACATAATGTGCATTTTCGCTCATCAACAACACTGTTTGGATTCTAATGTTCTTTAGTTTTCTTATTCTGAGTAAAATGAACTTAAGTAAAGAACAGGTACCTTAAAAAGTTACTTAAGAATAGTATGTTTCCTTGTGTACTTAATAACAAGGCATTGAGATGTGTCCAAATATCACATAAATCTGAAAAACGCAGCAGGTTTGAAAGCTATTTTTCATTTTGTTGACACCAGTCAAAAGTACAAAACAGTTGGAAGTTAAAAAAGCTCTGCCAAATCTGCATTTGGAATGGTGCAGCTGAAAACACTCCAGCACATGTCTAGACTTCAACCAATGGAGCTGGTTTGGGATGAACTGTACAGACTTAAACGCATTGAAGTGGTTTGAAATAAACTAGACATACTTAAGGGCTGTTTTGGGGTGAACTGGACGGACTTAAACCCATGGAACTGGTTTAAGATGAACTAGACATACTTATGAGCTGGCTTGGGAGAAACTGGATGAACCCTAACCCAACCCTTCAAAATAGAGAGACTTAAAAGCTGGTTTGTGATGAATTGAATGGACTTAAACACATGGAACTGATTTGAAATGAACTTGCATAGACTTATTCCGTTTGGGATGAACTAAACGGGATGAACTCAAAATCATGGAACTGGTTTGGTATGAACTGGACAGACTTAAACCCATGGATCTAGTTTGAGATGAACCAGTCAAACTTTGGAGCTGGTTCGGGGTGAACTGGACAGACTTAAATCCATAGACCTAAATTGAGATGAACCTGTCATACTTAAACCCATGGAGCTGGTTTGGGTTGAACTGGAGAGAGTTAAACCCATAAAGCTGGTTTGAGATGAACGAGACATACTTAGGCGCTGGCTTGGGATTAACTGGACCAATGGAGCTAGTTTGAGATGAGCCAGTCAGACGTAAACCTATGGAGTTGGTTTAGGATGAGCTGGACAGACTTAAATTAATTGAACTGGTTTGAGATGAACCAGACGAACTTAAGGTTTTGGGTTTTTTATGAAACTTTTGACTTGTAGCTTTGACTGGTAATCTGTTAGTTACAAAATGAATATCAGCTTTTACCTGTGTTGTCTGGCCTTAGGAGCTAAGCATTCTGTACATGTCACGTTTGCTGTTCTTGCTGCTTCTTTGGACCATTAGGAACATTTCTCTGCAGAATTTAAGTGTCCATTTGAATACCAGTCCACACAGCCTTCACAGACCCAAGGCCACAAAACCACTCCTCACAGCTGCCCACAGAGTCACACAGACAGGGGAACATAGCAGCTGTCCCGGGTGGAGTGCGGTGGAGGTGTGTGTGTGGTGGTGGTGGTGGTGCTGCTGGTGCTGGGGCGCAGACGGGACTCTCCTCGACTACGCGTATTCTTAAGCAATAACAACGTCATCCGTATTATCCACCCAAGAATACCCGTCACCGAAGAGAGTCGAACTCCTACAGCCCAAGCAGCAGGTGGTGGAGGTGGTGGTGGTGAGGGGGAGGGACTGCGGCGGCGTGTGGGGGCGGGGTCAGGCACGGCACATCGCCCACGGCAACACCGGCCCGCGCGGCATTGATCGAAGGCGCGGCTCCATCAATGGCTCCTCTGCAAAGGGAGAGAAGGGACAGCGCAGGTGTGGTGAGTCCAGCAGAAGGGCCAAGGTGTGGGGGAAGCAGGGTTCAAGCACAGTCACCAGGACCAGGGACCCTCCTGGGGTCCATTTTAGGATTGACCCCAAGAGGGTCCAACAGGTTTGTCAGAATATTTGAAAGGTCATCCCAAAATGGTTGATTTGTTTAAATCTATTTCTTTATCTTCTAAATTTCCTGAAATTGACTGATAGATAGGGATAAATCACCCGGATTAGAATATCAGACGAGATCACTTTGATTATTTCCTCTCTTGATCATTTCCCTTGCAGCCAGTAACTGGAGTTCTAACTCAATTCCTGATGTGGGAATAACACAACTGTCATGTGTGCTTTACACTTTTTAAAAGTTCACTGTGTAACACTGTGACCAAAAATAAACTTTAACAAATGCAAGTGTGTGTCTATGTCTTTGTTGCACTAAATAAAGAATAAAAATCAGTGTTTCCACTTTGACTAAGTTTGCATTCCCACACAGTGGACTGTTTTTGGCCAAGAAGGGGGCTCCTCTTGAATATTTTCTTAGAAAATGTGTTCCTTTAGCTGTATTTTTCTATATTTTATTTTTTATTTTTCACATTCTGACATAAAACGCACGTATCCACATTCAGAATGTCCCAAGGTCTGGTTTTAACTTTCTATTTCTATTAAATTGTGTAGTTGACTTTTCACCTCCAGAATTTTTTTTTTTTCACGTTAAATGCAGTGATGCAAATAATGCTACATATCTGATGTTCACAATTTAGAATGTGATTATTTCATTTTTCCCAGAAATTCCTAACCATACCAATCTATTTTCCCTAAAACACCTGGCTAAAATTGTCTAAAATGCAGAATGAAATGGTTGCACTCTTTTTGAAGCTAAGGCTTTGTAGTTCAGGTCTCTGATGTCTAACTGACTAGTTATTAATGAAAACAAGCTCTGCACAAAAGAAATTCCAAGTTGAAATTCCACCTTTATTTTTATTTAGTAAATATACAGAACAGCAAAGCGTATGTCAATAATGGGTTTGCATAATATACACCAGTCAATTACAGCTAACCACAACCAGCCCAGAATCAACCACAACTAACCAGAACACAACTAACCACAAGATAACTAACCACAACCACGTCACAGCCAACCACAACTAGCCACAACCAGCCCACAATCAACTACAATTAACAACAACCACAAGTAACCACCCTAAAACCAACCACAACCACCCCACAATGAACCACAACTATCCACAACGCAACTAACCACAACTACCAAACAACAACTACAATACAACTAACCACAACCGTCCCACAACCACCCCACAGCAAACCTTCCTTACAACTGACCACAAACAATGAATTTATCACCACAATCACTCCACAACTGTGCACAACCACCCCATAATCAACCACAACTATCTCTACAACCAGCCACACAACCAACCCCAGAACCATGCACACAACCAATCCTAAACACAACCACAACACAACTAACCACAACCACGTTACAACTAGTCATAACCATCACCACAACCTCCCCACAACAACTCCTACAACTGACCGCAGACACTACATTCACCATCAGCACCACCATTAATCACAACCATCCCCCTAACCAACTACACAACCATCCCCACAACTAATCACGATCACTCTCACAACTGACAACAACCACCTTCATCACCATTCCCGGAACACACTACAACTATTCCTACAACTGACCACAACCACTCCCGCAACCAACCACAACTATCCTCATAAACAGCCACAATCATCCACACAACCTTCCAAAACCAACCCCACAATCATCCTTGCAGCCACCTCTCACAGCCAAAATCACAACCATTCACAACAACCTCCGCAACCAACCACAACCACTCCCACAACCATGTAATACCACCCCCACAACTGAACACAATCAACCAATAAGAAAGACTTTGTAGTGGTACAAACTTTAAAACGTGACAAAGAAAGGAAAGTTCAAACATGATGAAATATTTGATACAATTATCAAATATTGATGTCAAGGGAATAGACTTGCGAAGGCCTCTTTTGCAACCAAGACAGATAGAAATGCTACTCCAACTAAACTTTTTGTGTGTTGTTCATTTGCAATCCAAGAAACGGTGTTTGTCTGTGATTCTTTCTGCCCAGATAAAGTAGATAATAACATATAATTTAATATATAGTTGTTTTGTGGGACATAACATCACGATTAGGGTTACACACTAACGTCTTTCGATCTCAGATTGACATAGGCCCCGTACCGGCAGACCTGATCCGTCCGAAAGTGTGATTAAAACATGCACACATTAAAAATAATAATGTAAAAGCTTGTTTTTAATCCAAACAGTCTTTATTCGTGAATTAATTAACTGTTTATGAACAAATAACGAAAAGTGTTGTTTAAGAAATCGCCAGAAATTATAATTTTTTGAGGCACGTGAGGTCACGTGTGATGATGCGTTTAAGGGTTGAACGGAAAGATCAAACTCTTGTATTATAACTGCTAAAAGGCAAATAACGGCTGTGGGTCATGAATATAGAGGTTGTGGATGACGACAGTATTGTGTTTAAAAAGAAGACCAAAAATAGTCCTTCGTTTATGTTTTATTTAGAAAAAAAGGGAACTTCCGGACGGATCGGGTCTTCCAGGACGAAAAGGGTCGTGACAGTCGCTACATCCCTAAGTCCTGAAGCAATCCTCTTTAATAAAAAAAAATTAAAAATACAAGAATGGCTTCAAGATTAGCCCAAAATGTCTTGTCTGATGTCCATTGCATTTGGAGTGAACAACTGTGTCACTATGGCAACTACGCCACCCGATGTAGCGACCTATGTCAATCTGAGATGACGTTAGTGCATAAAGCCCTATTGTGACGACAGAAGCTCATTGGAGTCAAACACATCAATCAGGCAGAGAAAGCTACAATTATTCATTGGAACATCTCTAATGGGAATAAATACATTTCATGCCTTAATGTGAAAAGTGTGGCTAAAGGAACAGCTTCTCTTTAGAAACTTGCATTGGAAACAAAAGTTCATTGTGTGGTCATACAAAACCTCCCAACATTTACTTTGGGTTTGTAGCAACAAAGGCATCTATATTACAACAGCATGTGTTTATTCAAGTCTGATTTCTGGTCCAAAAAGTTACTCACTGGATCTTTAGCTTTTTTTTTTTGTTTTTCTTATAATGACAAAAATCATCTAAAAATCTGTTTCGGAACCTTTGGAAACAAACAAATGGCTAAACTCATTCTGAAGCAGAAATTCTGTAAATATATTTATTTTGATTACCTAGGCCTACATAAAAAACAAGCTCAAACAAAAGAACATCAGTAAAGCTGGTGTCACTAGTCTACACCTGTATGACCCTAGTTTTTTTGTTTGTTTGTTTCTTTGTTTTTGTTGTTGTTGTTTTTTATCGCTTAGGTCAAAAACCCAACAGCTGAATAAAAAAAAAGCTCCACTTAAAACCCAGAAATCTGCCTTTTGACTTTTCACGTTCATAAAGTTACACAGTGCTTTGCTGAAAAAGCACTAGGAGAAGGCTAAAGGACGGGCTGAGAGTGGAAGGAAGAAAGGTAAAATTGGATAGAATTGGAATAAAAATGTCTTTTGTAATAATTAAACATATCTTGCTCTATTTTTTTCACTCTCTCGCTGACAGTTTTTTTCTCTCTCTCTATCTGTCTCTCTCCCTCGTTCACTTTGGCTTTCTTCTCTCTCTCTCTTACGGTCTTACCCACTCTTACCCATCTCTATTTCTTCTCTTGTCGCTCTATCTGACTCTCTCCTCTCTATCCCTCTTTTACATTACTCCCCTTTTAACCCTCTTCTCTTTCTTCTCTTTTCACTCACTCTCTTACTCCTCTCTCTTGCTCACTCTTTTGATTCCTCTCCCTCTCTCTCATTATCCCCAACTTCTCTGCTTCCTCTTCTCTATTTCTAGCTCTCCTTTATCTTGCTCACCCCCCCTTTCTCTCCCTCGTTCTATCTCTTTCTCCCTCTATCTCTTCTATTTCTTTCGTCTCAATTCTCTTTCTTTCTCCCTCTAGCTCACTATTTTTTCTCCTTTCTCTTGGTCACTCTCTCTCTTCCTCTCTATCTCTCTCTCCCACCCTCTCTACCCCTTTCTCTCTCTCTCCCTCTCTCTCTCTTTCTCTCTCTCAGATATTCCATGTCACATCACCACAAACCAATCATTTCAAGCCAATTTCTTATGATTTTTCAACGAGAAATTCGGAATTTTAGCATTTTAACAACACTAAGTTGGCTCTAGTTAAAGTTTTGTGAAACATCTTGCTTGAATAGCGTTTAAGTATTTGTCATGCCTATCCATTTGGACCTTTCTGTAAAGATTAAAAATGGTTGAATTGAGCAAACCTCCTGTTTCTATTTCAGGTGGACACAACACAATCTGCTGATTTCTTCCACCTCATCCATAGAGTTCTGTTGTAACAGTTCAAGATGAGCCTCTAAAGTCACTCCTACACACACCAGATTTTAAAAACTTGGACTGAACAAGATTTTGAAAGTTTTTACACAAGGACTTGATCATTTGTTAGAAAAAACAGGTGATTCCCTGTACACTGTTGATATATATAAAAAGAACATTATGTGATACTTGTAAATGCCTGCAGACTGAGGACTGTCTCTGAAAGTGTGTTTTTCTGTCATTATTAGCACGTCCATTGTAGCATATGGCTTGTGTTTGTCACAAGTAACAATAACTCACAGTCTGGAGTCTCGAACAAAAACATGCAATACTTCAAGAAAGTCAAAAATGTGTTTGGCCAATCTCATCTCGGCAGTCCAAGCTTTTTAAGAATACACAGTTGTTTTGGAGGTTGTTGACTTTTTCTCTTCAGTATGGCATCTAAAATGCACCAGAATGCAGAAAGTGAAAGATTATTTGATCAAACAAAATAGATCTTCTCTCTAAAATGCGTGTATATGCATTTTTTTGTCTTGTATATTTACTAAATTAAGTATAGTTGCGCTCTTTGAATTGGGCCATTGCGGCTGTTAGGTTGCAGGTCTAGTTTGTACTTTCCCAAGGGCCAGGTTTGGTGAGGGATCTTGCTCTGTGGGTCGGTGATATACAAATCAAAACCACTTTGGGGGCAAATTATCTCTTACATTCAATCTATTTTAACATTATTAGCTGTTAATTGTTAACATTGTTAACTATGGACTACGTTGTTTTTGAAAAACAAATAAATAAACCAACATGGTGTTGTTAAATCTGTAAAATTCCAGAATTCATTTTGACAAATCATAAGCCTTTGGTTTGAAATGCTTGGTTTGTGATGAAGAGGCTTTTTTGTTTGTTTTTGTTTTTTTGTCTTTTTAAAAACATTTTGAAATTCGGTCAATTTCAATCTCGTGATTTGCTTTAGTGACTACACCCATTCACTTTGTATTACACAAATAAACAGTATATATATATATATATATATATATATATATATATATATATATATATATATATATATATAAACCTTGTTTCTGGGTTGTTTAGGGGCTCTATGAGGTCCATTTTGACATGAAATAGTTAATAAAGGTGTTTTATTTAGAAGAGAGTGCCTTGTTGATGCAAACCTTGTTTCTGATTGGCCAGAAGTTCCTAATCTTCCATGTATGGACCAATCCAAGTTTATCTGTGAGTGTAAAACCTTTTTAAAAACACTAGTTGTCCTGAAAGCTGTTGTAATATGATTGCTCATTATAAACTACACCAGAATATTTACATTGATAGCTACAAACGTATTTATTTTTTGCTCTTCCTCTGCAGTGTCTCGCCTTAAATCTCTGCACACAGCACTGTTTTTTCAGGCCTCTGTATTTATATTTCCATCTTCTGGGTGTCGCTTCTATAACATAATTTCGTGTTTCTGTATTCACACTTAACAACACTCGTGAGGAAGTCCCCTGTGACAAACTAAAAATAGCTCTATACAATTAACATGTGCTAATGTGGAGCTAAGCCTGTGGAGGCCCCGGATTCATTTGAATAAAAATACTGTTTAAGTCTTATCTAAAAAAAAAGTCAATGAATCATAGTGGCAAAAATGTATCTGTGTGTGTTTTATAGGTTGAAATAGAATTGTCTAAATTTAAAAGATCTGTTTTAGGTAAAAAAAAAAATACAAATCTGTAAATTTGTATCCATAATGTGTTGATATTTTAATTAGTTGGAAAAATATACATAAATACACATTATCTATTTTTCAATTAATATTAGCAAATATATGCACAAAAGTTAAAAATAAAAACAAAAAACTATGAAAAGCATGAAAAATTATTAAAAAACAAAACACCATATTAAGTCATATGTCTAAAACAATCTAACAAATTAATCCAATATGTCTGAATGTAAAAAACAACAAAAATAAATACATAAAAATTAAGTATAAAATGTATGAACATACAGAAATACAATTACTTAAGAAATCAATAAAAACAAAAAACTGTAGTATTAAAACAAATTAATTCAATATGTCTAAATGTAAAAAAAAACAACAAAAAGAGAATACAAAATTACATAATAAAATATTAAAAAACACAGAAATATAATTATATAACAAACAATAAAAACAAACAATTGTAGAAATAAAAACATTTGAAAAAAGTGTACAAGAAACAAAAATAATAATAATAAAAACAAAAAGAAAAAACTTAAATATAAATAATGATACAAATATACCAATTAAAACTATAATAAAGGATATACTTTAAAAATAGGCCTACATCTATCAAACTCTGAATATTTATTTAAATGTTTATGTTTACTATTGTTGAATATGCATAAATGCATATAAAAACAAATGCATACAAAAACATTAAAGTCATAATGAAAACTAAAAATATTAACATGAGTTTTGAAAGAACAGCTATACAAATGCAAAATAGGAAATCAAATGGTTATATGTAAAAAAAAAAAAAAAAACTAACAGAGAAAAGGCCAATTAATAAAAAAATATATATATATGTTTGCTGCCTAAATATTAATGCTACTACTAATCATAATAATAATTAAAATAATGTGACGTAAACTATTCAAGTCAATTTGTTTGCATTACAAAGTTTTAATTAGTCAATACCACATTGTCATAGGTTTTGGTTTGACCCTTGTGAACCTGGTGCTAACGCGGTTAAGCTAACAGTGCTTGAACCTTGCAAAAGTGCCCAATTTGAGTCACTGCCCAATTTGCGTCAAAATGTTTCACGTACGAGACCAATCTACAAACTTTCTGTATATTTTCATCTTAGCTTTAATTGCATTTTAGCTTAACATTTGTGAATCTCATTATTTAGCTGCTAATACATGCTAGCAAACAAATCCAGTCAAAGAAACATCAACGTAATTGCAGATTTGACATTTTTCTTAGCAAGCACATTTAAATTTAAACAACTTTCAATCTAAAACTACAACTTTGAGCGCTAACGTCTGCCAAATAACTTAAAAATGAATTGTAGCGCTAAGCTAACAGTTAGCATGATTGACTCAAATTCAGGCTAATGACTCAAATTGTGTAAAAAGGACAAAACGGTGTTGTGTGGAGCCAGGGGGCGGGGCTCTTACCTGAGGAGGCGGGATCAGATAGATATGGGCGGGTCTTTCCTTCACAGGCCCCTCCTCCTCGGGCTGGTGCGACCTGAGGGGGCGGGGTTTAGGGAGGGAGGAAATACACAAGATTGTTAGCAAAATGACAAATGTCTGTTTTCTGAATTCAATTTGTTATTCCCTTCACCTAGATTTTTGGGTGAAGAAAATATAAAATGTGACCCGAGTATTTTAAATTTTTGTTTTTATATATAATTTGTTTTCTTTTTTTTTTATTTTGTAAAACTATTCCTTTTTTTTTTTTTTTTTTTTTTTTTTTATATATTTTTATTTTATAGCAAGTCTCATTGGTTTACGTTACGTTACTTTGTGCTAACTGGGATATGAATTGTGACAAGGCCATTTTTACTACGCCTTAATTCACATTAGTAAAGCATGAAAATAGCATTAATATAATCATATTTATTTATAAACTAACGGTGAATTAAAGGATGAGAAAGTTATTTAACTTAGTAACTAAGTAACTAAGGAGCCTGAGTTTAGGGTTGAGGGTGTGGGGTATTAAGTAGTTACAAAACCTTAATAAACCTTTTGATCTATTAATTATCCATTAGTTAATGATTAACTTAGTACTTATTGAAATTATAAACTGCTACTGTTTCTTTTTTTTTTTTTTTTTTTTTTTTCCAACTTTTTAATTGCTTAAATTTGTATTTTGTTGTGGCACAATTCTGCATTTTGTATTATTTTCATTTTAACTTTTACATTGTGATACGATAAGTTATTTATTTATTTTATTATACCTAGATGGTGATTTTAATAGTCATATGTCTGATTTTTGTAGTTATATAAATTAGTTACAAATCCAACACATTTCAACAAAATTCCTTCCACTTCCCGTCAATCCCTGCTTTAGTTATTCCGCTCTGTTGGTTATTAAAAATGTTAATTTTCTTCTCGCTAATCCCAGTGTCATGTGTTTAGCTCCCGAGACTATAAATAATGCAAATATGCAAATGAGATTCTAATTACGCTGGCTTACCAAGCATGCTCGCTCTCAGCCAATCAGAAATCACCAAGAACCTGATCAATATTCAGGAGAATCGGCAGAGTTTATGGTTCCATCGGTTTAGGGGTGTTGGACTGGGGGGTCTGCAGGGCCCCGGGGCGAGAAAGGGCCCTCGAAACTTCATTTGCACTTCATTTGTTTAGGACAGAATTTATTGCTGCTTCAAACTGCTTCTCTTTAGCATCATATTAAAAAAGACTATAAACATTTTTTTTTTACAATAAAGTCTTCCACCCTGCACAGATCTGTTGTTAATGTATCTATTTAAATGGAAATGAGTCCACAATGTTTTGACTTTGTCCAATAATGTTTGTCTGTTGTTGTTTGTGGCTAAGTGCTGTTAGCATACTGACACATCTCACTCCAAACAGCTCTGAAACACGCTTAAAACCAGTTGTGAACCAATCAGAGGCTCAGAACGCAGTAGGTAAGTGAGCAAAGCATGTGACTGAAGTTTAAAATGAATTCTTAACAAAGCAAATACCGAATAGGCCACAGTTCTTTTAAATTAATTGTAATCAGGAAAGTCCCAGTGAGATTCAGAATGTTTTTGCAGGGCAGTGCTGGGAGAGACATTAGTGGACATGTCTTTGCTGTAGGGAAAACCAAAGCGCCTAGAGGAAACCTACGCAGACACGGGGAGAACCACCTGCTAACTGAACCCAGGACCTTCTAGCTATGAGGCGGCACTGTACTGCTCAAGTTTGGTAAGATCTACAATTCACAGGACTGTTGAGAGCTAAAGAAATAACTGATTAACTGAAAGAAACTGTTGACATATTAATTGATTCTTTAAAAAAAGCTGCAGGCCTGTGTAACAGTTTAGAAAATGATTAATAAATAATGTAAATATTATAAACTTAATGCAACTGGGTCAGTTAAAGCTCTGGATGTCAAGAGGTTAATCAGTAGGAAATACGTGTGACAATTTAAGAAGCAAAATAAACTATCAGATTTTTAGTACAATTGTGTGCTATCCCAGTTCAATATACTTTTTTTTTTTGTATCAAATAATGATAACAGCAAATAAGAGAACAAATAAAATATCAAAATTAGCAAGAAAAAAATAATAAACAAAAATAATAAAACAAAAATAAATAAATACAAATTTTAAAATGAATTAATAAATACATAAATAAAACAAACAAACAAAAATATAAGTAAATTATAATAAAAGTGCCAATTTAGAAGCTAAATTCTCCCATTTGAAGTAAAGAAATTCAAACATTTCAGAAGCAATATTTGAATTCAATCTAAATAAATCTAAACAAACTGTCTTGTCACATTTATTTCTTTCATAAAGTAATATTTTAATAAAACTGGTCACAAACTGACTGTTGAATACATTTTAAAAGATCCACAGTTAATTTATATCCACGACTTCACGCAGGAATATAGATTTGAGACGTATTAGAAATCCTAAAGTCACTGAATTCAGAAAGATGTTTAAAGATGTTTGGGAACTAAAATACTCTAATATTTAGTCCAGTTAGCACACACATAATCCTGGATTTACAAAATAATGTATGTTTTAGTGGGAAAGCAAAAGTGGGCAAATTTGCAACTAAAAAAGTGACATATTACAGCTTTAGGGTTTGTTCATCTGGAGTGACATAGATAGCCGAACCAATCACAGTGCAGCACTGGGAACATTCAAAACTGACATGATGAAGCCTATTAGGGCCAATTTTATTGGTTTATTTTATGAATATTAACAAAATCTTAGTTTTAACCAACTCAAAGCCCCAGACCTAAACTTACCATTTTTGTAACTTAAGACCTAAACTTAACTGTGAAACCCAAAGAAAATGTCCCCACATGGCTTCACCCAAAACATGTCTATAAGACGCTAAGAAAATAGTCTCTGTTTGACACTTGAATAGCCTTGAATAGAGACACACAAAAAGGGATAGAAACGGGCTTATGATACGCTGTCAACATGTATTTCTATGAGATCATGTTAGTTATGTCCATCTGGGTGAGCCTGGTCAAATATACCATGTCTTTTTAACAGAACAGAACAAAACAGAAAGATTCTTGCTTGTTGTGTCTATTTGTGTGTTTGTATAAATAGTCATATATGACATTATGTTACACATGAAAAATCCGCCTAAATAGTGTTTCAGTGACAAACAAAAAATGACTTGTTTTTCTTGGACAATTAAAAAAAAAAAAAACACAAGTGTTTTATATTCAGTTAAGCCAATTATTTTACTGCACCAACTCCCAGTTCATAATGTTCCAACTGAATCAATTCGTTTATAAGCACTACCTATGCCCGACCTGGGCAAACTGTGACCCGGGGGCCAGATGTGGCCCTTGACCTGTTTTAATCAGGCCCCTGGCACATTTTTGAGAAACAGCAATGTAAGATAAAGTAAAAGAGACTAGTAAAAAAAAAGCTTGAGTTAGAATAAGAATAAACAATTGAAGAATAAACTCATAATTTTATGAGAAAGCTTTTAAAATGTGTAATCATAGGAAGAAAAAAGTAAGTAAGTCATAAGAATAAATAAGTCATAAGAATAAACTCATAAAAATAAGAGAAAAAAAAGTAGCTTTTTCTGAGAAAAAAAATTACGCCATAAAGTTGCAATTTTTGAAATTTAATTATTAATTATAATATATATATATATATTTATTATTATATTAATATTATAAAACTTTAAAGTTTAATCTCGACCAATTACAACTTTTTTGGCCTAGACTTTATTTTCAATAAAATTATGAACATTTTCCGTTTTTTTTTTCTAAATGTATTAAATAATTCTTGTAATGTTACCATTTTTTCTTGTAGTCTTTTTCCCTCCCTCTTTTTAATTAATTGTTGTTATTATTATTTTTTTTTTACCTATGCTAAAAAAAAATAAATACAATTAAATAAGTAACCAGTGTTTACATTGTTTTTGTGTTAGTTAAACTCCTCAGATTCACTTTAGGTTATGATTGTTGATCTTATATGTGAAGGTCCCAGCTTAAACCAGGTCCCAGTTCTCTAGTTGTATTCACCATATACAAGTGGGAAGAGTGCACCTTAAATTGACTACTTTAACAAAACCAATAAAGGGGAAAAAAAAAATTCCCCCAATTATTTTCTTGCAATAGTTCCATATTTTCTCAAAATGAAAAGTGTGAATGAAGCGACCGATCTGCAGCAGGAGGAAGGCAGTGGGGGGGTGAAGGTGTGCGTGGTGACGGGGGCAGCCACACACACAAAATCCTGTTTTATCCAAGCGTTCCGAGGCGTTAATTGCGCTGCTCAAACTTCCCGAAACCTATCAACGCAATTCATTTCATTTCAGTCACTTCAATCAAATGTTCTCTTGTTTTAGTTTGTTCTTGGGTCGAACGCAGGTTTGAGGTCTATGAAATTACTATTTTTTTTTCAACTGGTACCTGCTTTTCACACTGCAAGCTCCATGAACGGCTTCTCTCTTCCGCGGTTAATATTGACATTTTTATTGTCGGGTCGCCATGGCAATAATGCTCAAAGGAAAAATCTACTTTTGATACAAATTTTAATATCGGCTTTTTGTTACTTTTGGTACCACTTTATATTAACTACACCTTAATTGACTTTAGTAAACCATGAATAAAGCATAAATAAAGCCTTAATTATTCATGAACTAATGGTGAATTAAGAAATGAAAAGTTTATTAATGCTTAGTAACTACTTCACTAAGGAGCTAAGGTTAGGATTTAGGATTTAGGGTCAGGATTAGGAGTAATTGAGTAGTTACTAAGCATTAATAATCTATTAATTAATCATTTGTTCATATTGAATTAAGTCTTTATTAAGGTGTTATTAATGATTTATTAAGCCCAATTATTCTGTAGTTATTCTAAAGTGTTACCTTGCTTTTGAGAAAGAAGAGAGAAAGATGGAAAGAGAAAAAAGACAGAGAAAAGGAAAGATAGAGGGGGGGGGGGGGGGGGGGAGAAAGATCAGAGAGAGTGAGAGGAGAAAAAAGGCTAAAGAGAGAGAGAAGTGGAGAGAGAGAGAGTCGAAGAAAGTGTGAGCAAAAGAAAGGGGAGAGGACAGAGAGAGAGGGGGGGAGGGGAGAGGAAAAAAAGGAGGACGAGAAATATGGAGAGAAAGAGAGCAAGAGAGATGAGAGAGGAAGAGAGTCAGAGGGAAAGAGTGAAAAAGAGAGAGGAGAGAGAAAGGGGGAAAGAGAGAGAGGAGGGAGATAAAGAGGGGAGAAAGAAAGATGGAGAGGAAGAAGGAGGCGATAAAGGGAAGGAGAGAGAGAGAGTGAGAAAGCGAGATGAGATAGAGGCACAGTGAGAGAAGAGAAAGAGGGAGAGAATCAGAGGGTGAGCTAGAGAGAGGGGAGAGGACAGAGAGAGAGAGAGATAAGGGAAGGAGAGAAGAAGGGGAGAACGAGAAAGATGGAGAGAAATAGAGCAAGAGAGACGGGAGAGGGACAGAGGAAAATAGAGAGATAGAGAAGAGAAAGAAGCAAAGAGAGAGGAGAGAAAGATGGAGAGAAAAAGGAAAGAGTAAGAGAGATGATAAATAGGGGGAGAGAGACAGAGGGATAGAGAGAGTGTGAGAGGAGAGAAGGCGAGACAGAGAGGAGAAAGAAAAAGAGAGAGAGAGAGAGAGCAAGAGAGATGAGAAATGGCGAGGGAGAGAAAAAAAGAAAGGGGAGAGCAAGAGTGTGAGGAAAGAGAGAGAGCAGAGTGAGGGAAAGTGACAGAGGCAGAGAGGAGAAAGAAAAAGATTGAAAGAAAGAGGGATTAGAAATGGAGAAAGGAGAGAGAAAGAAAAAGAGGAAAGAGAAAGAAAGAGAGAAGAACAGACAACCCATTCCATTTTGATTAAACTGTACTTTTGTATTCAGTCGTATTTGGACCTGGATCCTGGTTTATCGTTTTATCGTTTTATCTTTGTCTTGAGATTTCACGACAGATTCAACAGTTACAGAACTTTTAGGTTCAAATCAATCTTTTCTTAATCACTCTGGGATAAAGAGTTCTTTACTGGATCGATGCTTCGCTTTAGGCGTCTGGAGCTTCATGTCCCTGTTTTAATCACTGTTTCTTTGTGTCAGTCTTAATGCAAAAACAAAAAAAACAAAAAAAAAACAAAAAAAAACTATTAATAAAAGTGTGTGTCAACGTGTTCTCATGAAATGTGTGTCTATGCTACGTTGTGTTTTTTTTTGGTGTGTCTATTAAACGCAAATGTTCTTGTTGTATATTAATAATTACGTATAATAAAAATAACAATAATGATAATAATAATGAATAATAATGTATTAGATTCACACAGCGCTTTTCAAGACACTTCTCATTATTCGTTCCATTCTCGGTGATACTACACTGCAAATAAAGGTCTTTGAAAAATAAGAACATTTAGCTTCTTTTGAGGTGAAAATGTCTTAATAATCTGCCAGTGCAGTAAGAACATGTGACTAACCTGGTTGTTTTGAGCAGAAAATGCTAGTTTCAAGTTCTCTTGACAAGATTTTTAATCAAATCTATTCTTGATTCAAGCTATTATGACTTTAAACAGATACAAATTTGCTTAAAATAAGTTTTTATATCTAGAACACACGTGTCAAACTCAAGGCCCGGGGGCCGGATGTGGCCCTCCACCCCATTTTGTGCGGCCCTCAAAGTCTTATAAAGTTTACTTTAATCTTAAATTAGTGTCGGGAGTAATCTGAGTACCTTGACCTAATGAAATGAAACATAAAGAGTACGTTTTTTTTTTTTTTGACTAATGCAGATTTATATTCAGTAATTGTCACTTCAATAAACATATAATAATCAAATACAACTATTATTTGTAGTATGTCAAAGATTAGTAAGGTGAATGTTAGTTATAACCGGCCCTTCGAGGACAACCCCGATGCCAATGTGGCCCTTCGTCAAAATGCGTTCGACACCCCTGATCTAGAAGGTAAATCAGGAGAGAATATCTTAAAACTAGTCAAAGAATCTTAGTAAGACTTGGTCTAATTAAGAGAAAAACAATCTTAAATTTGTATTTTAAGATTAAAGTTGGGTTACTAACTTTTTTAGTCAAAAATTTGTAAACTTTGTGTTTTCCACAAAAAAATATGATAAATGCAGAGCTTGGGTGATCCTCTCCGGTCTCACTTTGTTGTTTGTAAAAAGACATTTTGTGACCAAAACAAACTAAATGTCGATATTAACCATGTGTTGAAGGATTTGTGAAAGGAAGTTAACCTCATCTTTAATATGCTTAATTCAAGTCATTTTATCTAAGTTAGATTAGTTAGATTTTTTTTTTTGCAGTGTATTGTAGCCACAGCTGCCCTGGGCAAACTGACAGAAGTGAGGCTGTCATTTTTGACAGCCTCACTGTCACCGTTTGACCATCACTAATCATTCATACTCACACCAGATCCAGACTAGGCAATGTGGGTGAAGTGTCTTGCCTAAGGACACAACAGTTAGTCTCTCTTCTGTTTCCCTTCACTGTGGCATCTGAGCTTCCTCTGGTGGTCTCTCATCCTAGTACTGCCCAGGCCCAATATGCTTAGCTTCTGAGATCTGACGGGATCAGGCTTTGGCGAGCTGGTACGGCCACTTACAGACGAGTATAGACACATGGTTTGGTTTTAGTTGGAGTTAAAGGCTAAGCTCAGGTCTGAAGTTACAAACTTAGGTCTGACTGAAGGTTTTAATATCATTCAAAAACAATAACACGTCTTTACATTCCTCTGTAGAAATGAACGAGACAAATAACACTTTCTACAGGGAAGTGAAGACATGGTTCACTGAAAACAAGCACTGACATTGTAGTTTTATTGTTTTTAACTAAACCTTGTAATGTAAAGTTAACTAAAGCTTAAACATATACTGTATATCTGTATAGAGTTGAAAACTGTGTGTGAAAAGTCGTTTTAAACACTATTTTATATGTAATTGAATTCTAATGTGAACAGTCTGTGCTGGAGGTTGTATGAGGTTGTTGTATGTACTCTGTGTACGATCCTCTTTTTACAGACTGCAGATGGAACTGAGCTTCTAATCTATAAACTATAACAAGAATGTTTGCCTGTTCTGATACTGTACATTTTCACGACTTTTTTTTACAAATGATTCTTCAATTTTTTTTAGTCAGATGACTTCACATATACAAACTATTTGTTGCATTTTGTTTTTTTCATTTTGTACTATATCCCCTGCACACTTTGATCTGTTTTTTTCTTATTATTTGGTCAAAGCAATATGTTTCAAATGATTGAAATATGTCATGTTAAAGCAAAATGTCTTCAGAATATTTGGTGCGATTTTTCTCAAACTGTCCATTTGACCCAGTTGCAGTTATGCTGCCTTTACCAAGTGCTTAAATTTAACCAAATTAATTTAACCTAATCCTAACCCCAACCTTACTCAAATCCCTCAAGTAAAAATGTTCAAAAATCAACTTTTTCTAGCTTTGCCACCAATGCAATGTAATGGTGAATGGCCAAAGTCCCCATCCCTTTTTACTGCTACGGTCACAATCTTTTTTTCCCAGAGACCGGTTGAGGTTGTAATGTTAATAACGACTGCATAAAATGAAAAAAAAAAAACAAAAAAAATATTGTGTAGTTTTGTATCTCTTATTGCTTGAGTTTGCCGTTTATTGGGTTAAGTGTCTCTATATTTCTATCGTAAAGCAGCATGAAGTAGTGAAAGTCTGCAAAATAAAAATAAAAAGCTTTTTATAAGATCCTGCAGATGGCCCACAGCCTGGTTTTGGGCCTCAGACCAGTGGTTGGGGATCCCTGGTGTATGGCAGAACTGGTTTGAAAAAAAAAAATCAGGCGTCCATTTGTATTCTGATTATTTCTTCAATGAATTATAACAGAATAAGTATTAAAACGTGTGTAACGTGCTGTCTATTTGATGGTCTGAATAAATATGAACGTATTAGGCCTAAACCTACTGAAACGTCTTCACACGAGCAGAAATGTTTAATCCAGTTTAATCTGTATTATCAGGATTATCGTTCTGATATCTGACAATGCAGTTCATCTCAGCTCAGTCCGATCGTTAACCCTTGCAGCCCCATGATGTCGTCCACGACATCAAACAATAAGTTTTACTTAACCACAGATATCTCCGCGTGCATAAAAGCTAGAAACGAGCTGTTTGTTTCCTTGTAAAGAGGAGACTGCGAGCTTTCCGCTGATCCCAGGCTTGTGTGTGTGGAACGTCTACATGCTGCGTAATGACGTCATCAAAAACGGTGATCCAATGGTAGCATGCCCTGAAGTCACATGGCAAGCGTCCTCCATTTTGATTGGAGGATGTTGTTTCAGAGATCGTTTTTAAACAAGACAATGCAGTGTCTCTGTTTGCAATGATGTGTGTGTAGCTAGCTACAGATGCTAAGTAAGTTCTAAGTCATTATTTCATCAAATAAGTGGCGTTTGTGCACATAGACGATGCGTAATTGCGCGGACATTGTAGCTTTTTTCAGAAGCATTTCTATGACGGTACAAAGCGCAGTTGCATGATATAATCAGGGCTTAATTTGAGCCGGAACAAGCCGGAATAAGATCCGGGAACTCTCGTGGGGCATTCCGGTAACAGTTTTGTCTGCTCCGGTAACGCTTTCTAATAAGCTTTTTGTCTTACTTCTAAGAGACGCGGCTCTGCTCCTCTCCCGTCTCTCATTCACTGAAACAGTGAACAGGCTTATTTGTGGGGAAGACGGAGTCACAGACTGTAATTGGTTAAAATCGAAACTGACAGGAAATTTGACCAATCAGAAGCAGCGCAGGCGGGTTTAAGACTTTTCATTGGTTCCAGGCGAGCCCCGCTCTTGTATCTCCTTCTAAAACAGGAAATATGCGTCTAAGTGGATTTGGTGAATATTTGTTGTTATTTGCGACTCGTTTTGATGGATTAAAGGCAGCGGGAGTGTCACGTGTGTTTGGAGTGTACGGGACGATAAAGAGGTGAGAACCAGCACGATGTAGCGGTCACAGTTTCTCGTAAGTGCAACTAACTTTACTGTGTTACTTTAATGTGTATTTTAGCGTCACGTTTGATGTATGAGAACCGTGTAAAGGCTGTTTGTGACCCGTGTCTCCCGTGTAAAAGCTGTTTGTCCTGCGTTGTTGTTGTGACTTGTGGAGAGTCAGATGTGATGCGAGGGCAGTGCGCTGAGCTGCAGGATGAGGAGCGTGTGTGGGAGGGCAACTTGTTGCTGTGGATCAGATTTAGCAGCAGGTGCGCTGATTTCTGTCAGAATGAATGAAAATCTCTGTGTGACGTGTAAAAAAAACGTGTAACACAGACAAAATTACTTTTATATCGTTTAAAATCGAGTAGGATGGACATGGGTTGTATTTTAGCATTTCTGAGCCTCTATGTTCACTTATTGTGTGCGCTCCGGTAAAGGTTCGACCTTGTTTGAACCCCGGTCCAAAACCCACATTTTGTTCCGGCAACGTTTGAGTTACAAATTAAGCACTGGATATAATCAATGCATTTCCACCACAAACACTGTCACAGCTAACGTGTTGTCATCTTGAGGCAAAATACTCTTGGTGTTTTTCACCGGTGAGCGGCTGTGTGCAAGGCAGAGCCATGGGCAGAGCGCAACAAGTGCGAAGTGAACAGACGCAGGCGCTGCTCAACTCGCAAATAAATAAGTGAAGTTAGCCATTTTCACAATAAAAAGGTCTATTGTGAAGTTCTATATTAGTTTAGGTAGTTTATTTGGATAAGATTTGATCATCAAGTGTGTGAGTTCAGGGCATTGTTTGGCTCTGGTAAAGCTAGTAGCTCTAGTCTTTACTAAATGTCGTCTGAGGTGACTATTTTGCTACCATTACTTAGCAAGTGATTTATTGGTTTTATATCAGCTGTGACATGCAAGTGCTATGACACATGAGTTTGAAAACATTTGTATTTATTTTATTTTACAGTTGTGAGCATGTGCCAGGTCCATCCATACACAGTGTTGTCAGTCCTGCTCTCCTCCAGTCGCAGCGGCGCCCTCTTCAGGCCAGGAAAAATTTGGACATAAGACTGAATAATTACACTTCTGTTATAGCTACAGCTCTGATTTTTGGCACCATGCTCCACAATACTCCACATAATATATTTCAAGTGTTCAAAAAGTTATTCATTCATGTTTACTATATTTAGTCATTAAAACATTGTAAACATTTATTTTCGCCTATTTTTAAAAAATGTTTTTCTGGCTTTATACCTTTTATAGCTTTCATATAAATCTACTTCTGCATATAAATTATAAAAGTTCAGATTGTCCTGTAAAAAATGATATATAACACTTGAGGGTAAATTGAAAGGAGCTGTTTTAATAACATTTAAAGAAAAAAACATCCAGGCGAGAGAAATTACCTAAAAATGCCTTTGGGCCCCAGAGGGTTAAATCAGTTCAACTTGTTTTTCTTATAATGTAAAGTAGGCCTACGTGCAGAAATATTTGTTGTTTTTTTGTTTTTTTTTTTTAATTATTTTATTTTAACCAATACAGATTAGCACAATTTGTCCAAACCATCAAATTGTCTTCACATCTATCATGAGCATTAATAATCATTTAAACTCTAAGCCTTTTTGTTGTAATTAATACGTATCTTGTTGTAGTTTTATTGAAGGAATTTGTTATTCATTTATTCACAGTTATTCACTCATCTTGTTTTCTGTATTATTATTATTTTTTTTTTTTCAGTAAACATTTGAGTCATGCATTCAAATTGTGATGTAAGATGCACATCTGCTATATATAATGGCTGCATTTTTTTTCTTCAAAAAACCTAATTCAATACATATTCTGCAAAACGTAGATTTCCATCATTCGTTTAGTCTTGACTGTCATTATTACGTTTCAATAAGCAGCGTGTGTGTTCAGACTGATTTAACAAACTTTAGTGTGCACGTTTGTCCTTTTTTCAAGAGCTGTTAATACAAAACAAATACAAATCGTAAAATCAATTGAGTTAATGTGTTTACATCAGCAAACTAACTGTTGCAATGATATTAAAATGTCATAAAACAATATGTATAATAATGAAGTCAACTCAAGCATATTGAAATATTTTGGTGCCATCATGACTCTTATTTTTTAATATTATATATATATATATATATATATATATATATATATATATATATATATATATATATATATATATATATATTATATATATATATATATATATATATATATATATATATATATTTTTTTTTTTTTTTTTTTTTTTTTTTTTTTTGCAATGAAATTTAATGCAATACATATTTAAATACTGCAAAAAAAATCACCATCTTTCCTGGACTCTGTTTTCATAGTTTTAAGTGCACATAGAATGACAGTGAAGACAACTGATGTTAGCATCTTCAAGCTTGGAAAAAATAATAATAATGTCATATAATCATATGTTATCATAAGGAAGTCGGCAAACTTAACAAACTTTAGCTTGCACGTTTATAATGCAGGCTTACATTGTTATGAATCTTATTAGATTACATATTATAACTGTGAAATTTGTTAAATATATAATGGTGTAATAATTAAAATGTCATGAAACAATAATGTCTGTTTAAATAGTGTAATCACTTGATTTAAGAATAATCACTTTTTTTTTGGTTCCTATCTTTTCATAACTGGTACTGATTTTTTATTTATTTATTTTTTTAAGTACAAATTTTGCACACATAGGCCTTATAAACGCCCTCTTTCTTTCAGTCACAATTGTCATTATTCTCAATAAGTATGTGTGAAGATATTTTAAGTATCTTTACGTCTGCAACAAAATACAAATCTCTGAATGTATGTTCAGTCCGCTGATTTATTCAACATCGATGCAGTCTTTATCTGGCTGTCAAATTGAATTATTTTTTCATGAATTTTCGTAGCATACCTATTCAAATAATGGAATGTGCTAAATAGATGTCGAAATGTGTTTAAACAGCTGATATAAGCTTAGTTAAAAATGTTGATAAAAATTTTTGTAATGGTTCTTATTTTTCAGTGAATACTTATTCAAATTCTGCACTACACACAGGCCTTTTAATTGCCATCTTTCAGTCACACTCGTCAATTTTGTTCTCAATAAGTACAATATGTGTGAAGTCAATAGATTTAAGTATCTTCACATCCACAAAACAAAAACAAAACACAAACAACACAACAACAACACAAAAGTCATAAAACTGTATGTTCACATTTGGATTGCAGTCTTTCTCTAGCTGTCCATTTCCTATTCTTTTTCAATGAATAGATTACACATTGTAATAGAGTCACCTGTCTGCAACATATATACCACTTTTTTTTATGTTATAAAATCAGTTTTATTTAAGCTTAGCTGCAAACTTGTTGATGCAATCTTTATGTAACAGTTATTGATTAATTTTTCAATGAATACATTTTCAATTTGTGCAAAACATACAGGCCTATTGCCCTCTTTCATTCAGTCTAATATGCAATAGTATTTTTAAAAAAGCATAGAATGAGTCCAATCAGTGAAGTCCATTGATTTTCACGCATGCAGCAACAAAAAAAGTTGCATATCTCTCCAATTGTAATAAACATTTTCATATAATGAACTGCTTTAATCAGTCTAAATATGCACATTTTTGCTGCAGTATTTTTAATCTATGTTCAATGAAATAGTCAATCGTGAATCGTACTAAATATGTTGCAATATTTATATAAAACAATAAAATATGTGTCTAAATTGTGAAGTCAGTTGATTTAAGCTCGTTACGTCTGTACATTTTCTGTACGTCTGTATGTCTGCAATGTGCACTGCAAAAAACGCCTGTCGGAAAAAAAAAATTAAACAAAAATTTACATATATTTAATAATGTCTTTTGTTTTTCCATGTAGATCTATTTTGTCTGATTATTTCTGTGTTGTTGTTTTTTTTTATACCCGAAAACAAAAAACAAATTTCTTAAGCCTATTCCAAATATGGTCCCTTTTTTTTTTTTCTTCCACAATGTAAATGATCTGCATAACAACACAATAAATCCCATCGGTCACAGTTGTAATATCAATAACTGGCCTTATTTCTTACGGTCCTATCGTATTGTGCCGCTTTTCTTTTGTTGTCACTACGGAACGCTTTCATACTGCGCGGATGTCTCTATCGCGGACCGAGAGAGACAAGAGAGAGAGAGAGAGAGAAGAAGAAGACCCCCGCCCGACCGCCCACCCACCCCCCACCTACCCCCACAACCCGACCCCACCCCTCCCCTCCGCATCGCCATGGAGACGCGCGCTAAACTTCCACATGCAACAGGCTCGGGCAGCACCACAGGTTGTTGCAGCGATGCGACAGAAGCGGCAGAAGAAAGAAAAGAACTCGAGCGATTCAGTCAAACTTGCAAATTTGATGGTGAAGATTAGATTTTGTGGTGAAATTTCAATCCCAGTTAAGAATTTTGTAGTTTTTTTTTTTTTTTTTTGTTCTCTTTTGACGCATGTGCTCCACCTTAAAACGCCACGTTTTGATCGAATCATTGTCAGTTTCAAAATACAATTGCGTTTTTTTTCTCAAATTTGTTTAGCCCAACTGGAATATAAGAATTAAAATTTTGATTTTAAGCTTTTTTAATAGTTCTGACATTCACTTTAATCAATATTGACAATAAAAACACCTTTTAAATAACATTATGTCTTATTTATCCACATGAACATTAAAATCACCATTTATCTAACATTATGTGTTTTAAGAGAAAGACACATTATGTTTGATTCAGAAAGAATTTAAACAAATTAGAAAAATTGAAAAGAAGAATTTATGAAAGATTTGGTGAGTTACGAAATAAAAATTAAGATTTTTGACAAAACAAAGAATCTATGTTAAAAAACGCAGATTTAGAATTGAATTAAATCTTGCTAAATTTGTTTAAATCTATACATAATTCAATCAATTTAGCTTAAATTGCTCAAATCTACGTAACATTTCCTATTCATTTGCCCGAGTTTGATTCTAGAACAGCTCTTACATGAAATCTTACATGTATTCGCGTTCCTCCTCGGGGCTGTGGACTTCTTCTTCTTCCTTTCTTTTCGCCTCTTCCGAACGCCCAAACGTGCGTCTATAGTCCCGCACGTTCACAAAAAAAAAAAAAAAAAAAGGAGAGAAAGAAGACTGCACAGAAGACAAAACGACACAGGGACACCAATCCAAGGGACGGCTCCAGGGGGGGAATGCAACGACAAGAAGACAACCAAGACAAGGAAGGTCCACTGTCCTTTTTTTTTTTCTTACCCTCTGAGCTGGGCGGTGTCTCTTCGTTTTTTTTTTTTTTGTTTTTTTTGTTTTGCGACAATGCAGGAAACGGGATCGAAGGCAGGCAGGAGCTGGTCCCGGAGTCGGAAGAAAGGAAGCGAGGATGCAAAAGGAGAAAGAGGAGGGGAGGAAAAAAAGGGAATAAGAAGAGACCTAGAGGCGAGTCAGCCCGGGAGTGATGGAGCGAGGAGAGAGGAATCGGAGGTAGAGGAGAAGGAGGGAGGGGGTGGTGGATGCAGAGGAGAGAGAGAGAGAGGAGAGAGGGGGGGTGGGCCAATCAGGAGACGGAGAGCGGATCTCACTACGCAACGCCTTGTTGAGTCGTGGCCATTCACGAGCGGAGGAATTGGCAAGGGTTTCAGGGAATTTCACGTTTAAGGAAATACATGTTGGAAATGTAGATGGATGGATGGATGGATGGATGGATGGATGGATGGATGGATGGATAGATAGATAGATAGATAGATAGATAGATAGATAGATAGATAGATAGATAGATAGATAGATAGATAGATAGATAGATAGATAGATAGATAGATAGATAGATAGATAGATACTTTTTGGAGAAATTCAAATGTCAGGTAGTAGGAAATACATTAGAATTGCATTACATAAAATGACACAAAATGGTTAGGGTTATTGTAACGTTGTGTAGGGGAGGGATGGATGGATGGATGGCTGGATGGATGGATGCAGAGAAGAGAGAGAGGACAGAGAGCGGATCTCACTCTGCAACGCCTTGTTGATTTGTGGCCATTCACGAGCGAGAGATTTATAATGGATTTCAGTGAATTTCATGTTAAAGAAAATGTTGAATGTCAGTTAGAACTAGTTTGACACATACAATAGATAGATAGATAGATAGATAGATAGATAGATAGATAGATAGATAGATAGATAGATAGATAGATAGATAGATAGATAGATAGGATGGAAAATCGTTCTAAAACTTGGAAAACCGTTCAGTCAGCAGCAATTGAATCGAAAGACCAGAAGTTCAGTTTTGCTCAAGCAGCCACTGACCTACACACACAGTAGTTGTAGAATACACACAATAATACAATATTAGCCTCGATGTATGAAGAAACAAAGCATGAACTTGTGGTAGACCTGACTGAATATACATTATTAGGTGGACCTCTAAATATGGACATTAATTATGACTGTGTTCTGTTGAAATGTTAATAAAAAAATACACGTTCTGACACTAACAACAGTGGCTTTGTCTTAAATTTAATTAATTATGGTTTATTTTGTGTTTTAAGTAAAAAAAAAATAAATAAAAATAAATAAATACGTTTTTACAAAATTTAACAAAATCGAAAATTGTGGCAGCAAAATCGAAAACTGACTTAAGTGAATCGTCCCATCCCTAATAAATAGATAGATAGATAGATAGATAGATAGATAGATAGATAGATAGATAGATAGATAGATAGATAGATAGATAGATACGTGGCCATTGAGAAGTGAAGGAATTAGCATGGGTTACATTAAAATGACACACACGTATGTACGTGAAATAACACAAAATTATTAGGGTTAGGGTTGCAACACTGGCACCAAAAGTGCCAAAAGTTCTTTCAGAATCATTTTCAAAGCCTTATTGGATACAAAATGCATCTGTCTCTGGGTAATCAGTTACCATAAACTTTTTTTTTTTTTATCCAATTGTTTATTCATTTCATTTTCTACCACTTAATCCCGTTAGGGGTCACGGGTGACTGGAGCCTATCCCAGTAACTTTGGGCCTTAGGCAGGGAACACCCTGGACAGTGGCCAACTTGTCACAGAGTATAGACAGACAACCATTTACTCTTTCATTCACTCACTAAGGGAAATTTACAGTGATGCCCAATGAACCTAAACATGCATGTTTTTGGAGGTGGGAGGAAACCGGAGAAAACCCACGGTGAAGAACATGCAAACTCCACCCAGAGATCGTGAGATGTTAGTATGGTCCGACCCGGGAGTCGAACCCACGACCTCCTTGTTGGGAAGCCAGAGCTCTAACCACTTGGCTACCGTGCACCCCAATTGTTTAACCCTTTCAAATTCCCTTTTTTTCTTGATGAATTCCTTTTTGTTCAACATCTGATAAAATAAAAAAAATAAAAAAAAAGGATGAAACTCCTGGAAATGTGATGGATTCAAAGAACATACATCTCAGGCTCAGTTTCTACTTTAAACCTACAGAAAAAAAAAAAAAAATCCTCAAAATTCAAAAATTTCAGAGTTCTTTTGTAGAAGTTCTGTCTGAATTTTATTCGAGTAATTTGGCTTCACATAACTAGCTTTTTGCAGAGGAATTGTCAAAACCCAAAACATACTGAAGTTACCTTCTCATTAGATTGAAAATAATTATAATAATAAATATTATAATAAAAATAATAATGATAATAGTAAAAAATAGTAATGATAATAATAATAGTAATGATATTAATAATAATAATAAATAACAAGAATGAAAATATTAATTAAAATAATGATAACAATAATAGTAGTAGTAATAATAATAAAAATAATAATAAAATTAATAATAATAATAATAATAATAATAATAATAATAATAATAATAATAATAACATATTTTATAAAAAAGTGGGGTACTTGTAGTTTCTTTTTTTTCCTTTTTTTTTTTATTAGCTCTTTTCAAGTAAACTGACCTCATATATTTTACTAATTTGAGCATTTAGCAATGTTTACCTTCTCAAAATGTGTCAATTTTTAAATAGAAATGTAAAAAAAAATAATTTGAAAATACATACATTATGGGTTCGACTCCCGGGTCGGACCATATCAACATCTCATGATCTCTCTGGGTGGAGTTTGCATGTTCTCCCCGTGTCACTGTGGGTTTTCTCTGGGTACTCCGGTTTCCTCCCACCTCCAAAAACATGCATGTTTAGGTTAATTAGGCAACACTGTAAGTTTCCCTTAGTGAATGAATGAAAGAGTGAATGATTGTCTGTATAACCCTGCGATAATTTGGCCACTGTCCAACTCATCGCCCAAGGCTCAGAGTTACTGCTGAATCTTTGCTAGAATAAATATGACAACTACCTACAACATATTGAGTTGTGTAGACATGCTTGAGTTACTACCATAAGATATAATATTCATAATACTTATTATAAATAATAATAATAACTATTATTAACTATAATTATCATTAGCTCTTTTCTGGTAAACTGGCCTCATTTATTTCCACTAATTTGTGCAAAAAATAAAAAAATTGAAAGAGCTTATTTCTCTTTATTCAGAAATTACAACGAGTGAGGGATATTTGTCCTAATAAATTATTAGTTTATTAGTGAGTAGAACATGTGAGCTCTTTTCATCAGAATCGCCATTGTCAGTGAACAAACAAAAATCACAAACTAGGAACTTGCTACGATGCTAATGTGCAACATATAACATAGAAAACACAAATAAAGAATAAAAAATATTATCATAAAAATATTTAAGAGAAATAAAATCAAATATTAGGGCATGCAAAAATATGCCAATGAAATTAGGCAATAAAAATATACATAATAATCATAACAGTAGTGCAATCTGTCAGTGCAAGAGATAGGATAATACTAACATGAGTAAATGAATAATAAATGAATGAATAAAGTAGCAGGTGATGATATGACTGGTAAAGTGACAATGCAGAAGATCAACATAGTCGCAGGTTTATAGAGTGTTCATGAGTCCAACTGCCGAGGGAAAGAAACTGTTCTTGTGGCGTGAGGTTCTGGTCCGGATGGACCGTAGCCTCCTGCCCGAGGGGAGTGGCTCAAAAGTCTGTGTCCAGGGTGAGAAGGGTCAGCTGCTATCCGGCCTGCACGCCCCGAGTCCTGGAGAGATGGAAGGCTGCAGCCAATCACCTTCTCAGCAGCGCGCACAATGCTCTGAGTCTGTGTCTGTCCCTGACTGTGGCTCCAGCGTACCACACGGTGATGGAGGAGGTGAGGATGGACTCAATGATGGCCGTGTAAAGCTGCACCAACATCTGGGCCGGCAGCTTGGCTTTCTTCAGCTGCCGCAGGAAGTACATCCTCTGCTGGGTCTTTTTGATCAGGGAGCTGATGGACGGCTCCCTCTTCAGGTCCTGTGTGATGGTGGTGCCGAGGAAGTGGATAGAGTCCACAGTGTTGATGGGGGAGTGTGTCAGGACGAGGGGGGGTGAAGGGGCTGTGACTTTCCTGAAGTCCACAATCATCTCCACTGTCTTCTGAGCGTTGAGCTCCAGGTTGTTGCTGCTGCACCAGGACACCAGCCGGTCTACCTCCCTCCTGTAGACAGACTCATCACCGTCAGGGATTAGCCTGATGAGGGTGGTGTCGTCTGCAAACTTGATCAGTTTAACAGAGTCATGGCTGGAGGTGCAGCAGTTGGTGTACAGGGAGAAGAGCAGAGGAGAAAGTACACAGCCCTGTGGAGATCCTGTGTTGATAGTCCGAGTGGTGGAGACATTCTTCCCCAGCAGCACGCACTGCCTCCAGTCCGTCAGGAAGTCAGTGATCCACCTGCAGGTGGAGTCGGGCACGTTGAGCTGGGAGAGCTTGTCCTGGAGCAGAGCAGGGAGGATGGTGTGGAATGCAGAGCTGAAGTCCACAAACAGGATCCTAGCGTAGGTTCCCGGGGAGTCCAGGTGCTGCAGGATGAAGTGGAGGGCCAGGTTGATGGCGTCGTCTAAAGACCTGTTGGCTCTGTAGGCGAACTGCAGAAGGTCCAGGAGGGGGGAGGTGAAGGACTTGAGGTGAGGGAGGACCAGGCGCTCAAATGACTTCAGGACTACAGACGTCAACTGAACTCAATCATTTGAAGTGACTAGATTTACAGTGATAGGGTAAAAATGGTTGATTATTGGAGAAAATTGAAGGAAGGGGAAGGACAGGGATGGGTCCGGAGGATCTGGTTAGAAAAAAGAGAGAAAGTGGGGGGAGGAGAGAGAGAGAGAGACAGAGCTGCAATAGAGAGAGAGGGGGGGTGGGTGAAAGACATGCAATACAGAGAGAGAGAGAGAGAAATAAAGAGAGGGGTAGAGGAAGAAGGAAGAGAGATAGATAGAGAGAAGAAAGCCGGAAAGTGGGAGGGGAGAGAGAAAGGTGCAAGAGAGAGACGGAGAGTAAGATGGGGAAGGAGAGACAGGTAAGTACAAGAGAGAGAGAAAGACGGAGGAAAAGAGAGAGAGAAGAGCAGGAAATGGTGAAGAGAGAGAGAGACATGCAATAGAAAGAGAGAGAGAAGAAAGCTGACAGGGGAAGAGTGTTTCATGAGGTACAGGGTTTTTAATCTTTTTGACCCAGGGGCCCGAGTATTCCTGCGCAAAGTAACCTGGGGGCCCAAGCTCATATTAAGTGTATTGTATTTTATTGATTGTTCAACTTCACACAGACTTCAGTCAATTGTTTGTGCTCTGAAGGCTTAGAAACAGTTTCAGTTTGATTTCTAGTGAAGCGTTTTAATAAATATAAATTGGAATGGTAAGAGGACTGTAAGATAAAGTCAGTCTATCATTTCTCATTGCTTTGTTGAGTCTGTTCTTGGTCCATGGCCACCTGAAGGTCCAGAGTTCTCTCATCCAAGTACTGCCCAAGCCCAACCTCTTTAGACCTGATGGGATTAGGCTTCAATAAACTAGTAACATTTTAAAATAGATATTTACTGTTCTTTTTTCTCTTCATGTTGAACTACCATTTACATTTTTCAAAGGTTATTAACTTTCCAAATAAACCAAAACAGACTTAACCAAACCGAGTACGTCAGTAAAAGACCTAGTCCCACATGCTTAGCCCTCCCACACTCCTCCTACACTCCTATTAGCCCCTCCCACGCTCTTATTAATCCCTCCCACACTCCTCTTCTTCACCAAGTTGACAGAATCAGTCACGGTCTCGGCGCTGGAATAATTTCAATCGTGTTAAATGAAAATGTCAGAGTATAAAGTTACTAAAGATGTGCTTTTCTACACTGAAAAAACGGATTTTTGAGGGTAGTAATATTTATAGTATATAAATAAATAGTTTTTACTCACTAAAATAGACACCTACCAAATAAATACAAATTGTATTTAAAAGTATTACATTTAAATGTTTTTATCCTTTAAAGTTTTTAATTTCTGAATATATTAACATTTATTATAATATTCCCTTTACCTTCTAGAGCAAATTGTAAAAAGTGTGAGTAAATATTACTCCAGAAATCACTTAAGCGTTTGAATGGCTAAATGCAGGAGCAATGTAACATTTAATAGATTATTTAGTTTAGCTGTCCTAGTTAAATGTAAAAAGCGTGAGTAAATGTTAAATGTAAAAATCACTAAATGGTTTAAATCTTGCACATGCTCAGTAGAGAGCAGGACAGTTAGCAGGAGCTGCTGCACAGACATGTCCAGGATCATCTCTACACACTCCTGTGAGAAAATGAAGAACTTTTACAGTTCTACATCTGCTCAGGTGAGTCTTAAGTCTTATCTGGTTTACTTTGAGTTACATTTGTCAAGTACTTTTGTAGAAATGTGCACTGTTAGCATTAGCTTTTACAAACATGATTTGTTTTTTAGGTTTTACAATGAAATGTCTTTATTTAAGCCACATACAGTTGCTCAGGGCAACATTAGGCTGTGCACTTTGTCCAAGTGTTATTTAAAGTCACAGAAAAATGTAGCTTTGACACATTGTGCATTGTTGTTGTTATGCTAATTAGCTGCACAATCTAGCAGTGCTAACATGCACACGTGGACTACATACAACATGAGAACAGACCACAGTGAGAGCAGGACTCTCTGTACTCACTGTGGAACATTAGTTGTCTTAGGACAGAAATCAGCTTCACTCAAACACAAACACAGCAGTTCTAATCACTTAGTACTTGAAAATTGTATTTTTACTCATGTAAACATTGTGTTGTCTCTTGCAGATGAAATGACAGAAAGGTCTTCAAGCAAGTAATTTTGCCCACAATTCTAACATTGGGTAAGTAAGCATTTTTTAATATAAGGCCAATTGTCCTGTTTTATTCTTGTTAAAATACTAACTGTGACGGTGTTGTTCTTGTGTTTTACAGATGTGAGAACATGGAGACATTTGACTGATGCTACATCTGCCAACATTCAGTAAGTTAAATAAATATTTGAAGCTAAAAGCTCAGCTGATGGTGGGGGAGTGAATGAACTGACTATCATCTTTGAGAGCTTTAAAAGAACATAAAGATGAACTGTGTCTTCCTACACAGGAGCAGATTGGAGTCAGGACTGTTGCTGTTTGGACAAAGAGAAAATACCAAGAGAACAGTAACAGGTAAACACATGACTTCAGTGTTTTTATGCTTCTTGAGCTTGTTCTAATGGTACCTACAGTACAAGTACCTCTTTAGTTTTCTTTGATGGCACTTAGTGTAAAATGTTTCATCTTTCAATTTCTATGTAGAACCCATTAAAAATATTATGGAAACATTTTGACCAGGCAGTTTGTTTGAATCCCCTTTTTAACTGTGAAATGACTGTATGTCTGTTGTTCTGTGTGTTCAGGTGAACTCCAGCTGTCTCCAAGTGTCCTGCTGCTGTGAAGGAATCCAACAAATATAAATTCTGAAAAAAAAACTACATTTACTGTGAGTTGTATTATTCTTTGAAAATCTTTTAATAAATTATTTTTTAACATTAATTTTGTCATTTTTGTGAGAAAACATGTAGAAAAAGTAAAAATAAAAAAAATATTACTATAAAAATTAAGTAACTTTTAAACATATATAGTACATACAGACATAAAAAAAATATGTTAAGAAATTATTTAAATTTTAAACAATATAAATACATAAGTGGTATGTAAAAAATCAAAACCTTACTTGTTTTTTTAACTTTAAATTTTACTTAATTTTTTGGGGTAAAACAATACTAAAATTTACTCAATTAATCAGAATAAATCTTACGCTATGAACATTAGCAAAATTATGTCAACTCTGGTATTAAAACGTAAGGAATAAAAAATATTGCAAATTGTCGCGAGAATTTTTTTGATTAAATCTTAATAGTTGTTTTTTTCAGTGTACAGAACTGTTAGCCTCTTCCATGCTCCAGTTAGCCCCTCCCACGCTCCAGCTAGCCCCTCCCACGCTCCAGTTAGCCCTCCCACGCTCTAATTAGCCCTCCCACGCTCCAGTTAGCCCTTTCCACAACCCTCTTCGGTGTTTCTACGCTGGAATAATTAGATTTGTGTTAATTAAAAACGAGTATAAAGTCACTTTGGTAAAGATGTGCTTTTCCACAAACTTGTTAGCTCCTTCCACACTTCTCTTCTTCATCAAGTCACTAAAATCAGTCATTTCTGCGCCGGAATATTGGAGTTGTGTTAATTAAAAATGTCGGAGACCTGTTAGCTCCTCCCACACTCCTGCTAGCCCCACCACGCACATGTTAGCCCTGCTACGCTCCTCTTCTTCATTGAGTCACTACAGTTAGTTGCTGTTTCTGCGCTGGAATAATTGGATTTGTGTTAAATGAAAGCTAGTATAAAGTCCACAAACTTGTTAGCTCCTTCCACACTTCTGTTTGCCCCTCCCAAACTCTCGTTAGCCCCTCCACGGTGCTGGTAGCCCTCCACACTCCTCTTCTTCATCGCGTCGCTAGAATCATTTGCTGTTTCTGCGCTGGAATCATTGGGAGTCGTATCATTTAAAAATGAGAATAATGTTGCTTCGGTAAAAGATGCACACTTTCCAAAGACCTGTTAGCCCCTCCCACGCTCCCGTTAGCCCCTCCCACGCTCTCGTTAGCCCCTCCCACGCTCCTATGTTAGCCTAAAGTCACATGGGTAAAGGTGTGCTTTTCCATAGACCTGCACCATCACCTCCAATTATCCTGGTGAACTTTGACCCTTCCATTATTTCAACATTAGGATTTAGGACAATATATCAGCTTTTGTCTTTAAGGACCAGTGTTGTTTTGCCACATCTCTCTTTCCCTCCTCTCTCTCTATTATTTCTCTCCCTTTTTCTCTCTCTCTACCTGTCTTTCCTTCTCTAGCTCTAATTTCCCTCCCTCCTCTCTTTCTCTCTCTCCCCCTCCTTTCTCTTTCTTTATTATTCTCTCTCCCTCCTCTCTCTACCCCCTCTCTCCCTTTCTCTTCTCTCCCCTCCCACTCCACCTTCTTTTTCTCACTCTCTTATTCCCACCCTTCCTTTCTCTCTCCCCCACTCCCTCCCCTCTCTCTCTCCTTCTTTCTATTCTCTCTCTCTCTTTCCTCTGTCCATCCCCACACTCTTTCTTTCTCTCTCTCTTTTTTATCTTCCCTCCCTCCTAACTTCCTTCTCTCACTTTCTTTCTTTTCAGCCTCCTCTTTTTCTCTCTCTCTCTCAAGTCTCCACTCCTTCACTCTCACTCTCTTTCCCTCTCTCTGTTCTTTTCTATTCTCTCCCTCCATTCCCCCTACTCTCTTTTCTCCCTCCCTCTCTTTTTCTCTCTTCCTTCTCTCTTCTCTCCCCTCCACTCCTAACTCCCTCTTTTTCTACCTCTTTCTCCCTCCACCCCCTCTTCCGATCCTTCCTCTCTCTCTCTGCACCCTCTCTTTTCTCTCTCATTCTTTTCTATTCTCTTTCTCCCTGCCTCATCCATTCTCCCTCCCTCTCTCATTTTCTCTCTTCCTTCTCTCCTCTTCTCCCCCCACTCCTAACTCCCTTCTTTTTCTCTCTCACTTTTCCCCTCTCTCTCTCTCTTTCTCTCTCTCTCAATTCTACCTCCTCCCTCTCTCTGCCCCTCTTTCTCTCTTTTCCTTTACTCTCCTCTCTCTCCTTGCCACCCTACTCTCTCTTTCTCCCTCCCTCTCTCTTTCTCTCATCCTTCTCTCCTCCCACTCCTAACTCCCTGCTTTTTCTCTCTCTCTTTCCCCTCTCCTTTCTCTCTCCCACTTTACTCTCCCTCTTCCTTCTCCCCTCCCTCCCACTTCTCTTTCCTCTTCCCTTTCTCTCTCCCACTTTCTCTTTTCTCAATTCTGTCTCCTCCTTCTCTCTCTGCACCCCCTCTTTCTCACTCATGTTGTCTATTCTCTCGCTGTCACCTCTCTTCTCCACCCTTCTCTCTCAGTCCATGTCTTTCTCTTTCTATTCTCCCTCTCTTTCCGTTTCTCTCTCTTGTTAAGAAAGACGTGGCGGTTCTTTGCAGATGACTGAAGTGCAGGATTGTCCGAGGGCGTTGTGCATGAAGTCCTGATCACACCTTTAATTCCTCTGCTTCTGCTGCTGATGTGAGGGACAAAGAGAAAGAGCAGGAGCAGAGCTAACGCGGCTCTACAGTGCCCCCTAGTGCTGCACAAAGGAGGGGGGGGGCAGGCAGAGCAGGGGAAGTTATTAGTGTTGTTCTAGGTGTGCTGCTGTGACCACAGAAAATAAATAATAATAAAAAGAACACTAATAAATTAGCAGAATTTGCAAGATCCAAACAGAATCAGCTGCCTGACTTGGTGTGTCTCTTTCTGTTCTTTTTATACACACAACAGGTGCACACACATGTTCTGCTGGATGCATGACTCTGGTTTTGCTATAACAGGAACTAAAACTTGAGATTCAACTTGGATTTGAGGCTCTGTGATTTGATGATTCTCCTAAAAAAAAAAACTGTGTAAAGACTAAAATCATCACAAATTCAAATGGGAACTGTTTCTGAACTCTTTGGAACACAAACAATTGGCTGGACTCTTTGTGAAGCTGAGGTTTTGTACTTTTAGCCTACGATTTCTGACTGGCTCTAGTTCAAAGTGAGAAGAAGCTCTGCTCAAAAGAACATCAGGTTTTAAAGTTCGCCGAACATGTCTTTAGTATATATAAGAATATATAAGACAGAATGACTATAGATTTGGCAAATTTTGTGTTTTGACAATTCCTCTGAAGCTATTTTAATCAAAAATAGTTTTAGGGACCAGTCTTAACTTAAAAAAGGCAGAGCTCATTAAAAAGTCCAATTAAATTATAGATTTTTGAGGTGATTTTTATGTGTTAGTTTAGAGTAAAAACTGATTCTGATCCTGATCCCAGAATGTTTGATTTGACTGTATTTAAGAGGGTTTCAATTAGATTTTTGTCTATAACATGTCAGGGAGCTTGATTTTTAAGAACATGGGCAAAAATGAATGAAAAAAAAGTAGGAGGGCCTGTGGGGGAGCCCTCCACCTCATAAGGGGTTCACACACAAGATTCATAAAGTGTTTAAAACCAACGTTCCCTTGTATACTGACCTCAGAGCAGTGAGACTGGACCCGTGCAGAAAGAGTCTGTATGTAGAGAGTCTATTTTTCCCACAGGTTGGCCTTTTAAAATAATATGAGCATTCCTGTGGCAATCCACATGAATCTACATGACTTTGGGCGAACCCAGACCGCAGAGGACCGGAGCTGGTGTACAAGGCACTTCGCAAGAAGCCTGCACTTGTCCCAAACCGAACCAAACCTGCAGTCAGTGTACGGAAGGATTTAGGCAGAGGAGTACCTTAAACCTCTAAAACAAGACTTGACCTGGACTTGTCTGTCTTGGACTTGTCTCTCTTTGACTTGGACTCGTCTCTCTTTGACTTGGACTCGTCTCTCTTTGACTTGGACTCGTCTCTCTTTGACTTGGACTCGTCTCTCTTTGACTTGTCTCTCTTGGACTTGTCTCTCTTGAACTTGTCTCTCTTGGACTTGGACTTGTCTCTCTTGGACTTGTCTCTCTTGGACTTGTCTCTCTTGAACTTGTCTCTCTTTGACTTGGACTTGTCTCTCTTGGACTTGGACTTGTCTCTCTTGGACTTGTCTCTCTTTGACTTGGACTTGTCTCTCTTGGACTTGTCTCTCTTGGACTTGGACTTGTCTCTCTTGGACTTGGACTTGTCTCTCTTGGACTTGTCTCTCTTGAACTTGTCTCTCTTGGACTTGTCTCTCTTTGACTTGGGTCTTGATTTGAACAAACTTGGCTTTTTTTCCTAATCAGACACCATCTTTACACATTTGAAACACATTTGAACATCACTTCACTCCGACATTCTCAAACAAACACATTCTGCCTCTGATGATGTGTTGAGGAGAACGATCCACCATGATGTTTTGTTTTTTTTTTTCCCTTTCCCATCCTCCCAGCTCCGGAGTCAACCCTCCCAAGGACCCAGAGAGGGGGAGGGGCTTCTTTCTCTTCCACATAACAAGCCCTGACGCTCTGAAAGCACAAGGCCACACGCAGCGGCTGCATGTTTCTGTCGAGAGAGAGGAAAAGGAAAATCTATAAGCTATTAGCAGGCAATTAATCCCTTCAGCAGTGACCAGTGACAGTAAACAGGACCGCTCCCATACGTGGCTATTATTACACGGCAACAGCAGCAAACACACTACGGAATAATGTGGGGTGTTTTATTTGAACTGTTCTTGACTTTTACTTTTACCTTATTTCTAGCACAGTATTTCTAGTCAGACTCATTTTCAGACCAGTTTAGCTCAGGTCAGTTCAACAAGAAGAAAAAGACTCTTGGAACTCTTGTGTTCCTCAGGGTTCTGTTTTGGGTCCTGTCCTATTTTTGCTATACCAAAAATGGACTGGACTCTCTGATAAATTGCTTGGTGCAGATAAAACAATGGCTCTGCGAAAACTGTTTTCAGTAAATTCAGACAAAACAGAAATTGCCCCTGACAACTCCATTCCAGGGATTAATCAGTATTTGAGTGTATTGAGAGTATTTGAGCCTTAGAAACCTGGGTGTTATTTTTGATAGACACGTCATTGGAGCATCACACGAAACAGTTGATGACAAATTATTTCTTTCAGTTAAGGAGCTGATTCAAAACTCTGCAGCGAGGATCTTGACTCGCACAAACATAACACCAATTCTCAAAGCTCTTCATTGGCTTCCGGTTTCTTACCAAATCCAATTAAAAATTTTATCACTCACTTTTAGAGCTTTACATGGCCAAGCTCCTTCTTATATAACTGACCTGATCCAGCCCTACAGACCGTCTCGAGGTCGAAGGTCTGTGGATCAGAACTTGTTGATGGTTTTCCGACCAGAGGAGACCAATCATTCCAGGCTGTGGCTCCCAGGCTTTGGAATGATCTCCCGATTCCCTTGCGCTCCTTAGACTGTGTCGATGCTTTTAAGGCCAACTCAAAACCTTTTTATTTTGTCGAGCTTTCTAATTGTAATGTTTATTTCTCTTGCTGGGTCTGATATGATTGTGTATTGTTGTTATAATTGTTAATTTTGTTTGTGTTTTATCTGTGAAGCACTGTGAAAGGTGCTATATAAATAAACTTTACTTACTTACTTACATGAGCCAAAATGGGAATAAAATATTTTTTGTTTAACAATTTGTATTGTGGAACTAAAACTATTTCCTTTAATTGTCTAGAATACCAAACCAGGTCTAACGTTGGAATAAACCAGGACTATAGCAGGTCTAAAAAAAAAGGACAATCAGGATTAAAACTGGACTAAACCAGAACTATGAAGTCTAATACTGGACCAAACCAGGATTAAAACTGGACTAAACCAGAGCAGATCTAAACGTGGATAAAATAAAATAAAAAAACAACCATAAGGACTGAAACTGGACTACATCAGGACTAGTATGAACAAAATAGACTAAACCAGGACTAATATTAGACTAAATCAGGACGATCAGGACTAAAACTGGACTAAACCAGGACTGTCAGGACTAATACAAAACTACATCAGGACTAAAACTTGACTAAACCAGGACTATCAGGACTTAAATTGGACAAAAACTGAACTAAAGCAAAACTCGATCAGGTCTAAAACTGGATTAAAAAAGGACTATCAGGATTAAAACTGGACTAAACCAGAACTATCAAGTCTAATACTGGACCAAACCAGGATTAAAACTGGACTAAACCAGAGCAGATCTAAAAGTGGATTAAAAAAACAACAACTCAGGACTGAAACCGGACTACATCAAGACTAGTATGAATAAAATAGACTAAACCAGGACTAATACTGGACTAAACCAGGACTATCAGGACTAATACTAGACTAAACCAGGACCAAACAGATCTGGTAAATCTGAACCTATCCCAAGCCCCAGACCTAAACTCTATCACCAGTCCTGAACATGGAACTTCTTTGCCTGATGCGTGCCAGAAATGTGAAGCTGAGCTCTTCTCTTCTCTTCTCTTTCACCTCTGACCTCTGCATTATTTTCCAGCCTGAAGCAGGTCAGAGGTCAGCCGAGGGGGAGGGGCTGCGGAGAATATGAGGAAGTAATTATAAGACTAATCATACCTGGTTTGGTCTGGTTGTAACTGGTATAATCTGACAGAAAGACGAGATGAGGTCACACCGTCCCAGCACTGTCCCAGGCCGACAGATGAGTTTGTGTGAGTACGAGCTGCCACTGCGGATCTGTGCTGCTTATTTGTGTCTTTACCAAATACATATTGATAGAGAAGATTGACCCTCGCCAGCTGCCGTAGGTGCTTCTTCTCCAACTGTATGTTTGTGTTTTTTAATCATAGACATTTAATTAGTAGAAGCGCAGTCCGACTCTGATGCTATCGATCACTTAGCATCTGAGCTAATCCGGTAAGAAGCTAGTCCAGAGCATTCTACTGTTTATTTTCCTATAGCCGTTAGCATTAGCCCGCAAAAAACGCAAGTTATGAAAGATGCAGAGCGTGTCAGCTGTATAAACCTACCGACCACATTTTAGTATTTTATTGTAGATAAAAATTGTGTATAAAACTGCTAACGGCTAGCGAACTTATGCATCTTTTAAGATTCTAGTGACACCAAACGTCCGTTTTTATATGTTACTAGTTAGAACAGCAGACAAATGACATAAATAACACCAAACTAAGTTATAGCCTCACTTCTCTGTGGAGGCGTCTGTCACATCAGTGATGGAGCATTTCCAGTCTAAGAATATAGTAGTTTGAGAAATATAATCTCACATCGCCAGTGTTGTTTAAAAAAAAGCTTCATAAGACACAAATCAGTTTGTTTTGCTCATGGTTTTGCTGAAATCACTTGTTTCAGCTCGTTTATCCATAAAAGTGCAACTTCAATCATTGTGTTCAATTGATTTACGTCATCACCTCTACCGGAGGAATATGGCGTCGCGCTGTTCGTGTTGTAGCAACAGAGTAGAGATGCTGATAGCGCGTCTACTAATTTAATGTCTATGTTTTTTAATGATCTTTCTATCTCTGAAGGTTTGACATCTTCAGAAGAGTTGACGTTGTTAATGAGGTGTAGGATTCAGCTTATTTGGTCAAACAATCAGCGAGTGATTTCTTCATCCACCAACGTGTGACAGTCTTCTGTAGTTTTTTGTTCTTTCAAATGATAATCACATTTTTTGGATATCACTGAACGTTTTTGTTTTGTTTTCCTGCCTTAGTGCCACAGTCCAGGAGCTACCTCCTCCCACAAAGCAAAACTAGATCTCATCACAGGACAGAGCAACCAACAACCACAGGAAGAAGCTCTTTTCCACCACAGATCAGAGCTACGTCCTGCTACATAAATAATGTTGCCGCATTATTAATTTATTTGTTTGTTTGTTTAAATTGGGACAAACACAAGTCAGATGCATGTATTATACTGCTTATAGCTGAAGCTCATTCACAGCACTAGAAAGACTTAAAGAGACATACAACAGTAAACATTCAAATGTACATTATGGATTTTTGCTGTCAGCCCATAAAAGCACCTGTTTGATTACTGCTCGCCCTTTGGCCTCTCGTTTTGCGCCCGCCTACCGACATCTGCACTTCCGTGTTCTCCTGGCGCCTCACGATAGGTAAGAGTAGCACCAGTCTCCTTCTCCAAATTTTAATAGACTGTTTCTAATTTTAGATTTATCAATTAGCACGGACAGTTACGAGCTTAACCTGCGGGTCTATGCGGACTCTTGCAGATCACTACAACAGTTACAGTAAGTATTTCTTGTTTACAAATGTGATTATTCTGCATGTGCATCTGCTGGTTTGTGTTCTCTAGGCTCCGACTACAGCGGCTAGTCCTCGCCTCTCCTCCCTAATCAGAGCTATAAGTCGTGCTCTTAAATGGTAAGTATGTTTGGTCCACTTGTGTACGAGAATCTAAGCTTATTCCTCCTATGTTATCTGTGCAGAAGCTTCCACTTTCACTTTACTTGATGCCAGTTTGTCCTGCTCAACGTCGCTTTGCCCGCTTTTCCTGTTTTGCCCTGTTCTACGTCGCTTTGCCCTGCTTGGCATCGCTTTGCCCTGCTTGGCATCGCTTTGTTCGACGTCGCTCTGTCCTGGTTTGTGTTGCCCAGCCGGTGTGTCCAGAGCCCTGTACTACGAACGTCGCTGAACTTATCCTGGATAAGTTTCTCTTACCCGGGTTGACTAACCCAGACATGAGCCGCTCTGGATAAGCTGTCCTACGAAACGAGTTCACAACTCGGTTGTTAACCCTGGATTTTCTCAATGAAGCCGTGCGCAATCACAGAGCAGAGGCGGAGTTAACGCTAACTGACCAATCAGAACGCCCTAGCTGCACTCTTCAAACGTGAGAAAACGTCAATCATGAAGCGATATACGAGTGTTAAAATCTAAGCAAAGGAAACGCGCTGTATGTGCTAAGAAGTTATGCTCCAGAGTTCATTTAATGGTCGTGTATGGACAGACTAAAGCACTTCTGCACACATCACCAAACATTTAATAGATCAACTGCTAGTGTCTTTCTTTAGACAAGTCTTTTAGACAAGTCTTTAGTTAGACATTCAATATTTCTGACAATGAAAGCGTTTATTAATCATCAGACAGACAGGTTTTCTTAAGTCTTACTGTTACATAAGATCTCATGGGTCCTCGTATCAACATGTTACGTGTGCATCGCATATAAAAAATACGCCTTGACTTTAGTGTTTCCTCATTTTTCCGCTGCCCTTTCTCATCTCTCTCTCCTCTCTCTTCGCAAACGCCTTAATTCTCGTCTTCAATTGGCCAGCGCCTCGTCTTTTTAACTTATTCGGAAGCTTATCCTGGTCCGGAGCAGGTTATGAGTTTGTATTTTGTTTTTGTGCTGTGTTTGTTTTACTGTTTTTAAATGTCCTGTACAGTGTCCTTGGGTGTTTTGAAAGGTGCTTATAAATAAAGTGTATTATTATTATTTGAGGCATGTTGCCATAGAGATCTGTCCAGATAAGAAGTGATCCAGCTTCGTAGGACCGCCAGACCAGGTTTAACCCAGAACTTACCTCGCTGAACCCCAAATCTAGCTTCGTAGTACAGGGCTCAGCTTCTCTTTGCCACACTACTGGATGTGCTCAGCTAAAGCTTACCCCTGGGCACATCGCTGGCCCGGCCTCGTGTGTTGCTTGCTATGCCTCGCTTCACGTTGTGCGCCTAGTCACCTCAACTTGTTGTGTTAAGTTTGCTGTGGTCTGTAAGCTGGGGTTAAAGCGTAACTAGAGTTAGGCACCCATGGTGAAGCACAAAGGCAGAGATGCTTGTACCAGATTGTAGCGTTGCAGCTCATTTCCATCTGTAGTCATGAGGAAGAAAGAGCTGAGGCGCATGTTTTTAGTGATAGGGGAAACTGGAGTACCTGGAGGAAACCTACACAGACACAGGAGAGAACGCAAGTCAACGTAGGACCTTCTGTCTTCAAGACCAGACCGCTAATCGCATCATGTTACCCAATAATAAGGTTTCGATGGCAGAAATGAGATTGGAAAAAAATAGGAAACAGATATTTTTGAGTCTCACAGGGAGGAGCTTACTAAACAAGCTTCATCGGATAAGTTTGAAAAAAGCTACACTTCCAACTATGATACTTGAAAAAGGAACAATCAACATCACGGGTGGTTCTTTGCGCTGATAGTTCCTCATGTCCACACGGTCAGCTGTTTAGCACAAACCAGATCAAACCGAACACAACCACAGAGGCCATAGGAGGCTCCGTACTCTCTCTGCTCACCATTGATCCGCTTTCTCCCAGCCTTTCCTAATTAAACATTTAGACCCACAGGCTGCCGCTGGCTCAATGCAATTTTCAACACGTCTAAAAGTGGCCCCCGTCCGAAGAAATCGTTTATTATTGGCACAGCAAACACGGGCTAACGAGGACTGGCTGCTGCATGAGATGAGGATGTGACCCGCAGTCGCGTTCGAGCTGCCAAATGAAGAGCTTTAATTGATTTCACCGATGAGTTATAATAATGAGAGAGATTGTCGTCATGGCAGCCAATGGTAACCAGCGTCCAGTTCCAGCAGGAGTGTTGTATAGAGCAATGCTTCTTTAACTGTGATGTGTGTAGAGCTGGTGATGTGGTCCTTTCTACTACAGAGATGAAACAGTGCCTTATTATTCTATGTATGTACACTCAAGGAAAAAAAAACACAGCAATTTAATTTTCGAAAATTCCTTAGAAAATGAGTACATTTGTAAAAATGGATTAGCATCATGATTTCAGTCCATAGTAAGCTGAAGACAGACTTGACTGATTGTGAGAACAATAAAGAGTGCATTACAGGGTCGTTTATTCACACAAACTCATGTTTGAATCTCAGAGTTGACTTTTACCGCTGGTTAACTGTGCTCAAGTCTTCTCTATGGAGCTGCACAGTGAAAGACCGCCCTGGTTCCGGAAGAGTTTTGCCCCATGTTATAGTGCCATAGGCTTTTCGAAAAATTCAAATATTAAGAGTTTAAAGACATACCGCGGGCTATCCAGCTATGTGCTAACTCAAATCCACAGCGCGGTTGTTTTCAGTCTAAAAAGCACATCTAGAACTTAAAATTTGGCAAAATGTCGTAATAACTTCGTAGTTTACAAAGCTGAAAAAACGTTTTTTAAACAAAAATGTAGGTCTTATACTCGTGACTCACCACATAGCTGCTTAGCCCCAAGGACGTTTTCAAACTTTTAATATAATTTTTTATCGAATTCCCTATGGCAATTTAACATGGGGTTCGAGATTTAGGAACCAGGAAGTGGGCGGTCACTGTTGAGCTCCATAAAAGGCACCAGAATGAAGCCAAAAACACACTTCTTCACGATGCCACGATTGTCCAACCAGAGAGGAATGGAGCTATTGCCTGCTCCAAGCTGGACAGTGTTGTCTTGTGTCTCCAGGGTGTTTGGAGTCACCGCTCTACCATTCCTCTACCGTTCCTCTAACGACCGCCCTCGTACTGGTAGCTCCCATGTACCTACCGCTGCACAAGACCAACCGCACCGCACATCTCCGTGACAGGTTCAGCCTCCACCAGGTCCACAGCCAAGACCATTGGGACACACCACAGGCCAGTGTCGGCCAGAACCATCCGTAATCGCCTCCGCGCTGATGGTATTCCTTCAAATCGGCCATATGTTGGATCAGTGTTTAGAGCTCGGGTCGAATGGTGCACTGCACATTGTCGTTGGACTTTGCAGAGGTGGTCCCAATGGTCCCCATTGAAAATGTCTGAGATCTGCTCAGTGTGTGTGTCCACCGATGTGAACATCCTCCCCAAACTCAGCAGCAGCTGAGGGCGGCACTGGTAGAAGAATGGATCAACTCAGACACAACTGCCGATCCATGAGGCGACAAATAACCACTGTCCGGCCAACGGGGGTCACGTGAACTATTGACAGTCTGATGAAATTCCTGTCACTTTTGGTTTGGAGGTTGCTCTATTGTTTGGTTGTGTTTTTGGACTCAAAAATGTGTAACAAAAAGTTGGTCTGAGGATTAAAAATGGATGTAGGGTCTCAAAAATTTAATTATTCGTGCCCCCAAAAACCCCGAAAACTAAGTGTTGCGTTTCTTTTTTCCTTGAGTGTACTTTGCTCTCAAATATGCGTAGAACCAAGCATCAAGAACACTTCTACACTCATTCTTTCACGTGGCTAATTCTAACCAAGGAACCAGTACCTGCGAGCATTCGCACAGCGCAAAACGGCAAAACGGGACATTCGATGACGTCAATTATGGGCGAGAATGAGAAACCATTTGCATTTTTTTTTTGTTTGCCCCACTCCGGCTGCTGTGGTCTTTGATTTTTTTTTTATATTCCCGTGTCAGATAAAAAAATAATAAATTGCAGCATTGCTTAGCTGTGGGATAAATGCCAGCTTGAGCTAGCTACTTTTTTGGGTCCCTCAAAGCCTCACTGTACCTCCTCGTTAGTGTACGGACTTAGCGCTGCTTGTACCTCTGCATCCGTCCATCTCACACTGCTATCAGAGACGGTGTCACAAATAACATTGCTGCGTCACTGAAAGGTTCTCGATCTGAGGGAAAAGTATTTGTCCCAGAGCAGAAGCTAATTTGGTCTTCACATTAGCCTCCCTGGTTCCTGGTCCTTCTGATGTGGGAACACGCCAGAATAGGAGCCAGAGGCTAAAAAGGTTATAGAAACAACAAAAAGTTCCTACTGTGCGAAAACGCCTAATGCTAGACTTTGGTGGTTTCTAGAGTTTCTAAAAGCTCAATAGGAGGCAGAGCCTTTAGTTACCGGGAACCCTTATCATGGAATAAGAATGTTCAGGAAGCTGACACAGTATCTACAAGCGGAGCAAATACAAATACTTTTTTTTCTTCCATTTATGTAAGTGAACTACAGCAGAGGTTTCCCATTGATAGCTTTAGAGTGCCTACGACAAGTTGAAGTCAGTTGAAGTCTTTATCCCAATTAATCGCATGATTGCCTTGGGTTAACTTGCGATTAATCACATTTAATTAAATGTTTTAATTGTATATTTTTAAATGTATTTTGCATTCTAATAACATACAGTATTTATCTTTCATTCCTGTTTATTATGTTTTTAATTGCAACTAATAGGAGAGGACATTTTGAGAAAAAGACTTTTGTCTGAATGTAAGGTCAAAGTCGCCTCGAGTTACTCAGGATCCTGCTTCAGTGACAGACTTTGTTTAAAATAAAACCATTCATTGGTGGAGGTTCCAAACCATGTATCATTTTATAGATCAAACAAGCAGCTTTAAATAGTTTGAAATTTGCTAAAATTCGCAAATTATATCTATCAAGAATGTGGCAGTGGTGGTAGAAGAGAGTTTTCTTTTCTAGGATGTTCAATGCTCTTTTATAGCATGTTTCAATTGGTCCAATAACAGTTTGACTTATGTAGGACCAACTTGCCATACAATAATCAATCAGAGACAATATCATAGAATGCAAGAAAGACATTGCTACTTCAGTGTTTGGACTTATCACCATACATGAATTGAAAGAAAGAGACAACAACTTTTTCAGAAGAAATATGATGGTGTAGATATGATTCTGATCATTGGACGTGACAAGGAACCACATTTTCGCTGCCACAGAATGAAAGAAGCAAAAAGTTTCTGTCGTAAATCAAGATGTATCCATCGCCATTCCAGAATATACTCTGTGAGACCGGGTTGAACCTTGCTTTAAAATACGATTCTTTGACTAAAACAAGACTATGACATGATACACTCACGCAAACTGTGATTAGAACAATCCACAAAGATCCCGAGCCGAAGCAGAGAAAGACATCGTTCAGAAGCGTGCCAAGCCTGATTGTCTGCCGAATTTCTCCGAATCAAACTATCCTGACAAATATTGGGACAAAGGGAATGGAAATACGAGCGGTTAACGCGGTTAGAGCGGGAGAGACGGACAGGACCATCAGTTACACCTCGGCCTTTTGGAAAATCAGGACAAATTCATTCAGTCAGGTCGCGTGGCATTTCCATCCGTTTGCAGCCCGAGATCAGCCTCAGTTACACACAGGACAGAGAGGGTTTCAAATAACATCTGTTCTGATGGTGTTTCTTATGTTCGGCTTGGAACTCGTGTAGGGATTTTCTCACTGTGGCAAGGCTAGTTTCAGCTTGTTTAAAAAAAATATGGATCACTTTCGTTCTATTCTCAAAAGCTGAACTAAACTTGATCCAGATTTGCGGACTTGGCTGTGACTTGGACATGAGTCAAACTTGAGTCAGTATTTCAGTGACTTGGGACTTGACTTGGACTTGTCTCTCTTTGACTTGGGACTTGACTTGGACTTTCTGTGTCTCATTAGAAAGCTTACACTCACTACAAACTACACCCATATGTCCAATGCTCCTCGTCTACAAACCCGTGCAACCAGACTGAACTCTAATCACATCACATTAGTCTGTCTCATCTCATTACATGTTGACATGCTTACTTCTACAGTCAGAACATATGTGTGACCCACTGCTCTCTCCTGTCCTGTGATAGAATGAGACCTAAACGTGACAGGTCCTCCTCTGATGTGGGCACAGGTGACTGCAGGTAAACGGAGCCGCTGAACAGTGATGTGATGTGAGCAGTGAGCCGTGGCTCTACAGCACAAAGCACTGAGTGATAACATGAACAAACAGCTTCTGCAGTGAGGACAACACAAAGGTTGTCCATGACAGCTCTGTGACAAAGGTCAGCAGCAGGCTCACACTGCTAATTAAGTCCAACTGCTGAATGTCACAGACACAAAGGCCACGGCTAATCCTGCCGCACTATTCTACCTCTGCAAATACATATATGTATATAACATACAAGTACACAGAGACTACAGTTAATCGTGCCGCACTATGCTACCTCTGCACATACATATATGTATATAACATACAAGTACACAGAGACTACAGTTAATCCTGCCGCACTATTCTACCTCTGCAAATACATATATGTATATAACATACAAGTACACAGAGACTACAGTTAATCCTGCCGCACTATTCTACCTCTGCAAATACATATATGTATATAACATACAAGTACACAGAGACTACAGTTAATCCTGCCGCACTATTCTACCTCTGCAAATACATATATGTATATAACATACAAGTACACAGATACCGTAGTTAATCCTGCCGCACTATTCTACCTCTGCAAATACATATATGTATATAACATACAAGTACACAGAGACTACAGTTAATCCTGCCGCACTATTCTACCTCTGCAAATACATATATGTATATAACATACAAGTACACAGAGACTACAGTTAATCCTGCCGCACTATTCTACTTCTACAAATACATGTATATAACATACAAGTACACAGATACCGTAGTTAATCCTGCCGCACTATTCTACCTCTGCAATACATATATGTATATAACATACAAGTACACAGAGACTACGTTAATCCTGCTGCACTATTCTACCTCTGCAAATACATATATGTATATAACATACAAGTACACAGAGACTACAGTTAATCCTGCTGCACTATTCTACCTCTGCAAATACATATATGTATATAACATACAAGTACACAGAGACTACAGTTAATCCTGCTGCACTATTCTACCTCTGCAAATACATATATGTATATAACATACAAGTACACAGAAACTACAGTTAATCCTGCTGCACTATTCTACCTCTGCAAATACATATATGTATATAACATACAAGTACACAGAGACTACAGTTAATCCTGCTGCACTATTCTACCTCTGCAAATACATATATGTATATAACATACAAGTACACAGAGACTACAGTTTATCCTGCCGCACTATTCTACCTCTGCAAATACATATATGTATATAACATACAAGTACACAGAGACTACAGTTAATCCTGCTGCATTATTCTACCTCTGCAAATACATATATGTATATAACATACAAGTACACATAGACTACAGTTAATCCTGCTGCACTATTCTACCTCTGCAAATACATATATGTATATAACATACAAGTACACAGAGACTACAGTTAATCCTGCCGCACTATTCTACCTCTGCAAATACATATATGTATATAACATACAAGTACACAGAGACTACAGTTAATCCTGCTGCACTATTCTACCTCTGCAAATACATATATGTATATAACATACAAGTACACAGAGACTACAGTTAATCCTGCCGCACTATTCTACCTCTGCAAATACATATATGTATATAACATACATGTACACAGAGACTACAGTTAATCCTGCCGCACTATTCTACCTCTGCAAATACATATATGTATATAACATACAAGTACACAGAGACTACAGTTAATCCTGCCGCACTATTCTACTCTGCAAATACATATATGTATAACATACAAGTACACAGAGACTACAGTTATCCTGCCGCACTATTCTACCTCTGCAAATACATATATGTATATAACATACAAGTACACAGAGACTACAGTTAATCCTACTGCACTATTCTACCTCTGCAAATACATATATGTATATAACATACAAGTACACAGAGACTACAGTTAATCCTGCCGCACTATTCTACCTCTGCAAATACATACATGTATATAACATACAAGAAACATACACAGACACAGACATACACACTACATGTATCTGCAGTATATGCAACAAACACAGAGACAAAGGTCAGCACTAATCCTACTGCAGTATTTTACCTCTGCATATGTACTATTTACATACCTCTGTAACTATATATGTTTATATATTAAAGACGTACACAGGCACAAAACCCAGTACTAATTCTGACTGCAGCTATTCTCCCAGTACAGTATAAGATGTATACTGTTCTATGTTTCTAAGTGTCTGAGTTCCTCTCTATTGTGCCTTAACCAGGTGTGGGACTTTGCAAGATCATAATTTTATGATACTATTGGGAATGGTCATGAAATGCTTGAGTTCCTTCACATGCAGAGATTTAACATATATATTCTGACAAAGTTGAAACTGTGTCTCAGGGGTTATTTCATAATGACAGAACCAATTTTGACAGAAGTAATTAGTTCAGTAGCAGCAGCGGTGAAAACAGAAAGGGGGAGAACACAAGATTTTTCCAAATTCCGATGGGCTTTACATGCAAACCCAATATTTTACTCTAACAGGACTTTGATATCTTTTCTTTCAGGTAAACGTAGCCTTGTTCCTCCCTCACACGTGCAGGTCTGACTCTTCCGGTCCGTCCTTGTTTACACCGGCTTACATTCTCTAACAGCAGCGTGTCGGCGTGTCCTCCTGTGTGGGCGCCGGACGCTGGGACGCCTGCTGCTTGTCTCCGGGATCACACTTGGACAGTTTGATGATGGGGCGTCTCCGGGGACAGTTTGCATGTTTGTCAGAGAGAGGGAGCACCCACACGGAGCAGCTAACGAGGCCCGCTGTGCTCCTCTGGTCCGCTCCATTGATCATTAGTCTGCGTGTGTGCGCCGCGGCTCCACGCGCACACACACACGCACGCGTTTGAGGCTTGTTACTGCCGATCAGGTAAGTGTCTGCCGGCATTTGTCTGGAAGCTACAACCACTTACTCGGAGCAAACACTAAAAGCTATTTGTGCGCTAAAGTTAGGCTGGGGAAGACAAGTCAGTTTAGGTAAAAGATGGGGACTTTTGAGGGATTTTTAGACAGAGGTGGATTAAGTCATTGTTATAAAAGTTTCATGAAGTCTTAAGTTTCAAGTCTGAGTCGAGTCCAAGTAAAAAAGAAACAGGTCCAAAATAATTTATGAAGCGTTTCCTTCTATATCAGACAAGTATCGGTAAGAGATGGTTTATTACCTGACTAGTTTCGACGGGTCACTTCCGTCTTGTCCTGTTGCGCCCTCTGTCGTTCCGAACGACAGCCGAACGACAGAGGGCGCAACAGGACAATTGAAGTCGGCAATATCAGACAACTGCAAACGGGATAACCACATAATGGACTGGGACAATGCACGGATTATTAATCAAGAATCCAACAAATACAAACGATGAATCAAAGAAGCAACAGAAATCAGAAAGCTAGGCCCACACACTTTGAATCGAGACGAGGGAGCTTTCCAACCCTCCTGTACGTGGAGCAGCCTTCTCCAGAGACCACCGAGCGGCGGAGGTGTGGTCAGCCCGGTAGACCTTACAGGTCCGCTGGGCTGGCCACGCCTGGGAACAGCAGCCGAAAAGACACGTCACCTAGGCGACGTGCGACGCCTCTAGTCAGGTAATAAACCATCTCTTACTGATACTTGTCTGATATAGAAGAAAAGGCTTCATAAATACTTTAAAAAGACATGATGAACATCCCTAACCGATTAAAAGGTCCAAAATAAAATGATACAAGTCCAAGTCAAAGAGAGACAAGTCCAAGTCAAAAAGAGACAAGTCCAAATCAAAGAGAGACTATTGCAAGTCAAAAAAAAACAAAACAAGTCAGTGTCCTACAAATCATAGTTGAGTCTAAGTCTTATACTTTTAGTTTCAAGTTTTATTCAAGTTTTTGTTCAAATTTCTGAATAGAGTTTGTACAGTTTCATTGATTTTTAAATATTGACTTTTTGAACCTATCCCACATAAATGCAGCAGTAGAAGAAGCACAAAACATAAGGGGGAATTGTCTCGAAAAAGTTTCAGATTTTATACATTTTGTGCATTAAGTCCAGCGCAATGATACAGCTGTTACAGCGTCAGTGCACATGGAGAGGGAGAAGGCTGAGCTCACAGTGCGAGCAGAGGGCTAATGACAAACTCATGCCAGGTCAAACTTGAAGTACAATCATATATGAATCATAAAACTGGACATACGTTGAGTATAGTAAAATATCTATAGGTCTAGCCTACTCCAGGTTTAGGGAAATGCATCTGTTGTATTCAAACGTTTCTTGGGCAGGATTTTACAGGATCTGTTTATGATGATAATTATTAGCCAACAAATGTTTTTGTTTGTTGTTTTGTGTATATTTATGAATCACAATAAAAAAAAAGTAATTTTATATGCTGCTTTGACTTAACTAATAAAGGTTTGTAAGTTGGAAGTCCCCTAAGCCAGACCTGGGCAAACTGCGGCCCGGGGGCTGACTGTGCAAAGGATGAGAAGGGTCTTGTGTGATGCTCACAGCCTTCTTCTCTAAGAGCTCATCATAAATGTTGCTCAAAGACTTTATGAGTCCGACCGATGATCTTTGAGCTCATGTTAACAATGCGCTGCAGCCTATTCTTCCTCTGCACACTTAAATTGCCAGAGATGCTCTCCACAAAGCTTTTGTACACAGTTTCAAGAACAGTTTGGTTGACTCCAAAATGATTTCACCAACGCAACAAATACAGTCTTTGGGAGCTTTTCTTGAAAATAAAAGTTTTGCTCAAAAGTGAGTCTCTTGTGTATGTATGTGCCAAGATATTTAAAATCATCAAACATTTCCACAATTTGATTATCAATCGATACAGACAACACTTTTTGTAGGACAAGCTCCTTAGTTTTAGACACATTGATCTCTAAAAAGCTCTCTAAACACCATTTCTTCAAAGACACCAAATGCTTCAAACACATAGATTCTCTGACAGTGTCATAAAGCGACCAGCGCCATATCATCAGCATATTTAAATCAATCAACAGTCATCATTAACTTGGAAAGTATAAGTTGTATAAATAGAAAAAAAGCAATGGAGATAAAATGATGCCTTGTGGTGCTCCAGTGTTTAACACAGTCTCTTATGAAACTTCCAAACCGATAATCACTCTTTGAGGACAATTAGTCAAAAAGTCCCTGATCCATCTGATGAAGCCTCCATTGACACCAAGGTCCATAAGGTCCATCAAGGTTCAAGAATTTTGGGCCTCCCTGCTCAGACTGCTTTTGTTTTTATGAGAAGGAGGGTCTTACAGGACAGGATATGCTCTGCACAATTGTATTTGTATTGTATTTTGCAAAATCAACCATCTTGAAGTGAAGTCCTCAGTGACAAGTGTTGTTGTGATTTTGAGCTCGACAAGACTGAAGTGAATGGCTACACAAACAATTCAACAAACTATAGCATGAATGAAGCTCAACAACAAATCCAACTGTGTTTTTAAAGAGAAGCAACGTTAGAACAGAGTAAAACTACACGTGACTGTTGCCTAAAACCATCCCGGTGTGTAATGCCGCTAAAGCACACCTGCAGCATGTGTCAACACTTGATTAGCATCGGCTTCTGCTGCCAGAGCCGCAGAGACCGACCGACCGACAAACAGCTGCGAGTGTGAGGCGTTTACACACAACTCACTTTCAGTTACAGAGAGCGCTGGTACTACACTACATCACAGAGAGCCAGCAGTGAGAGGCAAAAAGTCAACACACAACTAAGGCTGTACTCAGACCAGAATTTTATATGGGTCATTCTCTGAAGTGGGACTATAAAGTGTGACATCCAGGCTGAAAATTCAAACTGCAGCAATTGTTTTATTTTTAGGCTAATTTCCATCTTTGAGAAGTGTACTGACAGGATCTAGAATGGTCACGAAAGATGCACAACTATTTTTTCCAATATAGCCATTTCAATTTCAATTGCTCTCAATCCAGCATAATTCCGCATGTAACATGGACACCAACTAACATGTTTTAGCTGAGAGAGTTGCTTTATACTAAATAAATGTTGACTTTTGAGATATAATCTCTGAATACACACATTAGTGGCGTTTAGCCGCTGCAAGGTTCCTGAGCGTTGAAAGTCTTCAGTTGCTGATAAAACTGATCAGGTCCGTGTGTAACTTACATGGACGCCAGTTACATTCGGATAGCCAGGTATTCGGCTGTCGTTTTCGCAAAACTGAATACAAAAAGTAGAAAAACGAAATGCAAACATATTTTCCAACATTATTCTTCATTTTATTGTGTTTCAATGCAGTATTTTATCGAGTTTACATGAGGAAATTACATCATGTTTATTGCTGGATAAGAATGTCACACTTTTGGTCATGATTTAAGCTATTTTTATGAAAAAAAAAAGTTCCATCTTATCTTGGGCTGCAATTTTTTTAAACCTTTTTAGAGGCACATTAGTAGTATATATTACATAAAAAATAAAACAAAATTATTATTATTTACTTAATGAAACCTGTCAAATAACCAATGGGCAAAACGGTCCCACTTTCAGAGAATGACCCATATAACGAACACTGTTTACTTTGATCAAAATGAATCATTTTCAATGTTAAACCGGGATTTAAATTAGACTATAACCGCATTAGAGCAGGATTAAATCTGAAATACTGGAGTAAAACAGGTCTAATCCAGAACCAGACCAGATCTTAAACCAGGACAAAACTGAACTAAGCCAGGAACAGACCAGGACTAGTAATGGACTAAGCCAGTACTAAAACTAAACTAATCAAGGACTAAAACTGGACTAAGTTAGGAATTGACCAGGCTCAAAACTGGACTAAGCCAGGAACTGATCAGGTCTAAAACTGGATGAATGACTAGACCAGGACTGAAACTGGTGAACCTGGATGAGACCTGGACTAAAACTGGACTAAGCTAAGACTAGACCCGTGCTAAAATTGAACTAAGCCAGGCAGAAATAGACCAAGACTAATACTGGATTAAGCCAGGACTAAAGCTGTACCAATTCAGAACTAGATGAGAATTAAAGCTGGACTAAATCGAGACTATCAAGACTAAACTGACATGTCTCTAGATGTGAGATCATACACACATACAGTATACACACTTGTATTGAGTCGTACAAACTTGTTAATAATTCCTAAAATTTAGACTGTTTTTGTTTATTTCAAGCTCTAAAGAATAGGTACAAATAATCTTCTTTTAAGAAACTTAAAAAAGAAAAAATGCCTTTGTTGTATTAGCAGATGTTTAACCTGTTTTAGTGTTTGTCCTGGACGTTCGGGTGACCTGCGAGTGCGTGTCCCCGGTGACGGCCTCCCTCCCCTGGGCTAACTCTCCATTAACTCAGGCCTAAGTCTCCAAGGCCCAAACACTCAGCCAGCTGCTGCCTCCTCTCCGCTCTGCCACCAATCTGCTTTTCATTCAGACACTTTTAACCGGAGCCGCGTTTCAAATCAGATGTCAGCTTCGTGTCAACAACAAAAAACAACCAGAAATCAGAAAAATGTAAGAGCGATATTTGTCTTCGTGTCACTTCACGGACAAAGCAGAAAAGCAGATGTATACTTTGTTTTTGTACAGAGTTGTGTTCCGAGTGTAGATAGGGATAGTTCTCTGGGTCAGAGGCAGGCTTTAAGGACAGCGAGGCAAAAGGAAAGTAAAAGGACAGGGGGACAGAAGAAGGTATAAGCACCAGAAATGACAAAGTAATTAAGTATGTTCACTTAAGTACTGTGATTAAGTAGTTTGTTTTTTTAGTATCTGAGCTTTACTATTTACATTTTACTAAATATCTGTACTTTCTGCTCCAAACATTTGAAAAGCAGGATATTTACTTTTTAAGTTCACAGACAAAATCCCCATAACTGTCTAATTTTCAACAATTCCCCATTTGCCACATGATTAAATACTACTTTATTACAAATGCCTCCCTGCAAAACCCATCTTACATTACAACGCAGCTAACACCAACTTTGTCATTTTACTTTTTATAGTGCTACTTGAGTATATTTGCAATGTTTTAATTTTGTGCTTTTGCCTTCTCTTCTAAGCACAGCGGGACAGAAGGGGGGTCTATGACAGAAGAATTGTCTATGGAGAGTAGGATAAGAAAAAAAAGGTCTACGGACAATGAAAAAAAGGAGGGTCTAAGGACAATGGAACAGAAAGGGGTCTATGAACAGTCGGACAAAAGGACGGTCCAAGGACAATGAAAAAAGGAGGGTCTAAGGACAGTATAGGACTGAAGGATGGTCTAAGGACAATGTAACAGAAGAGGGGTCTAAGGACATCTGAAGAGAAGGAGGGTCTAAGGACAGTAGGACTGAAGGAGGGTCTAAGATTGTAGGACAGAAGAAGGGTCTAAGGACAGTAGGACAAAGGGAGGGTCTAAGCACATTTGAACAGAAGGAGGGTCTAAGGACAACTGAACATAAGGAGGGTCTAAGGATTATAGGACAGAAGAAGGGTCTAAGGACAGTAGGACAAATGGAGGGTCTATGGAGAGTAGGACAAAGAGAGGGTCTAAGGACATTTGAACAAAAGGAGGGTCTAAGGACAATTGAACAGAAGGGGGGTCCAAGGACAACTGAACAGAAGAAGGGTCTAAGGACAACTGAACAGAAGGAGGGTTCAAGGACAACTGAACAGAAGGAGGGTCTAAGGACAGTAGGACAAAAGGAAGGTTTGAACGGGACAGAAAAGGGGTCTAAGGACAGTAAGACAAAAGGTGACTTTAGGAGAGTAGGACCGAAGAAGAGGCTAAGGAGACTAGGACATAAGGAGGGTCTAAGGACAGTAGGACTAAAGGAGGGTCTAAGGACTTTGGAACAGAAGGAGGAACAGCTGTGTGTCTCAGAGGACTTCGTCTGGTCTGACTCAAATCTGCTGCATGTCCACAGAGACCTGCATTAAACCAGGCTCAGTTCGCAGACTGACTGTGCACAGGATTAAGGCCTGAACAAATGGACGGAGCATTAACACAGTCATCATCAGTGCCCCTGCTGCTGTTATGGCTGCTGAGTCACCTCACTTACTCACGGAAAGGAAGCTCATTTCGACCGCTTGATCTTGTTCTTGTTTTTTCGGTCACTATCCAAAGCTCATGACCATAGGTGAGGGTTGGAATGTAGATGTAGGCAGTGAATCAAGAGCTTTACCATTCAATCTCAGGCTCCATCCTTCGCTCATTCATGAACAAGGTCCGGAGATTCTTGAACACTTGGGGAAGGACTTTTCCCAGTGCATGTTGCAGCTCCTGGTTTGAAGAAGCCTGAAGACAACATCATCTGCAAACAGCAAAGATGAGATTCTGTAGTACTCAAACTGAACACCCTCCAATCCCTGACTGGATATATAAAAATACATAACCAATAACAAAAGGCCGTCCTGGCGAAGTGCAGTACGCATTGAGTCAGACTTACTGCCGGCAATGTGAACACAGCTTCTGTGGTGGTCATACAAGTACCAGACAGCCTGTACTCTCCTCTCTAGTCCACAAATCACATGGACTGGCTGGGCAAATGAACATGAACCTTGGAGCAGTATGAGTGTAACCACACTGTTCCTCCATAATTTGAGGTTTCACTGTCACACACACAAAAAAAAAAAAACAAAAAAAAAAACAGATGTGGTTTTCTTGAGCTAGTATTAAAACCAGCCCAGTCTCCGAAGAAAATGTATATTTACATACACTTGAAGCCTAAACTTCCTTGTTAAATCCAAAGAAAATATCACCATGTGACTTCAACCAAAATATGTGCTTATTTTAGCTTTTACCTTTTTGTAACATACTGCTTATGGTTTTCTTTGTAAACACGCTATGCATTTTGAGTATAAAAGTTAAAGAGGAGATGAGCGCGTCAAAGGCTCTGAAGATGTAAGAAAATAATGTAAATTTACTCAGGTGCTCTTCAAGGATGAGGCCTTCAATTTACGCTAAAGAGGAGACGATCTGCACATATAGCAAATGTGTAAAAAAGGCAGAGACGAAAATCCGAGGCACTCTGTAGTAGAAAAATATACAAAAGTCCTTTATTAAGTCATGAACAGGCCAACATGTTTTGACACCAAAGTGTCTTCCTCGGGGCTTACTTAAAAATATATAACAGGTGACCTGCTTTTAACGTAATGAGCGGGTCATGTGACCTTGATCAGCTGACCATTACAAAAGAAAGCCACGGGAATTCTGTTAAATATATACACATATTCTGAACACCTCATATATTATATTCACATACACTAATAACAAAGTTTTGGCGATGATTTTTATTGGTATGTGAATATAATATATTAGACATAGATCTGTGCACATTGTGTTTGTGGATCAGTCATGAGATATTCTTTTGGACAAGTATATGTTGGATAATAGCAATAAATAGAACTGTGTCAAAAACATGCAAAGGGAAAATGTGTGTCTTGCAAATAAACGTTTATAAATAAATAATGATTAGTTAGCAAACAATAAATAATTTTAAAATGTTTGTTTTATATGTTATAGTGACTAGTTTTATTTTCTAGACGTGGCAACACTGCTGAGGAGTAGACACCCAGGATGATGTGCAAGTTGGAACACACCACCCGGTCCCTTCTTAAACTGAATGTCCACCATGTCTTGGAAGAAAATATTACCAATAATAGAAATAATAATAATCCCAAGGTCTGAAAAATCTTAAAATCACTTTGATTGGGCAAATAAAAAAACTGATTAAATATGAACTTTTACTAATTGGGAGGTTCGCCGAGCCAACATGTGAGGTCAAAATATGGGCGTTCCCGCTAAATGGTTGGCTGAACCAAAGCTAGCACTCATTGTTTTTCCCATTGGGATCTAATTGCCGAAAATAAAAGCTTTCTTTTTGGTGTAGGCTTTTCTGAAGACGGTAGAAGCTCTATGGATTGCTCTTATCAAACCTGTTAGCACAGCTAGAGACAAGCATTTTTCATGCTTATTCTGTTTGCCGCCAATACGTTTTAATTACTTCTACCAACCAACGCGTCACCTGATCACCATGTGACATACAACATCCTTATTGAAATAAAGCAAAGAGAAGAGAAGAGCTAATCCTTCATTGTGGACAGTTGAGTCTTTGGATTCGTGTTGTGAAGTTGATGCAGCATTAGAAGCAGTGCTAAGTTAGGCAGATATAACAATTTGATGAAAAGTTAGTCTATGAGGCCTTTTGTTCCATCCAAGATGACGGTAAGCATTTAATTGACCTTTATTTAACCAGGGAAGTCCACTGAGATTCAGAATCTCTTTTGCAGGGGAGCCCTGGGGAGGGGTCATTGGAGGCATTAATGGACATGTTTTTAGCATTGGTGTGTGCAAGAGCGACTTTAGCGTCTGATATTGCAGTCATAGTAAACAAAAATTATAATTTTGAAAAAACAGAAATTAAAGTTACATTGTTCTATTGAACTCTGTAAACCAGTGGTCCCCAACCTTTTTTCTTGTAAGGACCGGTACAGTTACAATTTTCTTTTCCGGGGACTGGTAAAGGTTGGGTAGCGGCAATAACAACAACGTAAAATGCATACAACTGATTATTGTGCATATTTTTAGCTCTTTTTTGCTTGAAGTTGCTGTTTATTTGGTTAAATTGTACATTTTTTTCATAGTAAAGCACAAGAAAGTAGTGATAAACTATAAATTAAAAAATAAAATACATTTTAAAGATCCTCTGAGGCCCGGTAGCAGATGGCCCGCGGACCGGTTTTGGGCCCCGGACCGGTGGTTGGGGACCCCTGCTGTAAACAATAGATTTCAAAATTACAGTTGTTGAAAGAAAGAGCAAACTGGGCAGAGAAGAGTTTTGTCTGTAGATTCTCGCCTTAATAGTTCAGAGCTAAAATTTATTAATCATGTAAATCTGGATTCTCACTCTGATCATGCAGCACAATTGTACCTCAACTGGAATTCCAAGAAACGTAACTCTCATTTCAAAATGTGTTAATGCTTCTCTTCAGAACAGAGAAAAACTGTACTATTAAAAGTTGAAAAAACAAGAAAACTGATAGAATTGAAGTCTTTGCTGAACCCTAGAAAGAATGTCTCTCACTCCAACACACTGATTATCTTTGAGACAGAAATCACCGGAGGAAATGGTGTCAGCTGCTGAACATTTGGAGAAGTGAAGACGATAGTTAGAGACGAGTGCAGTCTCTAAAACTGCTCCAATTATACGACATGTGCACCTGAGAAGTGTGTGGAGATACATCTGTGTGAAAGCAACTTTACACACACGAGTTCTACAATGTACTTATTTACGTTTGCGTAGAATGGTAGCAGAGTGGTCCGAGCTCTGGCCGCACACTAACAATTGTGGGTTTAAACCAAACTAACTTCTTCAGTTTGCATGTTCTCCCTTTGATATGGTGTACTCTTCAAGTTTTCTGGTCACAGAGATTATACTTCCTGATGTCTTTACAGAATCATACTTAGTGATGTTTTCATAGAGATTATACTTCCTTATGTATTCACGGAGATTATACTTTCTTATTTATTTATTTATTTATTTATTTAACAGACATGAAAAAATATGAGTGTAAACACACCGGATTATAGCCAAAGTTTAATTTCCATCCGTAGTCCCAACGGGCGGGTCACAGCAGGAAACAAAGTACATTTCATAAATCACTTCACTTTCATTGCACAATCCTTTCTTTGCACAGTCCCTTTCATGCAGAGTGTCCTCTAGTTCTAAAACATTCATACATGTTTACATTGAATCAGTGACAGTTACAGGAGATCGCAACAGAGATTGCAGAGTCATACATATATGCGGTGCATGCCTACATACGTATATGTATGCATGCACCTCTCAAAAACAACAGTACAATCTGAGTTTGTTCAGACAATTATGTCTCATGCTCAACATTTTCTCATGGATTGCGTAAAATAGCACGCCATGACAAATTGCGTGTCTTGATGACGCCCTCTGCCTGTTTTTGCCGTGCAATTACACGCTTGTTTTTTCTGGCGTGGTCTGGACGACAGTTTGTCGTCAACCAAACGGCTGAATTTATGTCTGATTTAGAAAAAAAATGGGTAAGTTTAGGTCTTAGGCTTGGAGTTTGTTAAGTTTAGGATTAGGATTGTGTTAGTCTTCATGAATAACAACACGTCTTAACATTCACCACTGAAATGAACTGGGACAGAAACGCCTGAAATACACACGCACAAAATAGAAGTTGCCTTCATTTGACACGCTGTTTACAATAGCGTGGTATTGACGCGCTTATATATGAGAACAGGCTGCTCATGCTACATACGTATGTGTCATGCGACATGAGGTCTGAACAGCTCTAGTGGGTGCTTTGTTGGTTGGATTTGAGCCAATGTTTAAGTTGTGCTTTGAATGTGTTGTATGTTGGAGATTCTCTTATTGTGTGACGGATGTTACTCCAGATGTTACAGCCGACGACTGAGAGGACGGACTTTGTCTGTAAGGAACCTCACAATCACCTCTAGTTGTTGCTCTGGTGGTTCTGCCAGTGGTGGGTTTATGTTTTTGTTTAGACATTTTCTTTGGGTTTAGCAGCTAAATGTAGGTCTGAAGCTACATAAATTGGTACGCTTGGGTGTGGAGATTGAAGTTGGTTTGGGTTAGATACGCAATTAAGATTTGGTCAAGTTGGCCGATGGTGCAAAACGGCAGCCTCACTTCTGTGTCTGTGGCTACAATACAACACGCTGGGTGAAATGATGGCACAGTATTGTAGTTGGTAGTTGTGTTCTTATTTATTAAGAAATCCTGATCTTAATCTTAACCTACGCCAAGCTCCAGTCCTAAACTTACCCATTTTAGTAACTTGAAGCCTAAACACACCTGTTACACTAAAGAAAAGTCCCCATGTGGCTTTTACCAAATATTGTGTGTTTTTTAACGCAGTGAAATCTCGTGTCATGTCTACACTTCTTCCTATATATCTACAGCGTAACATAAGTACACAAAAAAGGCTGTTTTTGTGTCGCGGTAAATGTACACTTTCTCGTGAGACTGTGTTGGGTAAACGAACAGTTTTTCTACGGAAACATGCAAGAGGAGGCCCAAACAACAGCCCATTTTGTGGTCATGCAAGCTCGCTCAAAGTAAAAACGGATTTTTTATTATTGTTTTAATGCTATAATAGAACTGTTTTGGTCAAATAGTTACACAGTACAGCTTTAAATAACTTATCTTACCGACTTTGACTGTGGTGTGAATAAAAAATGCAAATTGTGAAAAGTCTTTCGGTGTCATGAAAAGCGCTGTATAAATCCAATGCTTTTATTATGGTTTTTGGTCAAACTTGTTTCTTTATATGTTAAATGTTCTTATATGCTGTTTGTCATCCACCTGAGCCCTGTACTACGAAGCTAGATTTGGGGTTTAGCGAGGTCAGTTCTGGGTTAAACCTGGTCTGGTCCTACGAAACTGGATCACGTCCTATCGGGGCAGATCTCTATGGCAACATGCGGCAAACTCATAACCTGCTCCGGACCAGGATAAGTTCCCGAATAAGTTAAAAAGACGAGGCGCTGGCCGATCAGAGACGAGAATTAAGCCGTTTGTGAAGAGAGAAAGACTGGCTGTGGATTTTTACGCATCACTTTGACTCAGATAAAGGACACAGCTCATTCAGACTAAACGGTCGATCTATTTGTGATTTAGTCTGTTATATCGATGCGTGACATTTAAATGAACTCTGTAGCGTAACTTCTTTGTCTGTGATTGGCTGATTAAGCTCAAACTTCATTTGAAGCTGCAGCGCGAAACGTTTCCTTCGCTTAGATTTTAACACTCGTATATTTCACTTAATGATTGACGTTTCCTCGCGTTTGAAGTCCGCAGCTCGATTGTTCTGATTGGTCAGTTTGCGTTAACCCCGCCTCTGCTCCGTGAACGCGCACGGCTTCATTGAGTAAATCCAGGGTTAACAGATCCAGTTGTGAACTCGTTTCGTAGGACAGTTTATCCAGATCGGCTCATGTCTGGGTTAGTCAAGAAGAGTTAAGAGTTAGAGAAATGTATCCAGGATAAGTTCAGGGACGTTCGTAGTACAGGGCATGAAAGTCCTGTGTTTTGTTCAACTAAGTTCCTCACAAGCTGCTACTAAAAGTTACATATAACTCTCACAAAGTCGGTTTTAGAGTTGGCCCTTTGTCTTTCCTTTTGCATAGAACTCTACAGTAGTTCATACTTTTAATATTGAAGCCTCTAAAACACAACAGCAGAGTTTAGCCGCCTTCAAAGATCTGTCATTTTGAAGCGTTCGAGGCTCAAAAAGAAGCTACCTCTTTTCGTTTTTATTACTCCTACCTCTCTCAGCAATTTGTCTCTCTTCCTCCTCTAAACCTGTCAGTCTGAGCACTCCAATCACACAGCCTTCTCTCGCAGTTTAGCTCTCCAAACCTTAGCCAAACCGCCAACTGCTTTTCCGCCGCATTAGCTTCCCCCGGACCACCACCGCCACAACAACAACAACACGCCGTACCTTTCACTTTCTCCCACACACAAGCCCCCAAATCAACCCAAATGGAAGTCACCGCGGCTAGCTGTTTGGCCCGTTCCTCGCTCCCAAATGACTAAAGTAGAAACGCATTACCGACAATTACGGTAGCAATTGGGAGGCCCGTGCGCTGGCTTCCCTCTCCGGTCCGCGCCGTAATGCCCACCAATCGCTCCGTGTTGGGGAAATTGCCGCTAACCATGGCAAAGCAGCTAGCGGCGCCACTTAAGCTCCGAGAGAGAGAGAGAGAAAGACAGAACACGCGACTGTCTCTGCCACCTGGATGGATGCGAAGGCCCGACAATTAAAAATCAATTTAGCGACAAAAAGCAGAGCAGGCTAATTAGCGTTAGCGCGGGCCAGAGGAGCTTTCCGCGTCCCCCCGCCCGGCCCCCAGGCATTGTATTGTTTTATCCGCGGCTTACGGGCTCACATAATGGTAATGCGGAGGTAAATAGACTATTATGCGGGAGGAAGGACGCCTCGGTGGAATGGATTTGCAGGCAGATGAAGCTGTGTCTGGGCAGGTGTGCGAACGTGAGGGCAGAGGACGGACACGGCAGGACGGGGGAATGTTGATGAAAATGTGGGATTGTTCGGACAAATCCATTTGGATATGGGCGAGCTACAGTTCAAAATATACAGTATTTTATATATTTTTTAAAAGCAGACCTACATTTTGTTAGATGAATTGGTAAATATTTTTTTACCTGTGTGACCCTGCTCACATCAGAAGTAGTTTGAAAAGTAGTTTTATGCATTAGCAGAAGTAGAAAGAAAAAAAAAATGTTAAAGTGATGGTGAAAAATCAGCTACATGCATATGTTCATAATCTCATTGTAGGCTAATAGGAAGCTAAAGGCACACGTGGAACTTTTTACCCCAAACTTCATTATGACTTTTTTTTCACCTTTGGAGTTTGTTTCAGCTCCGCCCAAACCACAATGCCGCGCTGTCATTGGTCTGCTGCTAATAATAATAATAACAATGGGCCACATTTGTTCTAATGAATACATTTACTTATGAACTTATCAACATTTTTCCTGAGGCCGGCCCATATTTGCCATATAAGGAAGTAATTTCACTAATATTTAATTTTATTTAAATACCCATAGCTAAAGGCATTCTAGAGCTTTGGTGCTCGGACAGAGAAAACCCTGTCTGCTTTAGTAACAAGTCTGGAGGATAGCACAGATAGGAGAGTCTCAGAAGAGCACAAACAACGATCACAAACATAAGGTGACAACAGCTCACAGATGTAAGCAGGAGCAAGACCATGATTAGCTATAAAAGTATCAACAAGTTGTGTTCATGCTTAATGGTGTTTCTTAGAAGTTCAGCAGCGGAATTTTGCACAAGTTTTTGATTTCTTAAACCTGCATATAGAGGGATTTTTTGTTTATCCACCTGTAGAAAAAGTCGCCGTTCACACAAACAGTGGAAACAAGTTGAAAAAGCTCTGTTGTCGACTAACTACAAGAGTTTATTACTGTGTGAAAACAAAAGTTCTGCTGCTAAATCAACATTTGACCCTTAAAAGTTCACATTCAGGTGAGTGAAAAAACCTGTCTCAGTGATGTAGACCAAAAATACCTATATAGGGCGTAACAATAATCTAGGTGCCCCATATGCACATTTCGAACTTGGTACACAGCCGTCACCTTTAACAGTACTGTGTGGGTCAGGTTAAATGGATTCTCAAGACTGGAGCCACTGCAGACTGTCTGAACTGTCAAGTGTTTTAGTTCTCAAATACAGTAGTCAAAAGAAACACTCAACTGTTTGTAAAGCTTCACTTTTGAATTCATGTGGATACGAACCATGAGCTGAAGAAGTAAATGAACATATTGTACTGCTTACTGCTACCACAACAGCAAACACTCACATAACCAGATGGGGTTAAAATGACAACACAGAACTTCCTGTAACAAAACAAAAATGGAATGTTCTTGAAAACCAGCTGAAAGGGATTGGTCAGTTAAAATCAGGGGCCTTCATCTCGAGGCCTGGGGCGAAATGTAGTCCCTGAGACGATTTCATGCAGCCTCGGGGGCGGGGTTTAAATTGTTATTGAAAGTGGCTCAAATGCAACAAACTGAACTACAGGTCCCAAGTGCACCTCAGCCTAGTGGAGCTACAGCTCTCAGGGAGCAGCAGCAGGACACAACATGGCAGAGGGAGTGAGAACTTATATGAGTCACTTTTAAACTTTCTCCCAAATTAGATACAGACACAAAATTGTGAGAACAGAAGCTTCAGACCAAAGTGGTGGGCAGTGGCTTTTTTAAAAACAGAAAGGTACAGAAGTCGATTCATTCTAATGTGCAGACAGCTAATGCGAACTGATGTCACGCATCGATTCAGGCCTGTAGTGTTTTTAAAACAGACCGAAGATTCATGTGTGTGAAGAGCACAAGAGGAGCCACATAGACTGGAAAATAAAACTGTCCTGTCTGGAATAAAGGGAGGCAGGACAGAGTTGAGACTCTCCAATTATCTTACTCACCCATTTGACCACCTGATTCAAGCTGTTTTTGAATCAGGTGACTGTGTGCTACTTTGGGCAGGAGCTTGTTGATCTTATTTTCATTGCTGGAATGTGGACTGGACTGGGGTTGTGAGCATGCTCGGTTACATTTGTCCAGCTGCAGACACATTGTTCACTTCAAACCAATTAGTTTTCCGAAAACCATTTACAGTTCTTCAATAGGTCTGCCCGGGTTTACATGCACATTGGAAAACTGACTTAAATCTGACTAGGCTAGTTATTCAGTTTTCCAGGCCTCCATGTAAACGAGTCAACCAATCACAGAAAATCCGGAAATTCCACCAAACCAGTGACGCGCTACAACGGATGTTAATGAAGCACTTCTTTCAAAAATAAATTACTCCGAAATTTCTGCTTAAATCACATCAAAATCAGCAGACAACACTTACATCCACGGGAGCAGCCATCTTTGTTTAGCTTGAATTAGACTCGGCGTTAACAGCTCGTCTTAGCCCGTCCTGCTACAATGTGATTGACAGTGCTGTGATGTGATTGGGACCGCGATTCGGACTTCCAAACCAATCGGGCGGCTAGAAGGCCGGATGGTTTATCTCGAGTTTGTGAATTCATAAATATTGCAAGATAAACCATCGGGCTGGCCAGGTTAGAGGGCCACCTTTGGCCTAACAATTATAATTTACAATAAACTGTGATTTATTATTTTTTTTTTTTTTACATTAGCAAATTGACCAACTCTGACTCTAATCACTCCACCTCTGATTCATACGTACTCACTGTTCTGATTAGGTGTTGCAGATAGAAACCATTTTTGCTCATAAAACCCTCAAATGTCAACAAACTCTATAAAACACGGATACATTTCGAACGAAGCGGCCCGGTAACAAGCAGATACGCCCTTACCGTCTTTAAAATGTCACATGTATTTTTTTCAATTTCGATTTTCCAAAAGGAACAATTTAGTCGTGTCGTGTAGCTTTTTACAAACACTGCCGTTACCAGAAGAATCCTCAAATCTCACTTTTCGCCAACACACTTCCCGCTCGTGTTCTTTTCTTCTCCTCAAACCAAGCAGCGCGGGCCTATTTCCAGTTTAACGAGAAAAGTGCGCGGCTTACACGGATAAGGTAATGCATATTTAACAGTCGACTCTGCCTTCCCCCCTTTTTTCCGAGAGAGAGAGAGAGTGAACGACGAGCGAGCGAGCCGGGTTTTATTTTGAAAAATCAATCAGACAGACAAACTGTTGGCTGAAATGGCACAGAGATAATGCGATAGTGTTGGCGCGGTGACCTTTCTGCGCGGCGCACGTTACATCCTGGCCCCCGAATCCTAACCTTTTGTGGAGCCATTACTGCGTCGCTCCATCTGCGGCGCCGTCTCACTCCTGCATATGGAGATACAATGGCGTGTGTGTGGAGGGGAAAAACATGAGGGGGAAAAACTACAGGAAGGGAAAAGGTGATTCTTTTTGGGAGATTTGTTGGTTTGTTCTGTTTTTGTTGTGCGTAGTTTTGTTTTTGGGTGATGTTGCGTTGAAGTTCGGTGGTTCTTGAAGGTAAAATGTGTACACAACTTCAAAAACATGTGGACACAATCAAAAACACGAAGGCTGCTTGATGAACAAATTTAAAACATTCGCACAAATTCAAAAACACAAGATCTAAAGCTTGAAGACCAAATCAAAAACATGCACACAAAGTATAAAAAGCAGGCAAAAAAAAAAAGTTAAAAAAAAAAAGTTAAAAAAAAAAAAAAAAAACAAAAACCGCCGACAAATAAAAAAAAAAAAACATGCACACTTATTCAAAAACACAAGATCTAAAGCTCGAAGACCAAATCAAAAACGCGCACACAAAGTACAAAAGCAGGCAAACAAATAAAAAAAGTAAAAAAAAAAAAAAACCACAAAAACCGCCGACAATAAAAAAAAAAACATGCACACTTATTCAAAAACACAAGATCTAAAGCTTGAAGACCAATCAAAAACGTGCACACAAAGTATAAAAAGCAGGCAAAAAAAAAAAAAAAGTAAAAAAAAAAAAAACCCACAAAACCGCCGACAAATAAAAAAAAAACATGCACACTTATTCAAAAACACAGATCTAAAGCTCGAAGACCAAATCAAAAACGTGCACACAAAGTACAAAAAGCAGGCAAAGTAAAAAAAAAAAAAAAAAAAAAAAAAAGTAAAAAACACACAAAACCGCGACAAAAAAAAAAAAAAAAAAAAAACATGCACACAACTCAAAAACACAAATGCAAAATCAAAAACAGAAACTCAATTTAATGAACGACAAATGAAAACACACATTCGAAAACACGAAATAAAATAAAAAAATAAACACAAACTTCACATGCAAAAACGAAAGCGCAAAAAAAAAACAAAACTATTAACAACCAGTTTAATGCCATACAAGTAAAAAGAAAATAATATACAATGCCATTTTAAAAGTTCAGTTGCTCATTAAGACTAAGTCAAAGACAAAAATGTCACTTTATTCCATTTACTATGTGAACCTCTGCTCCGTGCATTTTTCTAAAAGTGAAGTTCGATTAGAGGAACTTTTACATTGCACCAACTTCGCAATCGGCTAACACTCTTTATCCCAATATTCTGTTAGAGAACTGACCAAACAATGAAAAAACAAACAAAGAGGTTTCTGTTGGAAGATGAAACTTTTATAACCACACTATTAAAATATTCAAATGTGTAGTGTGTAGTCTCCTGTTAGCACAGGTCCAGAGCAGATCCGTGTAACCAGAGCTCTGCACACGCTCACCTCGCTCTCCTCACGTTTTGAATTGCAAAACACCCAAAGTGAAGCTGTGTTGTGGGTAAATGCGATCGGCACATCCACAAGAAAGGAGAACATACATGAAGAGCCAGAGAGTAAATAATGAGGGATGGATTATGGGATGTCCAGGTTGTCCGTGGTAACCGCTGCTGCTGAAACACACTGACATTATCTGACAGTCACATGTGAATGGAGGGAAGATTATCCATAATATTGATCAGGATCTGACCCGGTTTGTCCATAATGGAGCTTTATTAACTTGACACTGCCTCCAGTTTGCTTTGGAGAACACAGAGATTTAAACCAAGGCTGCACAGAGAAGGTACACGTATTTAGAGATTTTTAGTGTTTGTCAAAAGAACACAAGCCATTTTGTAACCATTATACTTGTCGCATCAAGTCACAGAAGGACAGAGACCACAGACATGTCGCGATCAGTGATGGTTTTCTTCAAGCAGAGTGTCAAGTGATCTAGTGCTGAGTATAGCACTGTTGTCAGCAAAGAGTTAATCACTGCAAAAACAAAAGTTCTGCCGCTAAAGCAACATTTGTAAATGAAATTTGTTACATTCAGGTGAAAAAAATGGCGAGAACAACACTGTCTCAAGCTTCAGGAGACAGACGTCTGTCAGACCGGTTCAGACCTGATCAGCTGAAACAGCTGCTCTCGTTCCATTTCGTTGTTCATGCAAAGAAGTTTCCCAGCTAACCAGACGGAGAGCGGCACTTTCTCCATAACACATCCGGGCGGAAAGTGACGTCGACCAAAAGTCCTTCTATGATGATTTTAATTTTACATCAGAAGGAAAGCCCAAAGTCCTAGCTTCATTTACAACAAGATCAGCCATGTAAACCATGAAAAACTGAGAAAGTACACCTTTATTTGTACTTTTCTAGGGAATAGGGCCTAGGAGACCTACTGCATTTTCCCCCATGAATTTAAGAAGAAATTATAATATAGATCAGCAATTTACTTTTCTTTTTGCAAAACACAAAACTGATGTAAGACGGCTTAGAAATAGAAAGAGGTTAATGTACTTCCTGTGCAAATCTGAATTGATAAGCCCCGCCTCTCATAGTGATAAGCCCGCCTCTTCATAGTGATAAGCCCCACCTCTTCATTGTAAGATTTTATTAGAAGCAGCAGCAGAAGAAAAATGTGTCATGTTATTGGTTTAATATGACTATGTGATTATTTTGAACCTCACACACTTTAAACTATGGGCTGAATATTTTGAAAAATCACAACTAAATACAGACAAGAGGGCAGGGATAGGTTAAGGTTAAGGTTAAGGTTAAGGTATACTTTATTGTCCCCGTAGGGAAATTTGTCCTCTGCGTTTAACCCATCCTTCAATGCCTCTGGAGCATCTCCTCAGGAGCAGTGATCGCCGCAGTGCAGCGCTCGGGGACCCATCTCCAGGTGTTCTTGCTAGGCTTGGTCAGGACTACCGTAGCTGGAGGATATAACCCTAACGTGCATGTTATTGGTTGATGGGGGAAACCGGAGTGCCCGGAGGAAACCACCCAGACACGGGGAGAACATGCAAACTCCACACAGAAAGGCCCGGGCTCATGCGGGAGTCGAACCCGCGACCTTCTTGCTGTGAGGGAGAGCGCTAACCGCTCTGCCACCGTGCCGCCTAGGATAGGTGGTAGGTGAGGACAGTACACTCAATCATACATTCATTCATTCATTTATTTATTTTTTGGTTAAACATGTTTAAACAATTTACTTAACAAACAGTGCATTACCAAAAAAAGGAATAGGCTGAAGCATAGCTTATAAATTGCCTATCCTACCATCTCCATATGCTGAAACAGCTAAATATAAAAAAATAAATAACCGGTTACATACAATATGACAAACGATTATATATATATTTTTTTTACATAAGTTTGTAGTCCTCAATACATTTATATTTAAGACCCTTTTTAAATTTTAACAAGAGGTACTTAATTTCAACTCATCACTTAATTCGTTCCATAATTTTACACCAATAACTGAAACACATCTTGCTTTAACATTTGTTCTCACTTTAACACGTTCAAAATTAAACAACCCACGTAAATTGTATTGACCAACTCTTAATTTAAAGAATCTTGTATACTTTTAGGAATATATTGTTTTTAACTTTGTATAAAATCTCCAATGATTTAATATACACAATATCTTTTAGTTTTAAACATTTAGACTGAATAAACAAAGGATTTGTTGGTTCACAATAGCCTTTTCCATTAACTAATCTAATTGCCTTTTTCTGCAGTTTAACTAAAGAGTCCATAAAAGTTTTCCCTGCATTCCCCCAAATCTCTGTACAGTATGAGAAGTAAGGCATAACCAAAGTAGAATAGATCAAATACAGCCCTTTTGTATTCAGTGCATCTCGTGTTTTATACAATATACCAATAGATTTGGAGACTTTGGTTTTAATATAATCAATATGTGATTTCCATGACAATTTATCATCTATGATAACTCCTAAAAATTTTGTATCATAAACACGTTGAATTTCTATGTCATTTAAATATAATTTTGCACTCTGTATGTTTCTATTGCCAGAAAATATCATAAATTTAGTTTTATTTACATTAAGCGATAACTTGTTGTAGTCAAACCATTTTTTGATCAAGACAAATTCTCTTTCCATGACCTTCATTAGCTCATCAATGTCATTCCCACTGCAAAAGAAGGTTGTATCATCAGCAAACATAACTAAATTTAAAACTGTTGATACTGCGAAAATGTCATTAACATAAAGTGTGAATAATTTTGGTCCCAGAATCGAACCTTGTGGTACTCCGCATAACACATTGGCAAATTGAGAATCTACATTATTGACTGATGTATATTGAACTCTATTATCTAGGTAACTGTGCAACCATTGTGTGGCTTTACCTCGTAGGCCATAGTTTTCACATTTTTTTAGTAAAAGAGAATGGTCAATTGTGTCAAATGCCTTACTCAGATCAACAAAAACACCCAATGTATTCAATTTTTGATCCACTGCAGTTGCAACATGCTCAACAAAATCTATCACTGCTAGAGCTGTTGAACAGTTGCTCCTGAATCCATACTGATGTATGTTTAATAAATCATACTTATTGATAAAAATGTCAAGTCTAATTGCAAAAAGTTTTTCCAAAATTTTAGAGAACTGCGGAAGAAGTGAAATTGGTCTATAATTAGATACGTGTTACATTGCATTGCAGGATTACTCAAACATGCAGGAATCATTCTTGCAGATGTTTGGCACGACGTGTTTTGTGTAAAGAGCAAGTCCTGCTGAGTCCATCCATGCCCCTGAGAAGTGCCCCAGGCCGGACCAAAGTGTTTAAAATCGAGTCAGAAAGTTGCCTGGTTTTCTCTGGTTCTGTGGATGTCAGGGGGCGACCCTCCGCGGAACCTAGCCGGGGATGAGAGCTTCTCCCCGGGCTTGAGAGTGAGCAATGAGCCCCCTACCAGAAAACAACTTCCCGGTCTAAAATCAAAGATCATGTTTTGGCGACTGTTGGCTGTTTGGATTGTGTTTGTGTGAATGTTCTTTTACATCGTTACGCCCCAAAGAGACTTGAAAAGACGCTGTGTTGCTCCTCTCTACCGACAGAGACTGGGTTCAGTGAATCAGTGGGTACACAAGAAAAAAAAAACAGTTGTCAATGAAGACGGTTGGTCCTTGTTGCATCCTTTGCCATTTTATTGATATGAATAACTTGCAAACTTGTCAATGCCGGTGTTATCATAGGCTGCATGGATTCACGATAAGGTCATCTGGAGTCCTAGCACAATACCGCCACCTCCTGACGCGGCGTAAGAACTAAAGCATTTTCGGTCTATTTGTGTTTCCATGTAAAGCAAGATTAGCTCGCCATGACACCAGATAAACTATGAGCACAAAACGTTACAATTGTGCCGGTTTTCTGTGGAACGTTGTCTTGTAAACTAGGCCTGAAACAAATGTTATAATGTGGTACATCAACATGTCTTGTATCATTGGCAGATCTTTTGAAACAAGAACACTTCTACTGAAACAATCTGAAACAAGTGAAAGAATCTCAGTCCACAAAGGAAGCATATCTTGGTCAGTGAAAATGTCAGAAAATTAAGATAAAGATTCCGATTTAAGACTTTTGGACTCATCTAGAAATATAGTTTTTGCCGTGTACAGAGCGTATTTTTACTTTGCAGTTCAAAGTGTGTTTTTACAAAGACTCTTGACTCTCTGTAAATGTCTTTGCTGTGTTCACGTTTAGTTGGAGAAAAGCCAAGGTTGAATCCTGCGCAACGGAGACATCTAGTGGCCGAGCTCTGTAACACTGAACATAACTGAACACAGGCTGAACTTACGCAAAGTAGATACACAACATCAAGCATCTCCATGGAGACGAGGGCAGGTGGTGGACCCTTCAGCAGGAGCTTCTACCTCAGGGTTATGTGAATATGAGTGTGTCTTGTTGCTAAGCTCCACAATCTCTGCGTAACCTTTAACTGTGAAGCTCATTATCTGCCGCGGTGAGGTGCGTTTGGATGTTTTAGGCTAGAGTTTTAGGATTTTGAGAATACATAACCACATATTGTTTGGATCATTCCTAATTGAGATTATGTCGTGTGTTCTGCAGGACTGGGCCATCTGGAAAAAAATACATATACAGTACAAAACATACAAGCATAAATAATCTCAGGGAAGTCTATCTTTGAACAGTTTTTTCTGAACAGCTTTTCCGTGTCGTCAGCAAAAAATCATGATGTTACTCATGATGTGACTGATTCATGATTGGTTGTTATGTGAAATCCCTCCACATCTTTATTTTCTTTATTTGGACATGGACTATTTGAACCACTAGAGCAGGGGTCTCGAACTCAAATGGAGCTGGGGCCGCATTGATCGGGGTAAATGGGTCGAGGGCCGCATTTAAAATTTTGGCCTGGCTCTTATATGTTCAATATAAATAAAATGATTACGTTGTACCTCCAATATCGAGCCTACAATATAATAACAGTATTATATATAATGCATTTTACAATACTCTCTCCTATGTAATGAAAAAAGTAAATAAAAGTGTTTAACCAGGGTCACATTGTCCTCTCCAGGAAATTTTGACCAAATTGCTGGCAATTTACGGTTTTCTGGTGCATTTTCAAGTCACATTTCAACATTAAAAGTCTTTATATATCCATAGATTCATTTTCCAGTCTGGTCTGTGTGTCTCTTGTGCTCGTCACACTTTCAGTCTGTTTCACAAACACTACAGAAGTGAGCCTTTGTCAGGACGTCTCAGCACACGTTTGTATTGATGACGATTAGCTACTGATGAAGCCACGTGTGTTTTCTCGTGCGTGTCGCCGCGGTTACGCTCGCGGTGCCGGTTTGCATTGCTAAACATCTTTTTTCAGCAGGAGTTCATGCACGTTTCTCCGCGGATATTAGATCAAATTGCGTCAAATAAAAAGTGGTGTGGAGCTTGACACGTGAGGCACTTCATTATGATATCGAACTAAGTCAGAGAAGCTCACCTGTCTGCATAAAAGAAAGAATCAACATCTGTGCCTTTCTGTTGTAAAAGAGCAGCTGCTCACGCTGTGACAGTCTCTCCTCTCGTGTCTGAAGCTTCTGCTCTCATCATCCTTCTGTCCTCTGTCCGATTCTTTGTTGTGGAGAGTTTAAAAGTGAGTCTTGAGTTCTTCTCTCTGCCGTGTTATGTTGTGCTGCTGCTGCTGGTGCTGCACGGGGAAGCGGGGAGGGGCAGAGGCTGCGCTACGCTGCAGTGCATTGTGGGACCTGTAGTTCAAATTGTTACGGGCGGGCCACTGACCTACGGTGTGGGCCGCTGACTTATATGGTGCGGGCCGCATTCAATGTTAATTTGAAATCATCCTGGGGCCGCAAAAAATCATCTCGGGGGCCNCACTAGGATGTCAGTAATTTTTTATCAAATTGGCGCGGTCATTTGTCTTTATATTCTGCTTGCTAATGAATAATTCTAATTAATTAATTTACGATATTAGGGCCCAACATTTGTATTCTATATGGAAATCACCATTATTCGCGCCATTAATATGCAATCTACGCACTATCTAATTATATACACCACTCGAGGAAGTGAAGTATTTACCTCGTATGTGAAGGGCCCATATTTGCCACTCTAGACTCAGCTGCCAGTGGATAATCTAGTGAAAGATAGATCATCGCTCTCATAATATTGCTTGAATTTTTTAACATTATTATTTATAAATATAATATTCCAGCCGCCAATCCAGCTAAACAGTTCCGGCATATCTAAAGCTGTATTAGTGTGCTGCACGGGGACCAAGAAGGACTATCCACAGGTACAGTCAGAAACCCTGTCGCAGCTAATTAGCTCACAAGAGCAGCAGATGCTGATAGGCCCAGTACGAGTAGGAAAAGGAGCATATTTATTTTAGACAACCACCCCGAAGATTAGTGTGAGTAGCTATGGCTCAATGAGACTCGGGAAGAAGCAGCAACAACGATCGCGTGGTCACAAAGACGCTAGTAATAATAGAATAGATAAAATAAAAAGAAAAAATAACATCTGACGCAGTGTGACAACAGCGGAAATACAGAGTGATGAGTAACTTTAGATAGTTGAGAGCAAGAAATCCATCGAAAATATAGAGTAACATGAACTTAAGATCAAAAGTATCAAACGAAAGACATCATTAATGATCTAGTTGTGTCACTAGAATAATAAGACCATCATGTGAGACTATATTTATTTAAATATGAGAAAGCCTTAGATCCTTGGTAGCTTTCTTAGAAGTTCGTCACTGCGAGAGTACTGCAACTAATAGATTACAGATTTTTCGACTCTTCTATTAACAACCGCATATAGATACTCGTATGTTCAGGATTTTTTGTTGAGTTTAATCGATGCCACCATGCGCCTGTTAGATTAGGTTAGGAATCAATTATAAGTTGCACAAACACAAAGTCAAATAACATCATACACTAGAAAGTGGAAAAAGCAAGTTGTAATTATTTTAAACAGTCTCTGTTGTCCTTGGACATGATCTAACTATCTGACATTTATGGCATATGTGAGTATTATTTTCTACTACGATGTGGGAAATTGACAAAAAGTTTCTGGGCACAATGGATAAATTCGAACATCTTGACCCTGTAAAGTTCACATATCAGAATGTGGAAATCAAAGTGTTTTTTTTTGATGTGAATCAAAACAAGTCTCAGTGATGTAAAAAGTAATATTAGTCTCCCAAACATACCATTATAGTCCAAAGGCGCTATGTTCATTTTTTAACATTGCAAATAGTATACTTTAAACTGATTATAACATGTAACTTGCGGTACTTATGAGTCTATGGTGCCCCTATTCTATGCGTCACCTAATAATTTGCGAAACACATCTCTGGTCATGAGACTGTCTGCTAGATAGTTCTTCGAGGTCCAGACCATCGTCAAGCCCAGCTTTTTTAGAGGCTCGTGAAGTTAGCTGTCATTGTGTGGCCAAACGTTGCTCCACGTTATATGATTGCATTCCCAAGAACTGGCTTGAACAGTAGTCGGCACTGACGTGAAACAGTCCAGGAACCCTAGTCTGAACTGTTCAAGTGTTCTCTTAGGCGGTTTTGACTGACATACTGTGACCAGTACGTGTTCAACCATAGAAAACGCGGACTGTTGGTTGTATCACTGCATTTCTAGACTGTTTGTTTAAAAAGCTTAATGATCACCGCCAATGGATTTTTCTTGCAATATCGATTGAACAGTCGTGATGCGAGAGTAGATATCGGCACGATACGGATGGCTGAACAGGAGGCGAAAGCTCATAACTAAGCAAGCAATAAGCACACAAGTCAAGTCGTATCGTATACACTCTGGCTCGTAGCTAAAACGCATGTATTAGAGCCTGCAAACCAGAAACAGCTATCACATAAATAGTAAAACAGACAAGATCGATGGCAAACACACAAACAAACTACACATAAACCTTTCAGATGAAGGGTTAAAGTAATTGATCTATCAATACTACATCATTGCTAACTTAGTAAAAGCATAAAAACAAAAAATTGAATGTGTAAATGATTCTTGTAACGTAAATTTCCAGTCTCGAGACACAGGATGAGTTTCAGTATGTTATGTAGATATCAGCGGCCATGTCCTAATACATGTGGTGACGATCTTGATGCAAGCTCACGGTCGGTCGAGGCCTGGGGCGAAATGTAGGACCTCGCCTGAGACGAATTTCATGCAGCCCTCACCGAGAGACTCAACCAGCCGGGAGTGACTTCCTTAGAATGTATTCTGAGATTTTATTTCCGTGAGGAGTGGCTTTTATCAAGATCTGCATATCTATCAAAGTGACCTAGATCAAACATAACAGTTGTCACTATAGTTATAGTTCTACTCTCGTAAGGCGCCTTGATGGACTTAATAATGCATTTAAAGCATAACAGTCTCGGAGCGTGGAGATGCAATGATTAGCTAGCTGGATCACACACACATAATAGGCAAAACGTATGGCGAGAGAAAGTATAAAGCATGACTTAGTATATGAGATAACCAGCTACGTATATATATTAAACTTGCTGCACTGTCTCAAGATGTAAAAGAGTATATACAGCGCACATGAGGCAAAAATTGGTGGAGATGAAGAACCTGAGAAAAATCACGCTACTACAGTCCATATGCACAACAGCATCGATTGTAGCTCACTGGCGTAGCAACAATACTACATAAGTGTGGCTTATTATTAATAACAAAACGAAACGAATGCCACGGTTTAGACTTACAGACATTAACACATCGAAGCACATGAATACTATTACCATTTGCTCTAATGTGGCAGGGAGAATACGTCTTAACTCTAAAGAAATTAATTCACAAATTCGACACAGCTAAATACGCTGCGGAGTACATGGACATGTGTTATACACAGTCATGGCGAGAGCCGTTGTCACACGGCCTTGTACACGATGCGTTCTCTGCTCAAAAACACAGTGTACCGCATCCTAAGTTACTAATGCGAGTGTTGTCGTGAAGAGCAGAAGCCCAAGGTTATTGTCCACAGGCCGCACTGTACCACAATCTCAAACTGGAGCACGGAAATAATAACGCGTCTGTCTGGAATACGTCTTGGCCAACAGAGAGGGGCGACAGAGCACTCGAAGCATGATTGACGACAAAAATGCAATGTGGTAGCGAAGGGCTCGCGTCAACTAGAGTATTGTTTGTTTTAACATCACACATGGTACATGCCTATTTCAGAAAAGTTGTAACGTGTGTGGTGAACGGTCCATTGTACTGTAGGCTATTGGCTACTGAAATTACTGTAAAAAAGTAAAGATGACGACTTTGCTGATTTCACCTTCCGCGAGTTAACCATAAACGGGGGTTAACACTGTACTTCAATTTTTATCAGTACTATGTTGCAACATTCAGACTAGAGATGCACCAATCTGATACTAGGATCGGATCGGATATCAATGCATGATTCCGCCCCATGATATCTATGTTATGTGATAGTGTGCCTTTAATTGGACATAATGAGACTAATTTACTGACTGATGTTGATCCAGAACGTCTCATGTTTGACATTTTATTCTTATTACTACACATTACAGTTACATAACACAATCAAATTCTTATATTTTGAAAAGAAAAATACCTATTTCAGTCCTTACACTTGTTAATAAATGAATGATTTATTTCTATAGCACATTTACCCAGACAGATGTCTTCCAAAGTGCTTCACCCCCCCCCCTCTCTCTCAGTGATGGCAAACTGCCCTGGGTAACTCAGCAGAGATCAACACCAAGCGTTCCCTAACTTACATGTTATTGGTATATTGGTATCGGCAGATACTTAATTCTAAGGTATCAGGATCGTCATCGAAACTGAAAAAGCTGTATTTGTTACATCGCTAATTCAGACACATTTTGATATTGCAGCATAAAACTGACTAACGTGTTTTGGTTAATATTCAAGTCTAGCACGGAAATGTTTTAGGAAATCCCACAAGGAAGAGTTTAGGCACAACTGGACTAGAAGTTTTAGGTCGGTAGTTGTGGCGGCTCAATAGAAAAAAATAAATAAAGACTGCACTGGTCTTTATTTTGTGCAGAATTAAACCATATTTTGTGTATTTATATTAACACAACTATTGATCACTTAATTGTGTTTACTTCGCTATTATTACAGTAAGAAAATAATATATAGCCTCATTGTAGAATATGTAAATGTCAACATTTTTCTCACATTCATTTGGTAAACATGCTTATCAGTGCAATTAAAGTATTTAAGTCATTAAATGTCTGTTTCTTTTTAGCTTGTTACTGCACAGCTCATAAATGGACAAAACTCATGTAAACAGTGATGTAAAGGTCAGTTTCACCTCTGTAAATTATATAATAAAGACAAAAGGCCTGTTTGTTCTGGCGGCGCCTCATGTTCCACACAGTGTCAGAGTGAATCACGCCTCACTCAGATGTGTTGTGTTGGCTGTTGTCAGGAAAGCCCAGGAGGAGATGATCTCAGAGCTCCGACAGCAGAAGTTTTACCTGGAGTCACAGGCCGGCAAACTGGAGGCTCAAAAAGCCAAACTGGAGGAACATTTAGAGAAGATGAGCCAACAGGAGCAGAGCAACAAGAGCCGTGTGCTGGAGCTGGAGACACGGCTGCGAGAGGTGAGAAGGACAAGGAGTTTTTCTTAAAAAAGTCTTAAATTATGCAAAACCAACTCTTGTGAGCTGTTTGTCGTGTTACAATGTTGTTGCCTCATCAAACACTTACCCAGGCCAGAGCTGAGTTTTGCATCATTCTCATGTGTTTGAGTAATCCTACTTGATTATCTGTCTACATCTCTAAAGCTGAAAATGCCATGTACCACCTTGTGTTTTAGGGGAGCAACATAATATATTGTGTAATTTGGTGTAGAATTGCACAGTATACTGTATGTTGAATAATGTTTTGAAGGCAGCAGTATTTCAATAGCCCGCTTGACAATTGACGTCACTAGTCTGGCGCGCAAGTGCTGCTGGGAGCAAAATTCAGACCGGCATGCGTTTGATTAAATTGCACGAAATCTAAGCGTAAACCCCCTCCCTGTAAGGCTAGGTGTATGAATAAAACACGTTAATGTTACGTATGCTTAGTGGAGGACACTGTTTTGACAGAAGAGGCTGGGTCGCTCGCTTTGCTAGCGAGCGACCCAGCCAATTCCACACTTTGGAAATCTGCCCGACCACATAAATACTACCATCGTCTTGCTTTCTCTGTATTTACCTTGGCCTGCTCTCTTTCCCTCTGTGTCATGTTGTTGCGTGTCTTCCCGGGTTTTGGAAATGGGATGAAAACTGTTCCCTCTTTCAGCCGCTCAGGATATCTCCGATCCGGGTTGCGTAGTCCCCGGCAGCAGTGCCTCCTTGTTCCATCATGATTTGGTTGTTAATTGTGAAAATAACGTTTTCGAACCACCTACTGCACACATGCAACCACACCGCGCTCACATTTGTTTGTCCACAGGTTGCACCCACAATGCTTTGTGGCGTGATGTCACAATCTATTTTTAGAAACTGCTAGATCTATTTCCATTTCTCTCTTCTCAATGGGATATGCCTGGACCACTTCATCAGGGAGACTTTGTCCAGTACAGTCGTCCCTCTCTTTTGTATGTTTTGTTTGTTTTTTACAGTTTTTACAGTGCATGGTCCTAGTGTAGGCCTGCAATGTGCTAGTACTCATAAGCGTGCTTTGCTCTCAAACACACTGTTTGGTGATCGTGTCAAATCGCAGCATTCACAGGCAACAGCACAGAAGCTCTTAGAAAACTTACGGCAGCTTGGATCAGGCAGGAGGAGGTGACCTGACGCTCTGGACGTTTTTCCAGGTGAGGATTTGACTCTTTGTCAAAAACCACGCTTGTGGTTTATGGTGATGATTTTTTTCACGCTGGAGCATCATTTGTGTGGTTAAGTAGATAATGTTTCTTCTTCCTTTTTGTAGTTTATGCCCAAACCCATAAAATGTGTCTTCGTTTGTTAAGCAGAACATGCTTTACATGAGGCTTCTTAGACTGACGTTCATGTCACTTGAAGCTAAAGCATAAAAGCGCTTGAACATGAGTTTAGACCTGACCCACCTGAACCTGCGCATCACTAGCACAATGTGTACAAAGACTTGGACTTTTGTTTGTTTAATGAAGAGAGAAAATGTGAATGCCTATTTAAGAAAAGTGTAACGTGTGTGGTGAACGGTTAATTTGAAATTATTGTAAAAAAATAAAAGATGACCCCTTTGCAGATTTATGCCTATCGTTAGTTATTTTTAGAACACAACTACTGTGTGTGCCCGAGCCATCTCAGCTGGAGCAAACCAGCTCTGCTCCGAGCTCCTCTAGTGTGACTGAAGTCATCACCTTATCTCAAAGAAAACCTCCAGCTCACCCTGCGGAGGAAACTTTATTTAACTGTTTGTATCTGCGACTCAAAGATACTTGAACTTCTCCACTTGAGTTAGGACTCTCCACCACCTGGCAAAACACATTTTTCTCTAAATCATAAAAAATAAATGTTGTAAGCGTTCTACTTAGCGCTCTGGTCTCATAGCAAGAAGGTCCTGGGCCTTTCTATGTGAAGTTTGCTTGTTCTCCCTGTGTTTGCGTAGGTGACCTCTACGTGCTTCAGTTTCCTCTACCACTAAAAACATGTCTGTAGTCCTCCCTGGACTACAGGTGGAAGATGTAAAGCTAGAGTCTGGTACAAGTGTAACTGCCATTGTGCTTAAAGGTGCACTCTGTGACTTTTTGGCCAAAAAGAGACTTCAAATGTTTTTGTCATTTAGATGTCTTTTTGCACTTAATAAACAATAAAAACAATGAATTTTTATTTTGAACAGGCTTGCATGGCCACAAAATGGACAGTTATTTGACCTGCAGGAGGCCACTCATGTTTGTGTCCATAGAAAAGCGGATCTTTTTGCTGATTTTTTTTTTTTTTTTTTTTCAGATTATGGCATAAAATGTATATTTCCCCATTCAGAAAGTATGACCCTACCTTAATAATTTTACTGACTTTTCACCTGCAGAAAGCTACACAATGCACCTTTAGTGTAATTGTACATTCTCCTACTAAACATTCCCTTACCTACTGTAAGTTGATATGTCTTCACTTTTTTACAGAGGTTTTTGTTGACAACCCTAATAATTGTAGACTGTAAACTCTCTTTGTGGTGTGTTTGTGCGTAGATCGGGCTGGAGCACGAGGAGCAGAAGCTGGAGCTGAAGCGACAGGTGACAGAGCTGACCCTGTCCCTACAGGAGAGAGAGGGTCAGGTGACCTCGCTCCAGGCCACACGACACGCTCTGGAGGGGCAACTGCAGCACGCCAAAACGGAGCTGGAAGAGACCACAGCCGAGGCCGAGGAGGAGATCACTGTGCTGCGGGTGAGGGTTTACCTGCTTTAACTAAGGCCATGTTGTTATTATCATTTTGTTTGGTGAGCTTGTCCTGTGGTAAATATTTATCATAGTTTTACATCAGTGAAGGTGCCATTTGTGAAGAAAAATTGAATAAAAGTTTAACATTACAAGAAATTCAGTAGTGTTTAAACAGAATTTTGATGTGAATAAGCAACACAAGACACAATTTACACACAACACTAACTGCTTTTCCAGTCTCAAAAAATGCGCATATTGTCTAAATATAAAAAGTGAATAAAAAAAAAGGCAAATTACTTTTCATTTAAGTGTATGAGCGCATATCTGAGTGTCGTTACCTGGCAACAAGAGCTGTGATAACTTTTCCTTCCTGTTCAAGCTTTAGCCGGTTGTTGAGACTTTATTAATGAAATGCATGATGTCATCATCTATGAACAGGAAGTACATTTTTAATCCTAAAAATGGCTAAACTGGGAACTTTGCAAAATGTTTAGTGAAACCTTAAAAACAATGATCTTAACTAAATGAGCATTTAACAAACACAAAGGTCTCGGGTATTATTGTTGATTTTTGACAATTTTGGTCATCGTTTTGTGGTTGCTCGGTAACAGTTGTAAAGTTAATGTCCAACCAGGAAGTAAGACTGTAAACAAAGTCAGAATAGTCCAAATGGGTTCAAATTAGCAACATTGTTAGTACATTTTATAATATGAAATGTGTTGTCTGACTTGTCCCATGCACTTTCATTTGTTTGTTGTGCTGTTTTAGGCGCACAGAGACGAGATCCAGAGAAAGTATGATGCTCTGAGAGACAGCTGTGCGGTAAGTACTTTGCTATGGAACCTGCCTGTGCAAATGAGGGATTATTAAACAGACAGAAAATGCAAGAAAGCCAAAATACATTGTACAATAGAAATGAAAGCTTTTGAAATATCTTAGGATTTCCAGTCACACCTCCCTTGATGTCGGATTCTGACTTCGCCCTCCTGCCGTCTGCTTTTGCCCTTTTCTGTTGAAAGAAATGTTACAAAGCAGAGATGACAAAATACTGAAGTTCACTACTCAAATAAAAGAACAGTTACTAAAACGACTCTGGTAAAAGTCAAAGTCCTGCTGGAACTTCTTTATTTGAGTAAAAGTATAAAAGTAAATGTGTGTAAATTTAGTTAAGTAAAAAAAGTTAAAGTATCACAAAAGTTATTCTCTTGTCTCAGTTAAAACTAGCCAGGCTAACGCCACATAGTGCCTCTGCTCCATTTCATTTCACTCCAACTAGGTCAGAAGTTTCAGCGTTTGTTTATGCTTGAATCCGATTGAAAAATGATCGTCCAATCAGCGAACAGCAAACAGCGTCAAATCCAAGCGTCTGTTTGTAGTTCCACAAGTTTGCCGTTAAATATTAATGTACCTGTATCCATAAAGTTGCATCACAGAAACCACATTCATGTCTATCATCACGTTTACACGCAGCTAAGAAACCGTTAGCATTCACCCGACTGCACACAGCCATGTCAACACCTGCAAAAAACAAAAATACTCATACTCCGTTTAGTAAAAATTAAGAATAACTGCTTATGTAAACGCAAATCGGAATATTCCGATGTAAAAGAAATATTCAGGACTAAATGTGCTCTTAGCTGCGTCTCTGATCCACGTTCACATCCATGTTACACTGTACTTCCCGGACTACAGCTGATTTGTCCAGTGGCGGCTGGTGACAACTTTGACTGGAGGGGCTACATAACTGCAGCACTAACTCACCAGACAAACACTTACAATAAATGAGTTATCATCTTATTTATTCTACAATGGAGAAATACAGCCAGTAATCAGCGTTAGCGAAAGACTTTTTTAATCCAGCGGCTCCAAAAGCATCAACACAAAGACACGTGTGTGTTACACATAACAACACAAAAACCACAAAACCAAAAATAAAAAAATAAAGCAAACAAAAATAAAAACAACAAACAATATACAGTATAACAAACAAAACACAAATCAAATACGTTAAAAAATAAAAATTTCGAACGAAGCCGGCCCGGTAAACAAGCAGAATACGCCCTTACCGGTCTTTAAAATGTCACATGTATTTTTTTCAATTTCGATTTTCCAAAAGGAACAATTTAGTCGTGTCGTGTAGCTTTTTACAAACACTGCCGTTACCAGAAGAATCCTCAATCTCACTTTTCGCCAACACACTTCCCGCTCGTGTTCTTTTCTTCTCCTCAAACCAAGCAGCGCGGGCCTATTTCCAGTTTAACGAGAAAAGTGCGCGGTTACACGGATAAGGTAATGCATATTTAACAGTCGACTCTGCCCTTCCCCCCTTTTTTCCGAGAGAGAGAGAGTGAACGAACGAGCGAGCGAGCCGGGTTTTATTTTGAAAAATCAATCAGACAGACAAACTGTTGGCTGAAATGGCACAGAGATAATGCGATAGTGTTGGCGCGGTGACCTTTCTGCGCGGCGCACGTTACATCCTGGCCCCGAATCCTAACCTTTTGTGGAGCCATTACTGCGTCGCTCATCTGCGGCGCCGTCTCACTCCTGCATATGGAGATACAATGGCGTGTGTGTGGAGGGGAAAAACATGAGGGGGAAAAACTACAGGAAGGGAAAAGGTGATTCTTTTTGGGAGATTTGTTGGTTTGTTCTGTTTTTGTTGTGCGTAGTTTTGTTTTTGGGTGATGTTGCGTTGAAGTTCGGTGGTTCTTGAAGGGTAAAATGTGTACACAACTTCCAAAACATGTGGACACAATCAAAACACGAAGGCTGCTTGATGAACAAATTTAAAAACATTCGCACAAATTCAAAACCAAGATCTAAGCTTGAAGACCAAATCAAAACATGCACACAAAGTATAAAAAGCAGGCAAAAAAAAAAAAGTTAAAAAAAAAAGTTAAAAAAAAAAAAAAAAAAACACAAAACCGCCGACAAATAAAAAAAAAAAACATGCACACTTATTCAAAACACAAGATCTAAAGCTCGAAGACCAAATCAAAAACGCGCACACAAAGTACAAAAAGCAGGCAAACAAAATAAAAAAAGTAAAAAAAAAAAAAAAACCACAAAAACCGCCGACAAATAAAAAAAAAAACATGCACACTTATTCAAAAACACAGATCTAAAGCTTGAAGACCAAATCAAAACGTGCACACAAAGTATAAAAGCAGGCAAAAAAAAAAAAAAAAGTAAAAAAAAAAAAAACCCACAAAAACCGCCGACAAATAAAAAAAAAAACATGCACACTTATTCAAAAACACAAGATCTAAAGCTCGAAGACCAAATCAAAAACGTGCACACAAAGTACAAAAAGCAGGCAAAGTAAAAAAAAAAAAAAAAAAAAAAAGTAAAAAAAACACAAAAACCGCCGACAAAAAAAAAAAAAAAAAAAAAAACATGCACACAACTCAAAACACAAATGCAAAATCAAAACAGAAACTCAATTTAATGAACGACAAAATGAAAAACACACATTCGAAAACACGAAATAAATAAAAAATAAAACACAAACTTCACATGCAAAAACGAAAAGCGCAAAAAAAAAAAACAAACTATGTAACAACCAGTTAATGCCATACAAGTAAAAAGAAAATATATACAATGCCATTTTAAAAGTTCAGTTGCTCATTAAGACTAAGTCAAAGACAAAAATGTCACTTTATTTCCATTTACTATGTGAACCTCTGCTCCGTGCATTTTCTAAAAGGTGAAGTTCGATTAGAGGAACTTTTACATTGCACCAACTTCGCAATCGGCTAACACTCTTTATCCCAATATTCTGTTAGAGAACTGACCAAACAATGAAAAAACAAACAAAGAGGTTTCTGTTGGAAGATGAAACTTTTATAACCACACTATTAAAATATTCAAATGTGTAGTGTGTAGTCTCCTGTTAGCACAGGTCCAGAGCAGATCCGTGTAACCAGAGCTCTGCACACGCTCACCTCGCTCTCCTCACGTTTTGAATTGCAAAACACCCAAAGTGAAGCTGTGTTGTGGGTAAATGCGATCGGCACATCCACAGAAAAGGAGAACATACATGAAGAGCCAGAGAGTAAATAATGAGGGATGGATTATGGGATGTCCAGGTTGTCCGTGGTAACCGCTGCTGCTGAAAACACACTGACATTATCTGACAGTCACATGTGAATGGAGGAAGATTATCCATAATATTGATCAGGATCTGACCCGGTTTGTCCATAATGGAGCTTTATTAACTTGACACTGCCTCCAGTTTGCTTTGGAGAACACAGAGATTTAAACCAAGGCTGCACAGAGAAGGTACACGTATTTAGAGATTTTTAGTGTTTGTCAAAAGAACACAAGCCATTTTGTAACCATTATACTTGTCGCATCAAGTCACAGAAGGACAGAGACCACAGACATGTCGCGATCAGTGATGGTTTTCTTCAAGCAGAGTGTCAAGTGATCTAGTGCTGAGTATAGCACTGTTGTCAGCAAAGAGTTAATCACTGCAAAAACAAAAGTTCTGCCGCTAAAGCAACATTTGTAAATGAAATTTGTTACATTCAGGTGAAAAAATGGCGAGAACAACACTGTCTCAAGCTTCAGGAGACAGACGTCTGTCAGACCGGTTCAGACCTGATCAGCTGAAACAGCTGCTCTCGTTCCATTTCGTTGTTTCATGCAAAGAAGTTTCCCCAGCTAACCAGACGGAGAGCGGCACTTTCTCCATAACACATCCGGGCGGAAAGTGACGTCGACCAAAAGTCCTTCTATGATGATTTTAATTTTACATCAGAAGGAAAGCCCAAAGTCCTAGCTTCATTTACAACAAGATCAGCCATGTAAACCATGAAAAAACTGAGAAAGTACACACTTTATTTGTACTTTTCTAGGGAATAGGCCTAGGAGACCTACTGCATTTTCCCCCATGAATTTAAGAAGAAATTATAATATAGATCAGCAATTTACTTTTTTTTTTGCAAAACACAAAACTGATGTAAGACGGCTTAGAAATAGAAAGAGGTTAATGTACTTCCTGTGCAAATCTGAATTGATAAGCCCCGCCTCTTCATAGTGATAAGCCCCGCCTCTTCATAGTGATAAGCCCCACCTCTTCATTGTAAGATTTTATTAGAAGCAGCAGCAGAAGAAAAATGTGTCATGTTATTGGTTTAATATGACTATGTGATTATTTTGAACCTCACACACTTTAAACTATGGGCTGAATATTTTGAAAAATCACAACTAAATACAGACAAGAGGGCAGGGATAGGTTAAGGTTAAGGTTAAGGTTAAGGTATACTTTATTGTCCCCGTAGGGAAATTTGTCCTCTGCGTTTAACCCATCCTTCAATGCCTCTGGAGCATCTCCTCAGGAGCAGTGATCGCCGCAGTGCAGCGCTCGGGGACCCATCTCCAGGTGTTCTTGCTAGGCTTGGTCAGGACTACCGTAGCTGGAGGATATAACCCTAACGTGCATGTTATTGGTTGATGGGGGAAACCGGAGTGCCCGGAGGAAACCCACCCAGACACGGGGAGGAACATGCAAACTCCACACAGAAAGGCCCGGGCTCATGCGGGAGTCGAACCCGCGACCTTCTTGCTGTGAGGCGAGAGCGCTAACCGCTCTGCCACCGTGCGCCTAGGATAGGTGGTAGGTGAGGACAGTACACTCAATCATACATTCATTCATTCATTTATTTATTTTTTGGTTAAACATGTTTAAACAATTTACTTAACAAACAGTGCATTACCAAAAAAAAGGAATAGGCTGAAGCATAGCTTATAAATTGCCTATCCTACCATCTCCATATGCTGAAACAGCTAAATATAAAAAAAATAAATAACCGGTTACATACAATATGACAAACGATATATATATATATTTTTTTTACATAAGTTTGTAGTCCTCAATACATTTATATTTAAGACCCTTTTTAAATTTTAACAAAGAGGTACTTAATTTCAACTCATCACTTAATTCGTTCCATAATTTTACACCAATAACTGAAACACATCTTGCTTTAACATTTTTCTCACTTTAACACGTTCAAAATTAAACAACCCACGTAAATTGTATTGACCAACTCTTAATTTAAAGAAATCTTGTATACTTTTAGGAACTATATTGTTTTTAACTTTGTATAAAATCTCCAATGATTTAATATACACAATATCTTTTAGTTTTAAACATTTAGACTGAATAAACAAAGGATTTGTTGGTTCACAATAGCCTTTTCCATTAACTAATCTAATTGCCTTTTTCTGCAGTTTAACTAAAGAGTCCATAAAAGTTTTCCCTGCATTCCCCCAAATCTCTGTACAGTATGAGAAGTAAGGCATAACCAAAGTAGAATAGATCAAATACAGCCCTTTTGTATTCAGTGCATCTCGTGTTTTATACAATATACCAATAGATTTGGAGACTTTGGTTTTAATATAATCAATATGTGATTTCCATGACAATTTATCATCTATGATAACTCCTAAAAATTTTGTATCATAAACACGTTGAATTTCTATGTCATTTAAATATAATTTTGCACTCTGTATGTTTCTATTGCCAGAAAATATCATAAATTTAGTTTTATTTACATTAAGCGATAACTTGTTGTAGTCAAACCATTTTTGATCAAGACAAATTCTCTTTCCATGACCTTCATTAGCTCATCAATGTCATTCCCACTGCAAAAGAAGGTTGTATCATCAGCAAACATAACTAAATTTAAAACTGTTGATACTGCGAAAATGTCATTAACATAAAGTGTGAATAATTTTGGTCCCAGAATCGAACCTTGTGGTACTCCGCATAACACATTGGCAAATTGAGAATCTACATTATTGACTGATGTATATTGAACTCTATTATCTAGGTAACTGTGCAACCATTGTGTGGCTTTACCTCGTAGGCCATAGTTTTCACATTTTTTTAGTAAAAGAGAATGGTCAATTGTGTCAAATGCCTTACTCAGATCAACAAAAACACCCAATGTATTCAATTTTTGATCCACTGCAGTTGCAACATGCTCAACAAAATCTATCACTGCTAGAGCTGTTGAACAGTTGCTCCTGAATCCATACTGATGTATGTTTAATAAATCATACTTATTGATAAAAATGTCAAGTCTAATTGCAAAAAGTTTTTCCAAAATTTTAGAGAACTGCGGAAGAAGTGAAATTGGTCTATAATTAGATACGTGTTACATTGCATTGCAGGATTACTCAAACATGCAGGAATCATTCTTGCAGATGTTTGGCACGACGTGTTTTGTGTAAAGAGCAAGTCCTGCTGAGTCCATCCATGCCCCTGAGAAGTGCCCCAGGCCGGACCAAAGTGTTTAAAATCGAGTCAGAAAGTTGCCTGGTTTTCTCTGGTTCTGTGGATGTCAGGGGGCGACCCTCCGCGGAACCTAGCCGGGGATGAGAGCTTCTCCCCGGGCTTGAGAGTGAGCAATGAGCCCCCTACCAGAAAACAACTTCCCGGTCTAAAATCAAAGATCATGTTTTGGCGACTGTTGGCTGTTTGGATTGTGTTTGTGTGAATGTTCTTTTACATCGTTACGCCCCAAAGAGACTTGAAAAGACGCTGTGTTGCTCCTCTCTACCGACAGAGACTGGGTTCAGTGAATCAGTGGGTACACAAGAAAAAAAAAACAGTTGTCAATGAAGACGGTTGGTCCTTGTTGCATCCTTTGCCATTTTATTGATATGAATAACTTGCAAACTTGTCAATGCCGGTGTTATCATAGGCTGCATGGATTCACGATAAGGTCATCTGGAGTCCTAGCACAATACCGCCACCTCCTGACGCGGCGTAAGAACTAAAGCATTTTCGGTCTATTTGTGTTTCCATGTAAAGCAAGATTAGCTCGCCATGACACCAGATAAACTATGAGCACAAAACGTTACAATTGTGCCGGTTTTCTGTGGAACGTTGTCTTGTAAACTAGGCCTGAAACAAATGTTATAATGTGGTACATCAACATGTCTTGTATCATTGGCAGATCTTTTGAAACAAGAACACTTCTACTGAAACAATCTGAAACAAGTGAAAGAATCTCAGTCCACAAAGGAAGCATATCTTGGTCAGTGAAAATGTCAGAAAATTAAGATAAAGATTCCGATTTAAGACTTTTGGACTCATCTAGAAATATAGTTTTTGCCGTGTACAGAGCGTATTTTTACTTTGCAGTTCAAAGTGTGTTTTTACAAAGACTCTTGACTCTCTGTAAATGTCTTTGCTGTGTTCACGTTTAGTTGGAGAAAAGCCAAGGTTGAATCCTGCGCAACGGAGACATCTAGTGGCCGAGCTCTGTAACACTGAACATAACTGAACACAGGCTGAACTTACGCAAAGTAGATACACAACATCAAGCATCTCCATGGAGACGAGGGCAGGTGGTGGACCCTTCAGCAGGAGCTTCTACCTCAGGGTTATGTGAATATGAGTGTGTCTTGTTGCTAAGCTCCACAATCTCTGCGTAACCTTTAACTGTGAAGCTCATTATCTGCCGCGGTGAGGTGCGTTTGGATGTTTTAGGCTAGAGTTTTAGGATTTTGAGAATACATAACCACATATTGTTTGGATCATTCCTAATTGAGATTATGTCGTGTGTTCTGCAGGACTGGGCCATCTGGAAAAAAATACATATACAGTACAAAACATACAAGCATAAATAATCTCAGGGAAGTCTATCTTTGAACAGTTTTTTCTGAACAGCTTTTCCGTGTCGTCAGCAAAAAATCATGATGTTACTCATGATGTGACTGATTCATGATTGGTTGTTATGTGAAATCCCTCCACATCTTTATTTTCTTTATTTGGACATGGACTATTTGAACCACTAGAGCAGGGGTCTCGAACTCAAATGGAGCTGGGGCCGCATTGATCGGGGGTAAATGGGTCGAGGGCCGCATTTAAAATTTTGGCCTGGCTCTTATATGTTCAATATAAATAAAATGATTACGTTGTACCTCCAATATCGAGCCTACAATATAATAACAGTATTATATATAATGCATTTTACAATACTCTCTCCTATGTAATGAAAAAAGTAAATAAAAGTGTTTAACCAGGGTCACATTGTCCTCTCCAGGAAATTTTGACCAAATTGCTGGCAATTTACGGTTTTCTGGTGCATTTTCAAGTCACATTTCAACATTAAAAGTCTTTATATATCCATAGATTCATTTTCCAGTCTGGTCTGTGTGTCTCTTGTGCTCGTCACACTTTCAGTCTGTTTCACAAACACTACAGAAGTGAGCCTTTGTCAGGACGTCTCAGCACACGTTTGTATTGATGACGATTAGCTACTGATGAAGCCACGTGTGTTTTCTCGTGCGTGTCGCCGCGGTTACGCTCGCGGTGCCGGTTTGCATTGCTAAACATCTTTTTTCAGCAGGAGTTCATGCACGTTTCTCCGCGGATATTAGATCAAATTGCGTCAAATAAAAAGTGGTGTGGAGCTTGACACGTGAGGCACTTCATTATGATATCGAACTAAGTCAGAGAAGCTCACCTGTCTGCATAAAAGAAAGAATCAACATCTGTGCCTTTCTGTTGTAAAAGAGCAGCTGCTCACGCTGTGACAGTCTCTCCTCTCGTGTCTGAAGCTTCTGCTCTCATCATCCTTCTGTCCTCTGTCCGATTCTTTGTTGTGGAGAGTTTAAAAGTGAGTCTTGAGTTCTTCTCTCTGCCGTGTTATGTTGTGCTGCTGCTGCTGGTGCTGCACGGGGAAGCGGGGAGGGGCAGAGGCTGCGCTACGCTGCAGTGCATTGTGGGACCTGTAGTTCAAATTGTTACGGGCGGGCCACTGACCTACGGTGTGGGCCGCTGACTTATATGGTGCGGGCCGCATTCAATGTTAATTTGAAATCATCCTGGGGGCCGCAAAAAATCATCTCGGGGGCCGCATTTGGCCCCCGGGCCGCGAGTCTGAGACCCCTGCACTAGAGAGACAGTTGACTTCTGTGTGAGTGTATTTCGTGAGTTTGGAGAAAAGCAACATATTATTGCAACAAATGATCCACAGGAGAAAAAAAAACATGATTGGACTTCCCAATATCAGAGCGTTCATGAAAGCAGCAGTAAAACACATGTGAAGCAGTGAACAGTGAACAAACATTTGCATAACTTCATCTTGATTTTCTTTGTCTATTCGTGAAAAAAACATGTGAAAACTCTCATACAGGTCTATTTTGCCCTTTGTCTTAGCCTTGGTCTTAATTATTCCTCTGTTGGCCACTAGTGGCTCTCTCCAGGCTCTATACTCTGTCAGTGTAGAAGGTGCAGCTTCAGCCAGATGTGGGGGTGCAATTTCCTTCAGTGAACCTTAAAGTTGTTAAAGTCTGTCATATGAATAGACTTTCACCAAATAGATTTCTATTATTACACTTTTTTCCCAAACTGAAGCTGCTGCTACAGTTCACTCTTAATGCAGCTGCTCACTTGTCACAGACTTGACACATCTCAGCTTCACTGAAGGAAATTGCACCCCCACATCTGTCTACACTGACAGAGTATAGCGCCTGGAGAGAGCCCCTAGTGGCCAACAGAGGAATAATTAAGACCAAGGCAAAATAGACCTGTAAGTTTTAACTTTTTGCCTTTTCTAGTTGGTAAAAGGTTGATAAAGAAAATAATTTTAGGGAAGTTAGGTGTAAAGTTGTACTGATGTAAACTCATTTAGTCTGCATTAAGGTTTCAAATGTGTTTTGAAGCAGAACTCTCGGTGTGATAGAAAACTAAATCCCTGTCAGTTTGTATCAGTCTCTGCTTTAATCTCAAAAGGTACTAGTTTCTTCAGGGCTCAGGGCAGGAAAGGGCCCTCATAAGTTATCTTGGTCAGTGAGATGCATCGCTCCTCTAAATTATTCGAGTTCTATCACTCTGAGGAAATGTAGAAAATAGATTTTGGACGGAAATAAAGAGGAATAGTGAATATAAGAGCCATAACAGCAACAACAACAACATCCTAATCATCGTTATCATCATCATCATCATCATCATCATCATCATCATCATCATCATTTTCAAAAGTTGTTTTATAAGGACCAGGCATCAGGGATACTGTAGTTGATCAGCTAATGTTTTATTTTGTTTTGGATTTTAAACACTAAATGTAAACACATATCGATTTGGCAATTTAATGTAATAATTATAATTAGCTTTTTTTTTTTTATCATTATTATTATTATTATTATTATTATTATTAATAATAATCCCATCCTTCCTTTGTCTTTTTCTCTACTTGAGCTGTCAATCTTCAGTATCCTTAACGCCTCCAGAGCAGCAAGTAATTACTCATGACCAACTAATAACATAGTCGTAATTATAAGGAATACCACAAGGCAAACTTCCGAAACATATGGCCTCACCCTTGAGAAAGGACTTCCAAGTTATTTACAATTGGCGACCACAACTCTTGAAAAATATGTCCATAGTTGTTTTTTTCTAAGGTCAGTTTTTCCAAGGGTACTTGCAATTGGGAACATGTTGTTTCTGCTATTATTATTATTATTATTTATTTTTTATTATTATTATTATTATTTATTTATTTTATTTATTTTTTAACCATTTGCATTTAGGTATTTAATGTTGCTGTTGTTTCGTTGTTGTTGTTTTGTTTTGTTTGCTTGTTTTTTTTTTTTTTTTGTAGGGGAGGTGAGGGATGGGATGGGAGGGAAAAGATGGGAACAAAAAAAAGCTGAGACTACTGTGTTTTGTACATCTCATATGAAATGTAAGAAAGAAAAAGATGTTTAAAAAAAGAAATAAAGAGGAATATTAGTTGTGCAAAGATTAAACAGAAACAACAGTTAGAGATTATAATATTATAATCAAAGGTTTAAGTGAACAAACAGCCAGGGTTTGACACAAATCGTGGGTTCAAACACATTCCATTGTATTGTCGTCTTCATGCGACTGAAAGCACTCATTCTAAAATGTCTTGTTTTGTAGTCGGTTATTGGAATAATATTCTTTGATTTGATCTGGTAAAGCCTGAAAAACATCCAAATAGCAACACTTGGCGAATTATGTGTGGAATGTAGAAACTAAATCTGCATATTCTAAAAGCATCTAAAAAAGTCTAGGGGAGACCGAGGCAAATGTAACACGGGGCAAATGTAACAGAGGCTCCCATTCGCACGGAAACCAGAACCTTCAGCTCTGTACAGAACCTGCTCATTTCATCTCCACCTGCTGTTTGAGTGGAAAGAGATTTGAGATTTCACAGTTTTTTGAGCAGTAAAGTTCTACATCACATGAGCTCATGTTTTTGTTCTGGACACAGATGTGACTGAGACATGGTTGTCATTTTTATATAGTTAAATATAGGTTTTATGGTCTGTGTTTGGTAAGTTTTACAACAACAAATATAAATGCTAATGTGACCGAGCGCTAGGGCAGGCCTAGATTTACTTAGCTTACAAATTGTAAATTGTTGCCACAATGCCACCCCATTTACCTGGGGAAATATCTAGCCTAAAGGCTTACACAGGTTCGTACTGATCGGACAAGAGGCATAAAAATTTTAGACAGTTTATTTTAATAAATGCTATTATTATAATTTAAAACAAACAAAACAGAGACTTCTCATTCGTCCCTTTTCCACCCCAAGTCAATGAGATAGACAGTCATAGTCAGACCCACAGTTTTGCAGTCCTTGTATTACCATTGTCCTCATTGAGCTTCGTTGTGAAGGAGTCCTTACTTCAAAAGAGTGCAAACGGTTTCGCGGGGCCGACCGTGTAAACGGTCGCAATAGAAGTCCACCAACACCGTACACTAGCCAGCGAGGCATCCACTGGCCGCCTCTCCAGCGTAGGTGAGTCCATAGCCGGCCAAAACGGTAACCCCTAGAAGGGAGGGCGTGATGAGGAGGTCCGGAAACAACTGTGGCCTCCACAGAACACCAACCACGCACTACAGACAGTGGTTTTATTAGTTACACATACAGTTTACAAAATTAAAAATACACAGACAGGACAAGAAAATAAAAACTTACCAGGCTTTGACAGCGAGTCGTGCGCGCGCTTTACGCTAATGGGAGTTCCACTCCGAGCCGCAGCACGTACCAGGGCCTATGAACACGATCGGGTTAGCCATCTGCTCGCATATTACATTTTACTGGTTTGTAATGCGTTAGGCTACTCACCACGGGAGCATATTTTAGACTTCTATCACCGGTGCTTGACGCCATTCTCGATGATTTCTAAATGCAACCCAGCAGCCATGCTGCACGCTACTACTACCAGAGTTGATTTCCGGATACGCGGGTGACGTCAAAGGTGGGAGAGGTCAGCCCAGGTGAAAGGCCTCCCTTTTTATAGGGCCTGGTCTAACCCCGATTGGCCACATAGAGGCGCCTAAAGCCCGACCCACTACACTAACATTGAAAAAAATCCCTTCAAACATGGCCGTCCTCATCTGGGGCAAATGTAACAACGTTTTGGCCCCTCGGCCATTTAGATTTATGTTTTTTCAACCTGGAGAGACTCAAACAGACAAAAAGCAAATTATGAGAAGACTTTATTGCAATAAGGTTTTGGCGCTCAGACCCTGGCGAAGACCTCCGTGCTGACCAGCGAATTGGAGTGGATGTGCGAATAGAAGAGGTCTTTCCCCCCGGGCCTGCGACCTGGTGGTGGTCCTAGAACTGGACAGGGATGAACTACTAGGTGAGAGGAGGAGAAGGGGTGGAGGTGGGGCGTGCCGAGCTGAGTAGCAGAAGCGCAGCTGCAAGCGAGGGATTTTAAATGGTTAGCTGCGGAGGGGAGCTGAAGGAGGAGCTGGAGGTGAGATGAGACAGGACGATGAAGCTGCAGGTAAGTCTCCCATGTTGAACATCCGCTTAAGCTCCATTTGTCCAAAAAAGTTTGTGTATGATTTGTTTGACTGATTTTTATCAGAGCCTTAATATTTTTTTCAGAATAAATCTCATTTTAGTTCGAGAAAGACATAAGTAAAGTTAGAGCAGACTGTATTTTTTTTTTCCACAGCTGTTTTGTGTTTCATTCTAATAAGATTACAGAGTTAAGGTTATTTAAATGTGAACAACCTTCAGTCTGTCAAATGTTTTATCTTTAATAAAGAAAATAAAAATATTATTGTTGTAATTTCATGTGTTACATTTGTCCTCATGTTGTGGGGCAAATGTAACACTTGACTTTCTTGTCTTGAAATGATAACAACTTCAAAATAAATCGCTCTAGTGAATCCAAACCTGTTCACATGTCAAGCCAAGATCTGCAGCTTTCATTTCATAAGCAGGACTTCAACTAAGACTAAGCTGATACGTCAAATTTGAAAAAAAAAAGTGTTACAATTGCCCCCGGTCTCCCCTACGCTAAATATTTTATTACATTTAATCACACAAGATTATGCATTAGGGGCCTATCAACAATGTTTGCAGCTTGGGCCCAGAATTTGGTAGTACGCTCCTCATTAAAAAAATTTATTTAGTTTTTTTTTTTTTTTTTTTTTTCCACACAAAATTCTGCATATTTAGGCTGCATTCTTCACTTTGTCTAAAAGCACTCTGCCTCACCTTGTGATGTAAATAAGAGGTAACACGGAGTTCTCTGCTGTGTTTTTAAACCCCACATAACACAACACAACCTTTTCTTCTCTCAAATTTGAAACAACAGCTAACATTTCAGCCTTATTTAAACAGCTTCCCTTCTCATTGACACGGGCCCTTTAAACAGTCCTGTCCCGGTCCACATTCCGGTGCAGCAGAGAGCGCTCGCGCCCCTCTGTCACCGCCCCGCAGCCCGGCGAGGACGCGTCAGAGCGCACGGGACTGGGCTGCTGTTTCCGCCGTGTGTCTGCGGAGAGAGAGAGAGGAGTCCTCGGAGCTGGCACAACTTTCCCCCCCGGGCCGGCCTGTGTGCTTGTGTGTGTGTGTGTGACCATGGCCGCTCAGGATACCCCCTCCTCCGCCGCGGACCTGTCTGCGCCCGTGCTGGACCTGGACGAAGACGACGATCTGGAAGTGTTTTCAAAGGTACGGAAAGCAAGAAAAGTACCGAAAAGTTTGTGTGTGTGCGCGCGCTACGTGGACGCGTCCAAACTCTGCACAGTGGAGTTGGTTTGTTTCGTGAGGGGGAAAAAAAAAAGTTGTTTAGAAGTGTTTTTGTTCAAGTTTACGCTGCGTATTCGTCTGGACAGTGGACACTCCCTCGTTTAGTGAAAATATGGACATGTGACCGCTACAGACAAGTAGGAAGTGTTGCAGGCTGATGGACAGGCTCGATTCTAATCTGGAAGAAGATACTTTAAATACTTCAAGTCACTGAGACAAGCAGAGATTTAGTAAAAGAAGTTGCAGACATAGAGACAGTCGTGGCATTTACGTTAACAGCGGAAAAAACTGACTACTATTGTGGTTAAAGTGACATTGTGGAACATTATGCAGCACCTATAACACTGACATAACACTATTTGATGTATTTGTCCCATTAGCCATTACTGACATCTGTTTCTTGTACAAAAGCCAATACTGGAATCGAATATCTGTGCCAGTCTATAGGTAAGCCCATCGGTCCCACGGTAACGATACGGCCAATATCAGGTTTGTGCTCTTAACTGGACAGCAGTGAGAGGATTTACTGGTTAATGTTGACGCAAAGTGCCACATAATGTTTGAAAAGTTAGTCTCATAAAGTTAAGCTGAAAAGTCAACCTAAAAATGAGCCACGAGACTTTTATTCAGTCTTAAAACGACATAGTGCACAGTCAAATAGTGCGAAATGTTTTAGCTATTGTATTGACCCTATTTTGTCCCGCCCACTTGGCTTGGAAATGCACTTCCTGTTTAGCTCCGTTAAGGTAGCTAACATGTTTGTTTGTCTGTCTTGTGGGGCAATTTTAATTAAATATAAAGAGAGTTAAAATAAACCCATCGACTGAAATCTACAGGCTAAATGCAGCTGAACAGGAAGTGCACGTCCTAGAAAAGTAGGCGGGACAAAATAGGGTCAGTACATTTTGCTTTCCAAATATTATTATATTTTTTGCAATTTCTGGTCATCGATAACGTCACTTTAGAACATAGTAGAAGTCTTCAAAGTAGTCATCTGGACAGTGTTTCCGAAGATCAAGACGTTTCGACTCTCATCCGAAAGTCATTTTCAATCAGATTGAAAATGACTTTCGGATGAGTGTCGAAACGTCTTGATCTTCGGAAACACTGTCCAGATGACTACTTTGAAGACTTCTACTATGGATCACTCCTGGATGAATGAGGGACTACACCGTCTTGTCACTTTAGAACGTTCTCAGATTTACAGACAAACTATTATATATGTAACCGATGCCCACGTAAACCCACATGAGGTACCAGGTTGGTGAAGTGTGGTAGTGGGGGGATAAACTCACTCCCTCTAGTATAAGAACCCACAAACTAACTGGGCCAAGAGGAGTGTTCCCTTTGGCTCAATGCGTTTGTCGCGGCGGTCGACCCGGGTTCAACTCCCGTTCAGGGCATGTGCAAGACCATACCGGTCACATAAAGTTTATGTTGAAAAACATGTAAATTACACAATTTTCACTGCTCAATCTCATCATTGTTTTTTGAAACTGTTTTGAAACTTATGTAAAGTAGGATTGTATTGAAAATTGCATACTAATTAATACTGCGTAAAGTTAGTATCAAGTCTAGGTTCTATAAAAGGATTATTTGTTTATCAACACTGCGGATGAGCACGCACCTGGAATGCAGAAAGCTGCCGCTGATTGACACTAACTGCAGCAACACTAGCTAGGGCTGTTGTCGGCTAACTACAAGAGTTTATCACTGTGTGAAAACAAAAGTTCTGCTGCTAATTCAACAATTGTGAATGAAATTTGACCCTACGACCCTTAAACGTTACATTCAGGTGGAAAAACAGCGATAAAAACACTGTCTCAAGAAGAGCTGTGCAATATATCGAATTTTAGATAATATCGTGAATGTTGTTTTGGAGATATGCAATTAAAAGCAAAAACAACAATATTAAAAACACAACTGAAAGAGTGGATCCTGCACTTTAGTAAGTAAGTAACATTTATTTAACATCTACTAACACAAACTTATATTATATAGCTATTACGCTAAAAAGTGCTTGAATTATATCATCATTTTTATTCCTGACTGTGGAGAAAAATTGATTGAAAAACTGAGAAACCCTGAGTCAGTCCAACAAATAGGTTAAGGTTAAGGTTAAGGTAAGGTTAAGGTACACTTTATTGTCCCCGTAGGGAAATTTGTCCTCTGCATTTGACCCATCCTTCAATGCCTCTGGGGCATCTCCTCAGGAGCCGTGATCGCCGCAGTGCAGCGCTCAGGGACCCATCTCCAGTTGATTTTGCTAGGCTTGGTCAGGACTACCGTAGCTGGAGGATATTACCCTAACATGCATGTTATTGGTTGGTGGGGGAAACCCACCCAGACACGGGAAGAAACATGCAAACTCCACACAGAAAGGCCCGGGCCCGTGCGGGAATCGAACCTGCAAACTTCTTGCTGTGAGGCAAGAGCGCTATCCGCTCAGCCACCGTGCCGCTAATAAATATCTATTCAAGCATGTCTTATTTAGGTACTTATTAGTAACTAATAGGAATCAAGAGTAAATTAAATGACTTTTTGAGTGTAAGATTTGTCATAAAAACATTTTATGTTTGTTTCATTAATCATAATTTTAAAAAGTTAAAATAAAGAACAAAATCACAAATTAAAGACATTTTTGGACATTTGTGTAAATGTGTGTAGACGTAGATCGTGTGTAAACCTGAACTAATTAACTTAATAACAGATATTTCAGCACATTTTTGTTGGATTGACTTAATATCGTTTGAATATCGTCATCGAGATATGTAAAAAAAATATCAAGATAATAATTTTTGTCATGATCGCACAGCCCTAGTCTCAAGCTTGCCTGGAGAATCCAGCCTCACCGCTGCACCAGCGGATGAGTCTGGTCGCCCCCCGAGTCAACTGGATTTCTAGGGCGGAACAAAGCTCACCTAACAGACAGCGGAGGGAACCAATCAGAGAAGAGCATAAAGGCTTCTAGTGCCGTAAGCTGTTGGGATTTCTCTCGCGCTGTCATTCCCCTTACCGGCTCGAGCCGACTGCACTGCCTTGACCATCTTGAACACGACTATTGACGCGATGTCTTTTTGGTAAATTAAAACGGCATTTACCGGTGAATGGAACAAACTCTCGGTTTTCCGGTGCGCCATGTTGTTTATCCTTCCGCCGCGCTGCCTAGATCCATGCGCGCTGCGCACAGCATGGGACGTTGTTAGCAAAAACCACGTGACTGAAATAAACGATTTTCATTGCACGGTACGATCTGGATTTCGAAGGAAACGCCCTTGGAGGGGGTGGCGACCAGACTGACATTTTCTCTGTGTAAAAATACAGAGAAATGTCATTCTGGACCCCCTTCTAACCCTCCCATGCAAGTCTCAAGCACCATAAGCCAGATGTTTGTTAGACCAGTTCAGACCTGATCCAAATCAGCTGCTCTCGTCCTGTTTTGTTGTTTTTAATCAATGAAGTTTCACCAACTAGATGGAGGTGGGTGATTAGTTTTTATGACTAAATTAGTTGCTGATTGTTTCAATAATCGATTAGTTGTGATTAATCGATTAACTTGTTGCAGCTTACAAGAATAACTGGTCCATCTATACTTCCTTCAATATATTCTAATGTAAACAAATGTGTTTTAGTGTGTGCTCGAACTAGCATTCATCTCTTTTTGCCGATCAAAATCTGTGTACACGTTTTAGAATTCCTTGAAACACATTGCATGATGAGTCTCCAGAGTTTTTTTTCTGTCCCGGCTTCGGTGCTCACACTTCACACAGTTCTACAGTATGAGCGCTAATAATCAGGACTGTGTGTGAAGACCTGACTTCTTTCTAACATTGTTCCTCATCAAAACAAAACCGCAGTTGTGTTCAGCTTCATGAACACTTGTTGTAAATCTCTTCCTCTTTGTGCTTTTTCTGTGCTCATAAATCACCACCAGACTCATCCAACCACATTCATATTATCAGAGAGAGATGTGTGTCCTTCTTCGGATCACTGTGATTCTTTCCAATCCAATCCAACTTTAAAAACAAGACAAGTTTCCAAAGTGCTGCACATAATCGCAAAATATACAAGTCAGCAAAAGAATATAAAATAAAATTAATGTATCAAAAAAGACATTTAATAAAAATCAATAAATAAAAACTGTTCAACTTGAAAAATAAATTAATAAATAAACAAGTAAAAAAAAAAAGTGTTAAAAGCCCAGTGAATAAAAGTGAGTCTCTTAAGACAAGACTTAAAACACTCCACAGTGGGAGCTGATCGAACATGGAGGGGCAGAGCGTTCCGGGTTTTAAATCTCGTCTTAGGCACCACAAGCTGGAGCTGGCCCTCGGACCTCAGAGCACGCGCAGGAGAGTAGATATGGATGGGGTCCGAGATGTAAGATGGTGCCAGTCCATTCAAAGCTTTAAAAACTTACAATAACATTTTAAAATCAATTCTAAAAATAACAGGAAGCCAGTGCAATGACAAGGATTTGTGTGATGTGGTCAGCCTGTTAAGAACCGGGCTGCGGAGTTTTGAACTAACTGCAAGCGATAAAGTGCATTTTGATTGATTCCTTTGTAAAGAGCATTGCAGTAGTCTAGAGTCTAGACAACGCGTATATAACCTGCTCAAAATCTTCAAAAGATAAAAAAAGGTTTCACTTTGGGCAATCACAGTTGAGAGTGACACCAAGGTTGGTGGCTGAGGGATGGATTAATCCCTTGAGGGGACCTATGTCCATAAGGGGGCCAAACACTAAGATTTCGGTCTTGCCCTCATTAAAATTTAAAAAGTTATGAGCCAGTGGCATGTAAACTTGGCAGTCATCTGCATATAAATAATAAGAAATTCCATACTTTTTAAGAATCTGGCTAAAGTGGGGAATATAAAGTGTAAAAAGTACAAGTATGGAGCCCTGGGGGACTCCACAGTGAAGCGGCATGAGAGACGAGGTGGAGTCCCCTAGTCTAACACAAAAGATCTCCCTGACAGAGAACATCTGAACCAGGCCAAGGCACCAACACAATTTTCAAGACGATTTAACAGAGTTGCATGATCCACTTTGTCAAAAGCAGCAGTCAAGTCTAAAAGCACTGAAATGGAAGAACAGCCAGAATCAGTCATTAAAAGCAGGTCAGAGATACCAAAGTAGCACATAAGTATTTTGAAGGACATAAAATACTACATACATAATACAGAATGTTTGACATTTAACAATGTGTCTGTCAGGAAAACCAATGGTCTTCGCTTCCTCTGTGCTATTTCAGAAAACGTCTTTGTCCGATGGAAGACCTCTGCCCACCTCGCCCAGCTCCATGACCAACCAGTACCACCTGGACCAGGAGGAACCCGACGAGAACCTGAAGCAGAGAGACCTGTTTATCTCTGTGGACAACCCCGAGAGTCATGTGACCGCCATCGAGACCTTCATCATGTACAGAGTCTTGACCAGGGTAAGAGACACTGTCCAGGGAACTCCACATGGGCACAGGCCTGGGTCACATGTACAGAGTCTTGACCAGGGTAAGAGACACTGTCCAGCACCAGCACGCTCCACATGTGCACAGGCCTGAGGCACATGGGATTTAAGGTGTGGTAATTCCTGTCATCTTATGATTAAAGTATATTGGTAAAATTGCTCTGTATACAGCTTTGAGTATCTTTTAGCGAGCAGGAAAAAATGTCAGGAATGGAGTAAGCGCGACATCTACTGACTGTAAAGGAAATTGCGCAAAGCAGTCTTTGCTAATGCTGCAGAAATGGTCCAAGCGAGTCTGGATAAATTATACATTTCAAAACCGTCTGAGGCTCAGAGGGGAAAAAATTGCCATTTAATATGGATCATTTGTCTGATTAGCAGGGGTGTTGAAAAAAAAGATTCTTCAAAGAATTGTGATTCTACGTCAAAACGATTCTGGATTGATTCCAAATTCTCCAAAATTGATTTTAAATTAAGTCAGTGTTTCTGCTGCATCTGAGGTCTGCTGAGCTAAAATAACTCCTATAACATGATTTACATTGTCAGAAAACTGGTAAAAGTCTGTGTGTGAGTTTAAAGGGGACCTATTGTGTCATATTCACTTTTCTAAGTTTTTAACCTTGTTATAATGGCCTTCCTTCATCATTAGTTTACTCAAAGTTATATTTGATTTGGTTCATGCATGTTGAGTAATGAGTAATCTTGTATTGTTCTTCACCCATTCTCACCTACCACCTATCCCCTCCCACTTGTCTGTGTTTACTTGTTATAATTCAAAGATTAATACTCAAAGTGAAGCATACATAGTTCAAAACTGTCCCATAGCAACTTTCCAACAATAAAAAAATATTTTTTAAAAATCTGTTGCTTTTTACAGCTACATTTTAAAATGAAGGGGCGGGGCTTATCAGTTCTGCAGTTTTGAACAGGAAGTCAGTAGAGCTGTTCCTACTTTTAAGTTGTTTTAGATCAACTTTGTGTTTTACAATGAACAAAAGGCAAATTACTGATCTGCATTATGTTCTAGTTTCTTACTAAATATTAAAAAGAAACACAATAGGTCCCCTTTAAACACATATATATTAAACTCTTTGTGCCACAATTTCAATAAAACTTTGTGTTGGGACGGCCTCTTTCTCTCTGCGTGCAGGAGTGAGGGGAAGGGTGGCTGATGCTGATTTCAAACCATTGATAAATGTTATTTTTGACAAATACATAAGTGTAATAAATGCAAGATGTTAATAAATTAGCTCCATCAACATTTAGGGTAACCTAAGAACAAAATAAAAAATAGCTTTTAAAATAAATTGAGAATCATTTCAGAATCGAAAATTGGGAATCATTTTGAATTGAATCGTGACCCCAAGAATCGAACATAGAAGCAGCGTGTATGTCCGAAATTCTGAATCGAATGAATCCAACCTATTTTTCTGTCGCTTGAGGTATGCGTACAATAGAATACAGAGAAAAGCAGGCTTACATTCTATTCCAATGCAGAAGAGTCTGGAACCAAAGACGAAGCCACTAACTTCGTCGTCGTCCAAAATTAGGACGATCCAATCTCAAACAATCTCAACAAATGAATGGGTTTTAAAGCAGCATTCGTCCCTCGCTGCGTCCTCATTTTGACCAAACACGAGAGCGCAAGTTTGGTTGGAATACAGGTCTTTAAATCTGTAGGCTATATTTAAACTGTGGTTACCGCTACTTTACCAACGTCATTTTTGTCGCTTGCAGTGTGTCGGGGTTCTAATATTGATGTTTAGAAGATCTTTTTTGACTTTACAGCTCATCTAAATGTTCTTTAATCATGCCCTGATGTCCCTTTCTCTTTCCGCAGACCACTCGACCTGACTTTGACTCCAGCGAGGTGGAGGTGATGAGGAGGTACCAGGAGTTCTCATGGCTCCGGAGCAAACTGGAGGAGAGCCACCCCACACTCATCATCCCGGTGAGTCAGTTTTCAAAGAAGTACAATATGTCACTTTTCTAGTAGAGAGCCTTTGATTATATTGGTTTTTACAAACATGTTAGCTTCTGTCTGAGAGCTGTGTGTGTGCTCCAGCCTCTGCCGGAGAAGTTTGTGGTGAAGGGAATGGTGGAGCGCTTCAGTGAGGACTTCATCGAGACCAGGAAGAGGGCTCTCCACAGGTTCCTCCAGAAGATCTCCGTGCACCCGGTCCTGTCCCACAGCCCACACCTCAAGGCTTTCCTCACCGCTCAGGTACACACCAGACTGATATGTGTATCACTCTGAATTTCTTTCTGATGGGGTGTGCAGCAGAAAGTGATCGATGATCTCTCTATAGCAAGAGTGTCAAACAGAGCCGGGGCTAAATGTATCAGTCAGTGTTGGCTGAGAGCTGCATTTCAAAACATAGATCTACTCAAGTATGTGTCCATGTTTGTATTGAATTACATTACATTATCTTGAAATGTACTGTATTGTGCAGAGTGTCAGTATTTCCATAGGCTGATTATCTATTCTGGTCTATGTGGCTCCTCTTTTGCACTTCATACACAGGACAGAGCTGGGATGCAGTGTATTATGGGACCTGTAATTCAAATTGTTACAAGCCTTTATTTGCAGGCCACTATAAATAAAAATCAGAAATCCTGGGGACCACATGAACATCATGACATTTAATTTCAGAGCCTCCACACAGAAGTAGCTGAGAAGAATTTTTTTGTTTGTTTGTTTTTTTTTTTTTGTTAAATACAGTCGAGAGAAAAGCACAAACACTTTTCAAATCAAGTCAAATTTTGTTTATAAAGCACTTTTCATACATTAAATGTAACACAAAGTTCCTAACGGTGCATTAAAAACAATCCCACCAAACAGCCAGATACAATCACTTCAACAGACACGACCAAACAACGCACACAAACACACATACTAAAATACAATTTGATTTCAGTAAAATATGCTTAGGTGCATTAGGCTGGGTAGAGATGAACCAACAGAGGAGTTGTCTGCACCAGGAGCAGAGCCACCTGCAGCCACAGGACACCAGCCCAAGGCCTAGAGAAGAGATGAACCTAAGACCAAACCTCCAGAGCCCAAGAGCCAGAGTCCAGCAGCCACAGCCGACCTCAGCTCCTGGTGCAGAAGTTCTCAAGTTAAAAATGAACAAATCTCTGAGTGCAGGTTTTTCAAAAGTCAATATAATGTGTAACTGTTGCTGTGAGTTTTGGTCAGTTGAAATCATACTTTTTAGCTTACTTTTTAGTCCCATTTTTGTTCGACCAAGAAACTACTGCTCTACTCTCCACATCTCTTCAATTCCGTTTTTAACACCATATTTCCTAGCCATAAGTCAGCTTTGCGAGTAACGTAGACCTGCTTTTATTTTTTTTCTGTCTATGTGTGTGTTTTAGGACCTGACCCCTCACAAGAAGCAGGGCCCGGGCTTGTTCAGTCGGATGGGGGACACGGTGCGCTCCATGGCCCAGTCAGTGAGGGGCTCCAGGGGACGACCACAGGAGTTCTGCACTCTCCAGGACTACGTGGACCGCTTCAGCACCAACATCAGCTCTGTGGACAAGGTGACACAGAGGATCATCCGAGAGCAGAGAGGTGCACACAACACACCCTCACAGGCCCAGGCTATAGGCAGTATTCTCAAGGTCGGACTGATGACATGGCGTGACGTTTTGTTTGGTTTGCTGACGATGCGAAAGGGAAAACATGAACTAGCTGTACATACTGTAGGAATGCTTGGCAGGACAGTCTTGGTTGAGTCACACCAGGCTCACACTGCATCCAGTCTGTACTAAGGAGACTTTCCGTTTCTTGAAAAGTAATGAGAGGCTCTCACACAGCGATCCGTCCGGTTCGACAGGCGTGTGGCTGTGCTCCGGTCATCCGGAGTGCTTTTTAGTGAAGTTGTGAAAACTAGACACGACAAACAGGAAACCAAGTGAGCGCGGGTGAAGTGAATTCTGTGGTTTTCAAGATAAAATCATTACTCGACCACTACTAATACAAATATGTCAAAAATCTGGACATATACAGTACGTGACTATATAGGAAGTAAATCAACGTTTTGTGCTTATCTATTGTGCAGCGAAAAATCAAACAGAAAATGAACTGATGTAAAATAAGCTCGAAACACGGCACAAGTGTTCTTTGTTTATACCATGGATCTATAGACGTGCTCAGTGATTGTGTGAAGTCCCAAGTTGAGCGTGAATCCCCGTGAACTCGTGGGGTCCGTACATTCATTCATTCATTCATTCATTCATTTTCTACCGCTTAATCCCGTTAGGGGTCGCGGGTGACTGGAGCCTATCCCAGTGACTTTGGGCCTTAGGCGGGGGAAACACCCTGGACAGTGGCCAACTTGCCGCAGAGTTAGACAGACAACCATTCATTCTCTCATTCACTCACTAAGGGAAATTTACAGTGATGCCCAATTAACCTAAACATGCATGTTTTTGGAGGTGGGAGGAAACCGGAGAACCCGGAGAAAACCCACGGTGACACGGGGAGAACATGCAAACTCCACCCAGAGAGATCGTGAGATGAGGGGGGGGGGGGGTCCGTACATACGCATGTATAACGGGGCCGGCTTTAGCCATAGACAAGGGTGGGCAGTGCCCACCCAGACGGATGGTCTGCCCACCCAATCGCCCTCTGCCGCCGGGCCGCAACGCATATCAGATTGGTCAGCGACAAACCGGTCTGTCCGCCGTTCAGGCGCGTGAGTGAGGAGCGTCAACACAACACGCATGGCATTGTTCGACTGCAGTCCAAACTTTTATCATGTGTATTTTTACTTTCTCACACTGCTGGTGTAAATATGACTATCAGTCCTTATTCATGTCATTCATAAAAGTGCCAATCTAGGCTGTAAAATGTCAGGCCAGCGCGTCATTGCGCACGGTGTAAAGGCCGATTTGGGTTAAATAAACGCCACAGGAATCGTCCTCTTTATACGCATATACACGCAGAGGGCAGAGGAGTGTGTGTGTAGGCGTGTGTGTGTGTACCGTGAGTGTCACTCCCCGCACTGAAGTCCAGACCTCGTCTCTCCTGACGCTGCCTCGATTGGCTCTTCGCGTTGGGTTATGTCCGCATTATTCCGTGGCTCAAATAGGAAAACTTTTCAAGCGCGCGCAACGTGATAGAAAAACAAAGACCAGCACAACAGCACGTTCATTTATTTCTTCGCGTTCGCTTCACTTCAGTCCGTGCGCGCTCACGATCCACGTGCGTGTGGTGAGCGTTGCGCTTTGAGTTCGTTTCGAACTTCTGAGACGCTATCCGTGACATCCGTGACTTAAAGCAAGGCGCCCGCTTCTCCAAACTCTTAATCCACGGCTCAGTTTTACACGCAGAGGCTGGAATCGGTGCCTGGCGGTGTGGATGGTTCAGCGTGGACGGGCCAGGTCTTGACCCGCCCCCAGTGCGGAGTAGCGAGGGACGCGCGCACATGGGAAACTTATGTGTCAAGCTATATTTTTTAAGCACTCACGTCAAGTCAAAAGACACATTACACTGAAATGACGAATCTTGTTTTATCTCTTTGGTATTATATTAGGCTGCATTTAAAATTGCTAGCTACAATAGTGAAAGCAATAATAAAGCCTAAATGAAAACCTTCATTCATATCTGCAGATGTGAAATAATCACTAACCATAATCATAATAATAAAGTACTTTTCAAATGCAACCCATAAGCTTTCCAGCAATAAAATACATTTTATGCTACTATAAAATTATATAACCATAAAAGTACATGCATAGAAATAGTTCAAAAATCTTTAAGATATAAATAAAAACAAATTCATAGGCACCTTTAGACAGTCTTAAACCTTGATTTAAACATTTACCTGTAGTAACTTACCATGCATTTTACAGTTTTTCCTCAGTCTCTTTGACACATTTTTTTAAAACTTTATTTGGTTTAATCACTTGATTCCAACATTTATCAAACACTGAGGTGGTCTTATCATTTACAACATTTTTCATTTAGTCATACAGTTTTCAGATTTTTTCAGAACAGTTCACACAGCTCTCACTCACAAACTCACATGTTCAGTGTGATAAAGGACTTCTAAAATCCGTGAGCAGAAAGATCAACCAACATACAGTATAATGAACATCTACTGTAATCAAAAGACAATGCTGACAGAAAACAACTGTAAAATGCATCAAATAAACTAAATAATGTGGTGTTTGTTTAATGGTTTCAGTCACAGTGCAAATGTAAAGAGTTATAAATTACACAATCAAAGTTTTTTTTTTTATGTTTTTTTTTTTTTGTACATTTTGAATTTACTGTAGATAAAGCACAACTTATCAGATTCAGATTCATTGTGTAAAGTTGAATCCATGACTGACTGAACCTTTGTCATTTGTGTTGAGATCAGAACTAAGCTTGTGAGCTGTAAAGTCAATGATGAATAGAACACATGAAAAACCTGAAGAATGTGTGAGAGTTTTGATGCTAAAATGTACCTTAATACAAAATTTAGTTTTAAAAACTGAGCTCCGTTTAGTTTTGTTTGTGAGCTGTTTTGTAAATTGACTGGACAAGTGTGTCAAAGTCATTGAGAAAAACTGTTGTGTAAGTGCACAATCTTAAGTAATCCCACATCCAATTTACTTTTAAAATTTGTGTAAAAGAAGAATTTGTAATACCTACTGTTGTCTGTTTGATTGATACAGTTGCTTTTTCCACAAAAATTGGGACCGTGTTAATTTTATATTTGCCCACTCAAATTTCTGCTTGCCCACCCAAGCCCAGTGGGCTAGAACCGGCCCTGATGTATAATCCGGTCACAGTTTGAGTGACAACCGAGGCCGTGTGAGCTCAGTGTCATCTGACTGACGCTCCTAAATGCATCACAATCAGTAACACATGGCCTGAGCAGAAAACAGACTGTAGAATGCATCAAATATAAACTAAATATATAGTGTGGTGTTTGTTTAAATGGTTTGTCAGTCACACAGGTGCAAACTGTAAAGAGTTGGATAAAATATCAACACAAATCAGAAAGTTTTCCTAAATGTAGCTTAATTCATGTTTGTTTGTTTTTTCTTTGTACAAATATGTCTGAATTTACTGTAGATAAAAAAGCACAACTTATCCAGATTCAGATTCATTTGTGTAAAGTGTGAATCCCAATGACTGAACTGAACCTTTGGTCACTTTGTGTCTGAGATCAGAACTAAAGCTTGTGAGCTGTAAAGTCAAATGAATGAGAAAACACATGAAAACACCTGAAGAATGTGTGAGAGTTTGATGCTAAAAATGTACCTTAATACAAATTTAGTTTTAAAAAACTGAAGCTCCGTTAGTTTTGTTTGTGAGCTGTTTTGTAATTGACTGGACAAGTGTGTCAAAGTCATTGAGAAAAACTGTTGTGTAAGTGCACAATCTTAAGTAATCCCCACATCCAATTTACTTTTAAAATTTGTGTAAAAGAAGAATTTGTAATACCTACTGTTGTGCTGTTTGATTGATACAAGTTGCTTTTTCCACAAAAAATTGGGACCGTGTTAATTTTATATTTGCCCACTCAAAATTTCTGCTTGGCAGTCTGGGCTGGGGCCGTCCTTAATCTGGTATCTGGGTGCCCCTATCTGTCTTTTGGTAATGATAGAAAAATGGATATTAATATAATGAAAATAACTAAAACTCACCAAAATACAGGAAATTATTATTATTTCTTTTTTAACTTTTGGGGTAGAGCCCCAGACCCCTAAATTACACATCAAAACCTTGTTATATTGAAATATATTTGTATTTAAGGCCTTATGTGTTTGTGTGTAAATTTAAATAAAGGGGTTGCTTACTGGCCTCTGACCAGTTAGCCACCCATGTACAAAGCTTTCAGCCAGTCTTTGTTTTGTCCCAACAGGATACAGTTAAATAAGGGACATGCATTTCTTTTCAATTCTGCTTGAGTTGTTTGGAAGCCACAAAAAAGATGAATCTGTTTACCTTAATAAAATATTCAGACCTCAGAGTTTCTGTTCGTGAGGATGCAGGTTACATTGGCCTGTGTTCAGTGCACAATGGAGAGGGAGAAATGGTGAGACAGAGAGGACAGTTGCTGCTTTCCTAGCTCTGAAACTAACCATTCCATCCAAATGTGTTGCAGAGTACGTGGACGAGCTGCACCAGTACAGCCCCGCCTACAGCCAGTGGGCGGAGCTGGAGGAGGGCCTATCAGAGCCTCTGCAGGGCGTGTCCCGGAGTCTGGAGCTGTGCGCGCAGGAGACCGACGCGCAGGCGCAGGACCTGTCGGATGTGCTGGTGCCCGTGCTGCACGAGTATGTGCTGTGCGCCGACACGCTCAGGGTACGGAAAAGAAAAGCTTACGTCACACTATCCCAGCATGCACCGCGTATCTATGAGCCGTCAGTGATGATTACATTGAGTTCAACAGCCATGACTGTCAAACATTATTGGGGTTTTACAGAACATGGATTATTTTTGATGAAAAAAGAAGTATTTGTGCAGCTAAGTGAGTCAAACCTGTCATTATTAAGCTGCAGATGTATCGATTTGTATTTTAATCTGCAAAATTGTCTTAAAGCAATTCAGAATCTTTGTTCCTATTGTGTTTTATTGATTCTATGTTGAATTAGTTTGATAAATAAGCAGAGAGAATAGTGTGAGAAGGAAACAACAACAAATGTCAATGGTTTAATAAAAGCACAAACTGAAGTTAAGCCAAGTGAACCAATGTACAGTAGCACCAAAATGATTTTCAGGTGTTGAGAGAATGAGCTTCTGTCGTGTACAAAAGCTTCACATTAGATTTCACTTTTTCAAAATTATGGGTCTCATTTATAAAACTTCAATACATACACAATCAGGGAAGCGTCTGAATGAGATAAAACGGTGGAAAGTGAAGACAAGAGGCAGTTTTCTATTATTAACAATATGCTTTGCCATGAAATATAACTATTTTTGTAGGTTACCTGTTAACCTTTTATGTCACTGCAAAAAACTGTATTTAGACAGTATTTATTTTAGCAACTGATGGAAATATTGCCCTGTAGAATGTTGTGATGTAGGTGTGTGAACATATCTTTTTTTAGCTCAACTGTCACAACAAACAGGTTTAAAACATAGAATTTAAACAGCTGGTAGTTTATAAGTGTGTGTATTTATTTGTTCAATGATAAACAAAGTGTGTGCTGTGTTCCTCCTGCAGACTGTGCTGAGGCGCAGAGACAACATCCAGACAGACTTCGAGGTGAAAAATGAGGCTCTGGCCACAAAGAAAGTGGACCAAGACATGGTGAGTCTAAACCAGACCAGTGTTTCTGCTGCTGCCTCAGTGTGACAGGACTGATTAAAATGTTGTAACTGCCTTCTCTCATCATTAGCTTACTGTAAGTTTCATAAAAATTATTCATACATGTTTGAATCATCTTGTGTTGTCCTGCAGCTCAGAAAAGTCCTGTTCTCACCTACCAACTATCCCCACCCACTTGTCTCTATTTAATTGTGATGGTTACATAATTCAGATTCATTTCTAAAGCATGTATGGTTAAAATCAAAAAGCCACGTCCCCAAAAAATTAAATCTGCTTCTTGTTACATTAAAATTGTATAACGAAGCTTATCAGCACTAAAGCTTATCAGTTCAGCAGTTTTGTACAGGAAGTAAATGTACCTCTTTCTATTTCAAAGCTGTTTTACGCCAGTTTTATCCTTTTCAAAAGAAAAAATATAAATTACCGATTTACATATATTATAGTTTATTCCTAAATACGAAGAAATAAAGTAATAGGTCTTCTTTGAAGATTTCAGACCTCTGCAAGCCAGGGGTCTCAAAAAAGCGGCAAGATAATGTCATGTGGCCCCTTGGATGATTTTGGAAACATTTTGAAAGTCAGGCTTCCGTCAGTCTGCCCCAAGACAGCTGAGGCTACAACAGAAGCTTCCACTACCGAGTGTGAAGTAAATGAATAATGCAAAAAGCGTCTTATCGTGTCATGAAAAGTGCTATACAATGCATTCATATTTTTATTATTATTATAGCCGTTGGTATGGTTGGGCAATATCTGTTTTTCACTATCGTCATGTTGTCTTCCAATTATTTCGTGATACGGCTCAAACATGAGCTTTAGTCGGATTTTTCTGGTCATTTCACACACAATTATTTTAACGCTCATTCATTATAGAACATTGTTAGTTTTGTGAAATTTAATGTTAACAACTTTATTAATTCATCAAAACGTCACGCCTTTCTCTCTCCGCTCGCTCGCCTCTGCGCCGCAACACTGCCTCGTTCCACTTTATTTACACTTTTAAGATACACAACGCAGCGGAAATGTCTAAAAGCTGTGACGGTAAAAGCACTGGAGATATGTATCATCAACTATAAAACACAAATACACATTTAGGAAGTGACGGTGATGAGACGCACCGCGGCATCATGTCTGCTACGTCACAACCACACAAACAACTGCACGCTAACTATAAAGTTTTACATCACAACAACATTAGCACTGTCACATACGAACACGATGTTTTAATGAGGCTCTACACTGTCAGAAGTTCACATTTAAAACAGCCAGCACCATGATAAGTTAATGATTGATGCAGGACAAACACCTGAATAAGCCAAAATACACTCAAGGAAAAAAGAAACGCAACACTCAGTTTTTGGTGTTTTGGGGGGGCAAAATCATTTTATTTTTGACATCCTCCTGTTTCACATGAATCCTACATCCATTTCTGATCCTCAGACCAACTCTTGCGTTGTTTTCACACTTTCAAGTCTAATAACACAACCAAACAATAGAGCAACCCCAAACCATAAGTGACAGAGTTTCATCAGACTGTCAATAGTTCACATGACCCCGTTGGCTCCTGGACAGCGGTTATTCGTCGCCTCATGGATCAGCAGTAGTGTCTGAGTTGATCCTGTGAAATTGCCGCTCATTCTTCCACCAGTGCCGCCCTCAGCTGCTGCTCAGTTTCTCCTATAGTGTCCTGTAAACCCGATCTCAGCCATCTGCTCTGAAGCACTGGAAAATTTTTTCGTAACTGAACACAACTTAGGACCTCCTCTGCAAAGTCCAACGACGATGTGAGTGCACCATTCGACCTGAGCTCGGCGATGTTGGGGGCTAAAATTACTGATCCAACATATGGTTGATATGGTCGAATACCGTTAGCGTGGAGATGATTACGTATGGTTCTGGCCGTCGCTGGCCTGTGGTGTGTCCCAATGGTCTCGGCTGTGGACCTGGTGGCGGCTAAACCTGTCACTGAGATGTGCGGGGCGGATGGCGCGGTCTTGTACAGCGGTCGTTACACGGGGGCCACCAGTACGAGGGCGGTCGTTAGAGGAACCAGTGGCCTGGTATCGCTCCACAAGACGACTAATGGTAGAGCGGTGACTCCAAACACCCTGGAGACACAAGACAACACCGTCCAGCTTGGAGCAGCCGATAGCTCCATCCCTCTCTGGTTGGACAATCGTGGCATCGTGAAGAAGTGTGTTTTTGGCTTCATTCTGGTGCCTTTTATAGAGAAGACTTGAGCACAGTTAACCAGCGGTAAAAGTCAACTCTGAGTTTCAAACATGAGTTTGTGTGAATAAACGACCCTGTAATGCAGGGTTTTCTAAGGAATATTTGAAAATTAAAATGTTGCGTTTCTTTTTCCTTGAGTGTACTTACGCATTTATGGTATTATATTGTTTATGTGTAGCTGTTGCGTACGAACTAGTCTTGATGCTTATTGTGTTCGATAAAAGGAAAGCATGGAATTTGTCCAAGTCCTGATTCCAGCTCCATCCACATGTCCTGTACACTTCTGTCTGGATCCACGTTGTTAAAAAGTCTTCTTCATCTCTTTATTAGAGCCATGTTTGTTTTGATACAAACGTGGTGGCAGCGTAAGGATGAGTTACGTTGTGTTAAAACTGTGGTAGCGCTCATAGTATTTCTGCTTTTATGGACTTGTCAGTAATTCTAATTACAATAAGCTACTATGGAAAAAAAGTGGTTGAATCTGTGAAATGATCTAGAATGCATTTAAGAGAGTGCAATTATTTCCGGTAGCACTGATTCAAAACTTTGCACGTTCAGTGATTTCGTCAAAATGTTCCAATTTTGTGATAGACAATATTATCGTTTTATCGCCCAACACTAGCCGTTAGCTTTGTTATTGGTCGGATACAGTTTGATTTATGAACCATTTTTAGTCAGACATTTTAAGAATAAATAGCTACCCATAATTGTTTAAGTAAATGTAGCTGAGTAATACATTTCTCTGGACAGAACTAAGACAAATGAATCGCACCACTTACCTAGGCAGACATTTTAATCATCCACATCTCTCGAAAGCGATCAAATCCGTCCGAGCTTACAGTTGTGCCTCGCTCCCGTGTACCCGTCACTCACTCTCAGCCTTAATAACTCCCCCTCCTCAGCCAACAAAAGCTTCCCGACAGATTATCCAAACACGGTCCTACCCTCCCCTCCTCCTCCAGCTGCTCCCCTCTGGCCCTGCTCCACGGGAATCCCAGCGTCAATACTCCTCCCAGAGTAAACCTCAGCGCTAATCGCAGCTAATGAAAATTCCCATATCCTCGTCAGGCGCTCGGCGGATTCAAAATGTCAGGAGACGGAGCGCGCGGAATGAAAAGTTAGCCGAGTAAAGGACAGGGCTATATTTGGAGCGTTCAGGTGCGGATCATATGTGGATCTATAACCGGGTTTAATTAAGGAAAAGGCCTCTGGAACCATAATGCCGTCGCTTTTAATTAGCGCCGGGCTGGGGAGGAGAGGAGAGGGAGGAGGGAGAGGACAGCGTGCTTTGGGAACCTTTGGATAGACGAAGCAAGACTTAGTAAAGTAAAGCTCGCCGGTTAAAGTCGGATCTGCTGCAGGAGTTTGGCTTTGGAGTCTGTCATTTTCATCTGCTCTACTTTTTTGGCGAAAGAAAATTAGCCACTGCAATGAAATATTGTCTTTTGGATAAAAATGCAATGTTTGCATGGGTAAAACATTGAGGACGGACCTGTGTATTTTTATCTTTAAACCAATAAAACCAGTGTTACAGACGAGAAGGCAGCAGCACTATTCTACTTTCTGATGCAGATTCTACAGATTCAGCCTCTTTCATGGGGCAGAGATTATTTTTAATCCTCCAAACACTTCTCTGGGTCTTTGTGCTCACCCACTTCTCCCATCTGCTGGTGAATCTGTGAAACTGCATCATGTATTTGACTGTAAAACAGGCGTATCCAAACTTTTTTCTTTCATATTCTTTTGCTAGAAGGTGCAACATAAAGGATTCTGCAATGTGTCGAGGGCCAAGCCTAATCTTACGCTGCATCTAAAACGTTTATTACAAGTAGGATCGTGATTAAACTGTATTTTCTTAACGTGTTTTAGCAGAATAAATATGTATGTATATGTACTTTGGCAATCTTTTCAATCTAAAATGTAATCAGACATTCTTATCAAATCACAAAACTTCTCCGGGGGCCAAATTAAACCACTTTTAAGGGCCGAAATTAGCCCCCAGGCCCCACTTTGGGCACCATTGCTGTAGACAAACTCAGCACATGCATCAGAGAGTTCTCTATTGCCGTACAGAATAAAAGGTCAAGGACGGAAATATCTGTTCGAGGCAAGCTAGGGTTGGTCGCACAATGACGGATATTTTTGTCATTGAAAAAGTGTAACTTTTTAGACAAAAAACAAACTTGAATAATAACGTGTTTTTAATTTAAGGTGAGGTTAAGTTACCTGGCCAGCCATACGGATTCTCGTGATATTTGTGAATTCACAAAGATGACAGGAACTATCACATGACTCAAGAAAGCAAAGATGGCAGCTCCTGTGGTATTCTTGGTTCTGCTGCATTTGACTCTGAGTCTGTAGCAGAAACTTGTTTTATTCCACGTGCATAATAAATATGTGAATATGATTTGTTGCTGTGATTGGTTAAGCACGAACTAAAGTAGGTACTAGTCGCCCAATCAGCTTGAAGTATTTCATCAAAGTCACCTTTTCCCGAATGCTTTCAGTGGGGAGAGTTCCAGATGGATAATGTGGATGAACTCAAACTGAAGTTCAACCCAGATCCATCTGGAGTGAATCATGTTACAGGCAAAACTCTTTCTTTTCTTTCTAAGTAGTTAGACCTTGTTTAGTCCTGATTACGTAGACTTTGATTAGTCCTGGTTTAGTTCTGTTTTAGCCCTGGTTTAATTCTGCTGTAGGTCTCGTTTAGTTCTGCTTTAGACCTTGTTTAGACCTGCTTTAGTTTTGCTTAGACATCGCTTGGTCCTGGTTTAGTTCTGCTTTAGTCCTGGCTTAGTTTTGTTTTAGACCTTGTTTGGTCCTGCTTTACTCCTGGCATTTTATTTATACTAGTCTAGTTTTTGTTTTTTGATTATTGCACAGAGCTGTTTTTGTAATTGTATGGAGCAAATAAAAATCAAACATATGACAATGCCTTGGATATTTAGTGGAGCCCCACATTTTGTCCAAAGTGGTGATATATTGTGCAACAACTGCTCGACCCTTTGGCCATGACCCTCCAAAAAGTCTGGCTCTTCTGAAATTCTGTTGAGCTGCCCTGCTGTAGACCTATTGTAATCCTCTGCTGCCCCCAGGTGGTGTCTTTGTGTTGTACAGTTACAGGAGGAAGTGAGACACAAACTATGACTGGAGAGATGGTTTCTATTGTAACCTGTTTTAACAAATGTCCATCTATCAGTTGATTTAAAGGATTAAAAGGGTTGATAAAGTCGAGTGTGACGTAGCTCTAGATGTAAACAAGACAAAGATGGAATGAAAAGACCAAAAACAGCTGAGATGTTGCTCTTTTGTTTGGTTTTCGTGTTATTTCTGTGCAGTGTCTCATTTCAGTGAAAGAATTTGAAAAAGTCTCTTCTAAATCCTTCTTTGACAGTAATACGTAAATGATTGTGTCCTGATTATAGAATGATTCACAAATAAGACCTCACATTTCAATCCAATCCAACTTTATTTGTATAGCGCTAGTACACTTTATAAACAAGATCATTTCCAAAGTGCTCCCCATAAAAGCAAATGTACAAGTCAGCAAAAGCTAAAAACAAATAATAAAAATCAATTGGTTAGGGTTAACCCATTTAGTGCTTTAGGGACTTTGACCCAAAAACTCTGAACTACTAAAACGTACTTCAGGGTCTTTTTAGCTCCAGCTCTGGGGCAAGTACTTTTAGTCAGTGCAGGAACTTTTTTTGTGACATAAGCACATTTACAACACTAACGTTGTTGGAAACATGTTTTATACATTCTCACATTTAGACAAACTTTGCTTATGTTGGAGAAGAAAATAACATATAGCAATAGCTGCCGAAATGCATCTTTAGATTTGTAAATAGTAACTATTTTTAGGGATACCAGTGAATAATGAACCATGTTTCCACAGGCTCCAGTAAGGGCGGTACAGCTCTATGCTATTTCCACTTCTCAAAGCGGCCACTTTTGACCCTGTTTTTACCCTGGACCCTGGAGCAGACCTCACAGTGGTCCCCCTTTAAGCTCGATGATTGGACTAGAGCAGGACACGCGGGACACGTTTGTCCATCCCGCTCCTGTTCAAGATTACACAGAGGCGAAGGGCTGCGCTGCGCTGATATGAAGTAAAACTACACGACGCAGATCAAAACTTGACTAAACTCTGCATAAATCAGCTCTTGAGGTGTCACTAATCATCTGCAACAAGTATTGTGTCCATTTGAGTGTTCAACAATGCGCAATGTGACTTACCTGACGCACAGTCCCACACATCTCTTTCTGCTGAATCCAGTTTATTTTCCACGAACTCCACGTGTTATTTGTGTCTTCGTGCATTAAAAACAGTCCGTCATTCATTCTTTGGGAAACTTTTTCTCTGCGCTGCTTGTTGTTGATCTCGAGTCCTCATCGTCAATGAACAGCTAGCTTCTCCGCTTGTTACCTCTCTGGTTGCGATAAAACTTCCACATTTGCAATGAAAGCAAATGATTTGGTCCAAAAACTGTTGAATCCGCTGTTCAGTTTCTCTCTTTTTCGCTTTTGGAGCCATGGCCCGACGCACCTGGCGGTTTGTTTACAACAGCAGCGCGCAGACCCGCGGACCTGAAAGAAACACGTGTCGCCCGGCTATGACGTAAACCTTCGTTGACAGAAATGTTGAAATTAAATATTTATTCTACACGTTAATCAGCATCGGAAAACTTTGTAAGTGTTTGACATATTTTTCCTCCTACACAAATTATATTAAAACAAAATTATGTTCACACAATTTTCCACTTTTATATTTTTTGGACAAGCTCCAGGGAGCCACAAGGGGGGCGCCAAAGAGCCGCATGCGGCTCTAGAGCCGCGGGTTGCCGACCCCCGGACTAGAGAAAACACAAGCTCAGGCCAAAACCAGACAGAAAAGAGCAGATAGAAACATGAAATAATGTTCCTCACCAAACACTGACTTGACCCGGTGACAAACTGCTGCTTTTCCATTGATGAAAACTTTATCTGTAGACTAAACTAAGCAAATCCAGTGCATTAGCATCAGCGATTTCCTGTTTGCCAAGGCCAAACACTGTAAAAAAAATAAATAAATAAAATCCTGTATGTATTGTGTCAAACATAATCCAATAATCCAACCTCAATGCACCCAAATGTAACATTTATTGGTTATTTATTGGTTATTACTCATTGGTTTGAAGTCTGAACTCGTAGTTTAACAGCCCAATCACATTGCTGCAGGGGGTTGTTAGAAAAGATGATAGCAAGTAGCATCTGAATCAAGCAAAACAAAGATGGCAGCTCCTGTGAATGTACATGTTTCTGCTGCGTTTGATTCTGTTTTAGCAGAAACACGTGACTTTTTGAAAGAGAGTTGACCCTTGTTGGATACGTCATTATGATTCACTGCTGCGATTGGTTAAGAACAAACTATGGTAGACACTAGTTAAGTCACCCAATGAGCGCAAAGTATTCAATTAAACGTCCCACCTTTTCACGAACTTCTCATGAAGTTTATTAATTAAGCTTGTATCTATGCATTTACTTTTATTTCAACTATGACCTTGTTTTAACATAGTTTTCAAATAGATGGTCAACACACTCTATGTAGGTTTTATTCTAACTCGCTGGTCTTTCTAGTCTAACACGGCTGTGGTGTATGTGTGGTGCTGTTACAGGAGGAGGTGGAGGCTCTCTCAGACCGACTGGAGCAGGCGAACCAGGCTCTGAGGACAGACTGGAGGCACTGGAGGAGCAACCTGAGGTCCGACGTGAGGACGGCTCTGGTGTCTGCGGCCGACAGGAACCTGCAGTACTACGAGAAGGTATGACACTCACAGGAACCTGCAGTACTACGAGAAGGTATGACACTCACAAGAACCTGCAGTACTACGAAAAGGTACAATACTCACAGGAACCTGCAGTACTACGAGAAGGTATGACACTCACAGGAACCTGCAGTACTACGAGAAGGTATGACACTCACAGGAACCTGCAGTACTACGAGAAGGTATGACACTCACAGGAACCTGCAGTACTACGAGAAGGTACGATACTCACAGGAACCTGCAGTACTACGAGAAGGTATGACACTCACAGGAACCTGCAGTACTACGAGAAGGTATGACACTCACAGGAACCTGCAGTACTACGAGAAGGTACGATACTCACAGGAACCTGCAGTACTACGAGAAGGTATGACACTCACAGGAACCTGCAGTACTACGAGAAGGTATGACACTCACAGGAACCTGCAGTACTACGAGAAGGTATGACACTCACAGGAACCTGCAGTACTACAAAAAGGTACGATACTCACAGGAACTTGCAGTACTACGAGAAGGTATGACACTCACAGGAACCTGCAGTACTACAAAAAGGTATGATACTCACAGGAACCTGCAGTACTACGAGAAGGTATGACACTCACAGGAACCTGCAGTACTACGAGAAGGTATGACACTCACAGGAACCTGCAGTACTACGAGAAGGTATGACACTCACAGTACCACAGCCCACAGGAACATGAAGTACTACGCGAAGGTATAGGCATTTTCCCACATGAAAGCACCAAGAAGTTCCCACCAAGAACTTCCCACATTCCTTTAGCCCCTGTTTAGTTCGAGGAACTACCCTGTCCCCATGTTTGTGTTCACACACAGCAACAGTTTCTGAAAGTGGGGCTAAAAAGCTTTAACATTAGCATCTGTATAGTCTGGAACATTTAAAGTAGTTATTTGTTGGAACTAGCAAACAAAAGTTGTAGTTTTTTTCTTTTCCTTCTACATAAAACTATAATGCGCAGAAACTAAAATCATCACTAAAATCAACAATAAAACACAAATATTCACTATTATTTTTAAAAATAGTTACTATTTACAAATTTAAGCATTTATTTTGGGAACTTCTGCATTTAATGTTTTAAGTTTTGTTTTTTTTTTTCTCTGGGATAAAGAAAATGTGTCTAAATATCAGAAAATATAAAACTGGTTTCCAAACAAAGCTAACAATGTAAATGTGTTTGTGTCACTAAAAAAGTACCTGATCTGTCTGGAAAAAACCTGCCCCATAGCAGGAGCTAAGAAAGTCCCTAAAGTGTGGCCCCAGTCCATAGTACCTGCTCTGTGTTAACACATCCAAAATGGAGACCTATGAGAAGGTGTGTCAGTAGTTCAGAAGTTCTGCTAGTAGAGAACCACTGTATTAGCTTAGTTCTTCACTAGTACTAAGCTAGCAATATGTGACATCCTGCAAATCTCAAACAATATTGGCTCAAGTCTTTATCAGCACTGAAACAGACCCTCTTTGGGTTCTTTTTCCCTGATCTACTGATGAGCTGCTCTACATGGAGAGGATCATTAACACAAAAGTACAGTATAGCTGGCATGTCAGAAGTGGTGTAAAGATTGAGAAGTGCCACCAGAGGGCAGCACTGCATCACTACTCTGCCTTCAAGTCTGCTGCTGTTTTACACAAACGGTGCTAAGAGTATTTGTTCATTTGGTCATGTTTTAAAATAGAAACAAAGTATTTATGCAAAGTGCAGACAAATCTGGACAAAAACAGAGCCAACTTTACTTGTATTTATTCATTATCGACACACTACAGTATTTACCTCATGGCCAAATTTGCTTTTATCGACGGGATCAATATGTTTGTAATTTACTACTTTTTACAATCTTTATGTCGGAAATGGCGACAGATCCACATTGATTTATGACAATATACTTCTTTTTTTTTTTTTTTTTACTCATGACTTCTCACATTTTTTTCAGTTAGTATGTTAGAATGACCTGAGTTGTGGAGATTTATTGTGTCTCTTTGTCACATTGCAACGTGAAATATATATATAAACAAAACAAAACCAAAAAATGCAATTAATACAGCAACTGACCATTTGATCTACTCAACGAAATAACAGCTGTACCGTATTATTGAACATTAATATTGAACATTTTCGGACAGAAATAACTGCAGTAGTATGAAACATATCAGGAAATATGACAGAAATGGCTTTATAAAACATTTTAAGACCTGTGCAAACATTTTAAAGACCTAGAATGGCAACATTAAGACATTTTAGGGCCATAAATTCAAACTTTTCTTTTTAAGATTTTTAAGATCCTGTAGAAACCCTGTCTATTATTCGGTCGATGGGACATGTCTTTAGTTTGTTTAACTACTATGTGACATACGACCTAGTTTGCCAAACCCTGTGAGGCTAAGGTGCTACCCACTCTGCCACTGTCCTCCCATCCAGCTCACACTAGTTCTGTTTGACTCCAGACTTCCACATTAACATTCGTCTCCAGGTCTCATAATCCCAGTTCTGATCAGACAGTAAGAATGATTTTCTGATTGAACCTCGTGCTGTGGTATCGATAAGACGTGCTCCAGCATTTCTATGATCGCCGCTGATCGATGGGACAAAACGAGGGCTTCTAATGAGGCTTGAACTCATAATGGGCTATCAGGGCTTTTCCTAAAGAGAAACAGAATAAATGATGAGTGCTACAGTGGGTCAAAGAATAGGACTGTTGCAGAGGGAAACTTTTTGTATTGAGCACTGTATGTATCCACTGGTTTGTCTTAATTTGAGGTGTGAGTACAGTTGGTGTCTTTGCTGTTAGTATCATGCGGCCTGATTTGGTTCCATTTTACCATCACCTGTTCTTTCCTGCGTGTTCTTTTCCCTTGAGCGTATATCTACACAGACTGAGCATTGTGGGTTGTAGGCTTTACCAGAGCTAAAACCTGTGCTTGTAATTAGAGATAGACCTATTTATTGACTGGCCAAGATTTTGGGGGCGAAATTTGATTTGCTTTTTTGTATACAGCCATATTGGCCTCAATTTGACCGGTATCTGATGAGGCAGTTGTTTGGGTTTTTCCTCTGTGGTGCAGCTGAACTCACAGTCATCAGCGGAGCTCTGTTAGTTTGGAGAGAAACCATAAGACTTATTTTATCTCTCTCCATTGCTAAGTCTGCAAGTTTTGATTCTACCATTAACATGTCTTGATAATAAGTGTTAGGTTATGAATGTTCATCATGTCTTCTTAAAGAATTTATGATGATAATCAAACATTACAAGCAGATTTAAACAGATGGGTCTTGAGGTTTTTCTTGGTGGTGAGGTTGGTGCAGTCTCTGAGTTGTTGCAGTGGCATGTCTCAGAGGGTGGGACAGCGATGAAGAAGGCTCTGTCGCCCCAGGTTTGGAGCTTAGTCAACGAAACAGCACCCAGGGACCATCTCCATGATGGTTGGCTCGGTCAGGGCCTTAGCTGGAGGAGCAGGTGCACTTGGAGGTTTGACTCGGTCAGGGCCTTAGCTGGAGGAGCAGGTGCAGTTGGAGGTTTGGCTCCGTCAGGGCCTTAGCTGGAGGAGCAGGTGCAGTTGGAGGTGGAAATCGAAGTGAGAGAACAGATGACGCAGGCCCAAGTGGATCAGATGAAAATATTTCTCTGTAAAATCTTCTGCTGCAGCAGAAGTAAAAGTTCTGTAGCTTTTTCAGATGTCTAAAGTTAGCAAAGTTAGCATTCATAGCTTCATGTTCCATCTTCATGATACAAGACCTAGAATGATGGAGGCCACTGTGCTCATTGGGACCTTCAAAGTAGCAGAATTGTTTCTGTTTCCTTCCCCAGATTTGTGTCTGAAGACAATCCTGTCTCACAGGTCTACAGACAATTCCTTTGAGCTCATGATTGGTGTCTGTGCTCTGACCTGGAGCTCAACTGTGGACCTTATATAGACAGATGTGTGTCTTTCCAAATCATGTCCAATCAACTGAATTTATCGTAGGTGGACTCCAAATAAGTTGTAGAAACATTTAAAGGATGATCAGTGGAAAAAGGATGCTCCTGAGCTCAGTTTTGATCTTCAAGGCAAAGTCTGTGAATACTAATGTAAATGTGATTTCTGTCCAAAAAAATATACTTTTTTCACATTTTCATAATGTAATATTTTGTGTAGAAATTTGAGGTAAGAGATTCTTTTAATACAGTTTGGAATGTTGCTGTAACATGACAAAATGTGGAAAAAGTGAAGCGCTGTGAATACTTTCCGGACGCCCTGTAAATTAGCGAAACCTGTTCTCTTCAGTGGCGACAAATCACATCCCAGAGAAGAATAGTTCTCTCTCAATGCAGACCCTTCTCTCTAACACTTACGTCAGAGCTCATTACCCTCACGTGCTGCTCGAACTGTGAACCGTCTGACTGAAATAGCAATTACTTCTCACACACACACTAACTCCTGCCTCGGGCTCAACTTGAGGTCTGATCGTGTTTGTAGCATGAACATGAACATGTCAGTGCAATATGAAGCTCTTATCTGCGGTGCGTTAATCCCATGTGGAGTCGGTTTTCTCTCCACTCGAACGATCGCTAAGGGAGCTGCAGAGGGTCACTTTTCTCTCTCTCTCTCTTACTCTGAAGAGGGAGAGGCTGGATGTGGTCGCCCGTAGCAACACCACACACTCATATTATCCACTTATTTATTGAATGGACCTGCAGGTTCTGAGGCGGAGGCTGGGTTTAGTGTGAGAACATGGTGGGATCCTATTCGTGATGTGTGCAGTTGAGCTCGGAGCTTTGATATTACATGGAAACATTTCACAGTCCATGTAACAGGTTAGAATTTTTTTTTTTTTCAGTTAAACATCATTATATTGAAGATTTCGTAACAAAAAACATTTTGCTTGTTTTCGTCCCGTTTGGCTGAAGCTTGTAATTGTCTTTTGTTTGGTAAACATGGCCAGTAAAGTCCAGCCTAATACAGTGCTTTTCAAACTTTTTTTTTGTCATGCCCCTGTGTTTGTGGTATTTCGGCTTAGGTAATCATTTTAGTATCAAACTATATATTTTAAGAATGTATATTTTCGTATGTAGCCAGTTACATCATTAAAAACCAGTGTTCATCAGTTTGGATATTTTTAGGATCAAAAAATAGGATCAAAAAAATTTCATCTTGCTTAGGCTGAACAAGTAGTTATATATCCAAGCTAATGTGTTTTTCTCACCAATGGAAGAGTGTAGTTTAGTCCTGTTTCAGTCCTTATGAAAACCTGGTCCAGTTCTGGTATACTCCTGGTTAAAACCTGCTGACTGTGTTTACTCAATTGATCCTATTTTGTCCCGCCCACTTGGCTTGGAAATGCACTTCCTGTTTAGCTCTGTTAAGGTAGCTGACATGTTCATTTGTCTGTCTTGTGGGGCAATTTTAATGAAATATAATGACAGTTAAAATAAACCTATCGACTGAAGTCTACGGGCTAAATGCAGCTGAACAGGAAGTGCACGTCCTAGAAAAGTAGGCGGGACAAAATAGAGTCAATACACTGGGGAAGTATAGCAATCCAGTTTTCAAAGTAAATAACAGTCACGTATGAAAAGGTTAGCACATTGCCGCTGATCGAGCGCTGATTGTCTGTGCGCATATTTAATGAGATGTTTACGTCATTCTCAGTTTGAAATCTTTATCGGGCTATATCTCAAAAAGATGTTTCTAATTTTATCTCACAGAATGAGCTCAACTTCTATTTCCCGGGCCGCCACAGTCCAGACTTTGTACTGCGGTCACTGTAACTGTCTTTCTTTTTCTCGGACCAAATAGAAGTCATTCTTCTCCGTATTTACGTCTCTCTTTGAACTCATGTAAATAATGATCCGTGCTGGACAAAAAATGTTTTTACTTAAAGGTGGGGTCGCTAACTTTTATAGTTTTAAATGTGTAAACTTTGTGCTTTCTGCTAAAAAGTATATAGTAAATACAGCACTTTTTGACAAATGAGACCTCTGAGTACTGTCTGAACTGAATAATAAAGAATTTTAGTTCTAATCCGGAGCTGAACGCTGCGCTCTGATAGGCTGAGCTTGAGGCGGTCACTCCAGTTTCACTTTGTTTGTAAAAAGGCGTTTATAAGTCATAGAAGCAACTGAAATGAATACATGTCGATATTAACTATGTGTCGAAGGTTTTATGAGAGGAAGTAGTCAAATTTAAAACCTAAAATGTGTTTGTAGTGTGAAAATCAGCTACCCCACCTTTAAGCGTAATGTTTGGTTTTCCGCACTATTTTCCTGCACACTAAATTGCTGGTTCTCCTGTAGCCACTTGCCAATCAAACAGCTGCATATGCGGCAACCAGCAACCGCTGGCGACGCAGACTCTACAAGCTAGTCTTCAAAACCTCACCTCCACGACCTGCTTCGCGCTCCTTTGACCCCGACAGCATCATTCACACCAAACACACAAGTGGCTAATCCAGTTCAGACGGGCGACCTTTGGTTTAATGTGAAAGACCCTTTAGTTCCGCTCGTATTAGGAATATATTTTAGCACATTTATTCCCACTGCTCCCTGCCCCCCCCCCCCCCCCCCCCCCGGAAAACTTTCTGTGTTCCCTTAAATGAGCATGCTCCACACTTTGAAAATCACTGGCCTAATACATAAATAAATACGTATGTAAAATTTAAAGAAATCATGTGAAATAGAACTACAAATGCAAAGCCAATACAGTTCAGTTTTTGGTTTAGTAGGACAGTATTGTTCTGTCATATAGAGTTAATATTAATATTAATTTTATAAGCGATGTCTGCTTTTTTCCCCAGACCCACCTTGTCCAACTTGAAACATTTGTTTTTGTTGTGAAGTTTTAAAACTTGAGATGCTTAAGTAAAGCTAAGCCACAATAATTACACAATGGTACCTCATTTAGCCTTTGATTCAAATATCTTAGCTTATGCAATAGACATACATTGTTAACATGTAAAACACAGTACTGAAGCTTAATGTTTTTGGTTTGAGTTTGAGTAAGTGGCGTGCTATTGTCATTCAGGTGGTCGTGTCTCTGCAGTTTGACCGTCCAGGTTTATTGGAGAGAATCAGACAGTCAGTGGCCCTGAACACTTTTATATGAGGCGGCCCGCTGTAGATTTTATTTCGGGAAAGACTGACTGTGGACAAACTGCATGAACAAGGCAGAAGGTAAGACAGGGAACAAGGTCGGAGATGAGGTAGAAGGTGTAGAAGAAAACTGTGTGCAAGAGTAACTTATTTGTTAACAGAGATTGTGGAGTTGTTGGGGGAGACCTGATCAACTCCAGTTTATGAGTGTGCATCATGTTTGCTAGTGCTAATGACTCAGTGCTGAGGCTGGACATCTCCGTCACCATAGCAACTATAGCAAATCAAACAAAAGTGATGGAATCTGCTGCAGAGGCTCTGAAGTAAAAGTCTAGTTATATCCAAAGCATTTAGTGTCAAATAATAGATTTTCCACCACATTTTTAGAGTGATTATTTTTTTTTGTGCTGAGCGACATTATTTTAATTCAAATACTGCAAGGCATTTCGTCCCTTTAGCCTTACTTCTTTTACATTGTTTTATTCGTGTTGAAATTTGAATTAAACACAGACGAAACTAAACAGTTAAACACAAAATTCCCTTACAGATTTCAACAAAGCAAATGATTTTAAAATGAGCTTTTTACCGTTTAAAGCCGTAAATGCCTGATTAAGCTAGTTCCGGCTGCTATCTGCTAGCTTAAAATGGCGATACATAAATGTGCCGGTTTGGGCTTTCTATTGGCAAACTTTTGCAAGATACATTCATAAATATCAATGTAAAGAAATAATATTAACTGTACACTTACAAATAATGTGCTTAAAAGATGTAATTTCAGTTTGCGCATGCGTAGTTGGCCTAAAAAAGAACTTCCTGATGAATTGGGTCTTCCAGTACGAAAGGGGCCGCGACAGCCATCATTGCCATTATTTATAACTTTAAAGCCACTATATGAAGCCACCAACTGCTTGATGCTATTGCTATTCCAAAGTTTAGGGTTTAGTGGTTGTTTTTTTTGTTTGTTTGTTTGATTGTTTTTTTTTTCAATTATGTAAGTTTTCACCGCTCAAAAAGCATGAGTTTTTATATTTTTGTTCTCTAACCTACAGCTCCATACCCGCAGTTGTAGCTTCATTCAGACTAGTCTGACGAATCGTGGTTAGAAAGTTTTCTCTTCATAAAAAACACTCATCTAAATTTCCCAAATGTATGACATTATACATCAAGTTCTGGGATCCATAAATCCTCCGATTTGTCCATCTTTATTGCAACAGTGTACCAGCATTAGCAAGAACTAAGGAAGCTAGCTGTTTAATTATCTCTGCTGCCAGTAGTTGATACCAAATTTCAATGTTATCTACTGAGTGGGCTGGCAAACAAACTAACTGTTGTTTTTTTTTTTATATTTTCCCTGTCTTCATTCATGACTGAGTTTGTGGCACTTTTGCATTTTTCCAGTGTCTGACCACTAGAGCTAACATTAGTCAGCTCTACGGCTAACGCCAGCTGCTTCATTGCTGCTCACATAGGATGGCACTCAACTCCTCTTTGTAAGAGATTTTGCTGTGTCTTCGAGCACAGTGCCAGAGCCTGGACCTGGGGAAGAGATCCCTCAGGAGAACAGGGTTGCGGTCTCACCAGGATCATGTCGGTGTAGGAAGGGAGCAAACAAGCACATAGAACACACTCACAGAAGCTCAGCAACACCTGTCTGGAGTCCTTTTCACACAAGTTAAATTTGCCTGTGAAAATATTTTACACTTTGTTTGTGCATAATTTTGAATTCAGACCTACAAAGACTTTCCATTAAACATTGTTATTTGATTTTTGTTCTAAGCACTCTTTTTGATTAAATAAAACAGTTGAATGAAATATGTCCTTGATTAAGATCGAAGTGTTCTTTGTACCTTTTGAACAGTGTAATTTTTTTGTCTAACTGTAAGCGTAACAAAAGCCCTTGAAAGTGGTGTTAATGCTGTCTTTTTGTTCTTGTGTTGCAGTGTCTGGCAGTGTGGGAGTCTTTCTTACTTTCTCAAAAAGTAGACCCAGCTCAGCATCACAACCACAAGTCCTCCTCCACTTAAATAAGATCCAAACGTCCCAGTGCCAGAGGAACCCAAACCTCAACACCACAACCACAAGTCCTCCTCCACCCGAAGAAGTCCCAATGTCCCAGTGCCAGAGGGAATCCAAACCTCAGCACCAGAACCACGAGCCCTCCTCCACGTGAAGAAGTCCGAATGTCCCTGTGCCAGAGGGAACCCGAACCTCAGCACCGCTACCACAAGTCCTTCACTTGAGGAAGATCCAAACGTCCCTGCAACAAAGGGGAACCAAAGGGTCACAGCCACAACCATAAGTCTTCCTCCACCTGAAGATGCAAACATCCCAGTACCAGAAAGGCCCAAAGTTTTAACTCTGCCAAACTAAAACACAGGACCAAAGACGAAACATTCCACAACTCTAGCCAAGTTCTCCTCCACCTGAACAAGATTTTAATGTCTCAGAGCCAAAACTTAGCGCAACAGCCCCAAGTCTTCCTTGACCTGAAAAAAGATCCAAATGTCCCGGTGCCAGAAGGAACCCGAACCTCATCACCACCACCACCACAAGTCCTCCACTTGAAGAAGATCCAAATGTCCTAGTGCCAGATGAACCTGAACCTCAGGACCACAACCACAAATCCTTCACTTGAAGAAGATCCAAACATCCCAGTGCCAGAGGTTACTTGAAACTCAGCAAGTTCTACTCCACCTGAGGTAGATTCAAAGGACCCAGTGCCAGATGAGCCCCCAAAGCTCAAGACCCCAAATACATGCCCTTTTACAACTAAAGAAGCTCCAAACATTCCCGTACCACAGGGGAACTCGAAGCACCAACCCTGCCAAGCTAAAATATAGAACCAAAGATGGGAAAATTTCACCACACTATTTTCAAATCCTCCTCCACCTGAAGAAACTCTAAAGGCTCAGCACCACAACCATAAGTCATTCTCCATATGAAGAAGAGGATCCAAACATCCTAAGGCCAGACGGACTCCCAAACAACCATCTCTACCAAACTGAAGTATTGGACCAACGATGGAACATTCCACAAAAGTAGAGTCAACTACTCCTTTACTTGAAGAAGATTCAAACGTCCCAGTGCCAGAGGAGCCCCTAAAACTCAGGATCACATATAAACGTCTTGTTCGGGCTAAAGAAGATCCAAACACCTCTGTACCAGAGGAGAACCTGAAGCACTAACCCTCCCAAACTAGGACCAAAGACGGAACATTTGAGAACTCTATAGTCAACCTCAACACACTTTGAAAAGGGATTTTTCAGTTACTGCGTAGACTTTTAATGGGTTTTTGTTAAACAATTTAAACAAAAGCTACAGAAACTAAGGCGAGACACTACAGGCATTATTCCATATTTTTATTGACAGTGTAACTTCCAAATATGTTTTCTCCATTTGCAGTTTCCTTCACAGAGACACAAAGATTAGCTCTTAGCTTCTAGATACAGCAAAATTTGCAACATGGTACAGAACAAAACCTTGACTAAACATGAAAAGAATTTGTTCAGATGCAATTTGAATGTCCTAGTTACACAGGACACTATGTATACCTTCAAGTTGCCACACAACATCAGAGATTTTACAGACCTTTACACAGGATAAGCAGTACCTCGATTTTACTTTGTTTTTGCAGATCTTATTTTAAGCTTCATTTTGATTTAGGACAATAACTATTCATTTAATTCTTGAATTGAACATTTCTTGTGTTTACGCTTTTCCCAACCACTTTTTGTCTACTCGATCTTCTGCTGTCTCTACAGTGAGGTTGTCAATTACTGTAAATAAAACTACACCGATCCGAAACTGGGATCAGATAACCGTACTGATCCACGGAGTTGGACTGTATTGGTTATATCATGGCTATAACACTATTTGACTCATTTTCTACGTTTTGAGGCAGGTATCTGTTAACATTGGGTATTGGCAGATACTTCAAGGCAAATTTCAAAATCAAGAAGCAACTTTGCAGACATTTTTTTTTTTTTTTTTTTTGCAGACATGATTCACACAGAACTAAAAACTCAGACAACCAAACACTGTCTGTAATTATTTTATTCTATTGTTTATTTCAATTCTACAAAATTAGACCACAATTTTGGACATAATCGGGTGTATGTGAAATTTGGCTGTTTTTAATTATTATTATTTTTTTATTTTTTTTCTTAGCAAAGAATATTACATAATAATTGTATTTATTTTATGTTTCTATATTTAAGTTCTTAAAAAGCTTCAAATGTCATGTTTATTTTATTTTATTTTATGTAAGTTAAATTTACCTGTAGTGTCTCATCTTATGACAAAATTACAAAAAAAAAAAAAAATCCTCTTTGACACATTTTTAAAACCGAGATGTGCATTTTTGTAAATAAATGTACCGTAGCAGAAGTCATGTTTGAAAAGGGAATAATAAGGTGCAATTCTAAAGCGGTGAATTCAACTTTAGCAATGGAATGCACTCATGATATTACTGTGCCTTTTATGAAATCATAACATTTTGATGATTTATGAAAAAATGTGCTTTATCTTTCATTTCACTTTATTTGTCTCCGATTGTCACTTGTGCCTTTGAGATTCACACTTTTCTAAATGTTGAATGAACATTTCAGTTTGTACATTTCACAAGGACGTGCCTTAAAGTTGAACCTAATGTGATGGAAATATGATTGAATGTTCCATTAGAGAATTAACACTACACACTAAATAAAGGGATTGTTTATGCTGCAACTTGAATACAAAATAGAATAGCACTTTATAATGATGAACAGATACTAATCATTTGTAAGTCATTCAGATACCATTACCTCAGGCCTGTACTACAAACGTTGCTGAACTATTAACCCACACACGAGCCTTTCTGGATAAACTGTCCTACAAAACGAGTTCACAATTCTATCTGTTAACCCTGGATTTTCTCAATGAAGTCGTGTCACAGAGCAGAGGCGGGGTTAGCGCAAACTGACCAATCAGAACAAACGAGCTGCAGACTTCAAATGTGAGGAAACGTCAATCATGAAGCGAAATATACAGGTATTAAAATCTAAGTGGAGGAAACTTTGACTAATGTAACCTTGATTTATTGTAGAGACATACATTATTTTCCCTGTTTTAAAGTGTTTCAAACTGATTTCAAGACACTGCTTATTATTTTTGAGCCAAATTATTTGCCAGTGGGTTAAGGGAACTGTTCTTGCCTTATGTTTTGTTCATATTTTAAGCCAAATTCCCTTGAAACCAGATAAAATGTCTTGAAATTAGTGAAATGTTATATATCACATAAGCAATTAAATATTATCCCGTGAAAACTGTTCAAATATTGATTAAATTTCTGATTCTATGTCATTTTAAGCAAGCCTAGATTTATTTTTTTTGTTGTGCAACTTACCTCGCTAACCCTTAAATTTAACTTCGTAACACAGGGCTCTGATCAGTACTAAATGCTTAGGCAGTATTTAATATTAATGAAAAACATTTACTAAAATGTACTTCCAGCTTCTGTTCTAAAGTGACAACTGACGACCGTTTGGTGGTGAGACAATCTGCACTTTTGTAGTATCGAGATGTGCATCCTTCACTGGCTTTTGGGACTGTTCCTCACATTAGGCAACAATTCTATGTCTGGGTGTAAGATAAGGGTTTGGATTGGCAATGGTGATTTAAAAAAGAATATATAGCACTAACATTAAACAAGAGAACGCACATCTCAATGGGGATGCCCAGCTTGACACAACAACAGCCCGTTTTGGCCCATTAATGCTGTTGGAATGAGCTGAAATACAGGATCAAATACCATCAAAATATCATTGTAGTTCTGTGAGAATCCACAACAATATCGGGGTTCGGAAATCACAATATATCATCAAATCAGTTTGTGTAAAAGCTCCAAACGGTCATCACTTTAGACCAGGGGCCTCCAACCTTTTTTCAATAGGAAAGCTAGTTTAGCAACACAAATTTGGAGGTGAGCTACTGTTATTTTGCCTGGGATCTAGAACCCACACTTCAGCAAACTGTGAAGAGTGGGTCTGGTCACCACGCCCTCCGCCTGCGTTTCAGATCAAATGTACATCGTACCGGGCAGTCAGGTTAGCTTATTAGCTTATTAGCTTATTAGCGTGACGCAGTTGAAACAAAGGAGCTAATTGGTCGTCTGTCATTTAGATCAAAATCTAACTTCACTCACCTCACATTAAAATCGTTTTTTGTTTCGCTCATTGATTCTGCAGAAATCCACAATGTTTTTCAATTCCACGTGATACTTTTTTCATGAATTTTTTTTTTCGTCTGGAGCAGCCATGTAGGTTTTTACACGGCGGTCTCTGATTGGCTAATTAATCTGTCAATCACAGCTACAGAAATTCAAAAGAGGGACACGTTGGCAGGCAAACTATTATTAGCGATGACATGAAACTGAGGTTACATGGATCACAGTTACATGTCTATATGAAACATTAGCCATTATCAGTTTGGAATTGACACAATTAGGCATCTAAAAGCACATTTGCAATGACAATAAACATGTATTAAAGGGAAATTTGTTCCAAAATTGTTTGGGGAGCTACTTGACTGGTAGTGAGCTACTGGTAGCTCCCGAGCTAAAGATTGGAGACCCATGCTTTAGACGAAAAAATTGACATGATTAGTAAATGTTTGTTCATTAAACTTACTATTTAATCATTTAGCAATGATCAGGTAATGGAATCTTAATCATTTACAAACTAGTGTAGTAGTGATTCAGACTGGTCTTGGTCTTAAGACCCATCTTGAGACCGCTTTTTAAAAGTTGATCTGGTCTTGGACTCAAGGACATTTGAGCTCGGTCTTGTCTTGGACACAGAGACCACGTTTGTTTGTAATGTTTATAATAAGCACTTCACAATAAGATCATGTAGACACTGAGAGTTGTACAAAATCAAAAAGGTGCCTTTGATTTGGTCTCGATGTGTTGTGGTCTTGGTCTCATCTCAGTCTCGACCTAGAAAAGTCTCAGTCTTGACTCTCAGTGGTCTTGGTCTTGTCTGGGTCTTGGGACTCTGTGATCTGGAAAAGGTCCCGGTCTCGATTAATGCAGTCTTGACTACCACACTATTTCAAACATTTGCAAAAGATGTGTATCTGCTCATTGTTATAAAGTGGTACCAAAAAAAAGAACTTTTTTTGCTTGAAGCCAATGGGTGCTTTGTTCAGTCGATGCTCACGTTTGATTTTGAATCATTTCTTCAACAATGATATGAAAATCAGTTGATTGTACTAATAATGATTATGTTTACATGTTTGTTTTAAGAGTTTTATGTCATTTGTCAAACACACACACAAGTGTCTTTGTTACTCTTTTTGTCACATTAATGGCAGTGAATAAATCAATGAACCAAAATGTAGATTACTGTCGAGACTTTTCAACCACTCACACCTTAGATCAGACTGAATTTGTCTGTATTTGTATTTGCTTGAACTTCTACTTTTTGACTAAACATGTTGAAAATTGACGCTATTCAAGTTCGAAAGTGAAACTAAACTCTAGCTCTTTGTAAGTATCAAGATCTTTAAAGATTGTCAAAGTCACATTTAAACAATATTTAATTTTACCACCATTTAAGAATCGCAGTCATTTAGTTAAGATTAGAGCTTTGGAACAACAAACGCTAGTGCCAATGCTGGACAAATGCCAGTATTTTAAGTAGTAAGAGTCAGCTTATTGTTAGCATGTATGCTAAGTTTAGTGCTAAACATTAACAGGATTAAGAAGAGATGCTAACGCTAACTTCTTTTGAAATAAAACTAGTGCTAATAGAATGCAAACATTTTATTTACAAAAACAAGTCTTTAGTTTCATTTGGACTAAATACACATTTTTACATTTCCGCTTAAAGACCAAATGTTTCCAAACGTGCCAAGGTTTAACAGTGACTTTGTTTCTATTCAAAAGTCATCTCTTTTACTGTGATTTTGTAAAACTATGCAGACATTTGTGTTGCCACAATAAAAGTTGAGATTACACTAAGGACTGGTGTTATTATTGTATAAAACTGCACGTACAATATAAAATGACACAATGTTTAGTGAGTGTGAAGGTCGCTTTTTATGAAGTGTTTCAATGGGACAAATAATAACAACAAGAATAAAAATGATAATAAACTTTGTTTATAAAGCTTTTTTCTAAACAACAGTTAATCGGTGCCAGTCCATGTAAGCATTGTTGAAAGTTAGATGAAAATAAGATGTTAAAATCTATAAAGAGAAGCCAGGACCGGGGTAATGTCACCAGTCTTGCAGCAGAATTTTGGACTAATTGAAGTCTTTGTAGTAATGTTTGATCGAGGCCAGTGTACAGATCATTACAGTAGTCCAAAATGATATTAACAATAGTAAATCAGGACCAAATCAGTTCTATTATAGAATTACACCAAGACTTAAGCGAGAAGTAGTAAAGTGACATTTGAAAGTTGTGTTGAGGGCCAGATCAAGGTGACATGACCTGGTACGGGCCAATCGGCAACAGTCTAAAAAGCTTCCCTAGTGGATAAATGAAAGAGGACGTCGTTTATCCTGCCGTGAGTCGACCACTGTCCAGAGTATTCTTCTACCTACACTGTACAAAAGGCACTTTAACTTTAGAATGTAAGTACAAGTTCTGCCTTAACTCTCTCTCTCTCTCTCTCACCTTTCTCCTAACTCCCTCTCTTCATTTCTCTCCCTCTCTTGCTCTTCTTTCGCTCTCTGTTCTTCTCTTGCTCTCTCCCACCCCTTTCTCTCTCTCCTTTCTTTCCTCTATCTGTCCTTTCTTTCTTTCCCTCTCTCCCCTCTCATCCCTTTTTCTCACTCACTCCTTTCTCTCTCCCCTTTTCTCTCCCTCACTCTCTCTCTTCCTCTCATCCCTTTCTCTCCAAATCTCTCTTCCTCTATCACCCTCTTTCTCCCCCTCTCATATCCTCATCCTTTCTCTCCCTCTCTCTCTTACCCTCACTCTCTTATCCCTTGACACTCTCTCTTCCTCTCTTTTTCTCCTTTCTCTATCTCTAATCTCTTTCTCTCTCTTCCTGTCGCTCACTTTCTCTCCCTTCTCTCTCATCCCTTTTTTCTCTCACTCTCTCTTCTTCTCTCTCCTCCCTCTCTCTCATCCCTTTCTCTCTCTCTCTTACTCTCTCAACCTTTTCTCTATCACTTTCCCTCCCCTCTCTCTCTCTCATCCCTTTCTATCTCTCTCTCTCTCTCTTACTCTCTCATCCTTTTCTCTTTCACTCTCCCTCCCCTCTCTCTCTCTCTCTCATCCCTTTCTCTCTCTCTTACTCTCTCATCCTTTTCTCTCTCACCCACCCCCCTCTCTCTCTCTCTCATCCTTTTGTCTATCCCTTTCTCAACTTCTCTTTCTCTAAAAGTTTACGTTCCAAATCTTTGACTCACATTATCAAGTTATACCAACATAAACATTTAAGGCACTTTGACTAATTGTTTTTTTTTTTTTTTTTTTTTTTGGATAGGCTCCAGTCTGCAGGGCGGAACACAACATAAATAAATCATCTCATCTACTATTTTTAGGGCCCGAGCGTGTAAATGTGCATCCTTTTTGCGCGTGCAGCCGTGTAGGCGGTTAAGTAGGTTACCGCGAACACTTAATCACATCAAATATTCAGAGGGATCCGTTAAATAAAGCATCGTCGGCCGGAGCAGAAAGTCCCTCCTAAGCTGCTTTTTCACGCACAAGCGGTGATGGGTTTGTGCTTTGAACGTGACACAGAGAGAGAAAGAGAGAGGGAGAGGGAGGGAGGGAGGGAGGGAGGGAGAGATGAGTAAAGAGGAGAGAGGGAGAGAGAGGGAGGGAGAGAGAGATAGAGGGAGAGAGAGGGGGAGGGAGGAGGAGAGAGAGAGGGAGGGAGAAAGAGAGATGAGTAAAGAGGAGAGAAAGAGAGAGAGAAGGAGGGAGAGAGAGAGGGAAAGAGAGAGAGATGAGTAAAGAGGAGAGAGAGAAAGAGAGAGAGGGAGAGAGATGAGTAAAGAGGAGAGAAAGAGAGTGAGAGGAGAGAGAGAGAGAAAGAGATGGGAAAGAGAGAGAGAGGAGAGAGAGGGAAAGAGAGAGAGATGAGTAAAGAGGAGAGAGAGAGAGAAAGAGGGAGAGAGGGAGAGAAATGAGTAAAGAGGAGAGAGAGAAAGAGAGAGAGGGAGAGATAAGTAAAGAGAGGAGAGAGAGAGGGGGAAAGAGAGAGAGGGAGGGAGAGAGAGGGAAAGAGAGAGAGAGGAGAGAGGGCGGAGAGAGAAGAGAGGGAGAGAGAGAGAAGGAGGGTAGAGAGAGGGAGGAGGGGGGCAGAGAGTGGGAGAGAGACAGAGAGATATTAGTGAAGAGGAGAGAGAGAGAAAAGGGGGGGTAAAATGAGGGAGAAAGACGGGGGAAGGAGAAAGAGAGGGGGAAAGAGATAAAGAGGGAAGGAGAGAAATGATGAGGAGAGGGAGAAAGGAGGGAAAGACGGGGGTGAGAGAGAGAGAAAGAATGGGAGGCAGGTGGAGATGGAGAAAAAAGTGAGAAGGAGAGGAGAGAAGGAGAGAGGGGCAAAGAGAGTGGGGAGAAGGAGAAAGACAGGGAGTGAGAGAGAAAGAGAGGGAGGAAAGGGGGTGAGGAGGAAAGAGAGGGAGAGAGAAATAAAGGGAAGGAAGAGGGGACGGAGAGAGAAGTGAGGAGGAGAGAACAGGAGGGGAGAGAGATAAAGAGTGGGAGTGAGGAGGAAAGAGAGAATGAGGGGGGAGGGAGCAAAATAAGGAGAGGGAGGAAGAGAGAAAGAAAGAGAGAGAGCAAAAAAGAGGGGGAGAGAGGGGGGGTTTAGGAGGAGAGAGAGGGAGGAAGATAAGAAGATGGGGAGAGAGAGGAAGAGGGGCGTGAGGAGTGAGAAAGAGAGGGAGGGAGAGAAGGGGAGGGGGGTTGAGAGAGAAAGAAAGAGAGATAGAATGGGGGTGAGGAGGAGAGAGAGAAAGAGAGGGGGAGGAGAAAGAGAGGGGGTGAGTGAGAGAAAGAAAGAAAGAAAGGGAGGGGGAGAGAAAGAAAGCAATAAGAAAGAGAGAGAAGGAAAGGGGGTGGAGAAAGAGGGGGAAAGGAGAAGGAGGGGCAGTGAGGGGGAGAGAGGGAAAGAAAGAGGTAGAGAGTAAAGGACAGGGGGAGTGGGAGAGAAGGAGGGGCAGAGTGACAATTGTCGTCATTGGCAGGCTACGGTTGGGTTCGTTATGACGACATGTTGTCGTCATTGGCAGGGAAAGAGTTAAAGAAGGGAGTACTGGCGCTTTTTGGCTCCGGCTCGGTGACCTTTGACCCTAAGGTCACCACATTTTTTACACACATAGTTCTTTATGCCCTCTAAGCTAAAACGTTGTCAAATTTAGTAAACAACCCCCAGGAGAGTTGATAAATCTCATTTTGTAAAAGCACATGTGGTGCGGGGGATGGGCAGTGATCTTCTCAGCCAGAGGTGACTTTCCTTAAGCAAAGGGTCAGTAGGTGACTTTTGACCATCTGTACTTAGAGTCATCAAATTTTGCATATCATTTTAAGACTTATCGGACATATACATACTCAATTTTCAGCCCCCTACCTATCATATTTTATGAATTATGGCCAAAAAGATATGACACAATTCATCGAAGGGGAATTTTATTAAACAAGGGTGTACCGGTGCTTTTTGGCTCTGGCTCGATGACCTTTGACCCTAAGGTCACCAAATTTTGCACACGTAATGTTCTTTATGCCGTCTATAGAGGGATTTTTTGTTTATCAACACGGGCGATGCGCGCGCACCCCGCCTGTAGAAAGAGCCTCCGCACATACACACAACAGTGGAAACAAGTCTAAAAAGCTCCGTTGTCAGCCAACGTCAAGAGTTTATCATTTTGCGAAAACAAAAGGCATGCTGCTAAGCTAACATTTATGGATGAACTTTGATCCTACGACCCTTAGAAGTTACTTTAAGGTAAGTGAGAAAAACGGCGAGAAAAACGCTGACTCAAGCTTTAGGGACAGACGTCTGTCAGACCGGTTCATACCTGATGAAAGCAGCTGCTGTCGTCCCGTTTCGGTGTTTAATTCGAACAAGTTTCCCAATGTAAACAAATGGGGAGGCGCGCTTTCTGCAGGACGCAAGCGCAGTAGGGCGGAGAGTGACGTCGACCGAAAATCCCTCTATACTAAACCACTGTCCATTTTTGTCCACAACCCCCAGGGGAGTTAATTGGCTGTCAAGAAAACCGGATTCAAAAGAGTGTCAGGGCCGTAGGTCCTCAGACCTTGTTGAACCATAGTTTGGATGTGGTGAACTTTTTTTTTTCTTCTTAGTTTACAGAAGTGGGCTTGGGATATAGAGGGTCCCAAGCCGAGTCCAAAGACGTTGGTTTGGTGTCTGTCGGGTTCACGGTTTTCGAAAGGCGGGGCTTCAAAATAACGCCTTTTTCACAGGAAGTAGGCTCATTAAAGGGTCAAATTTTGACCGAATGATACCAAAATTGGTAGGTGAAGAAATAAGGAAGAAATAGAAAGACAGATATTTTGAGACAGAAAGAGAAAGATATAGAGATTAAAAAGAAAACATAAACAAATAGGTGAGAGATAATAAGAAAGAGAGGAAAAATATAAAGAGAAAGATTTAGAGACAGAAAGAAAAAGAGATAAATAGATTAAAGAGAAAAGATAAATAAATAGGTGAGAGTTAGGGAAAGGCATGAGGGAACGGCATGATGATCACGTGATCAATTACGTGACGTAAGTCCAATTAAGACTTTCGTGCCATACGGAGCTAGGGACGAACCGAAAGAGACGCACTGGCAGCTCCAGACAACTATCGGAACATCCTACAAGGTAAGAATTGCATCTGGAGGGGAAATTTATGTGTGAAATGTCTGTTTATCGAAAGTTATGATGGTAATATAAACTTTTTTTGGAGTTTTTGCTGGCCTGCAGTGGTTGAGCGTAATGGGATGACTCCGAACGCTGGTTTTGTATGTTTTGCATGGAAATGGCTAGATTTCAATAGTTTATCATCTGGAAAGGTAAAATATGTTTAGAATTGATTGATTTGTGCATGTTTTAATGTTGCAAAATGCTAATTTCGCTGTTGGTGCCGACCTCAAGGTGATGCAAAATGGCGGACCTTTCGCACGCTGGTTTTGCATGTTTTTTGCATGGAAATGGCTATAATTCAATAGAACATGATCTGTAAAGCTACAATATGTTTACATTTGTTTGATTTTTGCATGTTTTGATGTTGAAAAATGCTAATTTTGCTGTTGGTGCGGGCCTCGAGGTCGTGCGTAATGGCGGATGTTTTCGAATGCTGGTTTGCTATGTTTTTGCATGTAAATGGCTATATTTCAATTGGATATGATCTGTAAATAGAATAGAAAACTTTATTGTCCACTGAGGTGGAAATTTGCCTTTGGTTTCACCAAGACGAATAAAAGACACACACATTTACATGCCACTTTCGCTTTACATTTCATAAGACAACAAAGCAATTACTCCCCCCAAAAAAGATCTGTGCGCTTCAGTGGAGATTCCGACAGTTCACCGCCTTAACTGCCCTTGGTATAAAAGAATTCTTAAAAATATTTTTGTTAGCTGAGATTACTCTATACCGTCTTCCAGAGGGCAACAGTTCAAAGTGACTGTGCAAAGGATGAGAAGAGTCCTGTATGATGCTCACAGCCTTCTTCTCTAAGAGTTCATCATAAATGCTGCTCAATGACTTTTGAGGCCGGCCAATGATCCTTGAGCTCATGTTAACAATGCGCTGCAGCTTATTCTTCCTCTGCACACTTAAATTACCAAACCACATCAACATGTTAAAAGTTAAGATGCTCTCCACAAAGCTCTTGTACACAGTTTCAAGAACAGTTTGGTTGATTCCAAAATTATTTAACTTGCGCAATAAATACAGTCTTTGGGAGCATTTTTTGAAAATAAAATTTGAGTTTTGCTCAAAAGTGAGTCTCTTGTCTATGTATGTGCCAAGATATTTAAAATCATCAACCATTTCAACATTTTGATTATTGATTGATACAGACAACACATTGTCATTTTGCAAGACAAGCTCTTTAGTTTTAGACACATTGATATCTAAAAAGCTCTCTAAACACCATTTCTGCAAAGACACCAAATGCTTCAGATACATAGATTCTCTGACAGTGTCATTTTTCTGCAATAAAGCGACCAGCGCCATATCATCTGCATATTTAAATAATTTAAAACAGTCATCATTGACTTGGAAAGCATTTGTATAAATAGAAAAAAGCAGTGGAGATAAAATTGTGCCTTGTGGTGCGCCAGTGTTTAGCACAGTCTCTTCTGAAACATCTGAACCAATAATCACTCTTTGGGGACGATTAGACAAAAAGTCCCTGACCCATCTGATAATGCCTCCATTAACACCAAGGTCCATAAGTCTATTGAGCAGAATATGTACCCGCATAGAATTGAATGCCGATGTAAAATCCACAAAAAGAACTCTAGCATAATAGTCAGAGGTCTGGAGATGCTTGGCTACGGTGTTAAACAACGTGATAGCTGCATCTTCGGTGCTTCTCTGACTTTTATATGCAAACTGCAAGTTATCCAAGCTGCTAGACACAGAGGACATGATGTGCTTACTCACAGTTCTCTCCATACACTTACACAAAATCGATGTAAGTGCGATGGGGCGAAAATCATTCAATTCAAATGCTCCAGGTTTTTTAGGTACAGGTACGATGTTTGACAACTTCCAAGACCTAGGACATGTGTGTGTTTGGAGGAGAAGTTGAAAGAGCATTGTAAAGACCCCTTTCAATTGATGTGCACACTCTTTCAGTAGCCTTCCTGAGAGGCCATCTGGACCTGAGGCTTTCCTTGGTTTGATACGGGACAGGCTTACAGCAACTTCTTGCTCATTAAAAACAACAGGTTGATCCTCAGGAATCAACCTACAAATGTCATCACATTCGGTGGTTAGATCAACTGTATCAAATCTACTAAAAAATACATTCAAGTCATTTGCCGTGTGTGAGGCATGGGAAAGAAGGGCATGTTTTTGTTTAGGCTCTCTACCCATTATATGGTTCAGACCTTCCCATGCACTTCTGATGTTACCAGAGCAAAAATGACTTTCCACCTTCTGCTTATATTCTGATCTTGCCTTATTAAGCTTACTTCTTAATTCAGCTCTTTTCTCACAGACAAGATCTCGATTTCCACTGGAAAATGCCACTTTTTTCTCATTAATGCACATTTTTAACTCAGAGGTTATCCAAGTTTTGTTGTTTGGAAAAACCCTGACAGTCTTAGTTACAACAACATTGTTTTCACAAAAACTGTAAATAAGATGATATAGAGTCTGTCAGGTCCTCTGGGTTATCACAAGAGTTAAAGAAAACACTCCAGTCTGTATCCTCAAAGCAATCTCGTAACGCATCTGTGCTTTCATCAGTCCATACACGCACATCCTTAGTCACTAATTGTTCACGTTTCAATTTTGCCCTGTACCGAGGGAGCAGATGGACCACGTGATGGTCAGATTTTCCCAAAGCTGGACGACAGACGGCTTTATAAGCGTCCTGGACATTTCCGTAGCACTTGTCTAAGGTGCGCTTAAGACGAGTGGGACAGTCTACATATTGCTGCAGTGTAGGCAGGTGACTGGAGAGGTCACACGAGTTTACGTCCCCGAGAACAAAGACTGGCTGATCAGCTGATCGAGCGAGCGCGTCATTGTAACTCTCTGCCACACGAGTTGCCGCCCCTTCAAAATCAGGTCCGGGGATGTAGATCAAGATTATAGTGATCTGTCCGAATTCTCTGGGTAGATAAAACGGCCGAAAGGATACAGTCAAGATTTCAAAGTCACGGGTGCAAACCTTTTCCCGTATGGTGTACTGTGAAGCCCAGCGATTATCCACATACATGCACAAGCCTCCTCCAATGGATTTACGCGATCTCACATTGTCTCTGTCGGCTCGTATTAGCGTATATCCCGGCAAACTAGGGTCGGGCATTCCCTCTTTAAGCCAGCTCTCTGTAAGACAGATGAGGTTGCTGAGCCTAAAGTCACTGTCATACTTGACTTTCGCAGTAAGTTCATCAAACTTATTACTTAGCGAACGGACATTGGAGAGTGTGATTACCGGTAAAGGGTGTCTGCAGCCTCGTCTCCGGATTCTCTCACGTACTCCGCCTCTTGATCCCCGTTTTTTAGCTTTATGTTTCGGCCTCCTTTTGGTCTTCCTTAGTTCGGGGTACTTATCCAAGATCCCAGCGGTGAAATCTCCCTGTTCTGCATGAGGCTTAAGCGACAACAGGTGTTCACGTGTGTAGACCAAGGCGCTGCATTTTCCGGTATAAAATCCTTCAATGTCTACAAAGTTGCACACGTACAAAGCCAGCCAAAGCAAAATCCCAACTTTAATCTTCATTGTCCATGAAATGTAGAGCCGAAAAGGTCACGTAAATCCACAAGATGACACAAAAACAGACAGGTGAAACTCAGGGTCGACCGCAGTGCTGCGCCCCCGGAAGTAAAAGCTACAATATGTTTAGAATTGTTTGATTTGTGCATGTTTTGATGTTGAAAAATGCTAATTTTGAAATGGCTACAATTCAATAGAATATGATTTGTAAAGTTAAAATAATTTTAACTATTTTTATTCACTGAGAAAAATGATTTTTGGATATCATAGATGTAACAAGCGATTTCATCATAAATTTAACTTTGTAAATCTACTTTCTCATTTTACAAACAAAAAGTAATTCAAGTTTAACTTTATTTAGTTAATAACTACGGCGCTCCATAGTACTCACAAAAAAAAAAATATTTATCTCGTAATTACGAGATAAGATCTCGTAATTACGAGATAACTTTCTCGTAATTACGAGATAGTTTTCTCGTAATTACGAGATAATTTTCTCGTAATTACGAGATAATTTAAATGGCTTTTCCCACATTCTGTATACCCACACGCTTCGTATAGGCTAAGCTAGTGACTTTATCCACAACGAGTAGTCTTTTCTGTGCTAGCTTGATGTTTCTAAATAGCTAAGATGTGCTTGTGGATTTCGTTATGTTAAATTAAGTGTCTGTGGTCTTCACTGCAATGTTTACGGTCGACAAAAAGTATGAAAATAGCTAATAACGTGACTGTCAACTCACGCTACAGTTAGCATGCTATTATAAAGACGGCCAGTGTGTGGAGCTGTTCACCCACCAGAAAGAAGCTAGTGGTAATCGGCAGGTTTTTTAAATAAAACTCGATCTTCTTGACTGTTGACAGTCAGTCTCACTCATCCTTAGAAATGTGCGGCAGTTTTTCTGTGGCTCCAGCGTCTGGTTTTCAATTTATTTGGCCAAAAAGAAGAGGAATGCTGCACATTTGCTACACTTCCGCATGGATCACCCAGAGTGGGCGGGTACTGCAAAAATGCCCGTATGTTGCAAGTCTGTTGCAGCCCTTTATGGCCAAATAAATTGAAAACCAGACGCTGGAGCCACAGAAAAACTGCCGCACATTTCTAAGGATGAGTGAGACTGACTGTCAACAGTCAAGAAGATCGAGTTTTATTTAAAAAACCTGCCGATTACCACTAGCTTCTTTCTGGTGGGTGAACAGCTCCACACACTGGCCGTCTTTATAATAGCATGCTAACTGTAGCGTGAATTGACAGTCACGTTATTAGCTATTTTCATACTTTTTCTCGACCGTAAACATTGCAGTGAAGACCACAGACACTTAATTTAACATAACGAAATCCACAAGTACATCTTAGCTATTTAGAAACATCAAGCTAGCACAGAAAAGACTACTCGTTGTGGATAAAGTCACTAGCTTAGCCTATACGAAGTGTGTGGGTATACAGAATGTGGGAAAAGCCATTTAAATTATCTCGTAATTACGAGAAAATTATCTCGTAATTACGAGAAAACTATCTCGTAATTACGAGAAAGTTATCTCGTAATTACGAGATCTTATCTCGTAATTACGAGATAAATATTTTTTTTCTCGTGAGTACTATGGAGCGCCATAAATAACAGTGTATTGTGAATTATTCAATAAACGATGAAAAAGTTTCTAGTTTAATAAGGTTTTTCTAATGTATTTTTTCACTTCAAAAAAGCTTCTTGAAACGATGAGAATGGAGCTCAACAGTGACCGCCCACTTCCTGGTTCCTAAATCTCGAACCCCATGTTAAATTGCCATAGGGAATTCGATAAAAAATTATATTAAAAGCAGCTATGTGGTGAGTCACGAGTATAAGACCTACATTTTTGTTTAAAAAACGTTTTTTCAGCTTTGTAAACTACGAAGTTATTACGACATTTTGCCGAATTTTAAGTTCTAGATGTGCTTTTTAGACTGAAAACAACCGCGCTGTGGATCTGAGTTAGCAGATAGCTGGATAGCCCGCGGTATGTCTTTAAACTCTTAATATTTGAATTTTTCGAAAAGCCTATGGCTCTATAACATGGGGCAAAACTCTTCCGGAACCAGGGCGGTCTTCCACTGTGCAGCTCCATTAGGCAATTATTCAAAATGGGCGGGGCTTATGTTTAGATTGAAGATTTTGCTTTTAAAAACCCCAGTAAAGACCTTAAAGTTTTTTGTTTTTTTTCTATATAAAAGTTGCAATTTTTCTGAGCCATGATAAATTAGTTTTGTCTAAATATGAAAACTTAACATTTATTTGCAAAAGTACTCATCTGGCGCCACTTTTTGAATTTGCGTGGTGCATTGTGGGTAAATTCTTCTACTGCGCGTGCGCACTCCTCTGGGTGAGGGTCAACTGCAGGACGACAGACTTCTCTGCTCCACGAATGTAAGGTAAGTTTTATTTTATTTTATTTTACGTTCGTTACGTGAATTTATAGGATTCTGTAAATGTGGTTAGCTAGCCCGGTCATTTCAGATCCGTTGGAAAGATGCTTTATTTGGCCCACGAGACTTTCATTATCTTAATTTCAGACACAAGATGGTCCATATTTAAGTAACCGCCATGGATAGTTTCCGCCGACCCTCCCGCAGGGTAACGTTAACTCGGGGCGTAATAACTGTCCGTGTAGTCGTGGCCTGTCTAACGCTCCGAGCTCCGGGGAACGAGCCCGAGAATAGTCTAGCTCCCTCACGGGAGCACTGGACGTGCGGGTCCGTTCCCACCCACGACAACGAGGCAAAAGCCTCTCGTCTTGAGCCTCGGGGGGAGAATGAGCCGCGGTGAGGAGCGGGGGGGTTTCACGTTGGACATTTCGCTCCGCAGCAACAGCGGGAACGTCCTCTGATGTGACCGGACCGCGCGAGCTTTGTGTGGGGAGCTGCTCTGCGAGGGGCGGTACATCCCAGAGCAGCTCCCCGCATGCGACGCTCACGCGGGCGGTGACGTCCAGGGGAACCTCCTGCTGCGGAGCCAAATACGTGAAGCTCCCTCCTCGGGCCGGATTGTACAGTTGTACAGTTGTTCGGGAGAGGTTGAAATGGGTCATGTTAGAGATCCGGGACCCTGGTGGTGAGGAGACTGTTGGATTTGTGCAGTTTTATTCCTGGAGTTGCAGTTTCGCGCCATTTTCTTCTCCGACCAAAGCTGCGGCACTGTCAGAAGAATCTTTTTCAGTTCGCCATTACAGCCATTATATATAGGCTATATATATTTTTTTTTTACAAACTATTATGGTGCAAAATGACTTAATTATAATAAAAAAAATAAATAAAAGTATATTTATTTATTTAACTAAATAAAAGTAATATTAAAAACGTAATAAAAATATGTAAATAAAAGAATAAATGTATAAATATACCCAAATAAATGAAGAAAAAAAGTGGAATTTATGAATATATTTTATACACAAACATGTACCATTTTAATTTTCAAATCATGGAAATATATATTATTCTGATGGTAAATATAAATGTTGTATTATTTTTATTCATTTTTACTTAACAGAATAAAAAATAATAGAACATTTTAACAAAAAAGATAAATACATGTAAAAATTGCTACAAACAAATATTTTTATAGACAAAATTTCAAGTAAAAAATATAGTTACATCATTTACATATTAAAATGGTTCGTGTTTGTGTATGTATATAAAAAACATACATACATTTTACAAATTAAATATACAGTATGTGTTTATTTATTTATTTTCATTTACTTTTATTCATTTTTAATTGAGTAATTTTCAGCCCTCCATAAACTATATGTATAAACTATATACATTCTGTAATTTTCTGTCCCAAAACAATTTGAGTAAGCATGTAGCTTAGGTTTTGTTCTCCTTGGACATTTAAAATGTGAACGTGAACAAAATTTAAATGTGAAAAAGTAAATTGCAAAATTATTTCAAAAAAATTCAATTCCAGATTGTGCAGTTCAACTTAAAAACTCAGAATGCCGAATTGCTAAATTAGGGAGGCTTTGCCCAGCAAATATAACAAGCTAACATAAATAGTAAATGATAAAAAAAAGTAAAATAAAACTAAACCCTATAAACTGAAGCTTATTAAATGATGCTTCCACATTTGTTTTAGTCTGCACATATTGACTTGTCCTTTTTGCCAACAGCTGACCTGCAGCTGACCCCTGCTCTCTCACTTTCCTCTGTGGACACCTTCAGGCTGAGTCGCTCACCTGCAATCACCTGGTGCCTTCCAACAGAGCAGGTCATTTATTACATTTTTTAATACATGTTTTGATTAAAGTGCAAGAACATTGTAAATTCTATTAACATTCTCTCCAAAAATTATAAATTCAGCAAGATGGGCCTCTAAGTAGCTCACACACAAACACTTACACGCACTAACTCTTACAGATTTTGGACTGAACAAGATTTGCAAGGTTTCATAGAAAAAGTTTTCTCATTTTAAAACTACTTTATTTAACTTTTGAGTCTGAAATGCATAAATATCTGAACTTTTATGTAGGGCTGCTCAGTTAGTATGAAAATAGTAATAATCACAATAATTTAAATCAGTGCTTCTCAATTATTTTTTGCCGCGCCCCCCCTGGGAAAGAGAAAATGTTTCACGCCCCCCCTACTCACCGCAGTGACTACAAATCAGATTATTATCTATAAAAAGTGTGTGAGTATATCTAAAAGTGTATCCTTTTAAACATTAACAAAAGAAAAAAATCAATATCAACTTGAAACAAAGTTCAACAAATATTAACTTTATTTTGTACATTTACACTTTGCAAGTTTATATATATTTTTTTTGTTCATATATTTTGCAGTGTTATTTTTACAGTGTAGTCAGCTTCACAGGCTGAATAGAAAAGGCTTTGAAAGCGGCGCTGGGCGCTGTTTATTCCACAAATGATCAGAGCCGTACCGTTTGTGTGGAGTAAAGTTGGTGAAATGATGTGGCAGATCAGGCGTTTTACCGCGAACACGCGACCTCTGGCTTTTTGACGCTGCTCTGTCCCGGTTGAGCGAGCGCGCGGTGCCGGGACCGTTCTTTCCGCTTGTGTGTGTCTGGCGCGAGAAGCCCGGACCGCTGCACACAAACACGCAAACGTGGAAATGTACCGACACCGGCACCATGATCAAAGCAGGGCAGACAAGGCACGTGAACGGGACAGATTTTATGAGACGCGCTGATTCAGGACCGATAGGGCTGGAGCTTATTGATCTAGTGGACTGTTACGCGCCCCCCCTGGCATCGCATCACGCCCCCCCAGGGGGGCGCGCCCCACTAATTGAGAAGTACTGATTTAAATCATAATTAAAGGTCCCATATCATGCAAAATTCACTTCAGTGAGCTTTTACTCATGTTAGAATGTAGTTTCCTTATCAAAGTCATCCCCACCACTAAGGTACACTTTATTGTCCCCGTAGGGAAATTTGTCCTTTGCATTTGACCCATCCTTCAATGCCTCTGGGGCATCTCCTCAGGAGCAGTGATCGCCGCAGTGCAGCGCTCGGGGACCCATCTCCAGGTGTTGTTGCTAGGCTTGGTCAGGACTACCGTAGCTGGAGGATATTACCCTAACATGCATGTTATTGGTTGGTGGGGAAACCGGAGTGCCCGGAGAAAACCCACCCAGACACGGGGAGAAACATGCAAACTCCACACAGAAAGGCCCGGCCCGTGCGGGAATCGAACCCGCGACCTTCTTGCTGTGAGGCCAGAGCACTAACCGCTCAGCCACCATGCTGCCAAGCGGTGCATTAATCAAATTTCAATTTCAATTATGATTATTGCTGTAATCGATCACAAACATTATCTGTAACTTATGAGTGTGTTAGTAACTGCGCATGTATTTTCTTGAATTGGAAAAGCTTCCTGCTGGCTTAATTACATTTGTAAAATACATTTGCAACAGTCTGTATGTGAATTATCACCTATTTTATTTTATCTGTTCGCTTTCTGCATATTGAAGCGCACTAATGCTCTGTGCTCTCTTAGAGCAAATAATCGCTTGGATAATAGTGATTTCAATTATATTTCAAAAAATTGTGATTATTATTTTTATCATAATCGAGCAGCCTTACCCACCACTCAACCACTTCATTCTCCAGCAGTGTCGAGTATTAAATGATCCAAATAAATTAGCAATTTTTAAAATAACTCTTACTTTTTGCCAACAGTTCACCATCTGACTCAGCCTCCCTCCATGGATTCTTCTAAGCCCACGACTCATCAGTGGATTCACACACTCACCTCCCTCCGTGGATTCCTGTAAGCTCACAGACTCAACCTGCCTCAGTGCTTACAGCTGAAAGTATTTTACTTTATCATAGATTAAAGGTGTGGTAGCTGATTTTTACACTACAAACTCTATTGAGGTATTAAATGTGACAACTTTCTCTCCTAAATCCTTCGCCACATGTTTAATATTGACATGTATTCATTTTGGTTGCATTTATGGCTTATTTTTACAAACGGCAAAGTGAAACTGTAGTGACCACCCCATGTACAGCCAATCAGAGCGCAGCATTTGGTTCTTGGTTAGAACTAAAATTCTTTATTATTTAGTTAAGTGATCTGTTTTGTTTTGTTTTTTTTTTTGTTCAGAAAGTGCTGCATAGATCATATACTTTGTGGAAAGTGCAAAGGTTACTAAAAAGTCAGTTACCCCAACTTTAATGACACAATCTCAACGTTACCAAATAGCCCACGCAGAGGTTACGCTAGACTTTTTTTATGCCGGTCACTTTGACCGGCGGGGTCTGGAAATTCCGGTCAATTAGGAGAACAACCGGTCACATATTATTGTCTTATGCAAACAACAGCACGTGAATTTTGGCAGTAACCTACGTGCTTTCGCCTGAATAACAGTATCTGTTTTAAAGCGAAAATTGGTCGTTGTTAATGAGGTGTCTTTAACTTTTACTTATCATAATGATGACACGCGCTTTGATTCGCGCCCGTCTGCGGACTGAACCAGAACAAGTTAGTCCGCGTGATCCCCCGTGTGTTTGAGCCAGGAGCCCGGGACAACGCACGCGCTGGACCCGGGCCAAGATCAACCCCCGTGTGTCTGACACAAAAGCCCGGAGCGCATCGGGACCACGCAGCCCACTTTTAAACCGCAGATTTCTGAGTTCAGCGCGAGGTTTTAATGATAGGCTTCACGTATAAAGTGTTGTACCTGTTTGTCTCCAGCGGCAACACGTCTGTTTCGCTGACGCTGATCAGCAAATCTTCAAGAGAGACGCGTGCCTTCCCCCGTCTGCCTCTATACTTTCCCTTTTTTTTCCTCCACTTCATAAACGACGCACTTTCATTACATGCACCAATTCTCTTCACTTGGCGTATTAAGCCACTGTATTCACACGCGAGTAAAACATTTTGTTTTGAGCTGAGAATAAAAAAGAAGCATGGTCTACGCAGCACTACGAGCACACGCTCGTTTCTCTGAGCACCTGTCAATCATCTGCGAGCAGCGCCAGGGTCACGTGTAGGCTATCAGCGCGAGCCTCGTTTAGTTTCTGAACCCGAGCAGCGCCAGCACTGACCACAGAACAAACTAATGTGGAATTATCATGAAATAGTCTACAGTAAATCATGTATTATTCCTCATTTTTCTTCGACTTTTTATTTTTTCGCCTATTATTTCTGCCGGTCAAGCTGACCGGGGACGTCTATTTTTTCCGGTCAACGGCACATTTTACCGGCCAAAGACCGGCAGGTGCCGGCTAACGTAATCTCTGAGCCCACGGTCTATTATGGATGTAACAATATACAAATGTCACAGTACAATGTTTTAATTTGAAGCTTACAATAGAATATTTATCACAATGTTACAGAGAATCTACGATATTGAGATTATGCTCACAATAATAAACAATAAAGCAACATTTTCCAGTTATTCTTTTTTTTTACCATTCAGAATCTGTTATATATCGGTTATAAAATCTTTTTGGTATTGCGCTATCACAATCTTATCAATATTGTTACATCCCTACAGCCAATTCCAGCAACCTTTCCCCAAAGATCTGTAGGAGGCAATGCTCATGAAAACTGGAGCCTGCTGTGCTGACTGTTTGTTGTTGGACAATTTGCTTCTGTATTTTTGGAGGACTTTCTGATTTTCTAATGTTTCTGTTGGTTTTGACCAAATGTTTAATTGTTTGTGAAATTAACATCGCGTGAACTCCTCTGAGATAACTGTTGTTGTGATTTTGAGTTGTACAAATAAATGTAATTTCATTTTAATTGAAATGTTGTAATTGTATGTTAAAATTCAAATGGTAGTAAATAGTAAATGCAAAATTTAAAAAAATCTAATTGGTCTAACAACATAAAGTGAATACCTAATACTTAGATCTATTAGAAAAAGCTTTTGTCGTTTTTTGCATAAAATTATCTCATAGCATTAACAACATTTTTACATTTTGAAGCTATTTGCTTTTTTACACATTTAATCTATATTAATGGTTGTTGACTTAATTAGATTTTTCTAATTAGTAATTAGAAAAATCAAATTCAACTAATATGAATAAGAAAATACAAAATATGACAAATCTAATTGGTCTAACAACATAAAGTGAATACCCAATTAGAAAAATCTAATTGAGTCAACAAACAATAACCTAGTAAAATCAAGGCTAAAAGTGTTTGTAGTAGCTATTAGAAAATCCCTTTTTAAATTGTGTAAAAAGCAAATAGTTTTAAAATGTAAAAATGTTGTTAATGCTATGAGAAAATTTTATGCAAAAAAGGACAAAAGGTTTTTCTAATAGAACGGGGGTCAATTTTTTTTCAGTGCAACTATTGTTATTTGAAAAAGCTTAATTACACTCTACATTGCTTGTTGTTTCAGATCATTGTCTGCAGTTCTTTTTTCTTTGAAAAGTAGGTATGCACATAATTTAATTAATAATTGTGTTTTATTAATACCAATATTTTCTTTTATGTAGATGACAAAAACCCAAAAGGAGCAGATATGCCCACTCTGTAAAAAGAGATACAAGTGTTTATCGAAACACATAAGTAAAATACACATGGTGGAAAATAGGAAGGAGAGGCTGATTTTAAATCAGTTGGCCACCGGGTCAATGAAGCTCCTTCCTGGGCGCTGCGCTGGGTCCCCCCCCCGTGGTGTCCCGACTAGACCTCCAGGCGCTCGACTACTATCCCTGCACTAAAACAGAGTGCAGGGAGAGGATCGACGCCCTGGAGGCTGAAAACAAGTTGCTAAAGGTAAAATTACATTCAATTGTAAAATTATTTTACTTGCAAGCGTTGACTCTGTTGCAGGAGCTGTTCACACATGGTTAATAATAATATTTTATCTCTGCAGAGACAACTTGACAGGGAAAGGAGAAGGGGACCGGGTACTTCGGCAGCTGCCAGAGAGGTGGTGAGTTCAACCTAATAACTGTTTGATCAAAATACTACTGCAACCACTACTACTACTACTACTACTACATACTTACCACTCCGACCGAGCCGCACGCATACTTACCTGTACTTTCAGGCCACACAATACTTACCTCTCACTCTCTCTTACTTACTTACCTCAGTGAAATACCAACTTACTGTATCTTTGAAGACGCTCGAGCTTAGATATGTACTCCTCTTTTCTGAAAACAGAAAGACATAATTTTATTTAGTTTTTGTTATTTACCTTATAGTCAGAGGATGAGTCAGAGGAGGAGCAGGTGGAGGAAGTGGAAGAGCAGGAGGAGGATGAGGAGGTACGGCGTCAAATTAGACATATGCGGCGGATGGAGCAGCAGCGGGAACGGAGGCGACAGAAGCGCGAGAAGGAGCAGAGGCAGAAAAAGAAGCAGGAGCAAGAGGAGAGGGAGGAAAGAAAGGCGGGAGCAGCGCCGCCAGCAGGAGAGGCAGAGGCAGCATGAAAGAGAGCAGCAGGAGGAGAGGGAGCAGCGGCGGGAAGAGAGGCGGAAGCAGCGCCGCCAGCAGGAGAAGTTTGAAAGAAAGCAGCAGGAGGAGAGGGAGCAGCGACGGGAGCAGCGGCGGAAAGAGCGGCTGCTGGAGAAGAGACACCAGGAGCAGCAGCGCAGACAAAAGTCCTCAGTGCCTGAACCTACCATTCCTGAGCCGACCCCAACCGAGCCGACCCCGACCCCACATCTTCCCAAGCCAACCCGAGTGCCAGTGGTTGAGCTGACCCTGGTCAAATGTGCCCTGGTGTGAGCAGGTGCCCAATGTGGTGAGTTCTTGTTAATACATATTTTTATAAAAGTAAAACTACTGTATTAGTGATAAAAACAACAAAAAAAGTTGTGCTAATTTTTGCCATTGGTTTTATCTGTCTCTCCAAAACACACTTACTTACCTGTCCCCACACATACTAAACATATTGTGTTTTATTACACATACTTACCTCTCGTTCCAAAGAAAAACACATACTTACCTCTCCTTCCACAGAAAAACACACACTTACTTACCTGTCCCCCAAAGCCCCACACATACTAAACATATTGTGTTTTTATTAGGATATCACATCAGATGAAATCCCAGCACCTGGCACATCTAAGGATGTGGTCGAGGAGACATCCTCGGATACTGACATGCAAACGGACAGCCAACAGAAGGAGGGTGAGGAGGGCTACTCGATTGCGGAGATCCAGGAAAACATCCACCTCATTTATGAGGAGTACCTGGCGGAAAAAGTAAGTATCACATTGATAGGGCAGTAATGTAATTAATTTCCTGATGTTCTTGTACATTAAAAAATTAACTAATGTGAACTGATACTTAAGCGAGGTGAGATTGTCCAACCTGGACTCCAACTCCATCCAGCCCTCCTCACCCTCCTTAAAGACAGGAGGAAGGTAGCACCGACAAATTCAGCTTTTCAAAACCTATGGGTATGAGACATAATTTTATTTCATTATGTAATTGCCCTAGCATAACCATTTTAATAACTTTCTCTTTACCATTGCAGCCGAATACATGACGGGTTACCAAGAACACATCTTTCGCCCTGATGGCACACAGAAAGTAAAAGAAAACTGCATTTCGGTGTCTACCCGGGCCAAAATCTTCGTTATGTATCTCAAAATGGCAACGCCAGGCCCGTATTGGGACTGGCGTTTCCCAAAGAATACAAAAGCCACCCGGGCGTAAGTTGAAAACAGTTAACATTTTTTTGATGGCCGTGCTGATCCAGTAATAATTCCATATTTTTAATCTGCAGCTTTCCAGCTATCCTGTCCAAAGTTGGGCTGAAGCCCACCACAATGGTGGGCTACTTGCATAATATTTATGCCTTTTTGGGATACTTCGCAAAGAACCTCCCAAAAAATTGCAGCCTTTCCACAAAGACCGTGGAAAAGACACAGTTGGAATTAAGGAAGCTCAGTAGAGATTCGGGGCGGGTCATTGCGGCCCACCAGCTTCAAGTCAAAAGCAACAAGGAGCTGAACCTAATCCCCCAAACGGCGCTGTCAGCCTGTCAAAGGCTGACATTGCTTTTGTGTTGGTATGTAAACAAAATGTTTATGTTTAGACGAAATAGTAGACGCCCCTCCAACTGAGCGGATAGTAAGGTTCCGCTTTTTTGGATATTTCTCGCCTGCATATACGGGCACAGGACGGGCGTCTTCTCCAAGATGACACAGAAGGAGGTGGAGAACGCCGTGGGGGATGAGGAGAAGGGCTACCTTGTCTCTGTAAGTATTAAATATACATTATTTTGTATGTATAACCCAAAAACCACCACATATTTACCACATACTTACCTCTCTTTCAAAAGAAAAACACATACTTACCTCTCCTTCCTAAGAAAAACACATACTTACTTCTCCTTCCAAAGAAAAACACATACTTACCTCTCTTTCAAAAGAAAAACACATACTTACCTCTCCTTCTTAAGAAAAACACATACTTACCTCTCCTTCCTAAGAAAAACACCTACTTACCTCTCCTTCCAAAGAAAAACACATACTTACCTCGGTGACCTATTTTCTTTTCTTTTTGCAGGTGTTACAACATAAAACCGTGCAAACATATGGGTTTGCCCAGATTTACATGACAGCTGAGGAATTCACATGGTGCACAAGACGGTTGACCCTGCTCAGGAGGGGACTTGTTACCAACAAGTTTTTTCTAAGTTCCACTGGGCAGGGTCCCATCAAAGATATGAGGACCTACATGGGGCGAGCATGGGTGGAGATGGGGCTTGGAGATCCTCCTCCAACATTCATTGACATCAGGACCGCTGTGGCCACCTTGCGTAAGTTTAAAGATAATTATATTACTTACAAAACTCAATGTACATATTGAATGATAAAATTGTTATCGTTTTAATGAATGGGTGTTTTATTTTTATTTTTTAGAACTTCAAGATAAACCAGGACCCGGGGGTGAGGGCCAATCTGGCTACCTTCATGTGTCATGTCAGAGATGCGACGCGTGTTTGTTGCTCTGAGCCTGGAGGAGGACTCCGAGCCCCAACAAAAAAGCTTGCCCCATGCGAAGTCCTCATGTCAAACACAAGAGGTATAACATAGGCCGAAAAAAGTTTGACAAATTTTAAACTTAAATTTAACTGTAGCTCAATTAATCATGTTTATTTGTTCACAGCAACCAAGGAGGAGCAGCACTCCAAAGAAAAGCCCTTACAAAAAAAGGCTGAGGGAAAAAAAGAAGCCTGTAGAGAAACCTACAGAGTAGTAAGACTTTTTTTTGTTTTTTTTATAATGGTGTGTTTTTGTGTGGTCATTTTTGTGTGGGGTTTTTGGTACATTTTGGTGTGTTTTACACATTTTGGTGTGTTGTTTGAAAATTTTGGTTTGTTTTTAAAAATTTTGGTGTGCTCTTCAAAAATGTTGGTGTTTTTTTTTTTTATTGTTTTGGTGTGCTGTTCAAAAATTTTGGTGTGTTTTTTATTGGTTTATTGTGCTGTTCAAAAAATTTGGTGTGTTTTTGAAAAAAATGGTGTGGTGTTCTAATATTTTTGTGTGTTTTGAAAAAAATTTTACATTACATTTTAATATTCTAAACTTTCTTGACTCCTGTGTCTATTTGAATAAGATTGTGGTCAATATTAAGTTAGTATTTGGTAAAAGTGCATATTTTTGGCAAAAAATGACTGTCTTCCAGGTACCACCCCGCCTACTCGACAAAGACCCCGCCTCATGGAAGCTCGTCCTGCCTATTCGAGACAAACTCCACCTCCTAGACGCAGACCCAGCCTCCTCGACCCTGGCCCCGCCTACTCAACGAAAACCCAGCTTTTTAAAAAACTTAAAACACACTTAATCGAAGGAGACTTTTGGTTCCTTCTCGATTAAGTGCATGTTTTTTGCCCAAATATGGACCTACTACACCTACTAGCACCTCCTACTACAGCCTACAACTTAGTACTATCTACTACTACCACCTACCACCACCTACAACCAGCTGCAACCTCTAAAAACACTGAAAAAACAAAATTAATCGGAGGAGAATTTTGGTTCCACCTCGATTAAGTGCATGTTTTTTGCCCAAATATGGACCTACGTCACTTCCTAACACCACCTTCAACTTAGTACGAACTCTTACCACCTCCTACCTTGGAAAGCAACAGTTTTTTTAAGTAGAAAAGAGGAGGAGGAGAGAAAGACAAAGATGGGGAGTAGGAAAGAAAAGAAAAATGAGGAGAGAAAAAGAGGAGTAAGGGTTGAAAAGGAGGGAAAATATGAGAAGAGTATTGTGAGACAGACATGAGAGAAAGAAGGTGGAGCAAGAGGGAGGAAAAAGAAGGATTGAGAAGGAGAGAGAAGGTGTGAAAAATATAAAGAAACTGAAGGAGGAGGTGGAAGAGACAATGGATACAAAGAAAAGAGAGAAAAATGAGAGAGAGAGAAAGAAAGAAAGGAAGAGGAGGGAAAGAGAGAAGGAGGTGTGATAGAGAGTTATGAGGGAGTGAGAGAGAGGACAGAGGGAGAGAGAAAGAGAGTGGAGGAGGGAGAGAGAAAATGGGAAGGAAGGAAAAAGAGAAAGGAGAGAAGAAAAGAGAGAGAGAGCAGTGGAAGTCATCAGCACAAGAACACTGTCACTTTGGCTAAACCACAGAGAGTTTGGAAAGTAGAAGACGCCATGGAAACAGACTTGTGTTTGGAACAGAGACAGGACTGTGGAAAGTTTGCAGTAGATAAAGGTTATGTTCACATCACAACGTTATAGGTTATGTTCACATCACAACGTTATAGATTTACACAACGAGTTAGAAATGTCAGAATTCAGAGTTTAAGTGTTGAGCTGCAAAAAAAAATCTACAGTCAGCAAGTTGTTTGTGAATAGACTTGGAACACCGAATCCAGTGAGAGTAAAGCTTTGACTGGGGCGTGATTATACAAATATGTTTTTATAGAAGGTATGTTTTTATTTATAACAAGTATAGAGGGATTTTTTTATTTATCAACTCCATTGTCAGCTAACTACAAGAGTTTATCACTGTGCGAAAACAAAAGTTATGCTGCCAAGTCAACATTTGTGAATACAATTTGACCCTATGACCCTTAAAAGTTACATTCAGGTGAAAAAACACCAAGAAAAACACTGTCTCAAGTTTCAAGAGACAAACATCTGTCAGACCGGTTCAGACCTGATTAAAACAGCTAGCTGTCGTCCCGTGTAGTTGTTTTATTCAAAGAAGTTTCCCCAGCTTACCAGATGAAGAGGAGCGCTTTCTGCATAACGCATGCGCAGTAGGGCGGAAAATGGCCTCGACCGAAAATCCGTCTATAGTGTGACAGTACAGGCCTCCTCCTGTGCACATTTAATGACAGAGCTTTGTGTTTCCTAAAACAAATACAAGTACCTGAGTGTCCATCTGAACATTGAACTGGACTAAACTCACACTGAAGCACCGCACAGGACGGACCAGAGCAGCTCCACCTCCTGAAGAGACTCAGGTCCACTCCTGAGGACCGTCCTGTACGGTGTGGTCTGCTGGAGCAGCATCACAGAGAGAGAGGACAGAGCTGGACAAGGTCATAAACAAGTCTAACTTCGTCTTGGACTGTCCTCTGAACTCAGTGCAGGAGGTGGGAGACCAGTCGTCCTATCTGCTCTGTGTCTCCTCCTGCAGGACGTCCTGTCTGTTCTGTCTCCTGCAGAACGTCCTGTCTGTTTTGTCTCCTGCAGGACATCCTGTCTGTTCTGTCTCCTGCAGAACGTCCTGTCTGTTCTGTGTCTCCTGTAGGACATCCTGTCTGCTCTGTGTCTCCTGCAGGACGTCCTGTCTTCAGTGACAGACAGATTGACCTTCACTGTGTGAAGGAAAGGTCCTGCCGCTGTCAGACTGTACAGTAAACACTGTTCACTCTGGACACTATGCAGCTCTGTACAGAAACATAGTCAGACTTTTACATTAGATCTTAACTTAGAAAATAAATAAAAAAAACATTTGAAAGTGTATTAAATGGAGCCTTCCGTGAAAACTCAAGCCTGGAAGTCTTACCAGAGGCTCTCTCGCCCTCCTCCTGCTCCTCTCATCTGTGTCAGCTCACACAGCTGAGCTCTACACAGTCTCACAGACTGGTTTATCTGTACTCAGACATGTTCAGAGCCTATCATGAGCATGTTTCTAGTCCTTTTTAAACCTAACCTCTTTTAACCCTCCTACACCCCTGGGCCCATTTTTGTACCCGGACACTTTTCTTTTTTTGATAACTTTGGCTGTGTTGCACCAAATCACATGAAACTTGGCCAGGTTGTGTGTTTTTTGACGCTCTTTCAGATTCTGTGGTTATTTTGTGTGTCAAGTAATTTTATAAGCCTATAATTCAAATACTCACACCCGTGATCCTAGGGTACATTTTTGTCCCATTGACTTCCATTATAAACACACTTTTCAACACAATGGATTTGTTTTAAAATGTGATCTTAGAAATATTTTTTTGTTTCTCACTGATGAAAAGGGGTTACATTTTTAAGCTTTTTAAGGATTTTCATTTTTAGTGGGATTTTCCTATTTTCCTTGAATGCAACACAAACATGCATTTGTGCATTTGAACCTACAAATGTCTTTCCCACTTCTGCTGGATTTTTTCTCACCTAAAATATTTTTTTTGTTTTGGGGGGATGCCTAAGTGTTGTCTGCTTGTACCTGGGTAAAAAAATTTATATGGGGCCACTATATGTAGGTGTGAGAGAGCCAGAATGCAAGTGCAAGTCTAAAGTGTGAAAATCCATCACAATCAAATCCAGTCTAAATCTCATCCTCAAATGCATTTTTCTTTTATCCTCCCGTGGAGCCTTATTTTGACTTACCCAGACACACAAACACAATTTTTCACTTTTTCACTTCAAACAGAGTTAGAATTAGAGCCATCAAACACTTGTCCAGCAAAAAAACCCAAACAAAAAACAAAGTACAGCTTTGTTTACACAGGTGCATTTGAACGTAAACTTCATCGGAACATTTTTGCCATTTGGCTCATAATTTTCTTTGTGACTCTCGAAATGAGTAGACAAAGAGCAGAAAAGTGTTTCAGTGTAAAGTTAGAGGTCAACTGTATTGATCCCTAATCATTGTGTGTATTTGAGCCATTCTTCAGAGCCTCTAGGGCGTCGGTCAGGAGCTGTGAGCTGCTGCAGTACAGCTCTTATAGGAACCATCTCCACATGTTGAGCTGGGCTTAGGCAAGTTAAAAGTCAAAATATGGAATAAAAATGAATATGTATGATGAGAGCAGAAGTAAATGAAGAGATTGATGTGAAAAAAGTTTAAAAAAAGTTTACAATATGTAAAAAATAATGGGATATTGTTAGATGTTATTACTTTGCCAGAGATGGACGAAAGGTGTTTTTATGTCTAAAAAATGGACTTTATGTAAAAACTAAAAAAGTGACCAAGTCAGTTTTGGCACTATTTTAGCACACCCCCAGCCTCTATAAATCCCACACTAAAAAAGTAAAATGTATTTAAGTATAATGCAAAAATACCACATTTTTCATGTTTTTCAATCAAAAACATATGTATATAGTTTTTCACTTACAAGGCTTTTATGGGGTTAAAATTCCAATAATTTATACAATATTTAGTATTTATGTTTAGAGCAGGAGTAGATAAAGAGATTGATGTGAAAAATAGTTTGAGAAAAGTTCATAATATGTAAAAAGTAAAAGGGTTTTGTTAGCGGTTACTGCTTTGTCATAGGTGTGTTAAAGCTGGGCCAATGGTGTTTTTAGCTCTTAAAATGGACTTTGTGCCAAAACTATAAAAGTGACCAAATCAGTTTTGGGACTATTTTAGGGCATCCACAGCCTCTATAAATCCCACACCAAGAAAGGAAAAAATTCTAAAGTATTTTGAAAAAATCCACTTTTTTCACTTTTTCAACATCAAAAATATGCAACTTTTTCATTTACAAGCAGCATTTAAAGGGTTAAATTTGTAATATTTTATAATATTTAATATCTATGTTTAGAGGAGAAGTAGACGAAGAGATTGATGTGAAAAAGTTTGAGAAAAGATTATTTACATAAAAAATAATGGGTGTTAAATATGAGGGTACATTTTTGCACCCTAGGATCACAGGTGTGATTTTTTGTTAAAAATTGAAATTATGCAAAAACTATAAAAGTGACGAAATCAGTTTTGGGACTATTTAAGGGCACCACCAGCCTCTAAAAATCCCACACCATGAAATTAAAAAAAATTGAAGTATGTTGAAAAAATCCACTTTTTTTGTTTTTTCCTGATCAAAAATATGCTACTTTCTTACATAAAAACAGCATTTAAGGGGTTAAAATTTTAACAATTTAAACAAATTTTATCATCTATGTTTAGAGGAGAAGTAGACGAAAAGATTGATGTGAAATAAGTTTGAGAAAAGTTTTTTTTGCATAAAAATAATGGCTGTTAAAAACGAGGGTACATTTTTGCACTCTAGGATCACAGGTGTGATTTTTGTTAAAAATTGAAATTATGCAAAAACTATAAAAGTGACCAAATCAATTTTGGGACTATTTTAGGGCACCACCAGGGTCTATAAATCCCACACCATGAAAGAAAAAAAAAATTAAGTATGTTTAAAAAATCCACTTTTTTCATTTTTTCCTGATCAAAAATTTGCTACTTTTTCATTTACAAGCAGCATTTAAGGGGTTAAAATGTCAATAATTTATATAATATTTATTATCTCTGTTTAGAGGAGAAGTAGACGAAGAGATTGATGTGAAAAAAGTTGGAGAAAAGTTAATTTACATAAAAAATAATGGGTGTTAAAAACGAGGGTACATTTTTGCACCTTAGGATCACAGGTGTGATTTTTTCTTAAAAACTGACTTTATGCAAAAACTATAAAAGAGACCAAATCAGTTTTCACACTATTTAGGTCGCCACCAGCCCCTAAAAATCCCACACCATGAAAATAAAAAAAATTGAAGTATGTTGAAAAAATCCACTTTTTTCGTTTTTTCCTGATCAAAAATATGCTACTTTCTTACATACAAACAGCATTTAAGGGGTTAAAATTTTAACAATTTATAAAAGATTTATTATCTATGTTTAGAGGAGAAGTAGACGAAGAGATTGATGTGAAAAAAGTTGGAGAAAAGTTTATTTACATAAAAAATAATGGGTGTTAAAAATGAGGGTACATTTTTGCACCCTAGGATCACAGGTGTGATTTTTTTAAAGGGGTGCACAAGGGTTAAACTTGTTAGCCTGTTTCAGTTTGTATTTTTTCCAGTGTATATTGAACAGGCTCATGCATTGTGTGACTGATGTGAAAGTTTAAAGTGAAATACTCCTGTTTGTCTCTGTTTTAGAGCTTGTGAAAGTGTAAAGTCCCTTGTTCTCTGACGGCACCAGACTTGACTCTTCTCTGCTCCGCTGGTTCACGTTGTGCTGACTCTGGTTGTGCGTCTGACTCAGGAGAAGGTTTACAGAGCAAACATCTGTTCTGCTTCGCTCCTCACGCCACAACATTAGCCTCGCGTACAAACACAGATGCTCCTGAAGCTCCTGGGAGACCGGCTTCACACGTTTTACTGTCACTCATCTCGTCCAAAGGAAAGTGAACACGCGGAGAAATGAAAGCAGCGCACGTCTGCTCTCGTCAATGTGTGAGTGTAAGGTTGTAATGTGATGTGATTGTAGATTGTCAAAGTGTTTACACGCAGGCAAAGAGAACCAGACAACCCGCCTTGTTCTGTTTAAAGGAACTGTATGTAAGAGTTTGATTTCATAAACATGACCTACTGTATATGTGTCACAGATATAAGGTAAGCATGTTGAAAGTCTGTGTAATTTAACTAAGCTAGACCATTTTAGAAATTTTTGTTGCACTAATGTGGTTAGGCAGGGTTGACCTTGAGTTGCCCTAGTAACAAGTACGCAGACATAAACCTGGTCTGGACCAGGCTAACTGTCAAGATTATTTTAGCTTTGTCTCAAAAACCATTTAAAGAAACACTTAAATCACATGTTCATTCCCGCACACTTCCACAGTGTCTGCCCCAACACAACTTATAAAGTCACTTTTTATTCACTTGGCATTGGCACCAAAGAGACACTCTCGCCGTTTCTTTTCCCTTATTTATTTTTTATTTTTTTGCTGCTCTCGCTGTGTTTATAAGAGCAAACATCAAATTGGCTGCACAAAGAACCACATACTGTAATTACCTGGAAAATTAACTTGTACGTTCATCTAAACTGCACAGGATTTACCACAGACATGCAGCTGTTTCTCTAACCCTTAGATGCATAAGTGGGGTCAAAAACGACCACAGGTGTTGTTAATTTGAGGAATCTTTGAAATTAAAAGTAGTTCCAGTTTCATATTTCAGGTATTCCTCAACAAACTTGTTTGTGACATGAGGCCAGAGCATTTTTAAAAAAATTATATATACTTTTTGAAAAATGTCATCTCTTGTATCACTACCCCACTCTTCCATAAGTGGGGTCAAAATGACCCCAACCATTTCTTATGGAATCTCAAGGGTAAGCACTAGGAACTTTTGATTCTTATCAATTGTACTTGTTGGTTTACATTTACTGTGGCATTTACACATCTGAAGTAGCAGTCAGGAGGTCATTTTGACTCAGCATCACACATGTAAGGCATCACCAGTGCATGGCGACACTTTCTCACCGTGCTGTCATAAGAGTTTGTGACTCCTCACATGAAAAGTTGACTGGAAAGTAACCAAAACTACCAAACTATATCACTTTAGCAATGGGAAGGTGTTTAGTGACAAAATCCACAATCCAGACACATGAGAGAAGCACACAGGGCCAACAGAAGAGAAAAAGATGTCAGATTTGTCCAAGAAACAAGGACCGCAAAGCTACACACTGCTGCTAGAAATGCAGTATTCCTGTGAACTGATCACAGGCAAAAGTAAGTAGTTTGTAACAGCTGCACACAGTGAGGATAGAGAAAATATTTTATGTGTGTTCAGGTGTGTGGACAATGTTATAGTCTCCAGTTATAGTTTTATTTTTTGTCCGTCCTCCATAATCAGACCGACAGTCACAAAATGGGTTTTGACATTTTTTTACCTGACTGATTTGTGTTCAAATGTGAATAAAAACTGATAAACTAACATGTCAAAAATGTTCTTTTGTTGTTCAAAATATCATACAAATCATTATCTTGAGCAAAATTAAAGTGTTATTACAAAACTGTTTTGTTTCTAAGTGGGGACCCCACTCATGGAAGAGTGAAGGTATTGGGCGGCCATGCATCTAAGGGCTAAAGAATGAAGCAATGACAGCAGGACTTGCATTACAACTTTGTGACAACTTACACAGCGGGACTAGTTCCACATGCGGAGTGGAAAACCTCGCATTGCATTAGAAAAAGATGAGCCTACCCGCAAATACGATGATAAATCCTCTGCATCTCCGCAGTAAACTGCCTTGTCTTTCTCCAAGCGGTGAACAGAAGGGAGGGGCTGCAGCATCTTTCCTCTCGCTTCCCAGATCAGAATAAACCAATATAAACTGAAAACTTCAAACTGGAGTCCGTGTGCACTTTGGCTCCTCTCATGTTTCTGTCAGATCAGGAGGAAAAACACTTTTTCTCTCTCATTCTCAGAGATGTCGTCGCTCCATTGATCTGGTCTAGTCACATTCAACGGCAGCAACGTTAAATCAAGCTTGGATCATCATTGTTCAGGCCCAGGCTTATATCATTAATGGAGCGACTCAGCGACTTGAGGCTTAAGTTGGAGATGAAGCTAGTTTCACCTCAGGATTTTACGAGAAGCCTAGACTTGTTAAGCCACTTCCACTGAAAACCCCCATAGTGTATTTACTCTGTACTTCCTGTGTTTTAGTGAGACCAAAAAGTAGTGATTGGCTAAAGTAAAAAAAAGAGACTCTGCATTCTGTGGAGCGATCATACCTCAAAGTGTAATGAAACAGCTGTTGCATCAGGCCAGCATTCTGCAAAATTCAGTTTAATGTTTGTCCCTGACTGTCTCACGGTGAGACCTCAGACTCTGGTTTAGACCCTGGTTTTTCCTCACAAACACAGATCTTCCATTACTGAAGGACGTTGTTGTGCAGTGGTTCGTTGTCATTAATCTGAGGTTGTTGTTGTTGTTGTTGTCTTCATTCACTCCAGCCGGTTCACACAGTCTGATAAACAGCAGCCTCAGCTCCAGGGAAGCACAGAAATAGATGTGCACAAATATTTAGCTGGAAGCCGTGAGATAGCTGCACTGTTGCCATGGAGATGATACAGCACCTGCACAGTGACAATGCCACAATAACATGACTGACACGGAGAAGGAGGAGGAAGAACAATGCATGATTGAGTTATTTGTTCCAAGATAAATAAAAGCTCTTTACAAATGTTAAACCATGTAAATATCCCTCAGACTCAATGGGAGCAGTGGTTGGCTAAAGGCAGATGGTTAAAGCAAATTCTGATTAGTTTCTATGTGCGTTTGCTCATTGACATTTATGGATATGAAAACTCTCTGACAGGGATAAACCAGGAGAGACTCGTGAGATAAACCAGGAGAGACTCATGGGATAAACCAGGAGAGACTCACGGATAAACCAGGAGAGACTCGTGGGATAAACCAGGAGAGACTCATGAGATAAACCAGGAGAGACTCATGGGATAAACCAGGAGAGACTCATGAGATAAACCAGGAGAGACTCATGAGATAAACCAGGAGAGACTCATGAGATAAACCAGGAGAGACTCGTGAGATAAACCAGGAGAGACTCGTGAGATAAACCAGGAGAGACTCATGGGATAAACCAGGAGAGACTCGTGAGATAAACCAGGAGAGACTCGTGAGATAAACCAGGAGAGACTCGTGAGATAAACAAGGAGAGACTCATGAGATAAACCAGGAGAGACTCATGAGATAAACCAGGAGAGACTCGTGAGATAAACCAGGAGAGACTCATGAGATAAACCAGGAGAGACTCATGGGATAAACCAGGAGAGACTCATGGGATAAACCAGGAGAAACTCATGAGATAAACCAGGAGAGACTCATGGGATAAACCAGGAGAAACTCATGAGATAAACCAGGAGAGACTCATGGGATAAACCAGGAGAGACTCATGAAATAAACCAGGAGAGCATGGTGCGGCGAGAGGTTCAGTCCCTTCTGTGCTTTTTGAATGAAAGGAGGCCACCTGCACCAGAGCCTGCCGACTTTTCAGCGATGGACACCATGCGTGGGCTTGAGGACGGGCGCATGGAACCGTTTTGACACGGTCCAGACCTGTGGCCATACCTGCTTGCCAAGCCTATTCCATCAGATCTCAGAAGCTAAGCAAGTTACGTCCTGGTTACTACTTGGATGGAAGCTGCTAGAACACGAGGTGCCACAGTGGGGCGACAAGAGTAGAGATTGTTATTGTGTCCTTGGGCAAGACACTTAACCCGCAGCAATGTACTAGTTTGTAAGGCGCTTTGAGTGACTGGAAAGGTAGAAAATGGTCTATATAAATAGACCATTTACCATACGAGCCCCGCGCCATGCTTTACCCGGACCATGAAGACCAACCAGCGACAAAGCGAACATAACCTCGCTCTCGTCTGTACCGAGACCGAACAAAAGACCCTCTGCACGCTTCACACAGTGACCCGTGAGCTCATGAGCCTGGCTATGGACAGCTGTTGTCTTATTCAAAAGGATAATAACAAGGACACGCATCGGATCATTACATTATAACTTTAGCTAAATAAATAAATAAATAGAACAATTAGAATAGATAGCAAAAATATATGTAGACCAGAGTTCCTGGCAGGGCGTAGGGTCAATGCTGATGGCCCAAGGTGAAGGCGAAGCTCAGACATCATGACTTGGGACTTGACTTGAATTTGAGGCAAAAGACTTGGGACTTGAAAGTCACTCCTTTGGTTGACAGTAAGTGTAAATTTGATTAAAAATAACAGTGCTTGTAATCCTGTATGTTATTCCCAACTCTTTTAGTGTTTAGTGATGCATACTGGGAACTTTTTTTAGACTCTCCTTATTTGCATAAAGCACACTGTTATTTTGAGAAACGTCTGGCATCACATCTGATTTATGAACGTGATATTGAGAAGGACAAGGACAGAGCCGCCGTGCAAAAAGCCCAAACTCAATCCAAACAGCGTTACTCGGCCGCTCTGAGAGAAAAGCCAGACTCGTGAATGGAAAGTCAGATTGATGCTTGACAAAGGGAGAACGCGTCTGGAGCTGCATAAGAAGAACGGATCCTGCTGCGTCTTCAGAACTGCAAACGTTTGATCATTTCCCAGCGCTCGGAATCAAAGAGAACCTGTGGTGCAACGCAACAAGGAGGCCACACCGCACGCACCTCAGACGCACGCTCTTACAAACCCCAGACGTCCTGCCAGGTTTGTCCAAAAGATACCGAAGAGAAATAATTATTCACAAAAGGAAATGTTTGCAGCTGTTTTGCATTGGTACACTAACCAGTTTTACTAGAGCTCTAACTGGAGGGATTTAAATGAATTGGTTGTTGATGCTATTGAGCAGTGTTTCTAAAACTGAGGTTCATGTACTGTGTGTTTAGTTTCCACAATGCAATTATGCCACTACCCTGTTAGCATACCTTTCCAAAATCCATAAGCTTAACCAAGTGAACTTAACCTAAGCCTAACCCAAAACTTACCCAAATTCCTGAAGTAAATATTTTGAAATACAAACTTTTGCTTGCAAAGCCATCATTGAAAAGTAATGGTGTATGGTAGGGCTGGGCGATCTGGGAAAAAATAGATCATGAAAATCATTAACTATTTGTTCTTTCTTTATTTTTTTTCTATTTTGATTTTCTATGATTGTTTATTTATTTATTTTTACTAAAACTATACTAAATTTAAATAGTATTATGCTAATTATATAGACCCTACGAAAACTTGTAGCCGACGCATTCAAAGTTTGTGGTTGTATCGCTACAAACAACCAGTTTTATCAGACTAGCAAAGTAAATTAAAAAAGAATTACCATTAAATGTTGTGTCGTCTCTGAAGCTCTAACAGGAGGTGCACACATCAGCATAATTCATTAGCTTCAAGACATGAATGAACCGTTAAAAGACAGCCTTTTAGCCACTACTGGGTCTAGCGAAGTAAAACGAACCTCAAACAAATGTAAAAATTACCTCTTCAGCCTCGTAAAAGAGTAGATCCTGATCCAAGACGGACCACACAAGCTCAGACAAAATGCTTCCATTTGTCAGAAGCGTTATTTACTTGGTTAATTAAGTTTCGTGAGTGGGACCACGCCCCCATCGCACTCCAACCACCCCCACGTCACCGGAAACCTTCATATCCCAGCTCATGCTTGCGTCTCAGTTTGACCATGCGCTCATCTCAGTTCAACTCTGTGCTCTCGACAAGTCAGACACGCAGCGCGTTCGGGTCACAAAGCCAACAACAGCAATTCAACACTAAGCAAGCGCGACATAGGCAGAGTTCCTAATCGAATTCTGACCTGCTCGGAGCGTTCGACGTGCAACGGATGTCCCCTTTCCACGGTAGATACAATCTCACTCGTCTTCCCATCGCCTCCACCGCCGCGCCATTCTGCAGAGTTTATTCGCCAACACACCTCCACAGCGGCCCTTGGATCAGTCCGTCGATTCCAGGTCGATTCATAGAACCAGCCCCGCTCAAGAGTTCCCGCCAGTTCATTCAGACTTCCGGGTTCCTCCCGCGCTCAGCGCACCTCTGCACGTTCTCCTTCAGCATCTACGGATCCGCCGTGACCAACTGAAGAACAACCCATTCGGATGAGTGCGGCAGTGCACAAGTTCCTCGGCTGTTCAGTCATCTTCGTCATACTAGGCCCCTAGGCCCGCGCTCGCTAGCGCTCCACTTCCGGGTTTGCGAGCGTGCGTCACGACGTCTCTACAGCAGCAGTCCACCGCAGTCACATGTTGCATCAGCTCCCTCTAGCGAAAGACATACGGTAACGCATCTGTTTGTATTTTCTCGTCCTTCATGTTTGCATTTATTCTATTTCTGTCAGGTAATTTTCTCCCCATTCCAATTTCATTTAACCCTATCACTTTACTCCATTCTCTTGTCTCCTTCGACCAACTGAACATGATAGTTTTATCTTATTTTCGGCTCATTGTACACATCACACATCGAGCAATTCACCTTCAAGATTTGGTTTCGTTTGTTTCGTCTGTCTTGATTCGTACAGCATCTCGTACAGTTACATAGTGCTTCTCATTACAAACAAAATGTAAATATAAATAATTAATAAGTGTAAAAAAAAAAAAAAAAAAAACAATGTTTACATGCATACACTCCCGCATGCTGTCTTTTCTTAGAAGTGGGTTTTCAGTTTAGACCATCCTTCCTACCACCCTCATCCCACCCCGTGTCCCCCGTCCCCTTCCCCTCATCTCCACCACCTCTTCCCCATATTTGGCTTCGCCAATCACTCCCCCGTCCCCTTCCCCATGCCTCCATCCCATCTTTCCTATTCTTTTGGTTACATCAACCCTTCCCCCGTCCCCTTCCCCATGTCTCCACCCCATCTTTCCTATTCTTTTTGGCTACGCCAACCCCTCCCCCGTCCCCTTTCCCGCAATCTATTGTTTCTATTTCAGTGCACTCGAGCTACGCAGGCCACGCCTCATCGGCCTTGACGCAGGCCACGCCTCATCGGCCCCCACGCAGGGCACTCCTCATGAGCCCCCATGCAGGCCACATCTCTTCAGCCTCCACGCAGGCCACGTCTCATCAGCCTCCACGCAGGCCACGCCTTATGAGCCTCTACGCAGGCCACGTCTGATCAGCCTCTACGCAGGCCACGTCTCATCGGCCTCCACGCAGGCTACGTCTCATCGGCCTCCACGCAGGCTACGTGTCATCGGCCCCCACGCAGGCCACGCCTCATCGGCCCCCACGCAGGCCACGCCTCATCGGCCCCCACGCAGGCCACGCCTCATCGGCCCCACGCAGGCCACGCCTCATCGGCCCCCACGCAGGCCACGCCTCATCAGCCTCCACGCAGGCCACGCCTCATGAGCCCCAACGCAGGCCACGTCTCTTCGGCCTTCATGCAGGCCACGTCTGATCAGCCTCTATGCAGGCCACGTCTTATGAGCCCCCACGCAGGCTACGTGTCATCGGCCTCCACGCAGGCAACGTGTCATCGGCCTCCACGCAGGCTACGTGTCATCGGCCTCCACGCAGACCACGTCTCATCGGCCTCCACGCAGGCCACGTCTCATCGGCCTCCACGCAGGCCACGTCTTATCGGCCTTCACGCAGGCCACGCCTTATGAGCCCCACGCAGGCCACGTCGCATCGGCCTCCACACAGGCCACGTTTCTTCGGCAGATCACGCCTCCTCGGCCCCCACGCAGGCCACGCCTTCCCGGCCCTCACGCAGGCCACGCTTTATGGGCCCCCACGCAGGCCACGCCTCGGTCAACAACCTTAGTCTCCTTAACGCTTTTCCAGCTCTCTCCAGCCGTTCCAGCCTCAACACTGTTCCAGCCAGCCTCCTTAGCGCTTCTTCAGCTCTCACGAGTCATTCCAGCCCCAACGCCGTTCAAGCTCAGCCTCCTTAATGCTTCTCCAGTTCTCGCCAGCCGTTCCAGCTCATGTCAATCGTTACAGCTCAGGCTCCTTTGCGCTCCAGCTTAGGCTTCTTAATGCTCTTCAGCTCACGCCAGCAGTTCCAGTTCAGGCTTCTTAATGCTTCTCCAGCTGTCGTCTGTTGTTCCAGCCTCTACGTTTCTCCAGCTCACGTCTGTTGTTCCAGCCTCTACGTTTCTCCAGCTCACGTCTGTTGTTCCAGCCTCTACGTTTCTCCAGCTCACGTCTGTTGTTCCAGCCTCTACGTTTCTCCAGCTCACGTCTGTTGTTCCAGCCTCTACGTTTCTCCAGCTCACGTCTGTTGTTCCAGCCTCTATGCTTCTCAGTTCATGTCAGCCGTTCCAGCTCCGGCTCCTTAGAACCTCCAGTTCACGCCAGGCCTTCCAGCCTCAACACTCCGCCAGCTCAGGCTCCTGCGTGCTTACCAGGCTTATGGCAGCCATCCCTATTCAGCTTAGGTGGATCAACACGTCTCCGGCTCAAGCGCCATCATATACCATCTCATGTTTTCCATCGCTTCTCCAGGTTATGTGTCTTTTCACTCCCACTTGTGACACCCGATTCATGTCCTTCCGACTCGCGCCATTCCATCCATACCATCTCTGCTAACTTTCCTGTGTTTCACGCTTCTACCTACGCCATCTCATCTCATGTCATTCTACATACGCCATTCCGTCTCGCAGTATTCTATCTATGCCATCTTATGGTATTCTATCCTCATCGTTTCGCCTCACGTCATTCCATCCATGCCATCTCTAGTCTCACGTTATTCTATCTACGCAATTTTGTCTCACGCCTTTCTATCCATGCCATCTCGCCGCATGTTATTCTATTCACGTCATTTCGTCTCACGTCATTCTATCAATGCCATCTTGTCTCACGCCATTTCATCCACGTCATTTCGTCTCACATCATTTCACCTCATTTCATGTTATTCTATTGACGCCATCTTAACTCACATTTTCACCCACATCATTCCAATTCTCGCCTTTAACTCACGCTCCAGGCTCCACCTCATACAGATCAAGACTTCCGTATTCCGACTCATCCGAGGTGCCTTCTCATCTTCCACCTTTCAGTTCATATCGCTGATGCAGATGCTGTTCCCGGCATTTCAGCGTTCCCTCTATTTCGTCCTGGTACTTCACCCATGCATCGTTCCCAACAGGCCATCCACATTGGCTCTTCAAATCTTTGGGGGTTCGAGCTGTCAACACTAGGACACGTCTGGTCGCAGATCTCAATCTTCACCCCCGAGATTCGAGTCTAGAAACCACTTCTTGCACTTCCCCTATTCTACCTCATCGTCATCCAGCCGGACGTAGTCAATCTTCCTCGAGCATTTCCATCAGATGACCTTGCCTATCCTCCGTAGTTCTGCATCGCTTCCCTATCAAGTAAATCTCAATCGTCACGTTCCGTCTTTTGGCAGGAGTACGAGTCAATCGAGCTGCCTCCACAGTCAGTCTACTTTGTCCATCCGCGGTCTTCTGCATCTTGTCCTCCATGTCCTCGTCTCATTTCCGCTTCTCCTGGATTCTCTATCAGCACGCCCATTCCACGCATCGCTATCCTCCGACCCTCTACGTTTACTTCCACCAGCCATTTCTCTCAAGATTACGCCATTGTGTTGCTCCTCTACCTTATTCGTATTCGCTTCCAGGCGCAGTACCTCGCTCCTCGCCTCTGCAGCCCAGACGATAAGCCCTAGACCAGTCATTACCATTATAGCTCACCTCGACAACTTGAGATCATCTCTTGACGGCCGTCGGTTCACCTTCCTTACACCCTTGAGTACCTCAGTTCCTGGCCTACTGCTTCTACAGTCAACATTAACATCACTGTCTACCTCGATAAGATATCCCGTGGCTCTTACCTCATTCCTACACTACTATTCGCTTCGTCATTCAATCGCCACTCAACTCTTACATTTTGGGGGTCTTGAATCGGCCGGGCAGATTGCTGAGACAGGACCCCCACACTGAGTCTCCTTGCCTGGTCATCGCTCATCTGATTCCATGGAACTTCAACATCTACATCTATTCAATAAACAACGTATAACTATCTCTGTTTTGGTGTGGTCCTTACTAATGAAGCGTTATTTACTTGGTTAATTAAGTTTCGTGAGTGGGACCACGCCCCCATCGCACTCCAACCACCCCCACGTCACCGGAAACCTTCATATCCCAGCTCATGCTTGCGTCTCAGTTTGACCATGCGCTCATCTCAGTTCAACTCTGTGCTCTCGACCCACCCGCCCTCCACTTTTTCACAACATTCCTTCTAGCACCCATTTAAGAAGGGGGTGGGGGGTCTTGAATCGGCCGGGCAGATTGCTGAGACAGGACCCCCACACTGAGTCTCCTTGCCTGGTCATCGCTCATCTGATTCCATGGAACTTCAACATCTACATCTATTCAATAAACAACGTATAACTATCTCTGTTTTGGTGTGGTCCTTACTAATGAAATAAATAATTCATAAGTCCCACGGAGTAATCTGACATTTTTTCTGCTTTTTGATTTTAAAAATCCCTCCAAAAATGAGTTAGTTTACACAGGTTTAAATGGAGGCAATGTCTTTTTCTGCCTCCGCCTAAGCTCCGCCCACCAGAATTCGACACAATGTTTACTAACATGCAAGGGGTCTATGTTATTAAAAAAAAAAAAAAAAAAAAAAAAAATATATATATATATATATATATATATATATATATATATATAATTTCCCCCTAATTTTAATGAGTGTGTAAAATTGCCTTTGACCGGTGCCCTGGTTGATACTGTATATTGCCTAAATAGTCGAAGAAAAGTGAAAAATAAAATATAATTTACTGTAGGCTATTAATTAAAATTCCCACATTTGTTTGTTTTGCTGTTGGTCCAGGCGCTGCTCAGCTTCAGAATCAGACTACAAATAAGACTGCCGCTGATACCCATGACCCTAATAATGTCTTTTGTCATTATTAAAGACACACACACACACACACACACACACACAAAAGGAGAGTGTAATTTTAGAAAACTACCACTGATTTTTTAATTTTTTTTTGTAGTACCAAGTTTTTATCCACTTGTAAAAATCACCAGATTGACAAAGTGTGAAATGACTAAAACTTTCAGGAAAAACTGGCTCTTGCCCATCATCTGGACTTATGACTTCACCTGGAAAGTTATCACAACAAAACAAGCTTACTTTTTTCTATTTAATTATTGGAGACATTTGTCTAAACTAAAATATCTATCACAAGTTCAGTTTTACAAAACAAATGTATGTGACAAAGAAAAAGGGAAATTATGACACAAAATATAATTATGTCTTTTTTTTTTATTCAAAAGCTTCTTCATTTTTTTTTTTTTTTCAGTTTTGTACAGTGTAAAAGGTCACAAAGTACTCCAGAGAAAATGGATCCGACTGATATAAAACAAACATGTCCAAATCCCATGCGTGGAGAAAAGACAATTCACAATAAAAAAAAAAAAAAACAAATCAGAAAAAATCTCAACATACTTTTTTTTTTTTTTTTTTTTCAAAATAAATAAAATTGTGAAATATTTTAGTGACCTGAGTCTCAATAGAAAACACACATACATATTTGAATGGAAACAGAACAAATAAATAACATATTGTATATATTTTAACAGTGATAAAGATATGACATACTGAGTGAATTTACACTTGGAACGTCACACGCCATAAGAAAATACTCTGTCGTCATGGCGACCACACATTAGACATAGTACATATTTGTAGATATATTTCACATAGATTCTGTACAATTCCCTTTTTTCATAATAGTTAGAATGAGTGGGTTTTTAGATGTTTATGAATGATACGGAAGAAAATTTGTTTCATCAGATTTGGAATTTAAAATACTGGAGGATTTATTTCAAACACAAATACACATTTATCTAAGACCAGAAGTTTTCTGAGAAATAAACTGGCTTGTTTTATTCTAGACACAGGAAGTTCAGCCATGTTCAAAAATGACTTTTTAGGACACAAGTTTGAAGAATTATGAAGCACATGACTTAGTAGAACATAATCTATAATAATTTAGACATGACTTTTTAGGATGTGAGTTATTAAGAGTTACGAGGACCTGGCTAAGTACTTATATCACTAAGTAATGATCTAGAAGGGTATTATAAAGATGTGACTTTTTAGGACACTAGTTATTAGAAAATAAAAGTGACTTACTAGGACATGAGCTAGAAAGATTAGTAAAGACATTACTTTTTAGAATGTGAGTTATTAAGAGTTACAAGGACGTGGCTTACCAAGACATGATTTAGAATTATTTATAAAGATGTGGCTTTTTAGGAAACTAGTTATTAGAAAATAGAAGTGACTTACTAGGACATGAGCTAGAATGATTTAAAAAAGATGTGACAAGATGTGAAAATTAATTAAAAGCAGTTAGGTAGTAGCTTACCAGGACATGAGTTAGAAGGACTTAGAAGAACATGACTTATTAGGACACAGAATACATGACTTATACGAAGGACATGAGCTAGAATGATCTATTAAGATATGACTTTTTAGGACATTACTTGTTAGAAAATAGAAGTGACTTACCAGGACATGAGCTAAAATGATTTATAAAGATGTGTCTTATTAGAAAATGAATTAAAATGAGCTAGGATGTGGCTTACCAGGACATAAGTTAGAAGGAGTTAGAAGGACATGACTTTTTAGAACACAGAATACGCAACTCATATGAAGGACATGAGCTAGAATGATTTAAAAAGACATGACTTTTTAGTACGTGAGTTATTAGGAGTTAGAAGGACGTGGCTTACTAAGAAATGATCTAGAATGATTTATAAATATGTGACTTTTTAGGACACTAGTTATTAGAAAATAGAAGTGACTTACAGGGACATGAGCTAGAATGATTTATAAAGATGTGACTTTACATTAGGACATGGGTAAAAAGGATGTGACTTTTTAGGACATGATATAGGTGTAGTTAAGCAGATGTGACTTATCAGGACATGAGTTAGATGTTTGAAGGGCATTATTTTTTAGAAGGACATGAGTTAGACTGAATTAGAAAGAGGTAGAAAGACATGACTTACGAGAACATAGGCTAGAAAAAAATTATAGTAACATACTGTAGCTTAATATCGCTATGAGACAGAGTTAGGACTTATCCATACTAGGACATGAGTTGAGAGTTTCAAAGACATGTTTCATCAGAATTGGAGATGGAAGGAATTAGAAAAACACGACTCATATGGGAATGAGATAGAAAGATTTAGAAAGATGACCTTAATAGGACATGAGACAAAATGTGTTAGGACATGACATACTAGGACATGAGTTTGAAGGACGTGTTTCACTAGAAGGAGAGATAGAATGAGCTGGAAAAACATGACATATTTGGACACAAGACAGAAAGATTTAGAAGGACATAACTTATTAGGACATGAGTTGGAAGGACAAAACTTATTAAGACATGAGTTAGAAGGCTATAACTTACAGTATTAGAACATGAGTTAAAAGGTCATGAATTATTAGGACATGAGTTTTAAGGACATAACTTATTAGGACATTAGTTAGAAAGACATAACTTAGTAGGACATAAATAAGAAGGACATGACTTATTAGGACTTGAGTTAGAATGTTAACTGTTGATTTGACGGCCTGAAAATCTACCTATACCTACAAGGACAATTTTTTATTGTGGATTTTCTAAGCTGTGAACAACACTGTTATTGAACAAAGCAAAAATCAACGTTTAAACTATATTTTTTCTAAAATGAAAGTGAGAAATGTGCCAGCATTTAAACTTCAAAATGTGATGAAACTCATTTTCTTCCGTAAAATGACCAGCAGCGGCAAACAGCTCAGTGCAGTTAAAGTGCCGTTTCAATCCATAAACTTTTTCTTTTCTCTAGCCTTTATAAAAATAGACATTTGCAGAATTAATGGTTCGTCTGGGTCACAAACAAAGCCGTGTTATTGCTACAAAAGAGTGGAATACGGCACAGGCCTTTCACGTCCTGCACAGTCAACACCAAACTTCTAATCTCCAAAACATGGCTCCAACAAAGCATGACATTTTAAAATTTACTGCATTTGGAACTCCATTTTCTAAACCTTGGAGATTGTGGTAAAGTGTTGTTATTAGCTCATTCATGTAGTCGTCTGGAAATTTGAAAATGTTTTTCAAATGCTCAGGAATGCTCCAACAGTTCTGGTAAAGAAGTCAGAATCAGAATATATTAGGTGAGACTCACAAAATAGAAAGGCAACATACTAGTGATGCAAAACACAATGGAATATAATTATTTTAAATTTGAAGTTGTTGGAATGGCTTTTATTTATTTTAAAGCCTTTTGTTTTATGACCCAAATTCCTTCCAAAATACAAATTTCAATACAATGATTAAATTCAGTATAATAATAGTAATAATAATCAAACATTACATCTTGAAACCATCAAGAGTTTGTTCTACAACACTCATTGTTTGATCATTGGTACAAGGTCTAGCTAAACTACATTAGCTGTTGGACAAATCTCACAGATTTTTTAAAGGTCCCCCTAAAACTGACTGACAAATTACATTTCAGTCACGTTAAGTTACAATTTTCTACTTAAAACACCCCCTGGAGTTGCTTTTTTTTTTTTTTTTTATTCACAAATAGTGTGTTTTTAAACTCTGTACATTTCAAAAGATCAATTAAAATTGCCACAGAAAGTTTCCAATTTATGTGTACATTGACATGACATGGTAGAACAGCGTATTTTCAGTTCAACAGCAAAACACAAGATTGTTTTTTTTTTTTACTTGTCTGAATGAAATTGACCTTCTGCATAGAAGTTGTTCATTTTCAAATTGTCAGACTTTAGCGTTAGCATTGACAGACAAACACATGTTTTTTTATAAACACACTTTGGTCCTTTGGTGAAATTTTCTCCTCATTTGTAAAGTTAAGTCAGTTATTTTTTTATTTTAATTTTATTATTATTAGGTTTTTTGTTTTTTGTTTTTTTTCATTTTAGACTGAGGCAGTGAAACCCCATAGAAATGAACTAAACAAGAAATGAAGATGCCAACAGGAAGTTAGCATTTCTTAAAATATATAAGCCCAATGTCTTCTGTACACAGAGCCAATTAAACTAACTAATCTCTGTTTAAAGTTCTGTCATTGATTTCACTTTAGGTAATGGTGACGTCAAAATGCCATTTTGAAACACCAATCTTGGAACCCTGAGCACCAGAGGACCACATGAATGCAACGGTTGTGTCAGTAAATTCTTTATAAACGACAATTTTTTTGCTCAAAATAAAAATACAATTTAACAGAGTCACACTGCAACCACCAAGTACTTTTCGACCACCAAAACTCAGACTACAAACCCTACTTATCAGACTTTATGTATTTATTTTTTTAATCTATTTATTCTGCTCAGTATTGATTTGAATGAGCAGAAAATCCATCTGTTGATAGGCACATTTAATATATATTGTTTTAAAATAAGTTTGTTTGCCAGTACAATTCACTTTCTTGTACAACCAACATGTTAAAAGAAAACCAACTTTCTATTTCACAACTCAAACAGACGTAAGAATAACATTAGGGCGCTGGAGTAAACAATTTCAAAGACTTCCTGTGGTGGAACTCCAAATTCCCAGGATGCACCACGCTCAGCGGGACTCCGGCTCATAAATATGCCACGGCTTTAGAAACGGGTTTACGCTGGAGAAATAGGAACTTGCCAATACTACTACAGCCAGTGCATCTTTCATGTGGAAAACAGAGTCATTTTTATTCATGTTAAACACACATATTGACCCAAACAGGACTGACTGAGGCGATTGTCTGAAGCTCAAACTTATAAAAGACTATATGAGAACACAGGACATGGGATAAAATACATCTCCTGAAAAGTTTTTTGACATTTTTCCACCATTATTCATTCAGTCACAATGTTGCTAGTATAACTTGGCTTAACCCTGATTTTTTTTTTTCCCCACACATGAAACTTTTCTGTATTTTCCCTGCTTTTGAGACGTGTTTGCACATATGAGAGGCAAGAAACTAGTGAGGCCATTGTGGAAACCATTTTAGCTCCATCTCTGAAAAATGAGGCCACACGAACCAATAATGCCTCGCAACAAAATCTCAACCCAAAGCTTCAACCAAGTGAAGCCTCAGAATACAGCCTTCTCCTGGTGAGATCAATGTCTTACAAAGAACAAAACATGTATTTTGTTCTATCAGTGTTCATCTACCTTTGTCAACGGTAATAGTATTAAGAATAGTTCTAAAGGGTCTTTCACCAAGCCTGTCTGAACTGGTTGGGCAGTTTTTTGCCGTCAAGTGCCTCAAGTGCGTTTGGTGTGAATGGGGTTGTCGGAGGTCAGAGGTCGCGGAGCAGGTCGCAAATCAGTGCAGTGGAAAATAATCAAAAATGACGCCTACGGAATTAGCATGGATTGTTGCTTTTTACACAGGTTCAAACAGGATGTAAGAAGATACTATTTAGATAAAAAAAAAAAACTGGACTTTGACGGGAAATAAAAGTTGAGCTTAATTCATGAGGTAAGATTAGAAACATCTGTCTTCAACAACTACTCACGCGCAACTTATGTTTTGTCATGTTCATCAAGCATTATGACACGCGCATGCCTTCTGTTCGGCAACTGGTGGCTGTTTGGATTGTGTTTGTGTGGATGTTCTTTTACATCGGTGCATCTTAAAGAGACTTGAACAGCCACTGTATCGCTCGACCGTCAGCAACTAGTGGTTGTGTTGGTGTGAAAGACCCTTTTTCTTGATTTTGAAACTTTCAAACAAACTGAAGTCTTGAGTTTATTTCAAGGCTTCGTTGAACACGCCGACATTAGCTCAACACACAGTCTGAAATCTTGCTTTAATTTGCCATTCACTAGAAAAGGGACGTTGCTCTGAGACCCAGAACTTTTAGAGAAATTTGTGAAATATGCCTATTGTGTAAGGGAAGTAAAGTGAAGTGAAGTTCCACTTGATATAGTAACCAGTCTAGTAACCAGTCTCAGTCACTTTTCAAATGTCTGATATAACAACTCTTTCTGATAAATCCATCCTCAGACACTGACACTATTGAGGCCACAGCAAATGAAATGAAAATCAAAGTAACTTACAAATGAAACAGCTACAACCAAGTGACTGTGATTGGATCAGTTTGAAGTCTGGTCCCATTTTATCACCTTTACCCCCTTTATTTTTCTTCTTCTTCCGTTTACTAAAGCTGTGCAACCTGATTGAGAATTTATCTGTCAAAACAGCTGAAACAAAATTGGAGTGCATTTATAAAACCGATTGTGTTGCTTGGTCATTCCTATTAGCACCCTTGCACTGTACGCACACAATAACAAATTCAATCTTTGGAATAAATCAAATTAAACAACACTACACAAAAGATATGATCTTGATAGAAATATGTGCCACAAACACCGACAACCTTTATAATTCACATGAATGCATATTATATTATGTATCAAAGAATCAAAAAAACAAAAACAAGAGACTGTCCTTTATCTGGGGCACATCATAAAATATATTATGTTTTTATGTCAGTATAAGAAGAGGGCAATGAGCATCAAATAATGTCTATAAATAAGTAATCCATCCACACTCGGACCAAAAGGATGTCGGCAAGGTTGTCTTTTTACTCCCGTCTTCTTTGAATGAGAATGAAGTTGTTTATTGTACAAACTTTGGTGTGAATCTTCCGTGGGTTGACTCTGGTTGTAGTTGACTGCAGTTTGAGTGTCAGTGCATGTCCAAGTGAAAATTCGAGCTGAGAAGGGTTTGTTCACAGTGGTCAGGATGCACCAGTCACTATGTTTGCATGCACGCCAGGACTGACTGAAGTGGGCAACCATTTTAAACCCAATGGACTAGGTGATAAACTACAGCGACCAGTGGTACCTGCATGTTTAGGCTTATGATTTTGTAATGTTGCTTCTTGGAATCCAATGATGGTTTTATTGTTTGATTTTGTAACTATTCTGTTTGCTAACTCACCAATCTTGAGAAGTCCTCAGAGGTGACTATTGTTATGATTTTGGGCTCAACAAATATTTTTTGAATGAAAGGATTTGAGTCTTGTCTGCTTAGTGAGCTAAACTAAAGCTAACCCTGGTCCAGATCCACAAAGAGTAACATTTCTGCTTGACCTTCATAAACAAAGTTAAAAACAGGGTTTAGTTAGGGTCAGGGGTCTACACAGCTTGTGGTTCAAGGGCCACATGCGGCTCTTTTATACCTCCCGTACACTGACTGAAAGGCAAGATCGGTTCGGGACACGTGTGAGTTTCTTGTAAAGTCCCTTGTACACCAGATCCGGTCCACTGTGATCCGTATTTGCTTGACTTGAAAGTCACATCAGACCGCTGACACCACTGGGAAAAATCAACTCTGAATGGATTCTTTCCGCACACTCGTGCAACTCTCGGACGTGCGCTCACACTGCTCCGAGGTCTGTGTACAAGGGCGCATTGGTTTGAAGCGATTTTGAAGTCTTGGGGAATCGCATGAGTCACGACCTGCACCAAACTCACACTCAGTGTACGGCAGGGGTACAACCTCCGTTGCAGCTCCTTGTGCTTCGACTGAGAATGAGACATTCTTGTCTATAAAAAGTTGAAGAACATTGCTTTATTATTATTAATTTTTACAGTGTATAAAAGCTCTTTATTTACCAATTCTAAATATAATGATGGCCTGAACTGAAGTTAAGTACTCTCTCAAAATGTTATTTTAATATTTTTGAAGTGAGTCATAATTCTCTCCAACGAAGGGCTACAACAGGGAAACAAAAAGGCTAACTTCTGGTACATTTTTTGTAACTTCACTTCAAATTTTAAGCTAAATACTGTCGCAGCTATTAATTTGGCTTGAGAGAAGCAAATGTAGCTCTTTAGTTGTTAAAGATCTTGAGGATAAAGACATTTTGATACTTGTTTTTACTAAACCTACTTGGTTTTCTGATCTGTACAAGATGGGGACAAGTAAACTGACTAAAAGTTTGGTTGCTTAGTTCACTTCGGGTTTTCTGTGCATGTAAACGTAGTGAGTGGTTTTAAGATTTACACCAGTGGTCTGACGAAGAGATGCATCAGTGGTCAGAAGAAGAGATGCATCAGCGGTCAGAAGAAGAGATGCATCAGCGGTCAGACGAAGAGATGCATCAGCGGTCAGAAGAAGAGATGCATTAGTGGTCAGAAGAGGAGATGCATCAGCGGTCAGAAGAAGAGATGCATCAGCGGTCAGAAGAAGAGATGCATCAGCGGTCAGAAGAAGAGATGCATCAGCCAGTGGTCAGAAGAAGTGATGCATCAGCGGTCAGAAGAAGAGATGCATCAGCGGTCAGAAGAAGTGATGCATCAGCGGTCAGAAGAAGAGATGCATCAGTGGTCAGAAGAAGAGATGCATCAGCGGTCAGAAGAAGAGATGCATCAGTGGTCAGAAGAAGAGATGCATCAGTGGTCAGAAGAAGAGATGCATCAGTGGTCAGAAGAAGAGATGCATCAGCGGTCAGAAGAAGAGATGCATCAGCGGTCAGAAGAAGTGATGCATCAGCGGTCAGAAGAAGAGATGCATCAGTGGTCAGAAGAAGAGATGCATCAGCGGTCAGAAGAAGAGATGCATCAGTGGTCAGAAGAAGAGATGCATCAGTGGTCAGAAGAAGAGATGCATCAGTGGTCAGAAGAAGAGATGCATCAGCGGTCAGAAGAAGAGATGCATCAGCGGTCAGAAGAAGAGATGCATCAGCGGTCAGAAGAAGAGATGCATCAGCGGTCAGAAGAAGAGATGCATCAGCGGTCAGAAGAAGAGATGCATCAGTGGTCAGAAGAAGAGATGCATCAGTGGTCAGAAGAAGAGATGCATCAGCGGTCAGAAGAAGAGATGCATCAGCGGTCAGAAGAAGAGATGCATAGATGGAGGAAACAGAATGTCCAGTGCTGAGGGTCAGCAGAGGTAGGGCCACCAAACGTCTTCGGTTCCTCAGTTTAGAATCCATTTAGACTTTGTCCATGATTCCACACACTTAAGAGAGACTTTTTAATCAGTGCTGATGAAACATTTTGACGAGAACTGTTGAGAAAGCTTTGGAAATATACAATTTCTGAGTCCGAGTAATTTTTTTCTTTTCTTTTTTTTCGATTTCGTTTGTTGAGTTTTCGGATGAGGTCACCCTGGTCAGAGGAGAGGTCAGAAACACACACAGACTGGAGCAGACAGGAGCAGAGGGGCGTGGCTTAGTCCCGTGAGTGTGATTGGACGGTGAAGAGGGTGGACGTCCAATGGGTTTGCCACACGGCCGACTCCACGTCATGTGACCTCAGCGAAGGCGATGTGGTTCTGCAGGACAAAAGGAGACAGTGTTAAAGCCAGTCACGTGGACTGCTGGAGTCATTCATGAAAGTGTGCTTAGAAACAGAAAACTTCCACTTTAAGAACATCAATGTCATGACATGTTCATAAGAAGCCAAACTCTTTCTAAACTCTTTCTTTGCTTTTTCGCCTAAATCACCAAACTCCAGCTACGAATGGTTATTTACATAAAAATGAATAATGCATTGAGGAAACTACTTTATGGGCCGGTCACAGAACTTCTCCTGGAGCAAAGTGAGAAAGACAAATGAGGAAATGAGGAAGTGCAAGTGTGTCTCCTGACTATCGCCGATTCAAAACTTCAGCGTCTTTTACAAATGCCAAAACACATGAACACACTCACAGGAAACATGTTCAAGTCACAGATGGGTAGAAACAACGCTGGGCTTTTGTTGTTTATAGTTCGTTTCGCGTTGCAGTACAACACGCGGGGTGCACAGAGAGCTCTGGTTCTGGGGCTGACACAGGGGTCCTGAGTCCTGTGAGGGTTAGAACACAGAGATTCTGAGGCTGGGACAGCCTGGTCTATTCAAAGAGTCATTTTTAGCATGACTGATGACTTTTTTTGTTTCTAAAAATCTGTTATATAGAATAATTTGTAAAAAATACATAACCTACAGTCATGTAGGAATTATCGACTGAATCAAATGAGAAATACAAATCTGAAACAGCAATATTTTAGTTCTTACAAGTGCTCCTGAGTGAGTGTTCTTAGGATTTGTTCTTACAGATGAACATTTTCCGTTAAGAACACATTTGTTCATAAGAACATGTCATGAATCAGGCCCAATGTTAGTAACATATAAACGACCTCTTGCCCTTCATTTGACCTCATGACATCATGGACTTCTACAATGTTAAAGGAATATATAGGCTCTGTTTAGGTGACATCACCTCATTTAAATTTGAGTTCTTTCATGTACAATTGCCTCAGTCCTGACACGTTCTTATGAACAAATTTGTTCTTAAGGGCTCCTTACGAACATTTTTGGTATTCACAAAATGTACGTTGGATGCTAGATTGTAAAGTGCTTTGAGTGCCTGGAAAGGTAGAAAAGCGCTATATAAATCGACCATTTTTACATCTGTAAGCACAGAACACTCAGGAGCACTTGTAAGAACAAAAAAACTGCTCTTTCAGAATTTTATCTCTTATATAATTCAGTCAAAAATTGTAATTCCCACATGATTGTAGGTTAAGTATTTTTACAAATTATTGTATATAAAATAATTTTAGAAACATAAAAGTCACCAGTTATGTAAAAAAGACTCCTTTAATACACCTGCAGCAGCCTGTCCCAGCCTCAGAGCCTCTGAGTCCCCCCACAGGACCAGAGCGCACTGTGCACCCCCGCTACATACAAATATGCCTCTGCCCTTCAAGACAAAAAGAGACAAGTCACTGACCTTCAAGTCCAAGTTCAATCCCAAGTCCATCTTATCAAGTCATAAGTCATCAAAACAGTGACTCAAGTCCACACCTCTGGACTCTGATGGTTCCCTGTGTGTGACTTATCTGTGAATGTGAAAAACTGGTTCTGTTTCTCAACATTCATCCTCACAATCCAAGACAACCTAATTGAATCTACCGCCAATAGGAAGAAAGTCAGTCTTGGAAAATGAAATAACTCCATAAACCCCTCTGCCCTGAAGCGAGTGATACATACTACACGTCTTTAGTAACGTCTGATGTCTGTATATCTCCGAGCTCGCGTCTCTGCCGGAGCATTGTTGTGGCCTGAGCCCGCAGCCCCGAAAACCTCTAATGTCCTAATCTGCGCTGCCCGACCGCTACAGCTCATTTTAGCTCGGATATTAGCATTTAGATTGGAGGATTAGCGCTCAGATGGGCCGTGCCACAGTTTAGCGCTAACGGCTAAAGAAGAAGCATCCGTCCAGTGATTAAAAAGTCATTACGACGCCGCTCTGTTTGGATTTCTGAACCCGGGACATTTCTCTGCTGTTGTAATAAATACCGGATCACTGCTGCCAAAGGGTCTGCTCTGAAATGTGCGGCTATTTATAGAAAAAAAATATATATATACTATCGTAGCTCACCCTAAGAGCCTTGGGTGTGATAGTAAATTCCCTAGTGCGAGTAGGAAATCAGCGGAGACGGGCTACTCAGCTGTAAATTCAGTCTGGAGCGAGGTTCTGACGATAGATGAATAGATAGAACGGCAAATAGCGAATTAGATTTTGATATATGCCACTTACGAAATGTAAGGAGGCGGATACATCATTTTAAAAACTAAAATCATAACGATACCGTATTAGTGACTTGGGTGAATCAAACCTAGTGGGATAGGTTTGATTAAAAAAAAAACACTAATTATGCTGCTCTTGTATAAAAAGCAATTTGTATGTTTTTGTGATGTAGGGCAGTAGTTCCCAACCTTTTTCCTCTTGAGTACCCCCTCATCATGATCTAACACAAGGAGTACCCCCTATGTCAGTCTTTCCCAACTTTTTTTGAGTCACGGCACACTTTTTTTCTTTATTGTTTTTTCTGCGGCACACCACCTATTGAAATATGGCCAAATTAAGCTGTTTTGGACACAAAATGATAACATTTTTACATAGAACATCTTTAAATTATTCTTTAAATGCACAAATGGTGATTGGTTTGCTTTTTTTCTTGCTGTAAATAACTTCCAAATTGTAAATCAAAATATTAAATCTGATTAACCTTATTTTATAGATAAAATATTGAAAACTGGCATATTTTTCAAGGCACGCCTGGAAGCAACTCAAGGCACACTCGTGTTCCCAGGCACACTGGTTGAAAAACACTGCCTTACGTCATATATATTTTAGGGCTATTTTATCATTACTCATAAATTTCATGTATAGCCCTTGCATTTTATTGTTTTAATGTATTTCAAGTCAAACAGTTGCCTCTTAACATGTAATATGTGTTGCAAATAACACTTTTCACATTACAATACTTGCATTTTTACCTTTCTTTAAGACTGCATTCATCCTAAGTACCCCCTGGCAAATGGTCGCGTACCCCCTGGGGTCCACGTACCCCTGGTTGGGAAACACTGATGTAGGGGAGACCGGGACTAGTTGTCACACTTTTTAGATTCATGCCCACATCTTGGATCTATATGTCATACACTTATAAAAAGTAGACCAAATGAAAGAGACATGTCTTGGCTTCAAAATGTCTATTCATGTCATTTTTGAAGGAAACTCCAGTTAAGAGATACAAGCAGTTTAATAGACACTGTGACACAACTTACCCCGGTACTGGGGTAAGTTGTCACAGCATGTGGGGCAAGTTGTCACTGTATTAGAACATTAAAATTGAATTATTTTATGATGATATATTCTGATTTTGAGCAAAATAATAAGCTGAAGCATCAGAATGTAACATTTATGATCACAGAACATCTCTAAAATATGAATGAATGTCTCTGACAAACTGATGACAACATTTGATTTTGTTTCTTTAGTGAAACAATAAAAACATCAATTTATTACACTGAAATTATTGCAATTCATCAAAACTCTGAAACATTAATAGAAATTGCGCTACAAATGTTATTTATTGAAAAAATTTAGCACAACAACATGTCTACAATAGGCGTTTAAATGATAAAAACTCTATACTACCTAATAACATTTGTTGCACTCATGAAATACATCCAAAACCTGAGATTCTGTAACTTAAATACAAATAATAAATAAAATAATAGTATATATAGTTATTGTATATATAGTTTCAATAACATATATCAAATTTTACAAAATTCTACAAATTAAAAATGACAAATTATTGAATTATTATTACAATTTAAACTTTACAAAACTAAATTCTTTAATCAATTGACTATTATACAAAGTAATTTACTAAATGTATCATGAATACCCCTAAAATTGACTTTTATTACAGGTGAGCTTGTGACAACTTGCCCCGAGCTGCTAAATGTGCTAAAGCTAGCTCCAGCACAAAACTAGCTTCAAGAGACAGTCGACAATCATTTGTAAATACTCTTAACACTCTCCTCTACCAGCTCCAACAATATAGTTTGAATATTCATGTAACGACAGAGTTAGACTTCAAAAACTGAATTGATATTTTTTACTTGAACATATAAAAAAAGGTTTTGTCAGATTACTTTGTGATACAGCAAGTCAGGACTTTCTCACTCAGGACATAACATCACACAAAGAAAAGCTACAAAACTGCTATTAAGATTTTGAGCTGCTCCCACTGGTTTTGAAAAAAAAAAAAGCCAGTGTGACAACTTACCCATGTGACAACAAGCCCCGGTCTCCCCTACTTACTGAAGTGCAGGTGGAACTTTTTGTTAGGAAAGTAACGTAATGACTCTGCTATGTACTGTACGTGCGGGTTCAGGATATGTGTTATCATGAGCTCTGAGCGGGAACTCCAGACACACAAGAGTTATGAATATTATCTTTAACCTTGAGAAACTGGCAGGCTACAAGAGTTACGAATGTTATCTTAAACCTTGAGATGTATGTTGTCTTACTCTGTCAGGAAGCGCAGACAAAAAATAATAATGATGTTTTACGGATGTTCTCCTGGATGTGCGATAAATCACTTACGTAAATAAGTTTGATGATTTTGTATTAAAGTGTGAACTGTAAGACAGTCCAGTCCAGTCTTCTCTGAGACCCGAATTGTAAGGTTTTTGCGCCTAGACTTCAATCAAGCTGTCCCAGGTCGTACTCATTAGAAGTTGTGTTGAATTGTTCATTGATCATCATATATTGAAGAAAACCTTTTTTGTACTTTTTTATTATTCAATAAACAAAAATCTAAAGGCACCTTTTTGCCCACTGGTCACCTTTAACTGAGGCACTCGCAATCCTAGAGGCATCTCACAGTAAGACCAAAGGGCATTAGCCCGAGACTTGCTTCTCACTGTATTCAGTGAAAGGTACTACTGATCTCTACAATCCAGTTATATGTGTTAGATTTTAGGAAAAAGTCTACACTCCTCATCAGACAGATAAGAGAAGCTTGTGACAGAGTTATCAGGGATAAAAGAGAACTGAGAGAAAATGAATTAAAAAGACCAGGTTAGGAGACTAAGATCCTGGCAGCCGGCGTGGGTCATCTGATTTAGGCAAATGACACGTCACAGCGAGCAGGACAAGCTTGGGTAAAGCGGGTCGCCAGTAACAGCGTACCCAGCTGGCACACGTCCCCCGGGCCTTTGACCAATCGGCTCGTTTTACACTTACTACTATACTCAGTCATAGTGGCCTGCATCCAAGAGGGCAAGGGGGTGGAGTATAGGCAGCTGGTGCAGGATTGTGTAACCTGGTCTAAGAAGAACCAGCTGCAACTAAATGTCCAGAAAACCAAGGAATTAATCCTGGATTTCAGAAGGCGGCCCCCTCCCTCCCAGAACCATCTTTATTGACGGTCAACAAGTGGAAGAAGTCACGTCCTATAAATACCTGGGAGTTGTACTGGATAACAAACTGGACTGGAACGAAAACACCACCTCGCTCCACAAAAAGAGTCAACCAGGATGTATTTCCTATGAAGGTTGGCATCTTTTAACATCTGCACAAAGCTTCTCAATATATTCTATCAGGCGGTCATAGCAAGTGCTCTTGTGTATGCTGTGGTGTGCTGGTGTAGCACGAGTAAGAAAAATATTAACCGTCTGAACAAGATCATTAAGAAGGCTGGCTCTGTAGTGGGGCTGAAGCTGGCTCCAGTAGAAGACGTGGCAGAACAACGAACACTGTCCAGATTCAGGGCGATCATGGACAATGTGTTATACAATGCACTCTCTTAGCACAAGAGCACTTTGATTCAGATAAACTGCAGAACTTGATATTAAGTCATGTTTTTAAGTGTGTTTTAGGATATTTATTTATCTATTTATAAGGATGAAATGACAGTTGTCTGTGTGTGTGGGCAGCTGATCACTTGCAATTACCTTCGGGATTAATAAAGTTTATATCTATCTATACTGCAGGACAGAAGAGCATTGACACATCCAAACACAGGTACACACGGACAAAACTGTTGGCACTCCTTCGTTAATGAAAGAAAAACAATGGTCACTGAAGTCACTCAAATTTGCGAGCCACAAAGCTTCTAGTAGAATGTTCTTTGGACAGACGAGACAAAACTGAAACTTTTTAGTGAGACACATCTACTCTATCCTCATAGAAGCAAAAATCAAGAAAAGAACACTGTCCCTACTGAGAAGCCTTGAGAATGTTCTGGGAGCAAGTGCCTTGAATCTGTGAAAGGTGCAATGAAATTTCAAGACTATCCAAGCATTTGGAGAGAAATGTGCTGTCTAGTGTCAGAAAGCTTGGTCTCAGTCGCAGGTCATGGGCGTTCAACAGGAAAACGAACCAAAACGGCCAGAAAAAAGCCAGAACTGTCTCAGAGAAAAGCATTGGACTATTCTGAAGTGGCCTTTTGTGAGCCCAGGTCTCAGTCCCATTGAACATGCATCTGGAGAAGACACTTCAAACCAAACTGGAGAGGTTTGCCAACAGTTTTGTCCATGTGTGTACGTACAAACACATGTGTCCATAGACCGGAGCAGACAGCACAGCACTCAGAGTCCAACCCAGAGCACAGCACACTAAGTCACACAGTTCTTTGCCTTTTCCTCTTGAAGCAGAAGAGCCAGTCCAGGCTCTTTACCCAGTCCACAAACGCCATGAACTTCTCCTGTAGGTCCCAGCTCTGAGTGTCCTCACTGTCCGTCTCCTGAGAAAGGACTTACACTTAACACTAGAACACATGTAAGAGTGTCCTCACTGTCTCATGAGAATGGACTTACATTACACTAGAACACATGTCAGAGTGTCCTCACTGTCTCATGAGAATGGACTTACATTACACTAGAACACATGTCAGAGTGTCCTCACTGTCTCATGAGAATGGACTTACATTACACTAGAACACATGTCAGAGGGTCCTCACTGTCTGTCTCCTGAGAAAGGACTTACACTTAACACTAGAACACATGTCAGAGTGTCCTCACTGTCTTCTGAAAAAGTACTTTCATTACATTAGAACAAGGCTATTCAAATAGTGACCCGCCAAATGCGGCCCACTAAGCAGTATGATGTGGCCCACCTTGGTAAAATGGGCCATGAAGTGGACCACATTGCAAAGAAGCCTGGGAAACACTGTATCTGATTTACAGCGAACAGTGGTGGATTTACAGCAACATAATGCTAAGCAATAAAGACTGGCCCATCATAGTAAACTGGGCCATGGACTGGGCCACACTGGTATTAGCCTGCAGTACTTTTACATCAACTTAATCAGCTAAAATGCCACTGATATTTGTTTTGTTCAGTTTTGATCTGGTTGACAAATTGTGCTCTAGTCTTGTTCCAAATTGTGGTTCACCCTAAAGTAGCACAAATGTGGACCTAGAGACAAAGAGTTGGATTAACTCTAGTTTTAGTCTAGTCCTTTATCTGTTGTTCTGATTTACTCACGTTCTAGTTTTCTCTGTTTCAGGACAGTTTCTGGACATAGCAATTTAGACTGATTTTCAATTTACTAAACATAAGTTCTTGGGACACTTTTGTTGTTTGGCCCACAGACCATGGTCTTTTGAAAAATCTGTCCCGCTGGAAAATATAATTGAATATACCTGCATCAGAACACATGTCTGAGAATCTTACTTACTTTACCCTACAAGACTTATTTGAGGGTCCTCCTTTTTCCTTCTCCTGGGCATTGGTTTAAACGGAATATGTTGGTCTGTTGTCTTGACTTAGATGAAGATCAGATCACACTGATCATAGTCTTTAGTTCTGCTTAGTCTGCAGCCACGGTTAGTCTTGAGTTGTGGTTAGTCTGAATCTTGGTTAGTCTGGAGTCTGGTTAGTCTGATTCTTGGTTAGTCTGCAGTCTGGTTAGTCTGGAGTCTTGGTTAGTCTGGAGTCCTGGTTAGTCTGGAGTCTGGTTAGTCTGAATCGTGGTTAGTCTGGAGTCTGGTTAGTCTGATTCTTGGTTAGTCTGCAGTCTGGTTAGTCTAGAGTCTGGTTAGTCTGAATCGTGGTTAGTCTGGAGTCTGGTTAGTCTGAATCTTGGTTAGTCTGGAGTCCTAGTTGGTCTGGAGTCCTGGTTGGTCTGGAGTCTGGTTAGTCTGAATCCTGCAGATCTGGTTAGTCTGAATCCTGGTTAGCCAAAATTCTATTTATTCTGAGTCCTCGTTAGTTTGAATCTTAGTTAGGCTGGAGCTCTGGCTAGTCTGAAACTTGGTTAGTCTGAGCCCTGAATCGTCTGAGTCCTGATTAGTCTGGCGCACTGGTTAGTCTGAATCTTAGTTGATCTGGCGCACTGGTTAGTCTACAGCCATGTTTAGTCTGGAACAGTGGTTAGTCCTTTTCAGCTCTAGAGCCTGCTCCTTCATTCCTGCTGCTCTTGTACAGTTCAGGAGCTGGAGCCTGTTCCTCTGCAGCTGTTTTGTAGAGCCTGGCGCGTTACACATGTCCTGGGACTGTGCGCTGCTCTTCATTATTCATCAGGACCGTGTTATTTCTGCTCTCCTGCTCTCTCCTGTTTTAGCGCCACATTAGTCAGCGTCATGCTTAACCGTGTGTGTGTGTGTGTGCACGCGCCTCTGACCTGGGACGACATGTACTTCTCCAGAGGACTCTCCACGCGGCCCAGGTTCAGCGGGGCGGGGCTACTCTGCTCCTGGACGGGAGGATCGTCACTCAGCAGCAGCTTTCCTTTGAAGTTATGTACGACACACACCACCTGGGGGCGCAAGAAGAGCTCATTTTAGTGAAAACATTTGGCTAAAAGCATCAAGTTTTAACTGGTTCCATAGCCTCTGGTTCTGATTGACTCTAATCATAAGTGAGAACAAACTCTACTCAGAGGAAAAATACTGAAATGTTTTTATACCAGCTTATGCATCTGTGTCAGTTTGACTCCACACTCTCGACCTGTCTACCATCTCATACTTTATCATATTCCTTCCAGCATCCAGTTAAAGGGAGGGACGGGTGGTGTGACAGATCACCGAGACAGAACTTCCATGATGAGTCCCAATGCCTGACTATCATCCATTGTCAGATTACATGGAACTTATTAAATTTCACTTTTATTTAACCAGGAAAGTCCCATTGAGATTTGAATATCTCAATGAAGTCCTGGCCAAGAGGCTCCAACAACACAACTCAAAATGTAGTTTAAAATAAACAGGTACAAATGTTAAAAACAGTCACAGGTTAATGAGTGCATTTCCAGGTCTTTCAGAGGAGAGTCAACACAACTGTTTGAAAGACATTTTCCATTTTCTGTTCTGACATTGGGAATAATCAGCGTGTAGACATCCTGAGAACAATTGATGAGCTCCATCAGCTTTGAAGGAAGTAGACCAACAATTCCTTTGTATATAAACCTGTACCAGTCTTTGGGGCTGAAGCAGGGCGTCCAACACTAGAGTACAGATCACAGTTATGGGTCTGTGCACCACCGTTTGTTATAAAGCACAAAGAAGCGTGAAACACTAAATCCAGTGAACATAAAGCTTGTACTATACAAAAGGTCTCCATAGTCCAACAAGAGGAGGAGTGTTGCAGCAACAAGTATACAAGCTGATAGCTAATACTGGCACATTTACAGAAATGTTTATTAATGTGCATTGTCCCCATTTAAATAAAATAATAATAATAATAATAATAATAGCAAGTCTCTTTATGGAACTGAAAGAAAAATACATCTTATTTCTGAAATAAAAATCCAATTTCAAACGCAACTTTTGGACAAGAGTCAATATGTGGATTAAAAGACAACCCATCATCAATTATCACACCCAAATATCTAAAAACATTCACAACTTTAATAACTGAGCCGTCTGGTGTAACAACTGAAAGAACATTCTGTATATCTCTACTTCTAGTACTTCATAGAGAAACATAATTATAATCTATATAAGGCCACTGCACAAGGCAGTATATGCCAGTAGTGCTCAATATATCAATCATGATCTACTGCTCCATCTCTGAGGCAAAAGGTGTAGCTCTCAGAGCCCTGCCTGGTTGTACAAAGTATAGTGTCTTTTGTACAACCCTAACCCTAACAGGGGAAAATGAGCTGAACACACAATATTCTGCGATCTACAGTAGTGCAAGTCTTTTTTCATGACCGCTTCAGTCAGAAAGATTGTATTACTCTTTAACAACATTTGTTTTGATCAATATAATCAATTTATAGTAAATCAGGAATAGCCGAGGTCTAAACCAGGCAATAGTGGACCAGACCAGAACCCGAAAGCGTAGATATAACATATAAAGTGCATTATGCCTATGATTTATAAAGTGTCTGTACTTATGGTTTATAAAGGGCCTATGTCTGTGTCTATAAGCTATACATTGCCCATGCAAAAGTGCCAATGGGGGTATTCCATGAAAGTGGCTTAACAAGTCTAGGCTTATACTAAAATCTTGAGCTGAAACTAGCTTCATCTCCAACTTAAGCTTCAAGTCGTTCCATGAAAGAAATAAGTCTGGATCTGAACAACGCTAATTCAAGCTTGAAGATTAATCGGAGCAGTGAGCTTTGCTCCCGCTGAATGTGACAAGGCCAGATCAATGGAGCGAAGATATCAATGAGAATGAGAGAGAAAGAGTGTTTTCCTCTTAATCTGACAGAAACACGAGATGGTTTATTCTAATCTGAGAAGCGAGAGAAACAGCTGCATGTCTGTGGTAAATCCTGTGTAGTCTAGATGCACGCACAAGGTAGTTTTTCAGTTAAATATATGGCTCTTTGTGCTGCCAATTTGACGTTTGCTCTTACAAACACATCTTTCCACAGCGAGAGCAGCTCAAAAAATAATAAGAAGAAAAGAAACGGAGAGAGTGCCAAGTGAATAAAAAGTGACTTTATAAGTTGTGTTGGGGCAGACAGAGAGATTTCACACGGTTGTGGAAGTGAGAAGGATAAACATGTGATTTAAGTGTTTCTTTAGATGTTCTTTTTTTTTTCTAAACAAAGCTAAAATAATCTTGACTGTCGCAACTTAGAGCCAACTCTAGTTAACCGCGTTAGTGGAACGGAAATGGAGATTTCATAAGCCTAGATTGGCCAGGCTTTGGCTTTATCTCACTTCATGGAAAACCCTGTGGAAAACCATTTTATTATTTGAGAAATAAATTAGTTCTAATAAAGGTGTAAAATGGATAAGAATGAAAACACAAAAAAATAAACATAAAAAAGGGCTAAATGTAAACATAATGTCAAGTGGATTCATGGCTTTTCCAAACATCCTAATGAAAAACAAAGACGTGTCATCAGCAGAAGTGTGCAGCCCCAGAGGATTGTGGGTAGCGGAGGATGTAGGTCACACCCCCTCCTGCCTCCAACGAGCAGAGAGTGTGCTGCGAATGTGCCGTGATGCTATAGCTAACGAGATGAGAAGGGTAAGACAGAGCAGTGCATTCTGGGAACTCAGACCCAACCGAGAACGGGCCACATGAATCACCGGAGAGCAAATGTCAGCTCGCCGAGATCGCGGCCGTGCCTAATGTCAGCTTTCCTGCAGACTGTAGCTGTCCTCCGGGGTTTAGGTTCCACATTTAACAAATCTTCATCTTTATTTATGAGACGTGAATATCCTCATGTCTTCAAACGTGTGCTCTGATGTGGAGAAAACAGCTGATAAGTCTGAAAGGAAGGCAAGATAGAGATTTCATTTCAAAATGGGGATAAAATTATATTGTCTTAACCTATACCAATGCATTTAGAGTGAACCAGGACTAAACTAGACTATAGCTGCACCAGACCAGAACTAAAGCTGGTCTAAATAATGACTAGACCTGGGTTAAAACTGGACTAAACCAGAGCCCTGTACTACAAACCCCTCTGAACCCAGGTAGACTAACCCAGACATGAGCCTCTCTGGATAAACTGTCCTACGAAACCAGTTCACAGCTTGATCTGCTAACCCTGATTTTTTTCTTAAAGGTGGTGAAGCTAACTTTTTTTAGTTGTGAATGAGTAAACCTTGTGTTTTCCACCAAAAAGTAAATAATAAATGCATCAGTTTGTGAAAAAATTAGACCGCGGAGTCTTGTCTTTATTGAATATTCAAGATTTTTAGTTCTAATCAGGAACGGAATGCAGCGCTCTGATTGGCTGACCCTGGGGATGGGCACTCCAGTTTCATTTTACTGTTTGTAAAAAGACACGTACAAGCTATAACTGCAACCAAAATGAATACATGTCGATATTTATCATGTGTCGAAGGATTTATAAAGGGAAGTTGTCAAATTTAAAGCGTAAATTGTGCTTGCAGTGTGAAAATCAGCTCCTCCACCTTCAACAGACTAAAGCACAAACATCACCAGACATCACCAAACATTTAAATGATCGATCTGAGTCTGAATGAGCTGTGTCTTTAGCTCTGACAAGTCTTCTGTCTGAGTCAAAGTGATGCATAAAAATCCACTGTCAAATGTGCTCAGTGCAGTCATTTAATATTTCTGACAATGAAAGCGTTCAATAATCATCACAGATTAACCAGGATTCTTCAGTCTAGTTACTGTTACATAGAAGATCTCATCGCTCCTTTTTATAAATAGACTTTGTGTGCATCACATTGATATAAAATAATACACTGTAACTTTCGCATTTCCTCATTTCTCTGCTGCTCTCTCTCTCTCTCTCTTCACAAACGTCTAAATTCTCATCTCTGATTGGCCGGTCTTTTTTAACTTATTCGGGAACTTAACCCGATCCGGAGCAGGTTATGAGTTTGTTGCCGTAGAGATCTGCCCCGATAGGAAGTGATCCAGTTTTGTAGGACCAGACCAGGTTTAACCCAGAACTGACCTCGCTAAACCCCAAATCTAGCTTCATAGTACAGGGCTCAGGACTAAAAGCTGATTAAACCATGACTAGACCAGGACTAAAAGTGGACTAAACCAGGACCATCAGGACTAAACTGACATGAGGAGTGTCTTAAAACAGAAACATTGGATTTAAGATTAAACACACACAAATACACTTGTTTTGAGTCATGCAGCCAAATAAAAAATCCCTGGAAATGTGACTTTTTTTAAAGGGACTGTACTCGATTTTTTTGCAACAAGATAACTAAAAGGCAATTTCCCCCTAGCACTGATGCCTTGTTAATGTATCTATTCAGGTGGAAATTAGTCCCCAAAGTCCTGTCTATGTCTAATAAAATCCCGTTTGTGTGCAGCTTTTTCTGTTTTTGTTTTTAGCATTGTGGCTAACTGTTGTTAGCATAGTGACTCACCTCGCTGTTAAAAGCTGTGAAAAAACATTAAAACTCATCATGATGAACAATTCTGAAGCTCAGAATGCATTAGCTACATGAGGAAATCATGTAGCCTGAAGGAAAAAGGATAAAATTAATTATTTCTGTTCTTATTTTTAGGATGCAAAAATCAGATACAGTCCCTTTAAGCTTATTTCAAGCTCTAAATACTAAATCCAAAAATGTTTTTTGATAATCTAAAAAAAAGACAAAATGTGCTTGTTCATTTGGCAAGTTTTTTTTTTTTTTTTTTATTTTTTTTTTTTTTTTACAAATTTCTAGTAGATCTTAGTTTGAAGTGTTTTTAAACCTGATTTAAGATGGTTGTTTTTGCCAGTTAACAGAGGAATCGTGGGGAAAAAAGGTTATAGAATAGACCATTAAAAAAATATATTAGATAAAATTTCTTTTTCTGTTTTTTTTTTTTTTTAATCTTAGATACCCTAAAATCTCAAAAGTCAGCTGTTACAACAAGAAACCTCCTCCAGATACAACACTCGCTCCTCACAGCTCATCAAACTAAAAACTCTCACATCCAGCTCCTCCTTTGGCCTGGTGTCGTTCCGATGTGCCGCAGCTAATGACTGGAATTTGGCTCAGTATTCTCTTAAACTAGATTCTAAAATTTCTCTTTCTGTTTTTAAATGTAAAGTGAGGGACATTTTTGAAGGTCATTTTTATGTATTTATCTACGTATTTATCTGTTTGTTTTACTAATGATTGTTTTGTGTGTTTCTACCTTTCCAGGCGCTTTATAATCTAGCATCCACTCACCCAGCGTACGCAGACACTGACCCCGGGCTCACACTGCCTCCAGTCCAACTCCGGTGCAGTCACCGGACCGGTCTAGCTACGGTGGGTGACTCACATTAGCTACGGTGGTCTGCAGTCCTGCTGCAGCCACAAGCTCTGCTGCCGACCTCGTGAGACCCCGAACTCACGGAGATTCACGCTCAACGTGGGAGATTACGCGACCGCTGAGCACCTTTTTTTTCTCTCTCTCTCTCTTTCGCTGAGCACATGTGTGTGTAAACAAAGAGCACGCGCCAAGTTTTGGGCTTGTTTCACGTTAGTTGATTTTCTGTTGGGATTTTTCGCCGCACAATGGGTGAGTACGGAGGTTTATTTACATTTTATGTGTTACGTAATCATGTAAATGTCGTATTTTGTATTATTAGCGGTAACGTAAAGATTTTATTTTGAAAACTACCGGATTCACTTCACCCGCGCTGGCTTGGTTTCCTGTTTATCGTGTCTTGTTTTCAAAACTTCATCAAAAAGGGCTCCGGTGCGCTCCGGCGTCCGGCCAAAATTTGAAACAAACGAAACAGATTCGGAGCGCCGGATTGGCCGTACCGGAGACACCGGACTGGACTGTACGCCGTGTGAGCCACTCTCGGACTTTTCAAGTTAAGTAAAGACTCCGGTGACTGCACCGGAGTTGGACTGGATGTAGTGTGAGCCCGGGGTGAGGCAGTGTGGGTTAAGTCTTGCCCAAGGACACAACGACAATCTACTTCTGCCGTCCCACTGTGGTACCTGGTGTTCTAACGGTCTCCCATCCAAGTACTAACCCAGGGCTTAAAGTTCACTGTGACAGATTTCAGTCATGTTAAAAATATAGGAAAATTTCCATTAGTTAATGTTTTCTTAAACTTTTATCTGATAAGTGGCAACTGTATCTAACATCGCCAGTCAGGCATTCTGTCGATTTATTCACATTAAAAAGTGGATTCTTTGTCCAAATCCATCAGGGTAATATTAGTAAAATATCATATACCATGACCAAGAACTGCACCTGTAAAATACAGAAGAAATGACTCCAAAATTCACCAATTTGTATTATTATGTATTATTATGAATAAAATGGAACTAAAATCTTGACTGCAAAAAATTTTCAATCAAATCATATTTTTTTGCTTTAACCCCTGTACTAACCAGGCCCTTTCTTGCTTAGCGGCGGCACGGTGGCAGAGCGGATAGCGCTCTAGCCTCACAGCAAGAAGGTCCCGGGTTCGATTCTCGCTCAGGCCCGGACCTTTCTGTGTGGAGTTTGCATGTTCCTCCCCGTGTCTGGGTGGTTTCCTCCGGGCACTCCGGTTTCCCCACCAACTGATAACATGCATGTTAGGGAACACTTGGTGATAGTCGGAGTTTGAGGCGCCAGGTGTTAGGTGAATCACCTCTGCTGAGTTGCCCCAGGGCAGCTTACTGTCACTGACTGGGAAGGGGAGGGGTTCATCTCACTGTGAAGCGCTTTGTGACTCTGTGTCTGTGAAATGCGCTATATAAATAAAGATTACTTACTTACTTACTACTAGCTTCTGAGATCTGACGGGATCAGGCTTTGACAAATAGGTATGGCCACATCCAATCTAGGGATGGGACGAGATCTTGCAACATCAAATTGTAACGAAAGGGCTGAGCTGTGTATCTTTGTGCAGCTGTAGTAAAAAGTCTCCTCCACATACACACTTGTAGCTGACATAATCTGACAGAGAACAGTCTACAGTCTAAATATTGATGGAGAAAATTCATTCTAAACTTGCATGGTTTAAAAATGACTCCACAATAAGATATTTAACTTTACGCCCTCCTTCTTCTCTGTGTGCCTTCATTTTCTAATTTCCCTGATTAACATTCTGAATTCAAATGAATCTCCTCTCATCTCCATCTCGTCTCATGAAAATTAAAAGCTAGTATTGCCCACTTTGGCTGAAATAACACTGCTTCTATGAGCCTCTGACTGCACAGTTCTCTAAGCTGCTGGAAGTTTGAGGGTTTTCTTACATGTACAGCCCACATCTCAATGGGATTAAGATCTATAGGCTTTACTCCGGCATTCCCATTGTTCTGAAGGATCTGTGAGAGTCAGGGAGTAGACGGAGACGTCTAATTACCTACTTTCACTTCCGCAGCATGAAAACGGGGTGAATACTACAGATGATAACTTCTGATTTGTGGATCTTTTTAAACAAACCACGTACCAGGAAAGTGGCGATGGCCGTGCCGATGATGTATCCGGCGATCACGTCCGACCAGTGGTTCCTGTACTCCGCCACACGGTTTAGTCCGGTGAGGAAGGCCAGACACATGAGACCCAGAGAGAGCACCGGAGAGGCCAGACGCGTGCCTTTGGACTTCACCACACAGGTCACGTACATCTGTGAACAGGACACAAGCACGTCAGGCTGATTGTGACAATATAGGGCAGGGTTACTCAAAGTTCGGACTCCGCACGCAGCTTCCCGAGAGAGAGAGAGTTTCCGGTCCGGATCCGGACAAATTGGTCTCGAGGTCCGGATCCGGACCGGAGTCTCTCTCTCTCTCTAGCGTCAAAGCAGAGCTATTTAACAGACAGATCGTTTCTTTGAGAAGCATTTGGAACTCCCAGTGATATTCTGTGAAACTGGAGCTTCATTATGATCCTTATTTTGTACAAATCAGCCGGAGAAAAGGCCCAAAATGTACCGCGGAAATGTTTGAAGTGGTCTTTACAACTTTTACTTTTGCCTGAATGTGACAAAACAGACACTAACCTTATAAAAGCAGCAGCTCCCGTATTTTCTCTGCTCTGATCACTCAGGATAGTCCTGTCAGGTCGAGTCAGTCTGCCTGACGCTCCTAAAGCCCAGTTTTACAGGGGCGGAGCTAAAGGCATCTGGGGCTGGGGCCCCTAAATCTGGCCTCTATGGGGGGGCCCTATTTGTATTTTTGTTTATTTAACTGCCTCATGTCTTTTAATTATATTAAAAAAGACATCACACAATAGGATCATCACATCTAAAACTCACCAAAATACAGGAAATTGCATTGAATTTTTAAAAATTCTCTTGGGGAGAATTCTCCCAGACTCCCCTGAATTACTCCAGAACCTTGTTAAATTGAAATATATTTGTATTTAAGGGCTTATGGGTCTAAGGGTCTGTTAAATTAAATACAAATTTACTTCGAGAGAGGGGTTGGGGACATGGGGAGCACTATAATTTATATCTATCAGGGGCGCATTGAAATGCACGTTATGTTATGTTTACATGACTTTAATGACTTTACAGTAAGTTGAATAATAACAAGAATAAATGTTATACTTTTTCATCCGGACCTTTGAACTTGATCGTGTTTTAATTTCTGACCTTTAGATAAAAAGTTTGAGAACCCCTGATATAGGGCTTATCTTAGGGTTAACGTATACAAATGCTGCTTATGTCAACATTACATAAAAAAACACATCAAGTAACAGAGATAAGGAGTCAAGAGTTGGACTTGGACTCACATGAAAGTCTGGTTTTTAGAGACGTAAAACAGGCACTGTAAAGCACCAAGGCACGTTTGACTTGTAGCTGTCCATGGTCCTGAAATTTCCCAATTTGTTCTTTTGCTTGGAAACAGCCGCTCACTTAATACGATACCATAACCAAGAGCCTAAAATAAATGTTAATAAACTTTCATTACAGTAAAATTGTATCAATATGTGAAACTTCAATTATGTAACAACCTGAAGCTACTTTTAATTAGCGGTTTTCGGTTTTGAAAGTTGTCAGCTTTGCATTTTTTGATACATTTACTTCAAAAAGCGGAAGAAGATGTTGTAAAACATCGGATATGCAACTCAAAACATGGCAAATCAAACTATCTAAAATACGGAAGTCCAGAGCTGCCAGTGTGGAGTAAACATTTTTTCCAGCTTTTCTCGTTATAACGACTTTATATTTACGTTCAAACGACTTTTTTTTACGTTCAAACGAGAATATAATGTCGTTATAACGACTTTTTATTTACGTTAAAACGAAAATATATTCTCGTTCGAACGACTTTTTATTTACATTAAAACGACAATATATTCTCGTTAAAACGACTTTTAATGAAAAATAGACAGCCCTTCCCATGATGCTCCGTTTATTAATCATTACACAGATTAAACAGGATTCTTCCAGTGTTATTGCTACATATAAGATCTCATGGCTCCTTTTTATAATTACGTGCGCATCGCTTTGATATAAAATACGCCGACTTTCGTCTTTCCTCATTTCTCCGCTGCTCTCTCTCTCTCTCTCTCTCTCTCTCTCTCGTCTCTGATTGGCCAGCGCCTCGTCTTTTTAACTTATCCTGGTCCGGAGCAGGTTATGAGTTTGCCGCATGTTGTCGTTGAGATCTGCCCCGATAGGAAGTGATCCAGTTTCGTAGGACCGCCAGACCAGTTTAACCCAGGACCTCGTTAAACCCCAAATCTAGCTTCGTAGTACAGGGCTCTGAGCCATCCAGCTTGTGGCGCATCATGGGAAGAGCAGTCTGTTTATCATAAAAAAAAGTCGTTCGAACGAGAATATATTTTCGTTTTAACGTAAATAAAAAGTCGTTCGAACGAGAATATATTCTCGTTTGAACGTAAAAAAAAGTCGTTTGAACGTAAATATAAAGTCGTTATAACGAGAAAAGCTGGAAAAAATGTTTACTCCACACTGGCAGCTCTGGACTTCCGTACTAAAATATGTTTGTTTGTTTTTAAAATATGAACCATTGAAGTCACTATGAAAGGAATATTTTCTTCGTGCAGATTTCTAGCGGACATTGTGAATGTGGAGATGGATTATTTTTTTCACAAGGAGTGCTGATTTGACTTGAAGAGAGCTGCATGACTATTGTGTGTGCTACAGGTGAACGTGGCACAATAGTCCTGCCGAGTCTGACGTTTTTACGTTGTCATAAAAGTTGATAAGAAATTTTCATGCGGCATAAAGAAATCTGGCTAATGACAAATAGTCTATTGAAGAAATCCAAATACAGTATATGCTAGTGCATTACTTTACTAACTCCGATTTGTGCTCTTTCACAGTCTCCACCTGGAACTTGACTCGCTGAAAGCATTTAGGAAAAGGTGGTACGTTTAATGAAATAGCCCGACCTTATTTGTGCTTAACCAACCACACAACAGCAATCATGAGGGCGTATCCAGTGTCCACGTGGGATAGAACCAGTGTCACACATATACCTCTTTGCTCTTCTTTCAAAAGAAAATACTCTGTATTTCTGCGTAAACAGATTCAAGCGCAGCAGAAACACGTACATTCATGGGAGCCGCCATCTTTGTTTTGTTTGATTCTAGTGAAACTTCTTGTCTTAACTGCAACTAACCCCCCTCATGTGATTGGGCCGGTAACCTGCTGTGTCGGACTCCAAACCAGTCGGACTGCTGGTAGGTTTGAGTTTGTGAATTCACAAATATGGTGGGATAATCCATCTGGCTTGCCAGGTTATATATATATTATAATGTCCCTGTAGAAACAAACCACGTGTGAGAATTAGTTTCACCCCAGTCGCACTAAGTCACATTTATTTGTGTAAAAACTGTGTGTGCTGCACCAAAACGATTCACTAGAACCGCCACAACTCTACTTTCATTATCTTTCATAACACTCACTGAAGTGAAAATGACTGGTCTGAGTTGGACTTGTGCAGCCCTGAGCTCCAGGCTGCTCCACAGACACAATGATCATGTGACCCCGGTCATGTGACATGTGTGTCCTCACTGGGGTCAAGATGAACTGTGTGAGGAGCCTGGAGACAGCAGACAGCAGCAGACACATCATAGTGACTCAAACATGGTGATGTTTGTGCTAACTAGCTATCTTTTGCTTTTCACTCACCAGTTTACTGTTCACTGTGATTATTTTTTTTATTTTTTTTAGACGAGATAGATTAGGTTAAAAAGCAGCTCATGGCACTTAGCATTTAAAACATGCTAAAGTTTGTAAATGAATCACATACCATAAATATTTTCTTTACATGACAAAGTTCAAAGGAACGTATATAACAAGACACTTGCATTAGTTTGGAAAAAGCTGACTTTGGTAGAACAGACTTTTGGAAGAACAGACTTTTTGAAAAACAAACTTTGAAACAACAGACTGGAAGAACATACTTTGGAAAAACAGACTTTGGAAGAACAGACTTTGGAAGAACAGACTTTGGAAAAACAGACTTGGGAGGACAGGCTTTGGAAGAACAGACTTTGAAGGAACAGGCGTTTGGAAGAACAGACTTTGAAGGAACAGGCGTTTGGAAGAACAGGCTTTGGAAGAACAGACTTTGAAGGAACAGGCGTTTGGAAGAACAGGCTTTGGAAGAACAGGCTTTTGGAAAAAATGGCTTTTGGAAGAATAGACTTGGAAAAACAGACTTTTGGAAGAACATACTTTGGAAGAACAGGTTTTGGGAGAACAGGCTTTGGAAGAACAGACTTTGGAAGAATAGACGCTTGGAAGAACAGCCTTTTGGAAGAACAGGCTTTGAAGAACAGACTTTGGAAGAACAGATTTTTGGAAGAAGAGACTTTTGGAAGAAGATACTTTTGGATGAACAGACTTTGGAAGAACAGACTTTTGGAAGAATAGACGTTTGGAAGAACAGCCTTTTGGAAGAACAGTCTTTTGGAAGAACAGGTTTTGGGAGAACAGGCTTTGGAAGAACAGACTTTTGGAAGAAGAGACTTTTGGAAGAAGAGACTTTTGGAAGAAGATACTTTTGGATGAACAGACTTTGGAAGAACAGACTTTTGGAAGAACAGGTTTTGGGAGAACAGGCTTTGGAAGAACAGACTTTGGAAGAATAGACGTTTGGAAGAACAGATTTTTGGAAGAAGAGACTTTTGGAAGAAGATACTTTTGGATGAACAGACTTTGGAAGAACAGACTTTTGGAAAAACAGACTTTTGGAAGAACAGACTTTCGGAACAAGGCAAGGTCTGGCAGTTTTGAGACACACTCCTCCCTCTGCAGTACTGTATGCTGCTCCAGGTGCACTCCAAGGCCTCATTAGTTTGTGTCCACCTGAACCTCGTGATGTGGCCTACTTCATTTGCTCACGAGTCTCACAGCCGAGTGTGGAGCCGAGGATCACAAGGAAAGCAGCTAAAGCTTTGAGCAACTTCACCTTAAAAGACTTTCTGTGAAACTGCAAAACCTTCAGCAAAAGTAAAGAGCTGATGTCGTAAAAGTGAGCTACAATGTATTGGTTGAAGTGAACCGGTTTTAAAATGAACACCAAAGGAAGCAAACGCTCAGTTATGGACCTTTTGACCACAAAGCTGCAAATATACCGTAGCTACTTTGAACTAAAATGGTCAAAAAATTAAACAGAGCACCGAATACTGTTCCCGGTTTCTTAGACTTATGGAAACTTTTAAACTGTACAGTACAGACCAAACGTTTGGACACACCTTCTCATTCAAAGAGTTTTCTTTATTTTCATGACTATGAACATTATAGATTCACACTGAAGGCATCCAAACCATGAATGACCAGGAAGGAGAGTGATGGTGTGCTGCGCCAGATGAGCTGGCCTCCACAGTCACCAGACCTGAACCCAATCGAGATGGTTTGGGGTGAGCTGGACCGCAGTGTGAAGGCAAAAGGGCCAACAAGTGCTGAGCATCTCTAGGAACTCCTTCTAGACTGTTGGAAGAGCATTTCAGGTGACTCATCAAGAGAATGCCAAGACTGTGCAAAGCAGGAATCAAAGCAAAAGAACCTAGAATATGACATATTTTCAGTTGTTTCACACTTTTTGGCTGTACTATACTTCCACACGTTAACGTTAATTCATAGTTTGGATGCCTTCAGTGTGAATCTACAATGCTCATGGTCATGAAAATAAAGGAAAACATGAATGAGAAGGTGTGTCCAAACTTTTGGTCTGTATTGTATATGCAAGGATTATTTAAACACTTATAAATGCAGAGCATTACCACTTACTTTTCAAACTCAAGGTCATTTGAGTGCTTAAGAACACACTTATAGATAAATATTAACAGCAATAGTCATAGTTTACATTGGAATACTGTATGCTTTAGTGAACATTCCAATCTTTAAGTCAGAATAAGAAAAAAATAAAATTAAAATCTTGGACTGTGTGAACCCTGTCAGGTAGTAACAGTCTTCAGCTCCGCCTCAGGACGATGGATGTAGGAGGGTGTTTGACCTGAGAGCTGTGAGGATCATATCTCATCTCCTCTCCTCTATCACGGTCTCATAAATCCAGTGTAATGTCCCGGAGCACATGTGCTGTCAGAGCGAGAGAGAGAAAGAGAGGAGCAGTTCACACATCTGAGAACGTGCACTGACACTACTTCAGCACCACGAATGAAACAGTTCAATACAGTTACAAATGCAGATCCAAGAATACAGCTCTACAAATACAGCTCCACACATACAGCACCACAAATACAGCTCCACGAATACAGCACCACGAATAAAACAGTTTAATACAGTTACAAATGCAGCTCCACGAATACAGCTCCACGAATACAGCTCCACGAATACAGCTCCATGAATACAGCTCCACACATACAGCTCCAAGAATACAGCACCACGAATAAAACAGTTTAATACAGTTACAAATGCAGATCCAAGAATACAGCTCTACAAATACCGCTCCACACATACAGCTCCACGAATACAGCTCCACGAATACAGCTCCATGAATACAGCACCACAAATACCGCTCCATGAATACAGCACCACAAATACAGCTCCACGAATACAGCACCACGAATAAAACAGTTTAATACAGTTACAAATGCAGCTCCACGAATACAGCTCCACGAATACAGCTCCACGAATACAGCTCCATGAATACAGCTCCACACATACAGCTCCACAAATACAGCTCCACGAATACAGCTCCACGAATACAGCTCCATGAATACAGCTCCACAAATACAGCTCCACGAATACAGCTCCACGAATACAGCACCACGAATACAGCACCACGAATACAGCTCCACGAATACAGCTCCACGAATACAGCACCACGAATACAGCTCCATGAATACAGCTCCACGAATACAGCTCCATGAATACAGCTCCACAAATACAGCTCCACGAATACAGCTCCATAAACACAGCTCCACAAATACAGCAGCTCCACGAATACAGCCCCACACATACAGCTCTACAAATAAAGCTCCACAAATACAGCTCCACAAATACAGCTCCACGAATACAGCTGCACAAGTAGTTCTGACACACAGTACACTACTCTCAGCTGATCCAACACATTCTCATGCAAATGCATATGTATATCACAACAACTTTAACATGTATGTAAAACACACAGACATCCCTGTGGTGGATGTTAAGATGTGTTATTATTCATGAAACAAAATCCTAATCTGAAGCAACTCCAAGCCCCAGACCTAGACTAATTTTTCTAACTTCAGATATAAAGAGAAAGAAATTTCCCCACATGGCTTCAACCAAAGCATTTGTTTATAAGACGCTAAGAAAATAGTGTCTCTAGACACGCATAATACGCTATTAACATGTCGTCGTATAGATACACATTTCAGTGAGACTAGGTTGGTTGACTGCGGGTCACATGACTTTGGCTCTTCAAAGACAAAAATAGTTGGCCAAACTCCAACCAAAATTGAATTGAAAAAATTGATTGAATGTAGAACTATTTTAAATATGTGACAGTGTGTCACTTTGCGCAGGCACTTTTTTGTTGTAAAAATGTAAAATGTATTGTTGGAATGTGGAGTGGACAGGAGCTGAGAGTATGTTCAGTTACATTTGTCCAGCTGCAGACCTATTGTCTGTTTACCTGACGTCTGAAATCAGACTACAGTCGGTCGGGACCACGTGCGTCAAATGGTTTTTCTAAAACCACTTTACAGCTCCTCAATAGGTCTCCTTGAATGTACGAGTTTTCCTGGCCTCCATGTAAACGTCCTGACTACAAAATGACTTGACCCCTGTTTAATGCACTAAGTATGGAATAGTGTTTCAAAGAGTTTTGCCAGCTTTTGTGCATGACCGCTGTAGCGCGCTGTGTATTTGAGGCACAAACGGATTACATTCACACAAATTTACCCCATGTCTGACCAGAGTCCAAGTAAAACGATGGAAAATCTACTCAAACTGTCCAGAGATCCAGTTGTAAAATGGCTTCTAAAATGTTTGGAGTATGCATTTATTTATAAAACTACTTTTTCTTCTGATTTTCTGTGAGCGTAGCATTCTTGTGGATAAAACGTGTCAAGCTGATTCAGTAACTGGAGTCCAGCGACGAGCCAAAGTGCTGATTGGATAAGAAGCAGAGAGAAAGAGAGAGAGAGAGAGAAAGAGAGATGAAGGAAGAGAGAGAAAGTGAGCAGTGTGAAGTGGGACATGAACACAGACCCACAACAACCCATGGGGATTAGGAAGCAATATAGTTACTGGGGAGAGAGAGAGAGAGAGAGAGAGAGAGAGAGAGAGAGAGAGAGAGAGAGAGAGAGAGAGAGAGAGAGAGAGGGAAGTAGGGAAGGAAAAAGAGATGAAGGAAGAGAGAGAGGGGAAGAGTACTAACCCATAACGACCTATGGGGATTAGTATGAGGAAGCAACACTTTGGACCAACATAAGACAAAGTAAGAGAGAGAAACAGAGAGAGAGAGGGATATGGAGAGAGAGAGAGAGAGAGAGAGAGAGAGGAAGCAACACTTTGATACAACATACAGCAAGATCAAACAGAGAGAGGATGAGAGAGAGGAAGGCTAAATAATGAGAGAAAGAAAAGATGAGTGATAGACACACAAAGAAAGAGATAGGCAGAGAGGAAGATAAAAGGAGGAAGGGAAAAAGAATAAGACACAGAGAGAAAATAGAAAGAGAGAAAATAGGAAGAGAGAGAGAGAAAGAAAGAAAGACAGAAGAGAGAGAAAGTAACACTTTGAACCAACATACAGCTAACACAGGTAAAGAGAGAAAGGAATAAAGAACGGATGTATATAGAGAGAAAGAAAGTAAAAAAAGAAAGAAAGAACGGAAGAAGGTGAAGAGAGAAAGATAGAAAGAGGGAGAGACAAAAAGAGACAAAGAAGGAAGCAAAATGATAAAAGAGAAAAGGAGAGACAGACACACAAACAAAGAGATAGACAGAGAGGATGAGGAAAACAGAGAGAAAGAGAATAAAATAGAGAAAGAAAAAAGAAAGAGAGAAATATAGGTTAGAAGAGAGAGAGAGAGAGAGAGAGAGAGAGAGAGAAGCTGTGAGATTTTGTGACTGTAATTAGCTTTCACAGTCACAGTCACAGTGTCCAATCAGGAAACAGCATTAGCCCGGCCTAAAGCTCCTCCCCCTTCTTCTCCCTCACAGAGTCACTGCTTCTGAATGTTTATGGTTTGATTTTTGTTTTCTACCATTCACGTTTGCACAATTAAAGTTTCCTTCTGATCTCAGACAGATCACAAGCTTTGAGTTAGATTATAAAGAAATAAAGTATGAGCAAAACTACAACTGTGTCCTTTTCCGTGAGCGAGAGCAGCGTTCGGCCGTGAGCTTCAATAACCATCTAAAGCCTCTGAATCTGTTCATTTCCCATGTGCCTCACGGACAACAGCAGCAGCAGCAGCAGCAGCAACTGAACAAAGTTTCATCCAAAAACAGGTCAGAGGAGGAAAAGTCACGTGTCCAATAGAGCCAGGCGTGAGGAAATGAATCACAAGAGCGATCACTTATCTGCACTGTTGCAATTATTGAAAAAAATTTAAAATAAAAAAATCGATCATGGGTTTTGAGAATGTAACTTTGATTATGTTGACAAATTGTTGTATGTAACAATTTGTTTTTACGAACCCCAAGAAGACTAGTAACCCCAGAGTGGAAGGTAATGGGGATCTGAATATAGAATAAATGCAGAAACATTGGGCCTCATTCATGAAAATCTTCGTAAAATCTGTGCGTAACTTCCACTTTAAGAAGCTGCTGCGAAAACTCTACGTGTGATTCACGACGGGTTCGTAACGAGCCAAATTTCTTCCTAACAGCCTTTTCGCCAAATTCACCAAACTCCAGCTACGAACGGTTATTTACATAAAAATGAATAATGCATACTTCCTTATATGGCAAATCTGGGCCGGCCGCAGCGCGTCACCGACAAGACTTGGAGCAGGGAAATGAGGAAGAAGCTGCAGCAGTGCGTCTCCCACTTTCGCTGAGTTAATACTTCAGCGTCTTTTAAAATGTCCAAACTCACATGAACACACTCAGAGGAAACAGATTCACATCACAAATTAGTGGTATACCGTTTAATACTTGACACCGGTGTTTTTTTTTTTAATGATATGAATTTTCCATACACCGGTTTGTGCGGTATGTCCGGAAGAAAGAGCGGCGGAACGTCGCGCCGCGCTGATCCCACCACATACAGCCCCGCCCCGTTCCGCTCCGACCACTGGACCAGCCGCTGCCATTTCAATGAATGAAGACAGCCACCACATCCCCCGCACCCGCCGCGCAAGGCCCCGCCGCAGCCCCGTCCCCCCGCCGCTACCCGACCAAACACGGACCAAGGCCACCATCCTCTCCGCCTGAGTCCGCGGCAAAGTGAAGCTCCACAGCCCATAACGCACCGAGCAGGAAAAAGAAAGTGAACCACGTCGCCCACACATGGACAGGACAACGCCACGGAGTTCGTGCTCGCAACACATCAGTCTACCCCCAACGGAGGAGGAAAAGACGTCCACCGCCGTGTCAAGAGCTAAAGCTATCCCACGAAACACATGAGCGGCCGCGCCACGCAGCCCCGCGAAGCGGAGACCCACGGCAACCCCCGGAGGCGGACTGGGGCGGAGCAGCACGCAGTGGGAGCAGCGCGCAACGTCATGCATTCTCATTTCATCACCTCATTACAGTTATGAGTGTCACTGTCTGTCACCTCTTTGGATACAGCAGCATTTGTGGGACGATTCAAACCTGGGTTTATACTAGTCTGCTCATTCTAAGTTAATTTACTGCAGTAATAATAATAATAATAATAATAATTTTATTTGTACAGCAATTATTCTCTAAATTAATTATTCTCTAAATTATTTGGAAACGGGGTTAACACCTAGTCATGTACCTGGATAAAAAATACCGTCAAATACCGTGACACCGACATAATTTTGAAAAATACCGTGATATAAATTTTTGGTTATACCGCCCAGCTCTAATGCGCGGGTCAGCTTTTTTGTGACCCGCCCCGCCCGACCCGATTTAAAATTCAGCCCGACCCAACCCAGCCCGAAAAATGTGCTTAAATTTCAGGACCCGACCCAACCCGAACCCGCACACATTAAAACTGCATAAAACGTTTTTTTGCGAGCTGCGGCCTCTGTGGGGTACGTATGTCTGAAATGAGCACATACACTTTTATCTGTACAGAGTAGCTCCTCTTCTCGTCATACACGATCTTTGTGAGAGCCGGGCTGTTTACAGTTCAGCAGCGGAAGAAAACATGGACGACTTTCATGGACTTATTTTTGGAGAGAAAGTTGTTTTCGTAGCGCTCAAAACGATAAGATTATGTCAGCAGCAGGAAGCGGCATCTACGTGTGACCGGTGTGGGTTTTTGCCTCTCTGCGTTGTGTTGTGTCCTGAGCGGGAGTCGAACCCGGGTCTCCCGCGGGGCAGTCGACCGACAAACTCATTGAGCTAAAACAAACAAACATTAGCTCAGTTTGTTTGTGGCTTCTTATACCTGAGGGGAGTGAGTTTATCCCATACCACCACACACTTCTCCATACTGGTCCCTCGTGTGGGCCTACACCGGTTACATACGGACTTCAGCGGCTGTTTACTGAGCATGTTTTGACCGCTGCTCGCAGAACGCAAATGCAGACTGGATTTACTCGTGTATTTAGACAATGCGTCGGGATTTTAGGTGGAAAGAAACAGAACCGCAGACTTTTACCGCGGATCTGCAAAGCCCTGTGATGTGGATACGAACAACTGGATTAATCTCCGTCAGACAGATGTATATTAAACTTCACTTGGACAGTGGACCTCGTCAGACATCGTCAGACATTCACGGTGAGTAAAAAGCTTGTTTGCGAGGGTTATTTAAACGTAAACATGCTCTGGAGTCTGGACGTTTCTCCAAGTGAGGATTTGACTCTTTCCGTTTAGTTTACAATGATGAAGTTCAGGCTGGAGCATTGTGTAGTTATGTGTTTATGACTGAGTCGAACGTGGCTGCCCCGTCTCCACAGAACGACGTTCTACTTGTAGTTGAACTCTTGTCCATCTTTCTTTCTGTTTTATAGCCAGTTAACCTAAATAAACTAAGCTCAGAACGCATAAGTTGTGTCTTATGTTAAACAGAATTAACGTGCTTGACATGAGGCTTATTGGACTGACGTTCAAGTCACTTGAAGCCAAAGCATGATACGAGCGTTTGAACATGGGTTTAGACCCGACCCACCCGAACCCGACCCACTTCTTTAAATTGTGCTATCCGACCCGCCCGAACCCGCGGGCTGACCGCGGGTCCCGCGGGTTACGGGTCGACCCGCGCATCACTATCCCAAATGTATTGAAATAACCCTGGGCTTTTGCCATTTAGATCGCGTTTCACGTCGCGGTTGAACGTGCTTGGGGGAGTGTGGCTGTTGCGGAGGTGCACTGTGCACAGAGGCTCTGGTCCTGGGGGGACACAGGGTCCTGAGTCCTGTGGGGGTTAGATCACAGAGGCTCTGAGGCTGGGACAGGCTGCTGCAGGTTTATTAAAGGAGTCATTTTTTTGCATAACTGATTTTTTTTTTGTTTCTAAAATTATTTTATATACAATAATTTGCAAAAATACATAACCTACAATCATGTAGGAATTACAATTTTTGACTGAACTATATAAGAAATAAAAATCTGAAACAGCTGATTTTTTGTTCTTACGAGTGCTCCTCAGTGTTCGTAGGATTTGTTCTTACAGACAAACATTTTCCGTTAAGAACAAATTTTGTGAATGCCAAAAATGTTCGTAAGGAGCCCTTAAGTGTCATGAATGAGGCCCATTGTATTTTCACACTGCTTTTGATGTTACATACACGTGTCCTATGAGTAACTCAGTAGCTTAAAACAGCCGCCCAGGTTCAGAAGTGTGACATTTATAATGAGTTTAAGTAACTCGATACACCTCCTTGTATCAATACGAGTATTACCAACAATATATCTCGATACTGACACACTGAGTACAGCCCAGTCGATCAGGCTCTGCTCAGACTAAAAGTAGCTTGTGAGCTGAAAGTGGCTGGACATCCTGTTCTATATGGTTCTGTGAATTATTGATTGAGTTCTCTGACTTCTCTGCTCTCATCTTTGTCTTTCAAACCACATTGTTTTGATCATAGTTATTTTCCACACACATGATTTAAGACAAAACCACCCTCAGTTCTTACTGTCTATGACAGAGATGCTCAATACGTCGATTGCGATCTACTGCCGATCTCCAAAACAGGAGAGGACAATCGCAAAGCCCTGTCTGGTTATGTGAAGTTTAGTGTCTTTTGTACAGAAGGCTACAGAGAATAATGCGCTGAACAAATTATGTCTCATGAATTTCAATAGTGAGTCTTTTTTATGATCACTTTAGCGGGACTGTTTGGTTTTGAGGTGCTGTGCGCTTTTGCCCGCTCTGATTTTTGGACTTTGCTCATTCTGCTGTGCGCTCCACATCCGACCGCAGGGTCACGTATCGCACAGGCTCCAGCGCCAACAGCCACACACGCTCTGTAGGCCTAATGTTCCGAACTCTAGCGAAGTCACAACGCGCTCCATGTGACTGTACAGTCGCGGAATACAAGCGCTCCAAACCAGACACAGTATGGGCGAACTTATATTGATGGAAAAAACAACATCATTCATCATTGGGTTTTGTCTCACAGAAAAGTATCCCTGGTCTATGGAGTTTTAGTTTTGTTTGTTGTCATGGAGATACTCACGGCCAGGTAGAGCGCTCCGTACACACTCAGCGCCGCCTCTTTGGAGGGAAAGCTCTTGCGCGCTCGCAGTATATCGTCCTGGTTGCCCGTGCACGCCTCCTGGTGGCTGATGTAGCGCAGTGCCTGCTGACAGCCCAGCGCGGTGTAGTTAGGTTTACACACGGTGAGGAAGTACGGAGCCAGATTCCCCGTGACCACCTGCCCCGCGTTCACAAAGATGTCCACAGTGAAGAGGCCGAACACGTACACACCTGCAACACACAAGAAAAAACGTTATTTTAAATAGTGCCGGCTTTTCAAGGTCTTTTTAAGCGAGCATGATCTGACCCATGGCTTCTCTCACACATTTGAACTTTTTCCCTGCCAAGGACGAGAATCTCTGTCTTTACATCTTACCATCTTAAGTTCCTAAGCGGTTTCTACTGCCTAGAGAGACCAGTTCCACCCAGCTTGTGGGGTCCAAAGTGAGCCGCAGATGGTCCTACTTTCACAGTAGATCTTACCTTTTGTTTAATTTTTAAATGAACGAGTTGTCCAAAAAGCTTAATGTGTGTTTTGTGTACGGAGAACAAAATGATGTAAAATACAATGCTGCTAAAAGTGTTATTATGATATGTGGAACTATTGAGGACAGAGTGTTGGTGTGTCCAGACTTTAAATTGTCTGGTAATATCCTGACTGTTGTACACTTCAAATATCTTGAGCATATACCGACTGATTGTCTGTTGGATGATGATGACATGTATCGTCAACGCCGCATGTTGTACATTCAGGCCAATGTCCTGTCCAGAAAGTTTGCCTCCTGTTCGACAGGTGTGAAAGTGGCTCTGTTTAGAGCGTATTGTACTGCTTTTTATACTACACACCTGTGGCAAGCCTACAGAGTTTAAAAGTGGCCTATAATGATGCGCTAAGTATTTTGTTAAAAAGCCCAGATGGACCAGCGCTAGCAAACTCTTTGTGTCCAACAGAATCAATACACTGCTAACCTGGTCAGCCAGAGTTTATCTTGCAATATTTGTGAATTTACAAACATGAGATAAACCATCTGACCTTCCAGACGCCCGATTGGTCTGGGAGTCTGAACCAGCGGTGTTAAGACGGCTGTAAGCTTAAAACAGGCCCACCCACAGCTCACTTTGGTCCTCTCTTTAAGCTTAATCACTGGGTCCGAAAAGAGCAGATAGAAACATGAAATAGTGATAAAAACTTTGTTGCTTAGCTAACTTAGTAAAGCCAAGTTAGCGCATTAGCGTCTGCAGTTTCCTGTTTGTCGAGGCAAAACACAACAACAATGTAAAGCCTGTGTATAGTGTGTCCAACATATAACGGGCTTAAAACGCAGCTCAGAGTCACAGAGAGAATGCAAAAAGGTGTCGATAAACTGGAGGTTTCCACTAGTGTCACAGACATATAATTATTACACATCTTTGAGACCAGGAAATACATTTGGATTTCTTCATGTTTGGAGGGTTCAATATAATCTCTGCTCCATGAAAGAGGCTAAATCTATAGAATCTGCATCAGAAAGTAGAAAAGTGCTGCTGCCTTCTCGTCTGTAACAGCTTTTGTTGGTTTAAAGATGAAAAAGACACTCGTCGTCATTGTTTTAGTCATGTAAACCTTTTATTTTTATCCTGAAGACATTATTTCATTGCAGTAGCTCATATTCTTTCACCAAAAAGTAGAACAGAAGAAAAAAAAAAACAAACACTGACACGAAGTTTGTTTTTGAAAAAGGACGTTATATCAAAAGTTTCTAGTCAAATAAAAAAAAAAAAAAATCCGTATTTGAATAAACAGATGCATCAAAAGAGATTCCATCAAAAAAGCTATTGTATAATCACTGGAACAACTGTTAAAATTCTTTCTCTAAAGGTACACTCAAAGCTCTGTTAACATCATGACCAGACTCTAAATCACACTCTTCCACAGGATCAATACTTCCACACATCCACACTCGGACCTCGGATCGATACGTCGTCCATCAGGGCCCCGATCGCGACTCGTGTTTTCGTTTCCTCCACGCGCCACTTTACGGACAATTAGCATCAGCGGCGGCAGACTTTGTTTAACCCGGAGACGGATCGATGGGACGCGTTAGCATGAGCCGCGTCACAAAGTTCAAACTAAAAAAGAAATGAGTGAATCTGCAGCGCTCTCAGGACCACGCTTTGGCTTTGTGGTTCGTGATTCTAAGGTAACCAAAACACAGCTGCAGTGGTTTGTTTTATATAGTAATAAGCCCCGCCTTTTCACAGCGATAACCCCACCTCTTTATGGTGACAGACTCCGCCTCTTTAGCGTGATAATACCTGCCTCTTTATAGACTCGTTCAGAGGTCAACATTAAGACAAAAGTGACCGGTGTATTTTTTTTTTCTGCATTGTGTGTGCTGGTTTATGATTGTAGAGCCACAGACAGGACACAGCCGAGCAATTGGAGGCGGTCTTCATTTAATCTGGATTACAATCAAAGTCAACAGAGTCAACATGTGCAGCTACAGTTGGCCCAAAACTACAAAGAAGAGACAACGACAGCGTCCAGACTTCTTCGCGTCAATAAATAAAAACATCGGAACAACTCAAAGGCTCACAGTTTTTCTCAATGGCTTTGACACACTTCTTCCATTCTCAAAGTTAAACACACGTCACACAATTACATTGAAAATATATTTAGTTTATTTTTCTCTACAGTCCGTGTTTTCGGTTCTTTGTTGTTTGATCTTTCTGCTCATGTGATTTCAGATTTTGCTGTGATGTGTGAGTTTGTAGATAAAAACTAACACTGTTAAGACCAAAGTCCTGTATCATGTGTGAGCAGGTCTGTAGTGTGAACAGGTCTGTAGTGTGAACAGGTCTGTAGTGTGAACAGGTCTGTGTGTGTGAACAGGTCGTGTGAACAGTTGTGTGAACAGGTCTGTGTGTGAACAGGTCTGTAGTGTGAACAGGTCTGTGTGTGAACAGGTCTGTAGTGTGAACAGGTCTGTGTGTGAACAGGTCTGTAGTGTGAACAGGTCTGTGTGAACAGGTCTGTAGTGTGAACAGGTCTGTAGTGTGAACAGGTCTGTGTGTGAACAGGTCTGTAGTGTGAACAGGTCTGTGTGTGAGCAGGTCTGTAGTGTGAACAGGTCTGTAGTGTGAACAGGTCTGTGTGTGAACAGGTCTGTTTGTGAACAGGTCTGTAGTGTGAACAGGTCTGTGTGTGAACAGGTCTGTAGTGTGAACAGGTCTGTGTGTGAACAGGTCTGTGTGTGAACAGGTCTGTAGTGTGAACAGGTCTGTAGTGTGAACAGGTCTGTGTGTGAACAGGTCTGTAGTGTGAACAGGTCTGTGTGTGAACAGGTCTGTAGTGTGAACAGGTCTGTGTGTGAACAGGTCTGTAGTGTGAACATGTCTGTGTGTGAACAGGTCTGTAGTGTGAACAGGTCTGTGTGTGAACAGGTCTGTGTGTGAACAGGTCTGTAGTGTGAACAGGTCTGTGTGTGAGCAGGTCTGTAGTGTGAACAGGTCTGTGTGTGAACAGGTCTGTAGTGTGAACAGGTCTGTGTGTGAACAGGTCTGTGGTGTGAACAGGTCTGTGTGTGAACAGGTCTGTGTGTGAACAGGTCTGTGTGTGAACAGGTCTGTAGTGTGAACAGGTCTGTGTGTGAACAGGTCTGTAGTGTGAACAGGTCTGTGTGTGAACAGGTCTGTGTGTGAACAGGTCTGTAGTGTGAACAGGTCTGTGTGTTAACAGGTCTGTGTGTGAACAGGTCTGTGTGTGAACAGGTCTGTAGTGTGAACAGGTCTGTGTGTGAACAGGTCTGTGTGTGAACAGGTCTGTGTGTGAACAGGTCTGTAGTGTGAACAGGTCTGTGTGTGAACAGGTCTGTAGTGTGAACAGGTCTGTGTGTGAACAGGTCTGTGTGTGAACAGGTCTGTGTGTGAACAGGTCTGTAGTGTGAACAGGTCTGGTGTTAACAGGTCTGTGTGTGAACAGGTCTGTGTGTGAACAGGTCTGTAGTGTGAACAGGTCTGTGTGTGAACAGGTCTGTGTGTGAACAGGTCTGTGTGTGAACAGGTCTGTAGTGTGAACAGGTCTGTGTGTGAACAGGTCTGTAGTGTGAACAGGTCTGTGTGTGAACAGGTCTGTGTGTGAACAGGTCTGTAGTGTGAACAGGTCTGTAGTGTGAACAGGTCTGTGTGTGAACAGGTCTGTAGTGTGAACAGGTCTGTGTGTGAACAGGTCTGTAGTGTGAACAGGTCTGTGTGTGAACAGGTCTGTAGTGTGAACATGTCTGTGTGTGAACAGGTCTGTAGTGTGAACAGGTCTGTGTGTGAACAGGTCTGTGTGTGAACAGGTCTGTAGTGTGAACAGGTCTGTGTGTGAGCAGGTCTGTAGTGTGAACAGGTCTGTGTGTGAACAGGTCTGTAGTGTGAACAGGTCTGTGTGTGAACAGGTCTGTGTGTGAACAGGTCTGTGTGTGAACAGGTCTGTAGTGTGAACAGGTCTGTGTGTGAACAGGTCTGTGTGTGAACAGGTCTTGTGTGAACAGGTCTGTGTGTGAACAGGTCTGTAGTGTGAACAGGTCTGTGTGTAACAGGTCTGTGTGTGAACAGGTCTGTGTGTGAACAGGTCTGTAGTGTGAACAGGTCTGTGTGTGAACAGGTCTGTGTGTGAACAGGTCTGTAGTGTGAACAGGTCTGTGTGTTAACAGGTCTGTAGTGTGAATAGATCTGTGTGTGAACAGGTCTGTAGTGTGAACAGGTCTGTAGTGTTTGAAAAACAAACCAAACTCACTGAACATGTGAGTTTCTGAATGAGAGCTGTATGAGCTGTTCTGAGAAAGAATCTGAAAACTGTGGGAATGAATGAAAATTGTGGTAAATGTTCAGTGTATCTCAACCTTTATTCAGATAAATGTTGGAAACAAGTGATCAAACTAAACCAAGTTTCAAAAAATGTGTCAAAGCGATTGAGTAAAACTGACTAAAATGACTAAAATGCACTAAAAACACGGCATTACATTGGATGACCAACCTTTTCTCAACACGGGGGTTTGCAAAAGGGAAGAAGTTCCAACCAACCAATACACACCAGTGCACAGCAGGGACACACGAAGAAGAAACGCGGGCGGACCATGACAGATATGTAGAATAAACAGCAACAGAGACAATTGTGTGTAATTATAACATAAACAAACCGGTTGCATACAGATTGAGTGAGTGGTTATGGAACAAGTGTGGACGTTCTGACATGGCGTCCATCTCTTTATAGAAATAAGCCCCGCCTTATAGATGGATTATTTGTTTATGGACACAGGAGATATGCAAAAAGAGCTGCCGCTGATTGACACAAGCTGTAGCAGCAACACTAGCCAGCGCTGCGGTCAGTAACTACAAGAGTAGCTGCTAAATCAACATTTGTGAATGAAATTTGACTGTACGACTCACACACATCCCATTAGACACCAGACCGGTTCGTATCTGATCAAAACAGCTGCTCTTGTCGTGTTTTGTTGTTTTAATCAAAGAAGCTTCCCCAGCCAACAAAACGGACAGCGTCTCTTTCTGCAGGCGACATGAGCAGTAGAGCGGAAAGTGACACTGACCGATAATCCCTCTAGAATGTGGGCGGGGACAGGGGACAGAGGAGTAATGATCTGTGTAATTATCTGATGCTACACTGTCATATTTTTCATTTAGATTGCATTATTATAGGCTCATCATTGTGATCTGTGTTGTAGATGAATGAAAGCAACACAAGACCTGAAAAGATGTAGCAGGAGTTCTACCGCAGGAGAGGTTTGTTTCCATCAGTACAAGACCTGGAGACATGAACAGATACCTGATCACAGTTCCTGATGTTTTCAGCTGTTACTGCAGTGAGAGTTATAGTTCCAAACAATGTGACAGCTCGAGATAATACTGACAGACTTTTGACAAAACAATATTAAAAAGTGTGTGACTTTTTGGTGCGCCGGAGTCAGATGACTTTGTTTATCCCTTGAGGACATTCTGTCACATTCACACGGATCAGTACAACAGTGACACGTGTCAGCTCTGTCACCGTCACTTTGAGCTGCTGTCGAGAGTGAGACAAGAGTGATCAGAGCAGAGGAAGATACGTGGCTTTAATGTGAAAGGATAAAGCAACACTTTGACCGCACTTTTAACTGCCTTCAGTTATGTGTCAGTTATGTGTAATTAAATACATCAGGACAATACTGAATCACTCAAACATCAGGTATCAATCTAAAAACAAATGTAAGCAACGTGAGTATGAGGAAACCCTGTTTTAGCAAAGTGAAAAGGCCGATCAAACAGCTTTATACTGGCTTTAGCTCTGTAAATGAATATTGATGCTGTGGTAAAGCCTCTTCATCAAAGACAGTAAATGACATGTGGAAGGAGGTAGGACATTGTTATGCCATGCAAGGAGAATGATAGAGACAAGAGGGAGGTAAGACTGTGAGGAGAGAGAGTGCACAAGGAAGAAAAATCGAGTCTGTGTGAGAGGAGGTGCCATATGTGAGAATAACACATTCAGAGGAGGTTCTGTGGAGACAGAGGAGAGACTGTGGAGACAGAGGAGAGACTGTGGAGACAGAGGAGAGACTGTGGAAACAGAGGAGAGACTGTGGAGACAGAGGAGGGACTGTGGAGACAGAGGAGAGACTGTGGAGACAGAGGAGGGACTGTGGAGACAGAGGACAGACTGTGGAAACAGAGGAGAGACTGTGGAGACAGAGGAGAGACTGTGGAGACAGAGAAGTGTCTGTGGAGACAGAGGACAGACTGTGGAAACAGAGGAGGGACTGAAGAGACAGAGGAGGGACTGTGGAAACAGAGACTGTGGAGACAGAGGAGGGACTGTGGAGACAGAGGAGAGACTGTGGAGACAGAGGAGGGACTGTGGAAACAGAGACTGTGGAGACAGAGGAGGGACTGTGGAGACAGAGGAGGGTCTGTGGAGACAGAGGACAGACTGTGGAGACAGAGGACAGACTGTGGAGACAGAGGAGGGACTGTGGAGACAGAGGAGAGTCTGTGGAGACAGAGGAGAGTCTGTGGAGACAGAGGACAGACTGTGGAGACAGAGGAGGGACTGTGCAGACAGAGGAGGGTCTGTGGAGACAGAGGAGGGTCTGTGGAGACAGAGGACAGACTGTGGAGACAGAGGACAGACTGTGGAGAAAGAGAAGTGTCTGTGGAGACAGAGGAGAGTCTGTGGAGATAGAGGAGAAACTGTGGAGACAGAGGAGAGACTGTGGAGACAGAGGAGGGACTGTGGAGAGAGAGGAGAGACTGTGGAGTCAGAGGAGGGACTGTGGAGAGAGAGAAGTGTCTGTGGAGACAGAGGACAGACTGTGGAGACAGAGGAGGGACTGTGGAGACAGAGGAGAGACTGTGGAGACAGAGGAGAGTCTGTGGAGACAGAGGAGAGACTGTGGAGACAGAGGAGAGACTGTGGAGACAGAGGAGGGACTGTGGAGACAGAGGAGAGACTGTGGAGACAGAGGAGGGACTGTGGAGACAGAGGAGAGACTGTGGAGACAGAGGAGGACTGTGGAGACAGAGGAGGGACTGTGGAGACAGAGGAGAGACTGTGGAGACAAAGGACAGACTGTGGAGACAGAGGAGAGACTGTGGAGACTGTGGAGGTGAGAGATGGAGGTGCTGTACACATGTGCTCACTCCTGTTACTGTCCTCACACTTTGAACGCGGGAGCATCAGTCTCTAAACAGCTGGATTGAACTAAAACTAATGTGTTGTTGTAGTCACATGTCAGAAAGATGATATCTAAAAGTGTCTGCAGACTGGCATGTCTAGATAGTAGTCGAAGTGAAGGAATGTCGGAATCAAGGGTTGAATGTTGTATGCGAAATAGTGGATTTCTAAACACATCTGAAGAAGTTTTAAGGCCATTTAGAGAAAAAACTGCACTGTTGGCTTGTCCGTGCACATGAACACAACGTGTTTGGTGCAAATTTAGCAATCACACTACAGAAAAACCATCACTGTGGAGAAAACACAACTACAAACCCTTCACTAAAGCTCCTACTCACTGTATCTTCAAAAACACTTCATATTTCTGCACCTACACACGTCACAGACTTGCTTCTTCACGTCCGAGCTTCCAACATGTCTTTGGCGTGTTAGTAAAACACTGACATTCCGCCGGTCTCCGTAACGGCTCTCCGGAGACGACGACGACGACGACGATGATGATGATGCGTTTGGATAAATGAGTTCTCTCCGTAATGTGTGTAATGACTGTGTGGAGCGTGCCGATGCTTTATGAGCGCACAGATGTTTCTACGGCCCGGAGCCATCATTACAGCGATAGGCCTCGTCCAATCAGAGCGCAGCGTCTCTGTCGGGGGGTTTCGTTTGGACTTATGGCCACACTTGGTTTGGCTCCAGTTTTTCATGAGCTGAGTTAGAAGAGAAGATTTGTATAAGGGCCGCAATAAGGTAATTAATTATTCGCAGCTAACTGATTATTTGAATAATGATGAACACATTTAGTAACATTACTTTAGACATGAGTTAGCTCTTTATAACTAAATATTAACCTGCAGTCTCTCAACAATAAACCAGATCTAAACCAGAACTAACCAAAGTCTGAAGCAGAAATAAAATTATATCAGGACTGATCAATGTAAGAAAAGACCGTCTTAAATTGGATAATGATTGAACAAATGTTTAAATTAAAGTTGGGGTAAATAATTGTTTTGGTTAAAATTAGTAACCTTTGTGTTATTAAAAACAAAACAAAAAAGAGAGAGAGAGCGCTGAACACTGTCTGAATTGATGAATAATTAAGAATGTTGAATCTTGAGTGGTCCACTGTGGTTTCACTTTGCTGTTTGAAAGAAGTGTTTTTCCACCAGAATTGCAACCAAAATGAATAAGTCTTAATATTAACCCTGTGTTGAAGGATTTAAGAGAGGGAGTTGTCAGATTTAACACCATCTTTGTGAGGATCGTTTTGAGTTTTTAACCAACAGAGTGAGGACATTTTGGGGAAGTGAGGACATTTTGGCCGGTCCTCACTTTGCGAGGGGCCTGTTTGAGGGTCAAGATGAGGTTTTAGAGTTAGGGTTAGAATTGGGTTAAGGTTAGGGTTAGGGCTAGGGGGTTAGTTTGGATGGTTAAGGTTAGGGTAAGGGGCTGGGTAATACATTATGCCTATGAAGGTCCTCACTAAGACAGAAAAACAAGTATGTATGAATGTATGTATGTCTGTATGTATGTATGTATATATGAATGTATGTATGTTTGTATATATGAATGTATGTATGTATGTATGTATGTATGTATGTATGAATGTATGTATGTATGTATGTATGTATGTATGTATGTATGTCTGTATGTATGTATGTATGTATATATGTATATATGAATGTATGTGTGTTTGTATATATGAATGTATGTATGTATGTTTGTATATATGAATGTATGTATCTATGTATGTATGTATGTATGTATGTTTGTATGTATGAATGTATGTATGTATATATGAATGTATGTATGCATGTTTGTATATATGAATGTATGTATGTATGTATGTATGTATGTATATATATATGAATGTATGTATGTATGTATGTATATATGAATGTATGTATGTATGTTTGTATATATGAATGTATGTATGTATGTATGTATGCATGTATATATGAATGTATGTATCTATGTATGTATGTATGTATGTATGTAAGAAATACACTATACAGTTACAGTTCAGAATACCAATGCAGCAGGAACAAACAAGTTCTTGTATCTGTTTTGTTAATGATACCCAAGTATTTGTATTGATGCGCAACTTCGACAGACTGAGAGTTGAAAGAGGCTGGCGTAAGAAAAGGAAGACATTTCCTAAAATCAACTCACATCTCTTTAGTCTTGGAGACATTGATTTATAGGACACCTTGCACTAAAGTCTGACACCGCTAGACCAATGTCTATATCCAAACCATTTAAAAGCGATACAATGGCATTGTCGTCAGCCAATTTCAAAATGTGTCGGTCTGTATAAGAAGAAAGTAGTGAGAGTGTCGATGGGCCAAAAGTCAGATCAGTAGGTGCTCTACAAGGATCAAGCGGCAAAACTTACTAGATCAGAGGCACACGGACTTACAATAAAAATCCTTTATTGAGCTACAGGGACAGAGCGACGCGTTTCAACCACGTCTAGGTCTTCGTCATGGCTAAAAGGTTTGTATGTTGGCGTCTGCACTCATTTGTGTTCAGTTCGAACAAAAGCGGCGAGAGGACACAGCCCTGAGGCGAGCCTGTCGAGGAAACAAGAACCTCAGACACGGCACTATTTACCTTCAAAACTCGCTAAGGTCTGTTAGTCAAAAAGTCTGACAGCCAAATAAGACCCTTTTTAATGTTGTACCTAGAAAGTCTCTCTGCTAAAATGTGTAGCTGAATACAATTACAAGCTGAAGTAAAATCAATAAACAGTAGACATTTCGTACCGTGCTCTTTTCTGAGGATGGGCTAGCTCCTCCCACTATTGTGACATCAAAAACAAGACAACGTGATGAGTTCTGACCAGTCAGAGCGAAGGTGGCCTGAGCGGGAGAAGTGAAGATAGCCTGGGTAGAGTGTCAAGCTAAGGCTAAACAGTGCTTAGCCTAATTTTGGACCATATTTACAAAGTGGTTGAGGAATTACAAAAGATAGTTACAAACCTGATGTTGAATATTTTTATCTGATAGTGTTTCAGCCTTAATGCCTTCGTCAGATCCTGTTCATTGTACTTTAGTCAGATGCACTTTAAACACTGCTGCTTTGTGTGAATGACTGCGGAGTCTGTTGGTTCCATGTGACGAGCCTAGAGCCACTGCTGACTGCTTTTAGTCTAATAAAATAATATAATAACACACACAGCAGCAGCCCTGTGAGTCACGGAGCAGAAGAGGCCGTCCTGACCTGGAGGGGAAAGGGCAGATGGGACACACACTTACACACACTCACAATCCAGGCTCTACTTTGGAATCTTGTGCAATAGGAAACAGATTTTAGCATCAATTTTACACAAAACTGTATCCATGCTTTAATGTGTGTATGTGTTTGTGTTACATGGAATATGATAAATATACTGAGGTTCACAACTCTGTGGGTTGTCTGTCTGAAGCCTCACGTGTGTTTGGTGTGATGGGGGTTTTCAAGAGCCAGAGGAGCACAGAGGAACTCATGGAGGCAGGTTTTTTAAAATTTTGTTTGCAGAGTTTGCGCCGCCAGTTGCCAAATATGCGAGAGGCACCGGCCTGCAGACCTGTATGAACAGTCCCCTACCTCACAGACCTGTACCAGGAGTTCCCTCGTCATGTGACCTGTACCAGGAGGCCCCTAAGGCCCAGATGTTCACCCATATTATGGACATAAACCACAGTACAGCATGGCGGTCCTATGCACTTAAAACATTATTTGTGTCCCACCAATAAAGATGAAGAAAATAAAGATAAGCCCAGATGTTTATTGTTGTCGAGTGTTGGTGTTAACAAACCACAAGACAGTATGCGCCGGAGGGACAAAAGTGAGCTGGTTACCATAGTAATGAGTTTATTACCTTTTATCTTAACCTTTACCCAAACCTTTTTCCTACCCTTACCCATTCTCCTAAACTTAAGGACCGTCCCTCCGGACCTGCCCCAGGGCCAGGTAAAACAAATGTTGTTTAATATTGTGTAAATAAATCTTTGTGTCTGTATTGGTTTTTACATGTCAATTCAGCACCTTCATGTCTTGTGAAAGTTATTGGTTGTTGTAGAAACTATTACTTAATCCAGAAAAAGGGAAAAAGACTTGTCTAGTTGCAATTTCAAGCATCTCAAAATGAGGTTTGTTTTGCTTTACTTACAAGTCCTTTCGCTGGAAGTTCCTCCTGATGGAGATCTGCAGCCATATGGAGCTAGATTAGGGTCATAATGTTTGAAACTGAAAAACAAATACTTAAAACTGAATGTCCAATTCGTATAATTGAACTTTGAAAAATAATAAAATGAATTTCATATTTTTGTTCTTGAATAATTTTTTCAAGTTTAAAATCCATTTTTACAGTTTCAGTTGTTGTTTTTTAGGTTTCAGATTATTTTTTTTCACATTCAGATCTGTTTTTCAACTTTGAATAACGTTTTTTCAGTTTCAGATTTTCTTTTTTCAGTTTCAAATTTTTGAGCTTATACTTGCGCAAGGTTAAGGTCATAATGTTTGAAACTGAAAAACAAAAACTTGAAACTGAAAATCCAATTAATTAATTGAACTTTGAAAAATAATAAAATGAATTTTATTTTTTTTTTCTTGAATAATTTTTTCATGTTCAAAATCCATTTTTTAAGTTTCAATTTTTTTTTTCACATTCAGATTTTTTTTTCAACTTCGGATAACTTTTTCAGTTTCAGATCTTCTTTTTTCAGTTTCAAAACTTTTGAGCCAGTTCTGACGTGGGGGCGTGACCAGAGCTGAGGGAGCGTTCAGGTGTTCAGGGAGCGTAGGGGAAAAGAGCATCACATAAGCAGCCTTCTTATACATGTACTTAGGGTCGAAAACAATGACAATTTGACTTATATTTTATTTTTGACTTATATATGATTTTACTGTCAACAATAAGTCTTTAGGCTAACATAAATCAAAAACGATCGTTTAACGTTTTCCAATATCAATATTACGTCAAAACACGGCACATACTCGCTATTTTAAATAGCCTATTTGATTTGGGGTTTCGAATTTTGCAAACTCCAGGAAATGTACCGAGGCTTGGTCTCTCTCTCTCTTCCCCGGGAAAAGAGTGCTGTGATCCAGGAGGAAACAGAGCCAATCTACGGCCCGTGCTCCGGGTAAAGAGCCCGGGGTTTCATCTCTCACTTCCCCGGAAAAGGAGCGCTGTGACTGGGGAAGAGCAGTGCCTTCTTCCGCTCCGAGCTCCGGGGGAATGAGCCCGAGGAAAGGTTTACCACTGCCCCTGTGAGTGGAGCACTGACCCGCGTACATGCAGACCTGTCTACCCCCTCTGGAAGTGGAAGTGTTCAACCAGCTTCTCGCTTGTCCTCACGGGTGAAGACTATATGCTCCACACCGAACGCTGGAGTGGATACGGTGCCAGGCGCGCGCCAAGACTGCGCAAAGGAGCTGGCGCGGGACACAACTTTTGGCACAGTCTCCAAGGTAAGTTCTAGCCACACATGTTAAAGTGTTTCGGTGTGTGAGTGCGTGTAGACGGCGGGCAAACCTGTTGGTGTGTGCATACTGCGTAAACTGAGGGCACCGTGTCCATAGGCTCACTGACCAGTCTGCTGTCCGTGGACACGGTGCTTTGTCCTCGGTGAAGCGAATACTCCCGGTATAGTGCTCTGACCACAGGGAAAGCGTGATAGGTTGGCCATGAGGTCGTTCTCTGGAGCTCAGAGCGGTAAATTGGCTATGGGCCTTCTCAACTGCTTTTCCGGGAAAGTGAGAAACCAAGCCTTGGGAATTTTACTCGGAGATGTGCTCAAGGACCGGTGAGCACCGTGAACACAGACAGACAGGTGACGGGTGCTAGACACCGTGAGCTATCTAGAACTTACCTTGGAGACTGTGCCAAAAGTTGTGTCCCGCGCCAGCTCCTTGTCCCGCGCCAGCTCCTTTGCGCAGTCTTGGCGCGCGCCTGGCACCGTATCCACTGATCTCCAGCGTTCGGTGTGGAGCATATAGTCTTCACCCGTACGTGAAGCCGCATGCGGCGCACGTTTGGTTGCGTGAGGACAAGCGAGAAGCTGGTTGAACACTTCCACTTCCAGAGAGGGTAGACAGGTCTGCATGTACGCGGGTCAGTGCTCCACTCACAGGGGCAGTGGTAAACCTTTCCTCGGGCTCGTTCCCCGGAGCTCGGAGCGGAAGAAGGCACTGCTCTTCCCCAGTCACAGCGCTCCTTTTCCGGGGAAGTGAGAGATGAAACCCCGGGCTCTTTACCCGGAGCACGGGCCGTAGATTGGCTCTGTTTCCTCCTGGATCACAGCACTCTTTTCCCGGGGAAGAGAGAGAGAGACCAAGCCTCGGTACATTTCCTGGAGTTTGCAAAATTCGAAACCCCAAATCAAATAGGCTATTTAAAATAGCGAGTATGTGCCGTGTTTTGACGTAATATTGATATTGGAAAACGTTAAACGATCGTTTTTGATTTATGTTAGCCTAAAGACTTATTGTTGACAGTAAAATCATATATAAGTCAAAAATAAAATATAAGTCAAATTGTCATTGTTTTCGACCCTAAGTACATGTATAAGAAGGCTGCTTATGTGATGCTCTTTTCCCCTACGCTCCCTGAACACCTGAACGCTCCCTCAGCTCTGGTCACGCCCCCACGTCAGAACTGGCTCAAAAGTTTTGAAACTGAAAAAAGAAGATCTGAAACTGAAAAAGTTATCCGAAGTTGAAAAAAAAATCTGAATGTGAAAAAAAAAATTGAAACTTAAAAAATGGATTTTGAACATGAAAAAATTATTCAAGAAAAAAAAAATAAAATTCATTTTATTATTTTTCAAAGTTCAATTAATTAATTGGATTTTCAGTTTCAAGTTTTTGTTTTTCAGTTTCAAACATTATGACCTTAACCTTGCGCAAGTATAAGCTCAAAAATTTGAAACTGAAAAAAGAAAATCTGAAACTGAAAAAACGTTATTCAAAGTTGAAAAACAGATCTGAATGTGAAAAAAAATAATCTGAAACCTAAAAAACAACAACTGAAACTGTAAAAATGGATTTTAAACTTGAAAAAATTATTCAAGAACAAAAATATGAAATTCATTTTATTATTTTTCAAAGTTCAATTATACGAATTGGACATTCAGTTTTAAGTATTTGTTTTTCAGTTTCAAACATTATGACCCTAATCTAGCTCCATACAGCCAGACCCTTGTAAAAAAAATGTTAAAGTGAATAAAAAGTGTAACTTGATTGACAACAAGTCGTAAAGCCACAGATACAAGTCATGTGATGAAGGGACTCCTCGTACAGGTCTGCAGCCAGATGCTCTTAAAATATGCAGCTTTTTGATTGGCCTGTAACTACTGTTGAACTATCAAACCAGTGCACTAGAAAACCAAAAAATAATCAATACAAAAAAATGTAAAAAATAAAATACAAAAACTGTATTTACCCAAGCATGGATTGTTGTTATTTGTTGTTACTGAAAATGGCTTGGACAAAGGACAACAAAGAGTTACAGTAACTACAGTGCAAAGGCTGGACTGTGGAGAGAAAGGGAAGTTGAGCTTCATCTGTCAGGTAACTCTGCTTTCTTGTCGCTTCTTACGCAGCTTTTGTGAATCACGGCACAACTTTTGCTCCCCATCAGAATTTGACAACCGCTCGCACAACTTATAATTCCGACATTTGTTCAGCGACTGGTGGCCACAGTGATCGCGTCTATGTGCATGTTCTTTCACATCGCTGCGTCCCAAAGACACTTGGCCAGACGCTGATGTCTGTGCGTGCGGTCTTACCCAGGAAGCGTACGGTGCGGCGGACCAGAGGGTTGAGGTAGCAGCAGTCCCCGGTGGCCACAGTCTTGTCGGAGCGGTCGAACTCTTTGGATGTGTACTGGATGAGGAAGAGCGCTGTTTCCGTCACTGTGATCTGAAGAAAAGACAGGACACACACACAGCGTAAATAAAACAACCAAAAATGGAACAAATATACAGTAATTGGCTAAAACTCTCGCCTCAGAGCAAGAAGGTCCTGGGTTTGACTTCCAGGGACATAGGGTTGGACTATTTACACTGGAGTACAAATTGTTTGAAGTTGCATGTTACTGTAATATAATACTTTTTTTCTACTTTAAGCAAACATATTAATGTAAAACCTACTTTTGTTCTATCATCACTTACTCAGCACAAACACATCTGGAGTCTGTGAGGTATAGTATATTGTTTCTGTACTGAGTCTCAGGATGCTTTCACACCTGATAGTCTGCTAAACAATGTTTCACTTTCATTTGGAGCAGTTTGTTTTCTCACCACATTTTTACTGAAATAAACTGATTAAAAAGAAAACACAATTCCCTCCTGGCCTGTGGTGGCGCTGTGGCTCAAACTGGCTCAACGTTTGGATTTCAGACTCGGATTAAAGGAACCGTATGTAAGATTTTGATGTCAGATTTCATAAACACGAAATATATGTGTCCAAAGATACAAGATCAACATGTCCAAATATACTATTATTTTTATTGAAAGTCAATGTAATTCTGAGGTATTCTTACTTAAAAAAGCAATGGACATGATGTCCCTTTGTTGATGTTTACATTTATTATCCAATCAGAAAGCAGAATGAGCCTCACATGACACTCTCAGTTGGGTTGCCAGTTTGGTTTCTTGGAGTCATGAATCAGGAACATCTTTGAGTTTGAATTGAACTGATGTTGCACCACACTCTGGCAACCCAAGTTCATTTGTGATTGTAATACCTTTTTAAAACCACTAGTTGTGCATCTTACATACGGTTCCTTTAAGCAAACAAACATGTGGGACATTTGCGCTTCACACTGGATCATTGGGAGCAGCTGACACTGTCCCGGAGCAGGAGACAGTTTACTCGAGGAGACGTAACTGCTGCATGAGATGAGCAGGAACACTGCATTAGGACAAATCCACGTAAATCTTGAGAGTATAAACTACGATGCTTCCTTTACGAGCCTAGATTCACAGATAAGCATGGTAATATAGCATTTATCTGTCAGATAAAAGGTCTTGCAGCTTGTCATTTTTGAGTTTATTTAAGTTGCATAACCAGGAAATAAGCGAGTGCTAATGGGGTTTGATGGTAGTAAAATCGGGTGCTCATCAAGGATCCATAGAAACAATTAGAACTACAAAAACAAGGCCTTGTTTGCCCTGACGAAGGGGTCAAAATGGGTCGGTATGTCCCTCTATATTAAAGGATGTTTATACTTTTGTACATCAGAGTGCCTTGGTTTTCCTTTTTTATTCATTTTATTCATTTAAGTTGCAGTATGCACACTACAGAAGTTTTCGAAGTCCAAAAAGTTGGGCCAAATCAAGACGGTCAGTGTTCACAGGACAAGTAAACCGCACTGGAGTCTGGTTGGAAGCAGACCAAAACCTCCTGCAAACATGAGTGTTGGTGCCAAGTCCGCTACGAGAGCAAACCAACTGAATTTGCAAATGTTGTGAACCCTATTTTCTGTGCTCTTATAAAGCAAAGACAAAGAATGGAATTACTTTTCACTCATTTAATTTACAGACGAAGTGGCAGACTGTAAACAACATTCAGTGTGAAAGTAAAAGGCGAAACACAGAGGTGGGCTGTTTGTAAAGTCATGTTCTAACAATAACTGCAGCAGTCTGTGAATAAACAAGAGCAGCGTTAATGTGTTTATTGCACCAGGCTCATGCAAATGCACCAGACTGGCAATAAACACTGTGATTTTATTTCAGATTACACTTATGAACATCTAACTCTTCTATTCTAACTGAGGTTTACGTCAATCAATCAATCAAACTTTGTTTATACATTTAACCAATAATAAGAAAAATGAAAAGAGAAGCTCTAAATATTTTACTTCTAGAGAACTTTTCTTCCCACATTTGGCGCTCAGGTTATGTGTATGAGTGTAAGAGTGGTGCATTATTTTGTAGGGATGTCACGATACATTGCGCATACGTACAGAACTGAGATTGATTCTTTATATAGCTTATATAAAGAATTTTTATATAGATTTTTCTTTATATAGCCTACTGGGAATAGTCATGAAATTAAGTCTTGTATCTTTGAGCCGCTGTAGTAAAAAGTCTCCTCCACACACAGACTTGTAAGAGACTTATTCTGACAGAAAACAGTCTAAACTATGTCCCGGTTTTTATTTCATAATGATAGAACCGATATTGTAAAAGTTAAAACATATATAACAGTCAAATATACGTGCAGAGTTTAAAATAGTTCCACAAAGAGATATTTTGGCCGATGTCATCAATAACTTTGTAAAAAGCACAAAAGTGTGTTTCCTTCTCTATCTGGTCCCTGTCAGCAGCTGCAGAGGCAGGAGAAAGGGGGCGGAGCCTGAGCAGAGGCAGGAGAAAGTCAAATGATTGAACTCAGATCATTTAAATAATAAGAATACATTATGAAAGGTAAAGGCAAAATAAATAAATATTAAAGCAACAATAATAAATAAACACATTTTGTAATTTGCCTTGATAAAATACTGAATTGAAACAAATGCAAACTATTCAAAATCTCTATTTTAAATTCTGTTACTTGTTGTTCATTTCTTTTAACATTAGTTGTTTGTGTCACAAAAGGCCGGTCAGTGTGGTTTGTGGCTGTACTGGCCTGTCAATGTCTGATCCCACCAGGTCTAAGAAGCTAAGCAGGTTGAAACTGGCCAGGGGTCTCATTTATAAAAGAGTGTGTAAATATCTACTTGGAAAAGCTGCTACGAGAAAAACTGAGATTTGTCCTGAGTGAAAAATGATCCAGATTTATAAAACCTTCCGTAAGCGCTCTTTTCCTCCTGAGCAGCAGAAAACTGCGGCCAGGATCCCTCCTCTGGCCACGCCCCCTTCACACCTCCGTCTCACCATAAACTGTTACGCAAATGAACGATTTAAATAAACATGAACTGATAATGAGTGAGTTTGACTGACAGAGGGAGGAGCAGAGGAGAGACACTGCAGCTGGACACATCGCACAGGCTCAGGGGAAGTGGATTCAAGAGTGATCGTTGCTTCTGTGAGACACTTTTACACACTGTCATTGAAAACACACTGTCACTGAAAACACACTGTTATGAAAGGACGTCATTCAGCCACTAATCTGCGTCGACTTTTTAATATAATTCATCACACTTCCCTTTCCAAAGAAGCTTTTGCAATATTCTCATTAGATGCCGAGAAGGCCTTTGATAAGGTAAATTGGGACTTCTTGTTCGCAACATTAAAAAAATTTGGTTTTGGCGACACATTTATAAATTGGATAAAAATATTATATACATCCCCATTAGCCCAAATAGACACAAATGGAATAATATCACAACGTTTCACACTCCATAGAGGCACACGGCAGGGGTGCCCTCTTTCTCCATCACTTTTTGCTATATTTATAGAACCATTAGCTGCTGCAATCCGCAAAAACAATAATATTAGTGGAATAAGTACTCCAAACATAAATCACAAGATAAGCCTTTACGCCGATGATATTTTACTCTTTTTACAAAAGCCATCTTCCTCTTTGCCTGAAATAATAAAACTTATTAACTCATTTTCTTTAATATCTGATTATTCTATTAATTGGTCAAAATCCACAATTCTACCTCTCAACGCGTTCACCAAGGACATGAAATATCTGGTTTCAAACCTCTCTCTTCACGTTGGAAATATTAAATATTTAGGAATCAACATATCGCCCAAGCTGCCAGAGTTGTATAATCTTAACTTCAAGCCACTACTTAAAACTATAGAGGACAACTTACAACGCTGGGCAACTCTTCCTCTCTCATTGATGGGAAGAATTTCCATGATTAAAATGTCTGTTCTTCCCATGATAAACTATCAATTTTCTGCTATTCCGATAAAACCCCCTCCTAAATGGTTTCAAACTTTAAATTCAGTTATAACAAAATTTTATTGGAACAACAAACCTCCAAGAATTAAGTTATCAACTCTTCAGAATTCTAAATCAGCTGGCGGCCTAGAAGCACCAAACATTTATAATTATTTTATTGCACACCAAGCTCAATATATTCTTAAATGGATAAATCCATCCCCACCAGACAGCTCATGGTTTGATATTGAGCAATATCAATGCCCGGATTTAAAACTTTCAGATCTTCCTTTTATTTCTAATTCTATTTCCCATGATGCCATTTTTAAAAACCCAGTCATAGCTACAACCCTGACAGCCTGGTGGGACCTTCATAAAATTGCTGACAATCCAGTAACACTTAACAAGCTTTCACCTCTTTGGAATAATCCAGATATCTTAATAAACAAACAACCTGTATGTTTTCCTCAATGGATTGAGTTGGGCATTACTCACATTGAACATATATTTCATAATGATACACTTCTTACTTTTTCACAGTTGGTTCAGAAATATAACATGAAAGAAAACAGTGCTATTGTCTTACAGTATTATCAAATTAAATCTTCTATGCAAACAGAAATAAAGAAAAAGAGTCAAAGTATTGAATTATCTCCTGTAACTGTAAATATTTTGAATATTAATAAAAAAAGAGAAAAAAGAAAAATGTTATCTCAGATTTACAAAATTATTTCAACTGTAGGAACATCAATTTCTTTACCTATAAGTAAGTGGGAACAAGATCTTTGTTTAACAACAGATGACATATTTTGGACCACCATATGTAAAAATATTTTTGGACTAACATTAAACAAATATACACAACTAACACAATACCAAACCCTCCATAGGATACACTATACAAATGAAAGATTGTATAAAATGGGCCTTATTGAAACAGAAATGTGTTCACATTGCTCTCTAAATGCTGCAGACACTTATATGCATGCGTTTTGGGAATGTACACCAATCAAAGTCTTCTGGCAAAACGTAATTCGTATACTCACAACATCATTACACTGCCACATTCCAGCTACACCGTCTCTATGTTTATTAGGTGATTTGTCTGAAATTGAAATCCAGTCTCCAGAAAGGGAAACCTTATATGTTGCATTGATTTTGGCCAAAAAAGTCATTACAATTAACTGGAAAACACGCAACTCAATTTCCACAACACTATGGAAAAAATTAATAAATAATCATGTAGCAAATGAACAATTACATATAAGCAATAAACATTTAAAATGTTTAAATTCATTCAGAAAACTACTAAATGAGTCTCCTTTGTAACATTACCAAATTAAATTACACCCTCCATCTGGTCCAGGGGTAAAATAAAATAGGAGAAGACTAGGAGGTGAGACCATGTCTTAACTTCTTTTAATGCACTACACTAGACTAGGATGTGAGCATAAAACACACAATGCAATAGGGATATGAGATACATTGTCTCATTTTTAATGCAACACAATAGAATTCTATACAAATACCTCTACCTCTAGGACCAGTGTGGATGTGTAATGGTATGATTCATCTCTTGTTTGTGAAATTTTACATTGTAAGACTGATGAAGAGCCAAAACCAATGCTACTCAGAGTTACAGTGTCACTTAAACACTGCTTTGATCAAACTAAACTCATTTATTCACTTGCCATCACCCAATCAAGTATCAGCCCACACATACATAGAATGAATTCTCATATTTATTGAAATAGCACACGTACTACGCACCTACACATGCACACATACACACCTAAACACCTACACAAAAAAACCCCAACCTTTCCTTCCCTTCATTATTTGTCTTTCTCTTATTTTAGATGTTTGTCGTTTTGTTTGTTACCTGTCTCCACTTACGTGTTGTGTTGTCATAATGTTGTACTGTTTGTTTTACAATAAAGGAAAAAAAAAATAATAATAAAAAAAAAAAAAAAAAAAAAAAAAGAAAAGAAAACACACTGTCATTGAAAACACATGTCATTTTAAACACGTTAGCCTACTTTATCGGAACAAATGCTTTGGTGCAGCTGTAAAGATCGTTAAACAGACGTGAAAGGGAGAAAAGTCATATCGCTTTTGTAAAGCCTGCAGCCACATACACAAACGCCGGGGGTTTGTGTGCGTAAAAGAACGTGTCTGCGCTGTGGTACGAGGTTTGGGAAGAAGCGGCGACTTGAGGAAAAGACGGTGGGACGCGGACGCGGGCTCGTGCGTGTGACGCAGGTGCTCCCTAAATGCGGGTCAGACTGTGTCTAGTGAACGTTTAGGCCTACTATAGAGACTAGATACTGCTGCTGCGGGGATTATTTAGCGTGAAGTGCTCGTGCACGTGTAAGAGCGTGCACAAGAGCGCACCCATAAGCTTTATGAGAGCTTTGAAATTTTTGTTCTTTTTTTTTTTTTTAATTAAAGTCATATTTGCCCATTTCAAATGCTCCTCCAACATGCCTTCCTCTCGTCCTGCAGCGGGACACATCGCACAGACTCAGGGGAAGTGGATTCAAGACTGATCTTTGCTTCTCTGAGACACTTTTACACACTGTCACTGAAAACACACTGTCACTGAAAACACACTGTCATTGAAAACACAGTGTCACTGAAAACACACTGTCATTGAAAACACACTGTCACTGAAAACACACTGTCATTGAAAACACACTGTCACTGAAAACACACTGTCATTTTAAACGTTAGTCTACTTTATCGGAACCACTGCTTTGATGCAGCTGTAAAGATCATTATACGGACATGAAAGCGGAAAAAGTCATATCGCTTTTGTAAAGCCTGCAGCCACATGCAGACGGGGGTTTGTGTGCGTAAAAGAACGTGTCTGCGCTGTGGTCCGGGGTTTGGGAAGAAGCGGCGACTTGAGGAAAAGACGATGGGATGTTGGCTCGTACTACGTGACGCGCGTGCTCCCGAAACGGGGGTCAGATTGTGTTTATTGAACGTTTATTGAACGTCTTTCACCCACGTAAGTTTTATGAGCGCTTTGAAAGAACTATATAAAAAAATAACTGAAAATATAGCTGTTTGTTTTTTTCTTTTCTTTCTTTTCATGTTTGCCCATTCCAAATGCTCCTCAAACATGCCGTCCTCTCCTCTCACGTGTCTCCTGCCTCTGAGCCGTGTCTAAGTGAAGTCTGTCACACATACGCGACGTCCAAGATGTGTGGTGAGATACGTAATGTTTCACGTTCAAGATGTTTTTTTATAAATCCCAACTTTTACGTAAAAAGCTGCTCCGTACTTTTCGAGGCTCATTTTGTGCGTAAGTATAGGCTTTATAAATGAGACCACAGTACTTGGATGGGAGACAGAACCTCATGAGGACACTTCACCCACAATAAAGCAAAACGGCAGCCTTGCTTCTGTCAGTCTGCAGCTGTGATAGAAATACAGTTAGTTTGGATTTGGTTTGTTTCCATTTGAATGTGGGGACAATGCTGTGCTGTGATTGATCCAACTCACAATGACTGTCTGAAACCGTACAACACTGGTCTCCCCAAAAGGATTCTCAACATTACAATAACATTCATAAATATCACAAGAATCCATCTGGTAGAGCCTGTCCAAAGCTAACGTTACGACCTTGCTTAGACTTGGGTGCATTCACAATACAAACCGACCCGGGCTCGGCTCGATTGGGAACCAAAGTTGCAACATTGTATCTTTCTCTGAACTGGTCCGGTTCGCGTTCACAATACACTTTTTGCCAATCGAACCAGCGCAGTAGAGACACATCTGCTCCTCACCTGTAGAGGCGCTGTGACAGAAACACGTTACGTCAGCAGCAAAGAAGACACACGGCTTCTCAGCTAACAGCAGCCACAGCTGCATCCAAAACAAACATGCTGCTGGACTTTATATTTTCGTTTTTATGGATCTATCCCACAACTTCTTTCACATTAACAGGACCAGAGTGAGTGACAGATGAAGTGTCGGAGCAAAGACACTTTCACTTTCACAAGACCAGAGAGGAGGGCTAGGCATTTCATTCCAAATGAATAGAGGAATACGTAAAAAGCTCATCTGTTCGAGTAAATCTGGCTCTGAAAGGTCTGTCATCTGCTCACTTAGCTGTAGAACTAAATATTAGATGAATATAGACCATTTCCCCGCAGTAATGTGAGCTGTAGTGTTACTTTCTGTATTTGCTTTCATCTGAGAGTTATAACTTTGTTATTTTGGTAAATAACGCGAGAAAACTGTGATATACAGTCGTGTGATCATAATTAATTCTACCTGAATCATCCCCCGTACTTCTCCTGTTACTTTCATGTGTTTTTGCGTATTATTTGTCTCATTATGGATCTCACACATTAGTTTGTTGTGATTCTGAGCTTCACGTGTGTCTCAGCGTGGATCACGTCACTGTTCACTTCCTGGTTTTGTTTCGCTCTCGCTCCGTTTGCGTTCACAAAACAAACGAACCGCTCCAGAGCTCGATTCAACCGAGCCGAGACCGACCTCTCCAACCGAACCAGATTTGGGCATTTTGGACCGGATCAGAATTCGTTTGCACAATTACCATCGAACCGAACTATCCAGACAAACGAATCCTGATCTGAATCAAAAGTGTATTGTGAATGCACCCTTATTCACTGCTCAAAAAAGATCCTAAGTTGTGTTCAAGCCTCGTGCCTTCAACTGAGACTCAAAATGCAAATAACAATTACTAATAATGCAGGATAACTAAATCATTTGTGAAAGAAGCTAAACAGAGGTCCAAGTAAATACTGCAGTAAACAGTTTAAACATAAAAACCACGTCTTTAGAGTCTGGCCTGTCTCCAGTTGACGTCCGCTCCGTCTGAGTGAAGATGGGAAGTGCGTTGTCGTGTTAAGTCGCGTTAAGTCGTGTTAATGCGATGAGTGGGATTATCTGAACAGTGAAGTCTGTGCGGCTCCATCAGGTCAACGGGAGCCAAAGGTAAGAGCGCACTTAACCAGCTTATGGGCTCAGAGGGGCTGAAGGCAGGCTCAGTCTGGACCGGCCCGGAGAGCAGAGGGTAAGACTTGTTCCTGTCCTAAGGGTTGTGTAGAAATCAGACTTTTACGTGAAAACTAGTGCGTTGTGTTAACCTGTTAACCAATCACAGGGCACATAGCACATACTCGTGTTAACTTATTAACCAATCACGTTGCAGGACACACAACACAACTCAGGGTGTCTACATGTTTAACACAGTTCTACGTGTTTAACACAGATCTACATGTTTAACACAGATCTACATGTTTAACACAGATCTACATGTTTAACACAAGTCTAAATGTTTAACACAGATCTACATGTTTAACACAGATCTACATGTTAAACACAGATCTACATGTTTAACACAGGTCTAAATGTTTAACACAGTTCTACGTGTTTAACACAGATCTACATGTTTAACACAGTTCTACGTGTTTAACACAGATCTACATGTTTAACATAGATCTACATGTTTAACACAGATCTACATGTTTAACACAGATCTACATGTTTAACATAGATCTACATGTTTAACACAGTTCTACATGTTTAACACAGATCTACATGTTTAACATAGATCTACATGTTTAACACAGATCTACATGTTTAACACAAGTCTAAATGTTTAACACAGATCTACATGTTTAACACAGATCTACATGTTTAACACAGATCTACATGTTTAACACAGATCTACATGTTTAACACAGTTCTACATGTTTAACACAGATCTACATGTTTAACACAGATCTACATGTTTAACACAGATCTACATGTTTAACACAAGTCTAAATGTTTAACACAGATCTACATGTTTAACACAGATCTACATATTTAACACAGGTCTAAATGTTTAACACAGATTTAAATGTTTTACACAGATGTAAATGTTTAAAACAGTTCTACATGTCCCAGAAAGATCAGTGTGTCATTTTACAGCCAATATTACAAATAATTATTAAAAATAAATATTAATAGGTAAATCAACATAGCACGGTCTGAATCCTGCAGCAGTGACACAGCAGTACCAGTCTCTCCAGGGTGATCAGTTTACTCTCTCACATGTAAACAGGAGCAAAACTAGCGCGACCGGTTTGAGGGGAAAACCAGATAGGTTTTTTTTTAGCCTAATCTCATTTCCCTGATCATGTAAACGCACTGTGTGTTAACCAACGAACAAATCAGATTGCAGGATACACAACAGCATAAAATGCAGACAGAATCAACCTAATTCAAGTTGACTCAGTGGCAGAGTGGTTATCAGTCAGACCCCAGGTTCACTAAAGACTGTAGAGCTAGTTAGAGGCTTTAGAGAAGTATGAGCAGCACACGGGTTTGAATGATTAATCACAACAAATGTGTTCAACGTCCCAACACAGTCACATGTTGTGTTGTCCTTCACTAGACACAACAGTGTGTTAGACAGTAACACATGCAGTGTTGTTTGAACAGTTGTGTCGCTGCTCTGACTCTGGAGATGACAATGAGACCTCTCACTGAACCTTACTAAGACTTTAGTTTGAGTTTTCTCTGATCACGCCTGAGCCTCCAGCCCCTGCCTAAGGCCATAGCTGCACTAAGATCCTGTTTATCCAGTAAAACAGTCTCAGTCAGGAGTTCTGGATGCACGTCCCTGTGGCCACTACTGTGACTTTATTCTTGGCTGGTGCAGACCAACATTCTCTTTATATATCCCCCCTGAGAGCCACAGTAAAACACAGAAGGAAAAGTGTGAAGCTCTGGAGACACAGCTCTCTGTACACAGTGTGATCATGTTCACTGATGTTCCCCTCAGAGGAGAAAACACATGTCAGCAGTACTGAATGAACTCGGCTCGATTGGAGACCAAAGTTGCAACACTGTCTCTTTCTCTAAACAGGCCTGGTTCTGGTCACACTTTTTACCGTTCAAACCAGCGCAGTAGAGACACATCTGCCTTTGGCCTGTAGAGGCGCTGTGTGACAGAAACATAAAGAAGACACTGGTTTCTCTGCTACATCAGCGGCTCCGGCTCCATCCAAAACAAACACGCTGCTGGACTTTAGATTTGTGTTTTTATGGTTCTATTCCACAACTTGTCTCACATGAACAGGCCCAGTGTGAGTGACAGAACAAGTGTCGGTGCAAAGACAACACTTTCACTTTCACTTCAGAAGACCAGAGAGGAGGGCTGGGCATTTGTTCCAAATTCCCAGAGTCAAGATGGAGACGTAACAAAATGTTCATCAATTTAGAACTAACTATTGGATGAATAAAGACCATTTTCATGTGAGCTGTAGTGTTACTTTCTGTATTTGCTTCTATCTAAGAGTTATAACTTTCTTATTTTATCATCATACGGTCGTTGATCATAATAAATTCTACCTGAATCATCCTCTGTCCTCCTGATACTTTCACGTGTCTCATTATCAATCTTACACAGTTGTTTGATTCTGAGCCTCATGTCTGTCTCAGCGTGGATCACGTCAGTGTTCACTTCCAGGTTTTGTTTCGCTCTCGGTCTGTTTGTGTTCACAAAACAAAAGAACCGCTCCTGGGCTTGATTCACCGACCTCTCCAACCGAATCAGATTTTGACATTTTGGACCGGATCAGAGTGCATTTGCACGTTCACAATTACCAAATCAAATCGAACTATCCAGGCAAATGAATCCTGATCCCAATCAAAAGTGTTTTGTGAATGCAGCCTTAGTTCTAGTTTTCTGATCTGCTTTTATCATTTCATCATGAGCCTCTGTCTCTCTCTCTCTAGTCTTCATACTGTTGGATTGGGTTTCAAATGCACAACAGCGGTGCATAAAGGGTTAATCCTGTTACAGACACAGATTAACTCAGCAGGAGCTGAGCGCAGGTAAAGCTGTAAACAATATGTTTACCTCTCTGAGACTCACACAGTTGTGACTCTACTTGTGCTTTTTGACTCAGCCATAGTTGGGAGACTCGCTGTTGCACTTCCTCATTTGCTCGTCTTTCTCACTGTGGTATTTTGTACTCCAGTGGTCTCCCATCCAAGTATTGTTCAGGTCCAACCTCCTTAACTCCTAAGATCTAACAGAATCAGACACTGACAGGCTGATATGTCCACAAACAAACAAACAAACGAGAATGAAGATAAATGGTGCTAAGACGGTGGTTAAACATGAACACAGTTAAACTCCCTCTCTCCTGTCTCCCTGCACACACTGACTCACTCCGGAGCAGATCTGTGCCTGTGCCCGGAGCCGTTTGTCCCACTTTCCCGTGCGCGGCTAACGGGAGCTGACGGCTAACCGAAGCTGGCGGCTAACTGGCCCATCCCTCACCGGAACGACCCGCGGGGGAAGGCTTATTTACCCCAAACAAGTCAGCGCTCTATCCTGATGTACGGCTCGGTGGCCCTGAGCGGAGTCCCATCGGAGCAGCGACAAAGTGACAAAGGGATGGTTCACGTGTGAGAGTCTCCGTGTGGTCACAAAACACGGGACTGCAAAGACATGAGGGCGTAGAATGTAAAATGTAATTCGTATTTGGACTAATTCCTTCATGTTTGATTAATCTTGTATTATCCTGTTGATGCTCCAGTTCTCAAAAAAGTCATGTTGTACATCAAATGAAACTTATATGGGTCTGCCTTCATAAAAAGAAAAAAAATAATGGTAATAATAATTGTTATTTTTACATTATTCTCATCTATAAAAAGTATAACCTGGTTTGGAGAGCGCAGCTGAAGGGGGGTTGACATTAAGCCAGGTTTCGGACAAGCATTAGGAAATCTAAATTTGAATTCTTAAATAAGTGTTGGACCGTCCATAGGTGTGTCCTAGTGCTAACTCAAATCCCCCATCTGCTGGTAAATCTGTGAAACTGCATCATGTATTTGACTGTAGACAAAGACGGTATGTTCATCATCAAGAGTCTAATGGACCGGACAGCGTATTTGCGCCATTTTCACTGTTAAGTCAATGTAAACCTGCTTCTTGAGTGTTCAAGTGAATTTGGGGTGCTTATGGAGCGCAACAGTGACCGCCCACTTCCTGGTTCCAAAATCTCGGACCCCATGTTAAGCAGCTTTGTGGTGAGTCAGGAGCATAAAACCTACATTTTTGTTTAAAAAACATTTTTTCAGCTTTATAAACTACAACGTTATTTTGACATTTTGCCGAAATATTAAGTTCTAGATGTGCTTTTTAGACTGAAAACAATCACGCTGTGGATCTGAGTTAGCACACAGCTGGTCAGCCCGCGATATGTCTTTAAACTCTTAAAATTTGAATTTTCGAAAAGTCTGTGGCACTTTAACATGGGGCAAAATTCTTCCGGAACCAGGGCCATAGAAAACTGTTGAGCTCCAGCGTCTGTTGATGCGCCTTCATGCCTCTGAAGACGCGGCGTCTTGTGAAGTGGAAGCTCAAACCTGAGGCGGCCATAACTTCGCACAAAGCGAGTTGGAAAAATGTATCTTCAGACGCGTTGGAAGTCGGCGTCAGCCAATCAGAGACTCCACTCCTGTGACACATGGCCTGCTGCTACTACTTTACTGAAAAGTCTTTTAATCACTCTTTTAACATAAGGTTGCTTACTTTTGAGCTTTTTTAAAGGCTTGGTCGTTTGATCTGGACTGACAATGCGCTCACATGTTTTAAAAAAAAATGCTTGTTACCATGTTTAAACCACTGCTGTACGACGTGACACTGGAGGAGGACAGAGACAGCAAAAGGACACTGCCTGAAAGAGGAGAAAGTTCGGGAAGCATCACTTTCTCTCTCTCCTCCTTTCTCTCAACATGATCTGTCTACGAGCAAAACAAAGCCTTTTGCAAACAAGTGGGAAAAATCGAGACATAAAAAGTGTCTTTTCCTCCGACACCTCGGCACGCATTGGGCGTTTTGGACGCCTATTTGGGCGACAGCTTCAGAAATGTTCTGCGTCAAAATACGCTCTAATGTGCAACATTAGATGCTTAAACGCTGTCTAGTCTGAACGCAGCATACGCATGATGGCAATAGACGTCATTGCCAGGCTACGCTTGGCTGCGCAATAACGGATATTTTCGTCATTGGCAACAACAGAGTGCAGCCACTGCACTGTGCAGCAACAAAACAATGTCTTTGGGAGCAATGATGGTCACAGGTTGCAATTTTTGTCCATTTTTCAGGTTTGATTCATGAAATATACCAATTAATGAGTAAATTATGGAGTTATTAAAATATGGAGTTATTAATGGTTGTCAACAAAACTCGAATTTCTAATAATACAAATCAATTTTTTTGCCCAGCCCAATATAACGATCACGAGTTTGGGTCCTCGAATGGGATAAAGTATTCAAAAACCACACGTCCTGTCTCGTCACGACGCCGGTTCTGTCGCTACAAAAACACAGCATCTAAGATATTTATGAGCAGCTAATCTTCCTCGTAAAACACAAGACCACAGGGACAGAACGTGTGTCAACAACTAAATGTGATCACGAGTCCGTCATCATTATGTGAGACTTTCCTTTGCATAATGAGCTGCCGGAGGGTCGAACATATAAGTGTACAACATAAACAAGAATTATAACGTGATTTATGAGGTCCTGTTACATAAATACAAACAGGCTTCCAGGAAGAAAGTGTTTGGAACAGTCGTGGAGCCAATGCAAACATTTACGTCTGTTATAACTCAGACATATGGAGTTTTTCTATGTAGGGCAAGAATGTATATTTCTATCAATGTAAAACACAAAATGGACCAAAGACGATTTAGAAAAAACTAGGCCGATAAGTCTTACTCATGTGACCAGTGTCAATTCTACCTCAGTCAACGCAGACACCGGATACACCGTTATGATTCGATGCTGTGATTGGTTAAGCATACATAAGGTCAGCTCTGCACACCCAATCTGCACAAACGTCCCACCTTTTCCTAGGGCTGGGTGATATTGACAAAAATAAATATCTCGATAATTTTTTGGCATATCTCGATGACGATATTAGGCCGATAATTTGCTAGTCTAACATAATTGTGTTAAAACCTGTCTTCAAATTTGTGAAATTATAAAAACGACATCCCTAAATATTCTAATGAGCCTAAAACTGGTTGACTGACTAATGTTTATCGTGATTTTCACGTTAAAGGGACTGTACCTGATTTTTGCATTCCTAAAATGTAAACAAACAGAAATAATTCATTTTAAACTTCTTACTTCAGTCTACATGATTTGTTCATCAGGATGAGTTTTAATGTTTTTTCAGAGCTGTTTATGGTGAGTGAGTCACTATGCTAACAACAGTTAGCCACAATGCTAAAAACAAAAACAGAAAAAGTTGACGACAAACGGTATTTTATTAGACATAGACAGGACATGACGGACTAATTTCCACCTGAATAGACACATTAACAAGATATCAGTGCTGGGGGGAAACTGTTTTAAGTTATCTTGACGTAAAAAAATCGAGTATAGTCCTTTAAACACACTTTCTTAATATAAAAATGTGACAATACAACAAAAAACGTAGCCCTTATTTCATGAACAGAAGGATATTTTAAAAGAAAAATAAAATAAATTGTAGTTGGTGTGTATTTTTCTTATTTTATATAAAAAATATTTTTTGCTTGTTCCTTTAGCAGTCTTATCTCAAACCAATAATAATCAACTTAAAACCTAAAATAGTCCTCATTCTAAGCACATATTCACTTATTTCAAAACTAACTTGTTATTTTTTTCCCCAGTTTTTTTTAAATATCAAACAAATATTTGTCAAATTAATTACAAGTGCAGGAAGCTTTCATTATATCATAATGTTGCTGTTTTGTGAAGCGCTCTGAATTACTCATTGTGCTAATTCTAATAGGAATATAAACTAGTTGCATCTATAGTATTAGAAAATTGATAGCATCATTTATTTAATATTTATTAGAAATTTGCTCTTTTGTAGCGTGTTTTTATGGCACGATACACTCGATATTCAATTTTTGCATATCTTAGAAACTACAATCATCGATATTATCTAAAATTCGATATATTGCACAGCTCTACCTTTTCCGCAAGTAAAGTTCCAGATGGAGACTGTGGAGGAACTCATATCGGAGTTCAACACAGATCCATCGCAAGAGCCAGGTTATGCCAGTCTCCAATGTTCACAGATTTCATTGGTGCATTCTGACTGCGGACTACGAAGGTCTGATTGCAGAGGTAAAAAGAATTCCCATCATATTCAATGACACTTCAGACATGGTTGAAAAGATGGCTGCGGCACAGACGCTACTCTCCAGAGAAAGTGCAGATATACAACAAAATGTCACAAACGTGCAGTAAGTGCATTTTCACAACTTTTTTACGTCGATATTTAATGAGAAACTGAAACTTAAAATACAACGAATTTTGGTTACAGCCACATGGCGACATTTTCTTTGGTTTAACTGGTAAGTTTAGACATCAAGTTACTAAAATGAGTAAGTTTAGGGCTGGGTTAAACCAAACGCTGCCTTGGTCTGGTGCTCTCTGGTCTGTGTTCTGTCCTATAAGCCATGTTTCCTCCAGACCGGTTCACTGTGGCTGTGACACGAGGGTCAGGCTGGTGCTATTGTCACCTTTTTTATATTTATTTAACTTTTTTTGCAAAGCCTCTGTGACTCTGTTTTAATCAATGCTTTGAGGTTAGATCACGTTGGGCACATTACGCACAGGATTTACCCTAACCCTTTTTACAGTATTTTGCCTTGGCAAACAGAAAACAACTGATGCTAATGCGCTAGCTTTGCTTTGTTAAGTTTATCTGAGCAACAAATACAGTTTTCATCAGTGTAAATACGTCGGTTTGTCACAGGATCATGTCAACCTTTGAGGAACATTATTTCATGTTTCTGTCTGCTCTTTTTGCTTTGGACCCAACGAGTGGCGCGGAACGGGACGCTTTGCGCAGTGGAAACAGCATAGTACTGTACCGCCCCGACCCGAGCCTATGAAAACAGGACTGTTCTGTCCTGCCAGGGTCTGTAGCTCTCTCTTCTGTGTTCTGTCCTGTCCTGCCTGGGTCTGCAGCTCTCTGTCCTGTCCTACCAGGGTCTGCAGCTCTCTCTTCTGTGTCCTGTCCTGTCCTGCCTGGGTCTGCAGCTCTCTGTCCTGTCCTGCCTGGGTCTGCAGCACTCTGTCCTGTCCTGCCTGGGTCTGCAGCTCTCTGTCCTGTCCTGCCTGGGTCTGTAGCAGCTCTCTGTCCTGCCTGGGTCTGCAGCAGCTCTCTGTCCTGTCCTGCCTGGGTCTGCTCTCTGTCCTGTCCTGCCTGGGTCTGCAGCTTTCTGGTCTGTCCTGCCTGGGTCTGCAGCAGCTCTCTGTCCTGTCCTGCCTGGGTCTGCAGCAGCTCTCTGTCCTGTCCTGTGCTTAAACAGTGTCTGAGTTGGAGGTTATGTAACGCGTCCATGGCCCAGAGGAGCTTCAGTCCTTCTGCCTGTGTGACGGCACATGGGCCTTTTGCACTCACACGAGTCTGCTTCTTCTGTTGAATCACACATACAGTCAGTGTTGGGGAGTAACGGAATACATGTACCGCCGTTACGTATTCTGAATACATTTTATGAGTACTTGTATTCCGTTACAGTACGGCTTTCAAACGAGGTATTCAGAATACAGTTACTTTTATAAAATCAATGGATTACATTGCATGTAAAATAAATGTAGACACATTGTTAAAATCACCACAGAAAACCAATGCGTAATGTTTTCACAGCAGCAGCTTGACGCGCTGTCAGTCTGTGCCACCTGCACTGCTTCACAGCCCTTCAGGGGCACAGAAATAACACTGTCCAATCAGATCTGGCGTTGTATAGGGGCCTGCAGACAGACTGACCAATCAGATTGCCCCTTTATGGACAGGTACATAAGAAGTTTGTTGATGGTTGTCTCCGGTTGTATCATCTGTTCAACTTTTTCTGGACTTTATTTACGATAAACAAAGAGAAGACGCAGCGTTTGGATCGTTCATATTTAACTACAGATGGGATTTGTTTTTCAAAGAGGAACAGTTTGTTTTCGCGATGAAAACTTTGACGAAACTTTCACAACAAGTGCGGCGGACTGTTAGCAAAGGATTTGTGACACTGGAGCATGCTCTGAAGCTCACGGACGACACGATGAATGAACTGTTGTTGGACTAAACCCACGATGAGCACACGCGTGTAAATCTGAAGTAAACTCCTCCTCTCGGGACAGCCGGTGAGTGTGATTTACAGCGCGTTATTGTGTTCAGAAGTTATTCTAACGCTTGTTTACGTGGAGATGCATTACTAGCATTACTTAACAGAACTAAGAATTAAGAAGAAACACGAAAACTTTGTAATTTCACGTTAAAATTAACACCTAATTTGCATTTCAAAATAAAAAGTATTCCAAGTATTCAGAATACAGTACAAAAATTTGCCAAGTAACGGAATACAATACAGAATACTTTTCTGACCAAGTATTCAGTATTCTGTAACGGAATACATTTTCAAAGTATTCTACCCAACACTGCATACAGTACACTGTCATGCTCTTTTCAGGTATTTGGTGCAGAACATTAAGAGAAACATTACATTTTGTGTTAACCGCATTACTGATATATTCTTGTCCCTGATTAATTTCTTCTCCTAGTTCCCTCATTCCCTCTATCCTTCTAACCTGACTCTACTATTCTCATGATATTTGTGCACGTTTGAACCAAAACCAACATGGCGGTTAATAATTAGTCACATTTAGAACTGCGTTTCACCATAGAGCGTGTAATACGTATGTGTAACAGTATTTTACTTGTCTGTTGTGGAGTGTTACTGAAGTGGGAAAGTTGTGAACCTAAGAAGACTCAACAAGAAAGCGGCAGTGCTTCAGATCGACACTTTATGTTTAGGTAGTTAAAATTAGGGCTGTCGCGATAACCGCAATATTGCAATACCGCGGTGGAACCATTTCAACCGCACATGATTTCAAGCAATTAGGTTTTGCGCACCTTCCCAGGGGTATTTTATCTGCGGGACTGAGCGCATCTGAGCCCTGGAGACGCTGGAATACGGTGGACAGTGTGTAAAAATCGCCACTGCCTTTTCAGAAAGCTTTTATAGGTTTCTGTTGAGCTTTGTGTGATCGCTAAAACTTTCCCTCAGTCAGACGACAATCCAGCAACACTTTCTGGATCCTTAACTTTGACTATATACAACACAACGATGTCTGCATTTTCCTTTTTTCTTCTTCTTTCAGTGGCAGTGTAATTAGATTGACAGTGTGTAGAAGGTTGCTATTCTTCAGCTGTCAATCAAATGCCCCATATTAGGAAAACGCATCAGCTGTATTACAACTTTTTCCGTCTCCCATTGAGGATGTTGTCTTGTTGCGAGTTACACACATGAACAAAGTCTGTCCCACTGAGGCCTCACTCCGTGTCTACTCGTTTCTCCGTCCACCTTTTGCGTTTACGTTCTAGAATGGGATAACTTCATAAGCTCAAATGCTGGACAAAGACAGTTTTATCTGACAGATCTTAAACCTGCTTTCTCCAAATTTCGATCTTGTGATTTGTATTAATGATGTGTTTTCGCAAATTCGTGATGTTTCTATGTCAGATTGGCTTCTCTTTTACACGACAACGAGCTGCGTGTTCATTGAATCGGCGTTCCCCTGGATACGATTCAAGAGGTAGTTTCGGGGGCTGGTTCTGTGGATGCGGTGCGGTGTAAACAGGAAAAAACAGCTGTCAATGAAGACGGTTACACCACCGATATACCGCTACTTAAAACCGTAGAAGAAGACTGCCCAGTCACCAAATAACTCTCCCGGATATTTCACTCTGAAAATGGCAACAACAAACAGTTTAATCTGTTCTGGCGTTTGTCTCTTTAGCACCTTTCATTCTCACAAAGTCTCACAAAGTCAATCTAACAGTGACCAGTGTTTTATCTGTGTGAGGAGAGAGGAGGAGGATCAGACACAAAACAAATCTTTCAAAGCCTGAATATTCGATTAGCCTATTGAAAGTTGTGCGTTCAGAAGAAAAGAAAGTTTGAAGTATTATTCCACCGTGAACGCACAGAACAGCTGTCCAAGTGTCTGCACCCAGTAAAGACGAGCTGTTTCCCCCGTGTCTGTGTCCGAAGGTGATCCTCCTTTCTCCCCCCACACTGGTCCTCGGTCCTTTCTGTGTTTGTTTCGGGTAATCTCCTTTTCCCCGCGCGCTGGACCTTGTTGCTTCCTTCGCTATTTTATTGACATGAATAACTTGTAAACCTGTCAATGCCCGTGTTATTATAGGCTGTCATGGTCATCAGGAGTGGCCTGGGTCCAGTGCCTGAGCACAATTTCACCACCTCCTGACGAGGCATAAGAACTACAGCATTTTCGGTCAGTCTGTGTTTCCATGTAAAGGAAGATTACCTCGCCACGACACCATATACACTATAAGCACAAAACGTTACAACTGTGACGGTTTTCTGGGGAACGTTGTTTTGTAAACTAGGCCTAAGTCCTAACCTGGCCTGTCCTGCTTGGCTTCAGCGCTCTGATGTGATGGGACACTGGAGCAGGTCTGAGCTCTGTTCTGTTTGACAAGGTGAAGAGTTCCCTGAAGAAAAAGATGTCAGACTGGAAACACTCATTTCTCTAAAATGCAGTTAGGACCATTATATTTAAAGAAAACCCATTTTTTTTTTTTTTTTTTTTTTACTTTACTCAAAGTTTTATTAAAGATGATTTTTGCAAAACAAGTATTAAACCTACAAATGAAGTTAAAGTTAGAATAATGACAATAGCAATACACTAACAATAATGATGTAATAGTAATAATATTATTGTGTATGTATATCTAGCACCATAATATGATTTTTTTTTGTTGTTGTTGTTCTTTAATATATTATGTGTTACTGGTATATTGGTTTTGATATTTTTGTTCTATTGTTTGCTATTTTATTGTGTACTGTGACGTTAAGATTATTTTTGCTTTATTGGAAAAAACATAAATATATTACTTAAAAAAAGGTTTACATTTTGAAAATAATCTTTCATAAGCACTTGAATTGTTCATTCATTCATTCATTTTCTACTGCTTAATCTCGTTAGGGGTCGCAGGTGACTGGAGCCTATCCCAGTGACTTTGGGCCTTAGGCGTGGAATACCCTAGACCAGGGGTGCCCAACCTTTTTCATTTTGCGAGCTACTTTTAGTCTGAGCACAGCCCGAAGATCTACCTTTGGATTTACATTATTTTATTTATTAACAATGTCGAAAAAAGTTTTCTTTAGACTAGTCCTGATTAAGACACAGTTAGTTTTTTTTTTAATAGTGCAATAATATTTATTAAAATGTAAGCTATAAACTTGTTAAAAAGTGACACATTTATTTTTGAAAATAAATGATTGTGGCTACAACTATAACAACAAAAAGTCAATAAAAAGTTCAAGCTATCCAAGTCACCTCACTAGAAGCACTTCAAACTACAGTACTATGAGTGATTGGTGGTTACCAAGGTAACAGTGAGGGGGAGGGGCTTGAGAAAGTTAGGTTTTGTTTTTGACTCGCATCAACAACAGCAAACTGTTGGACAACAACACCGCGTGAGCAGGTAGGATTCTGTGGCACTACCTGTCTCCTCCTCCTGCTCCTCTCTCCTCTGTTCTATCTCACCCCTATGAGCGCGTGTGTTCAGGAGCCGCGTTGGCAAGCGCTCAAGTGCTGTGCGGCTGCTGTGTGCTCCAACGAGCAGACAGTGGAGAATTCTTGCTGCCGCATATAAATCTAGCGCTCGTATATTGCGGTTGTAATTCGCGCGTGTAGTACGCGCATACAGCGCTTGTTGATACCGCGTGTAGTTCGCGCTTGTAATTACGCCTATATCTCGCGGTTAAAGCTCGTATTAACAGACGGGGCTTTGGGAGCTACTTCCACTGCCTCAAAGATCCACTAGTCGATCGCGATCGACGGGTTGGGCACCCCTGCCCTAGACAGTGGCCAACTCGTCGCAGGGTTAGACAGACAAACATTCACTCTCTCATTCACTCACTGAGGGAAATTTACAGTGATGCCCAGTTAACCTAAACATGCATGTTTTTGGAAGTGGTAGGAAACCGAACCCACAGTAGGGCTGCACGATATATCAATATCGAATCGATATAACTGCAATTAGCTAATCGCAAAAGCCTTGATTTTCTTACGCAGTAGTTTAAAAAAAATGTTTTTGGACACAGTGCATTACGAAAGCGAAACAGCACAGCACAACAGTGACAGGCCTTTAAACTGCACAACACGGCTTTAACAAAAGTCTATAAACACTGCTTTCATGACTGTTCTAGTGCGTATTCAATAAAACCACTCATAAATAAGGAGTCACGCTGTAAAGTTACTGCTAGCGTTAGCCGCTTACCGAGTTTAGCTTGAACAGGCAAAACATCGACAGTTTCCCAGGCAAATCCAGTCTGTTTTCTTCACAAACATAAAATCCAAGCAAATAAAAGTATGCATGACTGATATTAGTCCTTAAACACCGCAGTGTCACGCAGGTTTGTTTCTGGAGTTTTAGCGAGCTGTGCAGGAAAAGTTGGCCCCATCTGCTGGCGTAATTACACTCCTGTCGTAAAGCAAAAATCTTAACTAGGTTTAACAATTAGCCACTGTTACTTCTTATTCAGGTCAATTGAAGTGTCAAGGTTTTGGTTGTAACTTCAGTAGTATTAGTGCCTAAAATGTATGTTGCATAGTTAGGGTTAGGGTTAGGCAGATTTTTTTTTTACATAATTAACATTTTACAATTGCTGCAAAATCGTAAAAAAAAAAAAAAAAAAAGTTAAATATCATATATCAAATCGAAATAGCAATATCAAACAGAAAAATCACAAACAGAAAAAGCTAACCCGGGAGTCGAACCCACAATCTCCTTGTTGGGAAGCCAGAGCTCGAACCACTTGCACCTGCACTTTAATTGGATTTAGCTTAATGCACGTAAATATACAGTATTAACAAATATAAAATCTAACAAAATGAGAAGTATTAGTCTTACTTTTAAATGAGTGTAGTCACTAAATCCAAATGGAGGCTTTAGAGAACATTTACCAGGAGTTTACTTTAGTATTCTGGCTCATCATTGGTCAAAGCGGTTCACACCTGTCCAGACCTATTATAATAAACAGATATTAACTCAGTGCAGGTGAAAATGCATACTAACCAGGCAATGGCAGGATAGGCCCTTTCAAAACAACAGGAAAGGAAAGCAATTGTAAACTGGTAAGGCAGTGTCAGTTATAACAATAGGCACTTTCTAAAAATAAGTAAACAAGTAGCAGTAATAACAATAGGTCCATTCCAAACAAGTATAAGCATGTAGGGCAGTATCAGTCACAACAAAAGGCTTTTTCAGAATAAGCGTAAACAGGTAGGACGGTGTAAGTCACAATAGGCCCTTTCAGAACAAGTGTAAACAGGAAGGTCAGCATCAGTCATAACAATAGGCTCGTTCAAAACTTGTAAACAGTTAAAGTAGTATCAGAGCAATAAACCTTTTCAAAACAAGCATAAAAGTGTTAAGGGTATCAGTCAAAACAATAGGCCCATTCAATACAAGTGTAAACAGGAAGGTCAGCATCAATCATAACAATAGGCCCTTTCACAACAGTTTTATTAGAGCATTTTCAGGTTTGGACGAAGCAAACATCAGAACAGTTTAAAATCCAAATCTCTTGCATCAGCTTGCGTCAGATTCAAAACGACTTGATCTTCTAAAACTTGATGCAGATGACAGCCTTTGAAGATTTTTTTTTCTATGTACTAAAAATATAGTAGGTTTAAGCATTAAGCTTTTAATTTACCAACACATTTGTGACAAACTCGAACTCTTGTTCCTGTTGACATTTGTTTAACACAAGTATGGCATCATTGTATTGTCAAACATGAATTGTGTTTGCATCTTATGGAAATGTGAGAATTTTGTGTTTCCAGCTTTACCAATAAGAAAAAACAATGTTAGCTGTTAGCTTGCCAACTGACTGAAGCCACTATGACAAGTGTACGCATCAAACTGCTTGTTTTCAGATTATACAGTATCTGGATAGCAAATCTTATCTAAAGCCTGATCAAACTGTTTGACAGACTTAGTAGATTAAACCTTATAATCATGAATTAATAGTATTTCTACAAGGTTGTATTTCCAAATGAACACCTCTCAGACTAGGGTCAGAATATCAAAATATAAATTATTTTTATGGTGGCATAGTGGTTAGCACTCTGGCCAAACAGCAAGAAGTTCCTGGGATCCACAATGTGGAGTTTGCATGTTCTCCCCGTGTCTGAGTATGTCCTCAATGGGATGAGACTTTATTTATCACACACACTGCAAGAAATGTAGTTGTAAAAACAGTGTCAGCTGAGTAGCCAGCAATTTACAGCTGATCTACGCCAGGATTACCGTTTCTTAATCTAACAGTGATTTACCGTAATTATGTTTATTGTGTTTAAGCATCAGATTATACTTTTTTACCAGTGTTTGTTTTTTTGTAAAATGTCACCAACATTTACTGTGTTTAACAGTACTTTGCTGTTATTTATCTGTATCTCACCAGCATGGTCCTTATTTGTCCAATCGTGTAATCTCGAAAGATCGTTTTCAACATGTGTGCACAACCTCACAAGATCTTGTACCAAATATATCCAGCAGTGTCTCCTCTCTTCCCTCCCTGGAAATTAGCTGTAAACGCTAGCATCTGGAACCAGCATCTCTGCCATTGTGCTTCATGTATTTAATTGTACTTTCTAATAAAAACGTTCTAATGAAACAGCCGTTGTTTAAACTGTCCAGCCTGCTCTTAAATCCCATTCATCACATTAGCCTTTCTTCTATCTTTGCAGCACAACAGCTCCACAACCTCCGTCCTTCCCAGCAGGACTCTTCCCCACCCGCTCCCCCTCTTTCCCCGCCTCCGTCTGCGTTCACTCACCAGCAGCGTGGGCAGCCCGGCCACCAGGGCGTAGAGCAGGACGGGGGGCACGGCGCTGCTGTCCTCGGGCCCCAGGTACGGTTTGGTGTAGGTGGTGTCGTAGCAGAAGAAGCCCTGCACGTGCACGCTGAACGTATCTGTGTACTCGAAGTAGTAGGCCAGCATGATCGTCCCGGCCATGATCACCATCTGGAAGTAAAGCATGGCGAGAGATGAACGAGGGGAGCGTGTGCGCGTCCCCCTCCCTCCTTTAGCCTGTCCTCCCCCCTCCGCCTGGTCCCAGTGAGAGCCGCATGTTCCCGCCGTACGCCCCTCTCCTCCTGCTGCTGCTGCTCTCCGGTGTGAACGCGCTGTCTGAAGACGTGAAGCTGCAGTGGGAGAGAGAGGATCTGTGTGTGTGTGTGAGAGAGAGAGAGAGAGAAAAAGAGGGGAGTGAGTAAGAGGATGGCCCCGCCCACAGCTCCGAAGAGATGATGACAGAAGAGAGAGAGAAGGTAGAGCGAAGAGTGTGGAGGGAAGAAGAGATGGAAAAAGGGGAGGAGAGAAAGGGAGATGGACAAACACCGAGGGAAAGAGAAGAAGAGAGAGTGAGGAGAGAAGGGGGGCAGAGAAAGAGCGATAGGAAGAATGAGGACAGAGAGAGAAGGAGAGAGAGGTAGGTGGAGAAAGAGAGCAAAAGAGAGCAAGAAGATTATGCAGAAAGAGAGATGGAAAAAAAGAGGAGGGAAAGAAAGAGAGGAGGACGAGTGAAAAAGAGAGATCAAAAGGAAAGAGAGAAGTAAATGAAAGATTAAAGAGAAGGAGACAGAGAGGGGAGAGGGAGAAAGAGAAAAGAGGTAGAAATAGTTGGAAAGAGAGTGAGATGGATAGAGAGAGAAGAAGAGTGAGCAAAGGTGAGAGAAAAAGAAAGAGAGGGAACAGAGTCGATGGAAAAATAGAGAGACTGTAAAAGAGAGAAGAGGAAGAGAAAGGAGAAATAGAGAAGAGGAAAGAGAAAAGAGTCAGGGAGAGGAATTAGCTGATGGATAAAGAGAGAGATGGAGGGGAAAGGAGAGAGTGAAGGACGAGTGACAAAAAGAGAGAAAAGGAGAGAAGCAAGTGAGAGAAGAACAGGGAAAGAGAAAAGGAGAGTGTGTGTGAGAGAGAGAGAGAAAGGTGGGTAGAAAGAGGGTAAAGAGAGAAGGAGAGGGAAGAAAGAGAGTAGAGCAAAGAAAGAGAAAAGGAGAGGAATGAGACGATGAATAAAGAGAGAGAAAGAGGGAGGTGAGAGAAAGAGGATGGAGAGAAGTAGAGAAAGATTAAAGAGAGAGAAAGAGAATGAGGGAGAGGAGAGAGAGAAAAAGATGGGGAAAAATTAAGAGAGAGGGGAAAAGAGAGCGAGCCGAGGGAGAAAGTGAAATGGAAAGAAGGTAAAGAGAAATGGAGAAGAGAGAAGGAGAGCAAGAGAGACAAGGAGAGAGAGAAGTAAGATGGAAAAAAGACAGAATGTAAAAAGAGAGAGAGGAGAAGAAAGGAGAGATAGAGAAGAGGAGGAGAGAGAGAAAAAGCGAGAGGAGGGAGAGAAGGAAAGAGAGAGAGAAGGAGAGAAAGGAATGAATAACAGGCCCCGCCCACAGCTCTGACGAGACGGTGACAGGAGAGAGAGAGAGTGTGAATGGGCGTGAATGGGCACAGGAGCGACACACGTGAGAAGAAGAGGAGACGGAGGGTAAGCAGGAGGGGGAGGGGCTTCTGACACGTCACCCCCCCACCCCCACACACACATTCTCATACACACTCACCCCCCCACACACACACACATCCACAGGCTCTGCTCACATGGAGGGAAAAGGGGCGAACATGAATGCTAACAGCTAAATAAACAATACAGGACTGATCCGCTAGAATCTATAATAAACTAGATTTGACTGGAAATGTGCAAACTAATCTTAAAATTTGAATAAATGTCAGACTTATAATTAGATATTATTACATTCTTAAGTCCAAGAGTGTAAAGTTTGGTGTGTATGCTGCACGATCTATCGAAGGCGTGATTTTCCTCTTTTTCTTACGCAGTACTTTTTTTCCTAGTTATTGGACACTAACGACTACGATCGCAAAGACAGAGCAGCACAACAGTCTGTTTAGTCTGTGTAATTTTTTTTGGTGGTTAACATTTTACAATTGCTGTAAAATGGTATGATCAACATAAAAACATATACTTGATTTGTTGTCAGTTGATCGTGCAGCGCTAGTAGGAGCTACTTTAGAGGTTCATACTGACGACTCTGTGAAGGAAAATGTAGTTATAACCAAAGACAAGTGGCATTTCTATTTCACTTCAGCGCAACACTTTATTGACATACTCCAAAAAATTTTTATTTCACTTAGTTTGTTTCCATTAAAGGGGCCCTATCGTGTTTGTTTCCAACTCTTGAGTAATAAAACATATGTAGATCAGCAATTTACATTTTGTTCATTGTAAAACCCCAAATGATCAAAACAGCTTAATTATAGAAACAGCTCCAGTGACTTCCTGTTTAAATCTGCAGAAGTACAAAGCCCCGCCTCTACACTTTAAAATGTAACTGTAACAGGCAACAGATTTAAAATGATTAATTTTTATTGTTGGAAAGTGACTATGGGACAGTTTTGAACCATACAGGCTTTACATTGAGTGTTAATTTTTGAATTATAACAAGTAAATACAGACAAGTGGGCGGAGTGAAGAACAGAGTAGGTAGAGTGAAGAACAGGAAGTGTTTGAACACTCGAGCAAGAGCTGTAGAAGAATACAAGATTACTCAAACATACATGAATCAATTCAAATACAACTTTGAGTAAACTAATGATGAGGAAATGTAGAACAAGGTTCAAATCATTGAATCATTGACTTTACATGATAGGCCCTCTTTAGATCATTAGTTTGAAAAAATAATCTGCATTTTCTCGCGACTGTTTACTGATCCCAATGTGACGATAAGTGTAAATAACAGGCCATATTCTGTTTATTATTACATTTCCTTTTTGTTTGATTGCGAACAAACTGCTTTCATACACACGTGCAGGCCCTTGTCTTGGCCACTGTCCATGGTGCTGAATGCAGCAACTCGATCATTAAATAGGTAAATATGTAGATAGATAGATTGAAAGGTTGATGTTTGAAGTATTCATGCAAAATTCTAAAACATTTTGCATGAACACTTGCTTTCTTTTAGAGCCGTATGTTTGGCATGATTCACGTCCAACAATCCTCGGCATGTTCTTGTGCACTGTTCACCTTGCAGAGAAAACAAGCACAAAATCTCTTACAACAAATTGTCAGAATGTTTACAAAAACCCTCGCTTCTAGAAAAAGTAAAAGCAGATAATAAAGTTATAAAAGCGTTCCGTCTCTTTGTCTGCCCAAAACATGCTGCTCCTAACCTGCCCAGCCAGACGGTTTATCTTGCAATATTTGTGAATTCACAAACACGAGTTTAACCATCTGGCCTTCCAGTCGCCCGACTGGTTTGAGAGTCCGAAACAGCGGTGATTTGGTCCACTCACATCACAGCAGCGTGGTTTTGAAGCCCAATCACATTGTAGCAGGTAGGCATGGGACGATATTAAAATATGCACTCACGATTATTGTGACCAAAATAATCGCGATTAACAATAATATCAAGATCATTTACTAAAGGTAAAAGTGCACAGATTCAAAATCACTGAAATGTTTCTTAGCGCACAATAATGTGTTTGAACAACTAGGTATTGTATTTTGGTCTAAATACAATCAATAATGATTCAAAGTGAACAAATGTTTACAATGTTGAGCAAAAATCTACTAACTTTGTCTCAGAGTCATTAATTCACTTTAACACATGAACCTTTTCTTTGTTTAACCAAAATACAGCTTCTTACTGGGTTCACAGCAGTCCGATTTTAGATGCTCTTATGAAGCCACAAGCGCGCGCCTGCTGCTATTACGATTATCACAATTATGAAAAAAACACCACGATTATTTAATTGCGACCCTTAATTATCGCGATAATATCGTATATTGTCTCATCCCTAGTAGCAGGGCGGGCTCACACGGGATGTTAGCCGCCGAGTCTAATTCAAGCTAAACAAAGATGGCTGCTCCCGTGGATGTACGGGACCAGCAGTTGTCGGCTGTTTTTGATGAGGTTTTAGCAGAAATATGGAGTAAATTCTTTTTGAAAGAAGAGCACTATGTGTGACACTTGTTCTATCCCACCCAGACATTGGATACACCATTACGAGTTGTTGCTGTGATTGGCTAAGCACAAATAAGGTTGTCTGCTCACCCAATCAGCTCGACGTATTTCACTAAACACCCCCCCCCCCTTTTCCCAAACGCTTTCAGAGAGTCAAGCTCCAGATGGAGACTGTGGAAGAACTCACATCATAGTTCAACACAGATCCATCTGGAGTGAGTCAGGTTATGCTGCTCCACGTTTATTCAACTTCTACTGCCACTTCTGTGTTTCTCCGTCTTTGATTTCACCTGTAAGTGTTTCCATTGCAGTTTTGCTGAATAAATCGTTTTCGACACGCTCAGAAAACCACCTCTTGAAAACGCAAAAACTTTTTATCGACATATGGGGCATTTTTTTCGAAAGGGTGCGTTTCTATTAAAGACACATTGAAGCACTTGACTTTGTGATATTTAATGGTCAATGCAAACGCGACCGCTAGCTCCGAAGAAAACGTAGATATACAACGAAACGTCAAAAGCGTATGATGAGCACGTTTTTACACCTTTTTGTACATAAATGTTAGGAAAAGCCAAAACATAAAATTAACTCGAATTTTGGTTGAAGCCATGTTTCTTTGGGTTTAAGGGTAAGTTACTAAAATGAGTAAGCTTAGGGCTGGGGCTCGGAGTAGGTTTAGATTTACTTAGAGGCAGTTCCTTTAAAGTAAAAAAGATGTATTTTTATTATTTATCTAGCGCAACAAAGACGTACAGATTAGTGCTGTCAAGCGATTAAAAAAATAGAGAGATGAATTATGGTCTGTAATGAATTAATCTAATTCTAATCACTCAACTTAAGTGTTTTTGTTTTGTTTTCATCCAATTTAATTAATTACATTATTGTTGCAGATAGGAAAAATTAATATATTGCAAAAAAAATGACGACTTTAGGAAGTTTTTGAACATAAAATTCCCGTTCATCAGTTCAATAACTTTTGCCCGCTTCTTTATTTTTGTCTTGTTGCTACTCGTCACCAGTTAAAGATTTCAAAATAGATTAATGCGATTTAAAAAATTAACTTGATTAATATGTCTGTAATTAATTAATCTCAATCAATGCACTAATTTGACACTGTCGCGGCCCCTTTCGTACGGGAAGACCTGATTCGTCCGTAAGTTCTTTTTTAGGCCAACAATGCATGCGCAGACCGAAATTACGTCTTTTAAACACATTATTTGTAAGTGTAGTGTTAATATTATTTCTTTATATTGATATTTATGAATGTATCTTGCAAAAGTTTGCCAATAGAAAGCCCAAAACGGCACATTTATTTATTGCCATTTTAAGCTAGCAGATAGCAGCCGGAACTAGCTTAATCAGGCGTTTACGGCTTTAAACGGTAAAAAGCTCATTTAACAATTATTTACTTTGTTGAAATCTGTAAGGGAATTTTGTGTTTAACTGTTTAGTTTCGTCTGTGTTTAATTAAAATTGCAACAAGAATAAAACAATGTAAAAGAAGTCAAGCTAAAGGTACGAATCGGGTCTTCCGATACGAACCCCTAGTACAGATGACAACAACTTGCTTCTGTTCAAGTCTTTTTTTTTTGGTCAAAAAGTTACATAGTGCATCTTTACATACATCATAAACTAGACTTATTAAAATTATCATTAATAAATTAGAATTTGTCAGTTAAACATTATATGAAGTTACATGTATTTAGCCCTAAATCTTCAAGGGAAGGACCCCCAGACCCCCCTCACACCTCAGCACTTCTATGTTTCTCTCTCCCTCTCTGTATCCTTCTCTCACTTCTCTCTCCCCTCTTTCTCCTTCCTCTCCAAACTGTCAGCTGAAGCCTGTGTGAGCTAATATATTCTTTGTGAGTGTTTATTATTCGTGGCATGGCGCGCTGACCTCATTTTGCGGAGCACATGGCAGAGCTTTGTCTTCCTCAGCCTGGTTCTTACAGCTCAGTCATTCTGAGCCTCAAACATATGCTGCAGGAGCATGAGAATACTGCAAACACGCTCTCTGTCATCACCTAATCTAACGTCTCAGTCATCTATGTTTCAATACAATACACATACTGAGTTTTGTTGTCATATTCTTTATACCTGTTGGAGAAACTGGAAAGCAAGCAAATGGGATCTTCAACTATTTCCCAAAGGTCACATTTTTGGGGGATCTTGATCTTTGGGCTGGAAATGCACAATGCAGTATCATGTTGGATACAAAATGGAGTCACACTAATTCTTCAGCATTTGATTTGTTTTCACATTGTTAAATAACTACTAAAACCTTTTTTGTGTTTGTTTTGATTGTAGTTTTTTATGTGGAAGGAACAAACTAATACCCACATTATTCCACAAAGTTAGGAAAGCTGGAGGGTCTGATTGCCCATCGAGCCTCCAGGTGAATAGCCCTAACCCAGGGGAGGCGAACTGGTCAGAGGACAAGAGCCAAATATTTCATCTGTCATCCTTGAAGAGCCACACCATGAGTCAACCTACTGACACCACCAGCGGGCAACGTACATTTTTTATAGAATTACATAGACACAGACACTGTGTAAGCCCTCCATTCAAAATATATATATATATTTTTTTCTATGGTTCTGTTGTAACTCAGGGGTCTGGGGGATTTTCCCCCAGGAGAGTTTTTTAAAGTTCTGTGCAATTTCCTGCATTTTGGCAAGTTTTAAAGGTGATATTCTCATTATGTGGTGTAATTTTACTGTAACTAAAAAGACATAAGTTAGTAAATCAAAAAGTTTCCCCCTTCATAGAGGCCAGATTTAGCTCCGCCCCTGTAAAAGTGGGCTTTGGGAGCGTCAGTCAGACTCAGGACTGTCCTGTGTGATCAGAGCAGGGAAAACACTGCTGCACACACTTTAGTCAGGGCAGTGTGTAAACTTCTGTTTTATGTCACAGTTAGACAAACGCCACAGAGCGTAAACATCACTTTGAACATTTCAGCGCTGCGCCGTTTCCTGCAATTTGTGCCGCTGTTATTTTGACGTTTTTTTTCATTATACATTTTGGACCTCTTCTCTGTGGATATGAGGCAGATCTGCACAAAATAAGGACCAAAATGAAGCTCAAGTTTGACAAAAAATCACTGGTTTGAAATGCTTCTCAAAGAAACGATGTGTCTGTGAAATTGTTCTGTGGTGACACTGCACTGAGAGAAAAAGAGAGATGGAGGAGCAACTGTTTCTGAATAATCCAAAGAGACGCACTCGGATTGGCCAAAAGCCTCATGCGACTCGTGAGCCTCGAGTTCGCCACCCCTGTCCTAACCCATCCAAACACATGCAAACATCACACAAAACCACCTGGAAATCAAACTTTGAACTCTTGCAAATGTGTTCCTATACCAAGCCATGTATAAAACATAGTTCCCTTTTCTGTGTAGCTCCTCCCCTCTCCTGTAGCTCCTCCTCCAGCCCTGACAGTGAGAGCTCCAGAGCCACAGGCAGCAGTGTGACCCACATATCTGCTCTTCATGTTCCTCACAGTTAAAAGCGTGTGTGCGTGTACAAGCGCAGATGCTCCAGGCCCAGGGCAACGCTACAACAGAAACAGGCAATTAACACTTTCCTGCAACTGAGGCTAGAAGGAGCACGGAGGTTTGGGTTGAGGCGACACCATTCACAGTTCAAAGTTAAAGAATTGTTAAAGAAGTTTTGAGCATTGAGATCACCTGATTGAACAAATGCACATTCAAAGAGGACAAAATATAAACGTTTAGATCATAAATGTTGTTTTGAAGATACTGTATATACAATGTTAACACAGCACGGCATCAGTTTAACTACGGCTCTCTGGGACAGGTAATTGTCCCGCCTTCTGTCCTGTCTGTGGAGAGAGGGATGAGCGAGCGAGTGGTAGAGATGAAGAGAAGGAGAGGTAGAGGCTGAGTGAGAACCATGTGGAATGTAAAAAGGAACTCACTCAGTTTAGACTTGTGAAAGAATTCAGTTAGCCTGCATAAAAACAGAGTAATGACTCACTCATTAAAAAAACACTGCATTCCCACTCAGTGCCACCTCCCCCAATACGCACATAACACAGAGCGTGTAGGGCATCACCTGCTCTGGGGGCACCAACTCCAGCTGTGCCGTCTCACTGTCCTGTCTCACTGTCCCGTGTGCTGAACTCACGAGTGACAGAAAAGTCTGGTCTAGATGCATGTGCCTGATGATTTTTAACACACAGTGCAAAGTCAGTCTGGAAACTGGAAATGTTCTGCAACTCATAAGCTCTTAGCCAATCTTTATCACACATCAGTAGGACACATATTGAACCAGTTACAAGGAGAAAAAGGAGATGAATTAAGACGGCTGCAGATTTGATCACACAATTTATCTATCCATGCTTTTTTCAGCTCCTGAATCGATTACTGCAATGCACTTTATGTGGGTGTTTCCCAGTCTGCACTCAGTCGCCTTCAACTTGTGCAAAATGCTGCAGCTCGTTTTTTAACCAACACACCCACACGTCAGCACATCACCCCAGTCCTTTATGAACTTCACTGGCTTCCCGTTTCTTTTAGAATTGATTTCAAAATTTTAATTTTTGTTTTTAAAGCTCTTAACGGCCTTGCACCATTTTATTTGACTGAACTTTTAAGTGTTCGAAACACTAGTCTGCCAAACCAGCTCATGCTTGAGGTTCCCAGAACCAGGCTCAAACACTGGGGTGACTAGGCTTTCTCTGTGGCTGGTCCCAGACTTTGGAACAATCTCCCCCCTGATATTTGCTCCATCACAGGACTTTGGCCTTTTTAAATCAAAGCTTAAAACACATTTGTTTAGGATGGCTTTTAACACTCAGTAATGCAGTAACATGTATTTTTTGTATCTTTTCTTTTACTGTTACTGTGCACTGATTTGATCTATTTTATTATTTTTTAATGGGAAGCACTTTGGTCACTTTTTGTGTTGTAAAGGGCTATATAAACAAAGGTTGATTGATAGATTGATTGAATTTATCATGGCAGAATGCGGTAAATTTTTCCACTTTAATGTTTAAATTCTTTCATAAGGGAAACACAAACCATGAATCTAGTCTATTAGATTCATGGTTTGTAGTATAGTATTTCTAGTCTATAGAAATACAATAAACTATTGTCCGGGGTTGTTGGGGCCCCACTGGAAAACAATTTGGCAGAAATTAGAAATTAAAGACAAATGCATATATTATTAAAAAAAAAAGAAGATAAAAAAACCCTATGGCTTCAGAAATAGATACATTTCCAGGGTTCGAACATCGTCAGAATATCTAAAGTTTGTGTGTATCTGTGTGTGTGTTGGCGGGTGTGTGGTGGGGGTTTAAGAAATCTTGCGTAGGGCACCCAAAAGTCTAGCAGCAGCCCTGTTCCCACTGCATCCACACAGATGCTGCCACATAAAAGAACGGAGGAATATTGCAGTTATTGCGGTTAGATAATTGCAGCCATCAATATTGAGGTATTGATTTGATGTCGATGTATCGTGCAGCCCTGTTTGGCACCAACAAATCTAATACTTATTGATTCTTTGACAGCTTTCCTAACCTCTCCACCAGATAAGTCCCATATTACTCCTTTAAAACACAACTCTCCAGTGCATTGTGACTCATATTGTCCTCAGCGTAGGACAAACAACGCCTTAACGCCTTCACGTCTTTTCTTCTTCCGTGTGTTCAGCCCCATTAGGCTCCGAGTGAACCACGTCTGTGTACGTGAGCCTGCATCGCTCAAACCGGAGCAGAGCAAAACTTCAAAGTGAAGAGAGCGGGCTGCGATAGCTTATCTCTGGTGTCAGGAATCATAAGAAATTCATGCTCTCCTTCTGCACAGCTGCTGATGCAAACGGTAAAAAACAGAGGAACAGTACGCAGGCAGAGAGAGGCACAGTCGTTTACACTACAGCTGCTGATGCAAACGGGATGTGAGCAGGATGCAGCGTTGTTAAACTAGGCTCTTACTCATTGGTTTTGAGGTTTTACGGATTAGTGTGTTCTTTGGGGTGACGGACATTGCTGCTTGTAGCCGTTGTAAATCAGCCCCAGAGGTCGCGCCTATGGTTTCTGCCTAAAAACATAATGTTATACTGTAGTAAAGCACATTTTTGTTCACTAAATAAATCAGACTCATCATTTGACTCGCCCTAATAAGCCAAACAAGAAGAAAAAACATTCTAGTTCTCTTTTCACACCTTTAATAGCGTTCTTTCACTGCTGATGTCCTGAACAGTCGTAACTCTGTCCTTTACTGTGACTTCAACCTGTCAAGGGACTGAAGATGGAAATGAACAGATTAACAGCAAATGTGCATTAATAAGTGTTGTCCCTAAACAAATCAAGAAAATAAGAAGAAGAAATAAAAAAAAACCTTAACAAGAGACACAGCATAATAAAGACGTTTGCACTTAAGGAACAACGGTCAAATGAAAGCAACAGGGACATTCACTTGTAAGTTTTGTGGACTTTTCTATGCTCTGAACTTGTTTAAGTCCCAAAAGTTGACGAGAGTGACAACTTTGTAATTCTGCGCTTATCGCCCCCTCCTGGACAGTTAATGCTTTCATAAGTAAAGACACAAACTGTATTAGAAAAACAATTTGATTGATTAGAACAACCATATTTATTATTATTTAAGATGTGTAGACCTATGATATGTAATAATATACTGTATATATATATATATATCGAGAGCTGCAAAAAAAACTTGCCTTCCAGTGCGAGTGAGATGAGGCACAAAAGATCCGAGGCACACTGACTGGTAAAATTAAAAGTCCTTTATTTTGTAATGGGACGCCAATGCGTTTCGACCACGATGGTCTTCATCAGTGCTTAGACAACTGTAGAGAACCTGACTGTTTTTACCACTTTACTCTTTTGACCCAGTGAAGCACTCACTCTCGCCGTCTGGCCCTAGCAATGTCTTTGTGAAAATGTCTGGCCCTCCACTAAAACTTATTGATGACCCCTGTTCTACAGCTTTAAAAACTGTCGGATTTTGCTGCAGTTCTTACCTAGTTTCACATCAAAAACTTTTTTTCTGGTTCAAAAGGTTTTAGTTTCATATAAAACGGCTTTTTAGGCTTTAGCTTCGGCTACTGCTGCTCACACTTTAACTTTCGCTCTGACTGGTTAGAACAGTCGCATGTGAGCTTTCGGCTTCATTCGGATTCACTCGGCTCAAGCTTGTCTCGCTCCTCGTGCATAGAAATATGGCTGAAGCACAACTGCTCCATAGCCTGTAGAGCACCTAGCAAAAGGCTAAAGCTAACAGTCATGATGGCAATGAACGCCAGTGAGCAAAGCTATTGACGCACAGCACCCGCCATCTTTGATCACGGGGTTTGGTATACTACACAGTATACTGTCAGTCAGACAATGTGAAATAAACTAGACTTGTTTCAGAGCCATTTTTCTGCACAAACAACTACAGGTGCAATTTGATTGTTGCTGGCCTGGATTGGCAGTCTATCCATGGAAATGAGCCTTTTCTGCACAGCTTTCTCTCCTTTCGAGGTACTACTTTCACAAGCAGCTTGTTCATGGAGCAACAGTCCACCTCTGAATAGAGTAGCTTAGAGTTTAAACCAGCTCCAGTGATGAAAGATGGCCGCCGCTTTATAGGCCTTTTCCCACTGTAGGAACCTTTTTCAGTTCCAAGTATTTTTTTAGTTCTTGTCCGCATTATAGGAACATTCACACAGAGCAGGAACTATGAACTGGGGCCACACTTTAGGGACTTTATTAGCTCCTACTCTGGGGCAGGTACTTTCCAGTCAGACCAGGAACCTTTTGGTGACACAAACACATTTACAACATTAACTTTGTTTTGAAACATGTTTATACATTCTCACATTTAGATAAACTTCCTTATCCTTAAGAAAATGATTTAAAGGCAGTAACTCCCAAAATGTATTCATTTAATTTGTAAATAGTAGCCTACTATACTAATTATTAGGAATTACAGTGAATAATTGTGTTTGATTGTTAATGTCAGTGATGTTTTTAGATTTTGTCGATCATAGTTTTACAAGGAATCGAAAAAAGACAACTTTGTTTTCCTATCGCCACTTAATGACTTCTTTAAATGTTCCAGACTTTACAGATGCTAATGTTAAAGCCAGTTAGCCCCATTTTCAGAAACTGCTGCTGTGTGAACACAAACATGGGGACAGAGTAGTTCCTCTGATTAAACAAGGACTGGAGAAATGTGGGGACTAGTTCTTGGTACTTTCATGTGTCTGCGGCTGCGCTCAGTGGCGCAATTTTAGCGAGTTAGCTAGCCTGTATTCAGCTAACCTCCGTCCACTGAACATGTGCAGTAGTTCTTTCTCTCCTTGTGGACGTGCGTCAGTTGTGCGGGCTCGCGAAACACGGGACCCACGCTGACCAGAGCTGTAGCCGGTGTGGTGTTGAGACTGGACCCCCTCACCAGCTTTTGTGACTGTGCATGATGTACAAAGCTTCCCACGGTAAATACAATGAATTCGGCTAAGTTAAGGTATAATTCAAGGGTTAGCCCTTGAATTATATTAGGATTGGGGCTTGGGTGAGGGTTAGCAAGTCATTTGAAAATAAAAAAATATTACTGATTTTCTTGCGCTAACACCGGAGCTGAAAAAATTAAAAAGCAATTTTTAATGAAACTGAAGACTTTTGAACCGGGAAAAAAGTTCATGATATGAAACTAGGTCAGATTTGTCACAAAGTCCAACCTTTTTGAAATGTGTAAGTGTCTGTGAGGTGAGCAGCAGCAGTTTGTGATTACAGTGTGCTCTTTGGAAAAAATGCTTCTGGACTGAGAGGATTTTCCCGCTGCAGAGCCAATGGAGCGGCCACTACCTCAACTCCAGACGGTGTTAAGCAGCAATGTCCTATCCAGATATTTGAATAGATCTATGGTTTAAACTATATAATATAGATTGTATGCTCCTGTGAACATTTCACCTCGGTCCTCCAAAACCTACATTGGCTTTCAATCTTTTCAGCGTATCCAATTTAAAGTTCTCCTCATCACCTTGTACAACCTGAACCCACCCTACCTCACAGACCTGCTTCACTACCACACTACTACCGCTCCTCAGACTATAACCTCCTGCTCCTCCTCTGCAGAATCACGCTTCTGGAACATGGTCCCTCAACAACTCACCACTTTTAAGAAAAATCTCATAACCCATTTGTTCAAGATTTTAAATATTCACTGTTTTATTTTTTGCCTTTGCCTGTAAAAGTGTCTTTGAGTGTCTTGAAAAGCGCTATACAAATTCAACATTATATTATTATTATTATTATTTCCACTCTTCATAGGCACAGACAGGAGGACTGGGGCTCCTTCTGCTTCTACATTCACGCACAAATGCATCTAATGGCTGTCTTGTGATTGTATGAAAGGTCTGAAGGCATCAGATAATAAGCAGTGTAATATTAAAGAGGATGTAGAGGATGATTTGTTTCAGGTGATGCGCAGTAGTCAGTCTCAAAGAAGTTTCTCCAGCCAACTAGACCAGAGGTTCTCAAACTTTTCAGCACTGGGGCACCCCTATACGTACTTGCCCTAAGCCGAGGCCCCCCTTACAATTTTACATTGTACTTTACTTTAAATAGGTTGTGTTTTTGACCTTTTGTATTTAAAACGTGCACAGCTTATTTAGATTTCGTTGAAATTCATAATAAAAAAAAAAAAATCTAAAACTAATGAGGCAATATTATGTTTTTTGTAGGCCTAGTTTAGAAGGGTGTGCGGGAACATTTTATTAAATTCAATCCAATTTTTAGTGATAGTTTACAATTCTGATATATTTAAAATGCTTTTTCTTAACTCTTTCACTGCCAGCCCTATTCTGACTTTGACCCTCCTTCCCTGCCAGGCCTTTTTGCTCATTTTAAGCAATATTCACAGCTCCACCAAAAACCTTGTGCAACTAGAATCATGACATGTTATACACCAAATGAGACCTACAAGTGTCTACTTTCATTTAAAAAAAGAATTATTATTCTACATTATTCCGTTCTCTTTTTATAGACATTTGAAATTCGTTGTTTTCAATAGATTTCAGCGTTTGACGATAAACTTCTGAGATAACGCCCTTTTTCTAAATCAAACTTCATGTCACTGTTCTTTTTGTTTGTACTACTTTTTGGTGAAAGAAAATGAACTACCACAATTAAATAACATTTTTAGGATAAAAATACAAGCTTGACGTGATTAAAACAATGAGGACTTTGTGTCTTTTTCATCTTTAAACCAACAAAACCTGTGTTACAGACGAGGAGGTAGCACAGCAGTTTTCTTCTTTCTGATGCAGATTCTATAGATTCAGCCTTTTTCATGGGGCATAGATTATATTTAACCTTCCAAACATGAAGAATTACAGTAGTTTGACTTACTCTGACACTTTAAGCTCGCTCACGGAAGAAGAAGTTTGTTTTTCTCTTGAGACTCGCTGCATATGTCGTTCTCCTCAGAGTCCTAGTCCAGTAGGATCGTCTTTTCTTCATTTTAAAGATCAAATATCTGCTCTAAAGTCACTCAACAATGTTTTTAGTCCAAGATGTGTTGCCTGTAATCCGTTTGATAATGAAAACCGATCCTTTAGAGGCGGATGATCACGTAAACACAGCCAACAGCGCTCCGTAATGTAAACAGAACAACACGTGAGTCTGACTTCTGCTGCGCTCTTGTGCTTATGCGATACTGCCTTCTGGTGGTGAATATATGAAACTGCATCACGCTATTTTAATGCTGATTAATTGAACACGTGCACCAGAGAGCGCTCTATCGCCGCACGTAAAAAAAAGCTTATGACGAAAATTTCCGTCATTGGCAGGCTACGGTTGGGTTCGTTATGACGAAAATTTTCGTCATTGGCAGGGAAAGAGTTAATAAATACCATATTTTATTATTACCGAAAAGGTATAAAGCATGTTGTAAAATCATTTTAAAATCAAAAGCTCTCAAGGGCCCCAACCCCAAATCTAGCTCCGCCCCTGTAAACCAGCGTTCAGAAGCTTCAGCGTGACCAGGCTGTCCTGCGTGATGAGAGCGGAGAAAACGCTGCTGCTCCACAAACTTTTGTCAGGACAAGACTTTTGTTTTATGAAACATTGTTGCAAATGTAAAAGCTCAAAAGATTACATTGACAATTCCCGTGTTGCGCCGTTGCGCGCTGCATCGAGATTTTATTCTCGTATGTTGTATTTCACTTTATGTTTCGGACCTTTTCTCCGCAAATATAAGTTAGATTTGCATAAATGAAGCATTAATACGAAGCTCCAGTTTCGTAGAATATCGCTGGTATTGGAAATGCTTCTTTAAAGACACAATCTGCTGCTAATCAGCTCTACATGACACAGACACACGCAGCCTCTCTGAAGAGAAGATGGGAGAGAGGAAAAAAGAAAAGCTGTCGGAACGCAAATGTTTAAGTGAGGCAAAGAGCGCGTTCTTGGTGTACACAACTATGTATATGAAAGTCTTTATATGAAAAATTCAGACTCAGCAATTTCCCGCGGCACCCCTAGACTCACGTCCCGGCACCCCATTTGAGACTCTAAACTAGACAAACAGCGTGTCTTTCTGCAGGCGACATGCGCAGTAGAGTGGAAAGTGACGTTGACCGATAATCCCTCTGTACTGTATTCTGTAAACTGCTTTTTTTTTTACGATGGAGAGGCGGGGTTTATCACCATGGGGGGCGGGGCTTATCAGACGTACCTCTTTAGCCAGATTCTTCAGCAGTTTGTTCCTCTCTGCTTTCTCCTTCTTAGTCAGTTTGACTTTCGCCATGCTTCTGATCTGAAACACACACACACACACAGTTCAAATGTTATTTTGAATATTGTTGATATAATATAGTTTTCAGAGTGTTTTTCATAATTGTTTAACAGTTTTAAAATGTTCTAAACTTATGACTGACAATCCTGTTCCAGCTGTAGATCTCCTGGTGCGTTGTATCCAACAGAATGAATCACGCTTGTGGATTTAAAGTTAACAAATTTGTAATTTGTTAGAAACTACATGTTCACAGTAATGTTCTACACATAGTAGCTCATTACTACACACTAATGTGAAGTGTTTTACTGAGTTAGTAGAAAGTCTAATTTGATTAGAGTAAATAAGTGTTTGTAGCTTTTGTAGCAGACTGTAATGTGTGGTGGAGGTGGAGGTGGTGGTCAGGTGGCACGAGCTCCAGCTTAAACTCTTCACATCTGTCTGGGGAAATCTGAGAGAAGACTTTACACTGATACTTGGTTTAGAAATCACTCAATGTCAGGTGTCCAAGTCAGAATCACACATGAATAAAGATGAGTCTGTTGTTATGCTAAATGTGTGTTTGTACATAAGAACAGCAGGAGAGTGAAGGAACAGAACCTTACAGTAGAAGAGTAAAGAAAGAGGCGCCACTATGTGGTGTCATCATGAACTACAAGTGTAAGACATGAATACTCACTTTTATAAAGAGCATTTCTGATTGTGCTCATTCATCTGTGACTAACAGAGTAACATTCTAGTGAATGGCACTTTTTCAGTCACAGTAATCCTGCTGTGATAAGGTCACTCAGTATGATTCCTTTGTGAGGAGCTGTGTGTCTCCTGGTGCTTCTTCTAACATCCACCACCTCGACATTTCAACTCACACTCACACATGTATAATAACTTAATAACAGCTCCATGAAGGCAGCTCTCATGATTAGCTAATTCACTAAAGGTTCGTAGACCAGGTCTGGACTCGGGGCTATGGTAGGTACAGTGTTTGACTGCTCACATGTGGTTTATTGTGGTCAGGGCTGCTCCTTAAAAGGAACCCCGAATATTTACATAAATAGATCCAAAATACTTCGCGTAGGTATACTTACTAAAAAGTAGAACTTAAAGTAAACAATATTCGCCGTTTGACGTAAAATTGTTATGTTTACAACAACTTCCTGATATTACGGGCGCCGCCATCTTGAGGTGATGGCGCAGAATCGTGTGGCGCACTGGCGCAGTGAGCGTCAGTCGTGAGACGCACGCAACAGCTGCAACAGTTGCCGTTGATCTGGTTAACAGGAGCGTCAGTAGTTTTTCGTCGACAACACATTGTAAAATTGTACATTGTGTGGCTTTTGGTTGTGATTTGGTCTCGGGAGGAAACAAGGAGAATGTGGTAAGCTTTCATAACTTTCCTCGTAGTTACACGATTCGACGTCATACTACCCATAATGCACTGCGTTGTAAACAATGATGGCGTCTTCCGTGAAAATATATTTCTTAAAAGTTTAATAAAACGGTAGATTTTTCAGATTATTTTTGTGTGTATTTATATATTTGATGATATAAGGAAAACTCGAAAACAAACATTAAAAAATTCTCGGGGTTCCTTTTAAGCTGCAGTCGAGACCTGGTGTTCTACAACACCAAGCTACGCCCTGCTGCTTCATTTTGCTCTCTCTCTCTCTCTCTCTCTCTCTCTCTCTCAATTAAAATTGTGGTTTATAGTGTCCTGGTGTTCCAGGAGTAGCATACCGTAGTGAATTAAAACTAAATCTTCTCTTACGGAGCACTTTTTGCACTACTAGCACTTTCATCGTAGGCACATTAGTACTAGTTGCCCTTTAATATTCCACTTTAATATTCCACCTGATAGCGCTTACCAACTACAGCATTCAATATGTATGGGGTTTAGTCATTAAATGTGTTTCATTCTAATGCTTGAGTTATTCTAATTTTGATTTGGGGTGATTATGTAAGTTTGGTTATTTGTTTTTGTTGATAAAGTCTCACTTTTATTGTATTTGTTTTTTTACTAGATGTTTAGTGCAGTACCACTGATTGAATTGAGTCAAGAGTCATAGAAAAATGTCATCCTCTGTGACAAAACTTACTTATCATCAAAGGCAGTAACAGAGACGCTAAATAAATGCGAGTATCAGTCAGAATCATGTCTTTAACATTTCACTTGGACCAACCAAAAACCACCAATGCATAAGCATACTGTCATTGTGTCCATGGGCAATACACCTTTCACCTCATGTGACTGTGTGTGCAGGGCAGATGTCCAAACAATCTGTCTATATCTAAACTAATGACCAAACAGAGTTAAAAATGTGTGTCTTGTTTATGGCTCCTTTTGATTGTATTAGTGTAATGACAAATATGACCTGCAGAGCACACGTTCCCCACACGAGGGCAGTACAGGACAATAGACCGAACGCGTTGTGATGAAGGTTTAAAGTCAAGGAAATGTGTCACGAAACGAGCTGATTTAAAATGTTTGGACTCGGTCTTCTCTTGGTCTCGGTGGTGCGTGGACTCGATTTTTATCTTGGACTCGGTCTTGTTTTGGACACGGAGACCATCACCATCACGCTCTGCTAAACACAGCCCAGTGACCTGTCCCAGACACAGTTTGCAAATAGCACTGTAAAATAAGAATATGTCAACGATGATAAGTGTGTCCTGGTTTGGTCTTGATGGACTCAGTCTCAGTCTCGATCTCTCCTCAGTCTCAACCTATAAAAGTCAGGATCTTGTCTCTGTCCTGGCCCTCGGTGGTTTTGGTCTTGTCTTGGTCTCGGGACTCTGGCTCAGAATAGACTTGGTCTTGATTAGTGCAGCCTTGACAACAACACAAGTATGGACAATGTTAACACGAAGATGTGTTGCGTTAGTTTACACATAAAATTCTGATTTCTACACAAGTCTTAATCAATTTAACTAGCGCTGTCAAACAATTAAAAGTTGAAGGGATTAATTAATTATGATCTGTAATTAATTAATCTATTTTTAATCTCACCTAAAAATTGCTGAGAAAAACACTCAACTTAAGTGTTTTGTTTTGTTTTTATCCAATTTAATTAACTACATTGTTGCAGGTGAGAAATATTAATATATTGCAAAAAATGAAGATTTTAGGAAGTTTTTGTTGCTAAATTGTCAAGTTGAACAACCTTTATGTCACTTTGTAACTCACATATGGAAACAATGAAATTAAAAAATTTCAAAAGAGATTAATATGATAAAAAAATTTAACTCGATTAATATGTCTGTAATTAATTAATTTCAATTAATGCTCTAATTTGACACCCCTAAATTTAACACAACATGTGTAACTGCTGTAACGCAAGAATTGTGTAAAAAAATAACTCGTCTGTTTAAGGGTTTAGGGTTTACATTTACAATGTACATTTGCATGTAGCCTAAATAACGCAGTTTCAGCGCTGAAGCTGGGCTGCTGTGGATGAATCCAAAATTCTTTGGGGAGCTATGGGATTTAGTTCCTCAGCTCTTTCTGTGACGCAGGACGCACGTACACGGTGACCGCGAGGCCGGGCCGGGCGTTGGGTTGCACCGGGAGACTTCAGTAACAGGAGTCACTGACACTGGCCTCAGACACTTAGGCTACTTAATTATACACTTTACTCTATCTCGAGAACACTTTAGGTTATTAGTTTTCGCTATACAAAGATCGTACTAAAAACACACTTTCACTGCTCTAACAAGAATAACAACACGTTAAAATAATAACGTCCAAAAGCATAAAGACACGCACTAACCTGTGGACCTCACTGACCCACGCGCTGACCCATCACGGAGCCACGCGCTGACCCGTGCGCTCGCGGGTCCTCCTGCCCGCTGCCTGTTGCGCGCTGCTCGGTGTCATCGCGTCTCCAGCTCCGGGACCGGCTCAGACTGTGTGTTCCAGCGGCTCAGAGCGCCTCACACCCGGGACACACTGCTCCACATCCACGCTCAGTGTCACCTCACGTGAACCACGGCTCTGCGCTGTTTCCAGAGCGTGTTTTATGTGTGATCAGACTTAATAACACGATACTAGAGCGCGGTGGTGAGGCGCATGCGCACTCCGAGCACAGGTCGCTGCTTTCAGGTGAAGTGGGACACAGGAGATTACAGATGTGAAGAGATTATTTTCAGTATCTATCGGCCTTGTTCAGAGCTGAGGTGGATGTTACTTGTTTACTGTTCTGTCCATTTTCTACAGGACAGTTACTTTTGCAAAACAAAAGTGCCACACAATACAAGAAATTAAAGTGAAATATCAATATTATCCGTTTAGAGGTGGATACAGTTAGACATCTAAATATGGAGGAGACAGAAGACTAATGTAACAGAAGTAGATGTAAGTGTTAAAAGCTGTAGCTCTGCACAGAACCTGCTCGTTTCATCACTGCTCCTGCTGTTGGAGTGGAAAGACATTTGACATTGCAAGACACTTTTTACAGCAAAAAGAGGAAAACATGTAAAGATGGGATTGATATATGTCCATCATTTTTGGTTTGAAAACAGGTTTTGTGGCCTGTATTTGGTGAGTTTTACACACAAACAAAACAATGCTACCATAGAAAAAATCCCTTCAAAGATGGCTGCCCTCATCATGAGCCAATGTTGGGAGTAACTCATTACAAAAGTATCTAGTTATAATGCATCCCCCTTTTCAGTAACTAAGTATTGTAGCTCATTACTTATAAGAATATTGAGAATATAGTTACAATCTGAGTAACTCAAGTTACTTGTATCTAAATGAATTGCTTTTATATTCTATAGAAGGACTTTTTGTTTATCAACAACCAGTAGAAAAAGCCTCTGCTCATTGACACAAACAGTGAAAACAAATCAAAAAGCTCCGTTGACCTTTACAAGTTACATGTAACCGGTGTAGACCCACACGAGGGACCAGGTCGGTGAAGTGTGTGGTGGTATGGGATAAACTCACCCCCTCAGGTATAAAAGCAGGACCGGCAGAATGGGCTAACGGGAGCGTTCCCTTTAGCTCAACGTGTTTGTCGGTCGCCTGCGGAATGAAAGATCCTGGTTAGACTCCCGCTCAGGACGGTACTAACCACTATAGTCACATACATTCAGGTGAAAACACAGTCTCGAGCTTCTGGAAACAGACGTCTGTCAGACCGGTTCAGACCTGATCCAAACAGCTGCTCTCGTCTTGTTTCATTGTTTTATTCAAAGAAGTTTCCCCAGCTAAGCAGATGGAGAGGAGCTCTTTCTGCATAAAGCATGCGCAGTCGGGAAGAAAGTGGTTGTTTGGTTTTAATCAGAGCTTTCTTTTTGTAGAAATCTCCAGAATGGACGCGCGGTTTAGATATTTCCTGACAAAATGACACAATGACTACTTTTAAGTCCTCATAAGTCTTTCTAACCTGGGCCATTTTTTTCCCCGATTGCATTCAAGCTTTTCTATGGTCCTCCTGATCGTCCCTCTCGTCTGTATTTTAACACACGACCCTACTGCTCTATTCTAAGTGAAACCAGCTCTATGGAGACAAGCATGAGGTGTGGGTTTCAGAACTAACATTAGTGGCCCATGACGGGTTCTTGGAGGTTCCTGAAGGTTCCTGAAAGTTCCTGAAGGTCCCTGAACAGCGCTCGGAGCCTGTGGGATTTCCCGGAGCAGTAACACTAGTGCAGTGAGACTCTGGTGTCCTTTTACCCAGACACACATGAAGAGTGCGGACACCAGAGCTGTCCACTGACTCTTCATACACACACACACGCACACACAGATCCATCATGACTTTACACTCTTACTGTAACTCATCGGCTCTGTTTAATTTATGAGAACAGTATTGAAGAGCATGTTATTCACAAAAAAATAAAAAATAAAAACTCATCTAATCTAACCGTTAAGATATTTACTGTAAAAGGCAACTCCTCCATCTTTGTTTTCCTCGGTCCAAATAGTAGTCATTCTCCTATACGTATTTATGTTCCGTGTAAATAACAACAATCTATGCTCGACTAAATAGCCTACTGTTTTACCGGAGGAGGTCTGCAGCCAGATGCCTCTCCAGAAAAAGCGGATCTAAAGCCCATTTTCACTGAGATTGACCAGAGTTTAAACACAACTTTAGAGGGAAATGTGTGGAGTCTGTGTCTTTTATTGCAATTTTATGTTTAAAATTAGGTACTTTTAATGGTTTATCTTAATCTAACAAGGGTGGCCTAATAGAGACCAGTCCTATTTGAACATTTCTGCATAAAATAATAAAATAAATGAATTTGTCTATGTGAACACATTTGAGTGAAACTGAATCTAAATCACAGTTAAATAAAGCTTTTTGGACCTATAATTTTGTCGACTTCTTTGCTTTGACTTGCCAAATGATTCCACATGAATACAACTGTCGTTCATGTTGTGAAATAAATAAAGTTCGGGAGCAGGACCATACCACATCTACGCCCCTTCCGGTTGTTCACAATTTAAGCCACGTGTTCACTTACCACCTTTGTCCACTGTCTTCGTGCCCCACCGCCCTCCCCCTTTTTCCATAATCTCTATTCTCTGCTTCCTCTTACAGGTACAGGGGATACGAGGCCCAGGAGCCTAGGCCCCATTGAAGCCAAAACATACAGCTTATCAAAATTCACAAATTCATCATTATTCATTCCTTCAATAAACATTATTGGCATTTATTTGTGGTTTGTGGTCTTTGCTACTGAATCACAATTTAACATTAAATAAAATCTATGATAGGGGATGGTGCAGCGTTACACCCATCTCAACCTCATCAACCATAGTTGAACTAATTATGATAGCAAATGACTAAAATGCACTAGATTGTGCCTGAGAAGTTATCTTTTGACTTACTCAGCTCATATGAAAAACGTTACTTTCTTACATAAAAGTTTTTGCTAATAAAATCTGTCCGCACCTACTTCAAGTCTTGAAATGTGTTGTCAAAACACTTTTGCAGCTCTCCCTTTGTAACAACCAGTGTTGTTGGGTATAACTTAGTTACTGTAATTAGATTACATTTTGAGTAACTAATAGTCAGATTGAAAGATTGTAAAATGACTTTCGGATGAGAGTCGAAACATCTTGATCTTCGGAAACACTGTCCAGATGACTACTTTGAAGACTTCTACTAAGTAACTAATAGTGCAACTTAGTTACTGTGAAAAGACTTAGTAGAAAGTCTTCAAAGTTGTCATCTGGACAGTGTTTCCGAAGATTCGAAGATCATCCGGAAGTCATTTACAATCTGATTGAAAATGACTTTTGGATGAGAGTGGAAACGTCTTGATCTTTGGAAACACTGTCCAGATGACTACTTTGAAGACTTTCTACCTGGACGAATGAGCAATTACACCGTCTTGTGAAAATACTCACAAAATACTTATAGTTACTTTTAAGTACAAAAAATCTGGAAAAGTGACTTATTGTGAGACACAGATCAGCAGCTGGTTCAGGCCCAGAATCATTTTTAATGTTGATTTTACTGAATTGGCGCCTCTTTAAGCAACTCATTTGTTGTTTACCTCTGTTTAAATGCCAATAATAAAATGTTAAATCCTTATTTAGATCGAGGTTTGCAATAATTGCTAATTGCTTTCTCAATACTTTTTTCCCCAACACTGATAACAACCCTCTCCGGTGACAGTTTTACAGTAACCAGCCCTACACTGGCTAGAACTGTAAACGAGGCTATTTTCAAGGCTGACGTGAGTCTAGTGAAGGTGTGTGGAGTTTAAAAACACAGAAGAGCACTTACTGTAACATCACTTAATGACATCACACGGTAAAACAGCGTGTTTTCAGTTTGACAAAATAATCCGAGGTTCATAATGTGCAGGAATCGTGTTAGACGTGTGTAAATGGAACAAAACACAACTTCAGATATGTTTTTGATAAAGAAACAACGTTATTACAAAGAAAAAAACAGGCATCATACGGGCCCTTTAATACACAACTACCCCTGTGTTGTATCTGCTACTTCCCATCCTCACGCTCCGTTTGCGTTGTCTCCACATCCACTTGACACAATTCCTTCTCTTTCGGTTCTGTAAGGTCACTTCTGCTCATCCATGCACTCTCTCTCCTCCTACCACTGCGCATGCGCCCTCCTCCTCTCCTCTCCTCTCCTCTCCTCTCCTCACACCTGCCGCCGCTCTGCACGAGGACATGCACACAGTCGCTCCTCCGCCGCTCGTCGCCACCGGTACCGCGGAGGACCTGCCCGTGTCTCCAGCAGCAGAACCCGCCGCAGCAGTCCTTCGTGTGGATGTGTAGCCGCGCTAACGTCGCCATGCTCCGGCCTTGATCTCCCCCCTCTCTCTTCCACGGCGTCCCCCCCTCTTCCCTTCCACACGCACGGCGCCCCCACACACTCTTCTCCGTCTCCGTGTGCGCGCATACCGAGAGGCCCCAACAACATGTCCGCGCGAGACAAGAGGATCCCGACCAAAGACAGTGTCAGCCTGCTGCCCTGCTTCTATTTCGTGGAGGTACGTGCACATACACCAAAGACTCCGCGCGGCTGGTGACATCGGCGTGATTAGCCCGCGTAAAAGTGGCGCGTTTTGACTTGCGATGTTCCACGCAGCGTATATAGGTCAAGGCTGTGCAAAACTAATGTGCTGTGAGAACGACTCCGAGGCAGGATTTGGGCATTATACAACGCGATCGCGAGCTTCGTTACGCGTTTATTGACGTAATTAATAGGTAATTGCATTGTTTTTGGCTTTTGTTGCTTGTCTGGTTGTAGAAGTGACAGAAGGATGTAGGTTAGAGCTTCAAGATCTCGATAAGGTGATAAAATCGATAAACCGAGATTTTTTTGTTGTGTCGATTTGTTTAAACCGATGTCGTAAAAATAGAGGTTTTCGGGTATTTCTTTTGGTACGATTTGGCACCACATCTGAGGAAGTGCCTGAAGTTGAGACGGTTGCTGCTTTGAAGAAGGATGTCCTACTTAACGGTGTCATTTGCATATCAATTGTTACGATACAATATTAACTCGCGGTAAAACGGTCAGAACGGTCTATCGTCACATGACTGTCATTTTCCTTTATTAGATTGAATACCATATTTAAAAGACAAGAACAATGGAAGTAATAATAATAATCATATTGTCCAACAACGGGACTAAACATATATTATGCAAACTGACATTTCTGAGCAAAAGAACAGTAGGATTTGTATAAACCTTCAGTCACACTTGCTTGATGAAGTGTAGAAATAGCCCATTCGGAATGTATTAGTTTTGAAATGTCATAGGAAAGGCTCAGCGATATTGACAATTACTGATGATGATGCCGTATACTGATGATTATATTCAGGTGATATTAGGCCAGTTCATAAGAAATGTGTTTTAACATGTACTAAAACTTTTTTTTTTTTTTTTTGCTCACCAATTACTACCAAAAGTCCCAAACTTTACCGATATCGATTTTGATATGTTGGCAATTAGTATCTACAGGTACCCGATATCAGGAGATACCGAGTATCAAATAAAGAAATAGCTTATTATCTTCTTAGAGTGGTCCTATGTTGCAAAATGTAGTATTCAAAGATTGTAAACTTGTTAGAATGGCCTCCCTTCATCATTTGTTCACTCAAAGTTATATTTGAATTGATTCCTGTTTGTTGGGGTAATCTTGTAAGTGCTCAGAAAATCCCTCTTCTCACCTACCACCTATCTCCTCCCTCTTGCCTTCATTTACTTGTTGTAATTCAAAAAATGAATACTCAAAGTGAAGCATTAATGGTTCAAAATGCCAATATTCAATTCCAAATTTGGAGTGGTGGAAATTATCATCGCAAAAACAGACTGGTCCTCTTTGAAAAAAGTATCTCTTCAATAATAGTAGAAAGGCTTTAAAGTTGTCATCTGCAAAGCATTTCCGAAGATCAAGAGATTTGGACTCTCCTCCGAAAGTCATTTTCAATCTGAAAGTAATTTTCAGATTGAAAATCACTCCTGGACGAATGAGAAATTACATGGGCTATCCCTTCAATAGTTAAAAATGAAGTAACCAAACACAAGCATCTTCTCTTTGTTTATTATGAATAAAGTCTTGAAAAAGTTTAACAGATAAACTAGCCATCAACAAACGTGTAATGGAACTGTCAATAAAGGCACAATCTGATTGGTCAGTCTGTCTACAGACACTGATTGTCTCCTAAACGTCAAATCTGATTGGACACTGTTTTTTCTGTGACCCTGAAGCTAAAAGCTGTTACTATAACAGAATAGTCCTCACAAATAGTATTCTGAATACATTACGGCTGTACATGTATTCCGATTCTCCCCAACACTCTCACAGGACAGACTCGTCACCTCAGGACTAGAACACTCCCACAGGACAGACCCGTCACCTCAGGACTAGAACACTCCCACAGGACAGACCCGTCACCTCAGGACTAGAACACTCCCACAGGACAGACCCGTCACCTCAGGACTAGAACACTCCCACAGGACCGTCACCTCAGGACTAGAACACTCCCACAGGACCGTCACCTCAGGACTAGAACACTCCCACAGGACCGTCACCTCAGGACTAGAACACTCCCACAGGACAGACACCTCAGGACTAGAACACTCCCACAGGACAGACCCGTCACCTCAGGACTAGAACACTCCCACAGGACAGACACCTCAGGACTAGAACACTCCCACAGGACCGTCACCTCAGGACTAGAACACTCCCACAGGATCAGGACTAGAACACTCCCACAGGACAGACACCTCAAGACTAGAACACTCCCACAGGACCGTCACCTCAGGACTAGAACACTCCCACAGGACCGTCACCTCAGGACTAGAACACTCCCACAGGACCGTCACCTCAGGACTAGAACACTCCCACAGGACCGTCACCTCAGGACTAGAACACTCCCACAGGACCGTCACCTCAGGACTAGAACACTCTCACAGGACAGACACCTCAGGACTAGAACACTCCCACAGGACAGACCCATCACCTCAGGACTAGAACACTCCCACAGGACAGACCCATCACCTCAGGACTAGAACACTCCCACAGGACTGTCACCTCAGGACTAGAACACTCCCACAGGACAGACCTGTCACCTCAGGACTAGAACACTCCCACAGGACAGACACCTCAGGACTAGAACACTCCCACAGGACAGACACCTCAGGACTAGAACACTCCCACAGGACAGACACCTCAGGACTAGAACACTCCCACAGCATCAGGAATTTGATCTTGAAAATGAAGAAAAGACGATCCTATTGGACTAGGACTCACATTCAGTTAGTCTCAATGGGGAGAAACCAAATTTCCTCTTCCATGACCATGAGCGATCCAAAAGAGGTCAGAGGGTAAATAAAATACTGTATTTCTTCATGTTTGGAGGGTTCAATATAATCTTTGCTCCATGAAAGAGACTGAATCTATAGAATCTGTATCAGAAAATAGAAAACGTGTGAAACACAGCTTTTGTTGGTTTAAAGATGAAAAAGACACTGGTCCTCATTGTTTTAATAATAGGTCTCATTTGACGTTCAACATGTCATGCTTCCAGTCGCACAAAGTTTTTTGTGAAGCTGTGAATATAGCTTAAAATTTGCAAAAAATGCCTGGCAGGGACGGAGGGTCAAAGCCAGAAAAGTTTATGTCTATCAATAAGTGTTTCATGCTAACTTCCTTGCTATTTGGTTTTACTACTTTCTTACTTGGTAGTTATTGGCAAATCTGCATTCATATTAAAGCAATTGCAAAATATATAAACATAGAGATGAGTGATGTTGTGTTCATTGCCGGATGTTGGTGCATGTGCCATCTAAGGAAACTGATCTATGTTGTCATCGCTTTGACCCCTCTCTCTTTCCTCACACACACAGATCACGGTGCGATCCATACATCTGATCATGACAGCACCACGAAGAGTCACGTGTGTGTGTGTGTGTGTGTGTGTGGCTGTCACTCCATCCCCGCTGTGCTCCTTATCCACGCTCCAGTTCACCAGAGGCCCACGGCACCACAGCCACCCCATACACGGCTCATGAAAAATGGATCTGTGTGGTGTGGAGAGAGGGCAGAGGAGAGGCAGAGGGTGAGAGGAGAGACAGAGGAGAGGCAGAGGGGTGAGGAGAGGCAGAGGGGTGAGAGGAGAGACACAGGGGTGAGAGGAGAGAAAGAGGGGTGAGAGGAGAGGCAGAGGTAGGAGAGGCAGAGTTATGAGAGAGGGCAGAGGAGAGACAGAGGGTGAGAGGAGAGACAGAGGGGTGAGAGGAGAGGCAGAGGTAGGAGAGGCAGAGAGGTGAGAGAGGGCAGAGAACAGACAGAGGGTGAGAGGAGAGAAAGAGAGATGAGAGGAGAGACAGAGGTATGAGAGGAGAGGCAGAGAGGTGAGAGGATGGAGGTAGAGGAGAGACAGAGGGCTGGGAGAGGGCAGAGGAGAGGCAGAGAGGTGAGAGGATGGAGGTAGAGTAGAGACAGAGGGCTGGGAGAGGGCAAAGGAGAGGCAGAGAGGTGAGAGGATGGAGGTAGAGGAGAGGCAGAGGGCTGGGAGAGGGGAGATGAGAGGCAGAGAGGTGAGAGGATGGAGGTAGAGGAGAGACAGAGGGCTGGGAGAGGGCAAAGGAGAGGCAGAGAGGTGAGAGGATGGAGGTAGAGGAGAGGCAGAGGGCTGGGAGAGGGGAGATGAGAGGCAGAGAGGTGAGAGGATGGAGGTAGAGGAGAGACAGAGGGCTGGGAGAGGGGAGATGAGAGGCAGAGAGGTGAGAGGATGGAGGTAGAAGGTCCTGAGGTGGTGTTGTGGTGTGCTGACGACAGTGTAAGGGTCCTGAGAGGTACTAAATGAGTGATGGTAAGAACATGATGGAGAAGCTTTGGTGTTGCCTTCATTTCTTTTGGAGAAGACAGTGGTCTTCACTATCTTTCCCATTCAGTGTAAAAAGGAAATCTACAATTTAAAATGTACACCTGCGGAAAAAGATTTGTTGTTCAACTTGTGTCTACCGATATATTTTTCAGATTACAAATAACTTGCCAAGTAAAAAAAAAAAAAAAAATCTTAATTTGTGATGGTTTGCCGCCATATCAAGTGATCGAAACTCAACTCATTCATCATTCATTCATTCATTTTCTACCGCTTAATCCTGTGAGGGGTCGCGGGTGACTGGAGCCTAGTGACTGTGGGCCTTAGGCGGGGAAACACCCTGGACAGTGGCCAACTCATCGCAGGGTTAGACAGACAACCATTCACTCTCTCACTCACTCACTCACTCACTGAGGTAAATTTACAGTGATGCCCAATGAATCTAAACATGCATGTCTTTGGAGGTGGGAGGAAACCGGAGTACTCGGAGAAAACCCACAGTAAAATATGCCAAAATCATTAACCAACGTTTTGCTGTAACAGATAATATTTAATTAATTGCTTATTTTAGCTATGTTTAATTGAGTGCCTGAAGTCGCTTGTTTTGGGCTTTTTTTTCAAAGGCCAGGTTGCTTGTTGCTCTCTGAAAATCTGGCAACCCTGGTCCACAGGTCAGGATTGTGAGGAGCATCTAAAGTAGAAACAGATGAAGGTGAACTAAATACTGTAGAACGTACATGGGTCTAACCTGGCCAGCCAGATGGATTATTTTGCGATATTTGTGAATTCACAAATTTGAGATAATCCATCTGGCCTCCAGCAGCCTGATTGGTCTGAAGTCAGACACAACGGGTTACTGGCCCAATCACATTGCAGCAGGGCGGAGGTTGAGGGGTTTGGATGCAGTGACGACAAGAGATACCACTTGAATCAAGCAAAACAAAGATGGCGGCTCCCATGGATGTACGTGTTTCTGCTGTGTTTCTTTCTGTTTTAGCAGAAACAGAGTATTTTCTTTTTGAAAGAAGAGCAGAAGTGTCCGTGTGTGACACTTGTTCTATCCCACGTGGACATTAGATACGCCATTACGATTCATAAGCACAAATAAGGTCGGCACCAAACCCAGTCAGCTCCATGTATTTCAGTTCTTCCACAGTAAACCTGGTTAGCCGAATCCTCTTTGATTTCATAACATAGGAGCCTGATGTTCTTTCCTTTGCTGTGCTTTTGGAGACTAGGAACCACCAATCGTCCAGCGAAGAGAGGTGACTGAGGTGGTGATGGGAGTGTGAAAGTGTCGACAGGGCGGCTAAGGTGGTGCTAGGCTGCCAAACAAAATCAGCTGTCTGGCTTTAAAAGTGCACTGTGGAACTTTCTGGAGGTGAAACATTAACTTCACAATACAATAGAAATACAAAGAATAAAACAAAACAAACATGAACTGGACGGTCAGGTTTGTGGCCATATCAGTTTGTCAAAGCCTGATACTGTCAGATCTGGGGCAGTACTTGGGACACTGCTGGAGGAACCTCAGGTGCCACAGTGGGACAGCACAAGGAGAACACTTCATACACATTGCCTATTCTGGATCTATCAAAACAAAATAAACAAATCGTTTTTAGTAATGATTTTTATGAACATAAACAAAACACACATTTATGTTTCATTTTATAGAAAAAAAAAACTTTTATGATGTGTATCAACAACCACCAGCTACCAATGCCATGCAGGGAACGCTTGGTGGTGGACGGAGGTTGAGGCGCGGGGTTTTCGGGTGAATTGTTTCTGCTGAGCTGCTCCAGGGCTGCTTGCCATCTCTGAGTGGGGAGATATTTTTTCAGTATTTAGCCTCACAGTTTGGCTTTTGGTCCAAACCACGTGTTTTACTTGGGGGCACGTGGAAGGCATCTGCGTCTCTATGTAGAATAGAAAGTATCCATTCATTCATTCATTAAAATAACTGACGATCCAACGTGACAGAATCTCGATCGCTCAATGTTTTGATTACTTGTTCAGCCCAGGAACAAACTGGAGGGTGATTATAGAAATGCACTGCATTTGAGCACTTCTTGTATTATCACTTAATGACATCATAAGGAGGAACCATATGTTTTCAATTCAAAAAGAAAAAACATAAAATTTGCAGAATACAGAATGTATGTTAGAGTGTGAGACAACTCCAGAGCCTTTTAAAACTTGAGAACGTGCTCAAACTTAGGATGCACGTCGTTTTCAAAAATGTCTTTAACCGTTAGTTGGAGCTCTTCACGGTCAATAATCGGTTAACCGAACATGTTAACGCTGTACTTTTTTATTGCTGTTATTTTCACTGGACGTGTTATAATTAGACACAGCAGCGCTACGAGAGTGAATTTAGAGCAACGAGTCAGCGACAGGCCTTTAAACTGGGCACAACACAGCTGAATAGAAGCCTCTATAAACACGGTTTAATGCACTTTTGCACTATGTATTTTATAAAACTCCTCTCAAATATGGAGTCATGTTTTAAAGTTGATGCTAACGTTAGCTGCTTACCTTAGCTTGTCTTGAACAGGTAAAAACATCGATAGTTTCCCAGGCAAGTTAGCCCAGTCTGTTTTCTAGGGATGCACCGATCCAGCTTTTTCAGTTCCGATATCGATCCCGATATTTGGCTTTAACTATCTGCCGATACTCGATATCAACCGATACCAGTGAAAGGACTGAAATTGTTTCTTTTTCTTATAAAAACGTAATACATTTGGCCATATTGTGTTATTTAACTGATGTTTATAGTGCAAGTCACAACTTAACATCTTAATCTGAATAAAATGCCCAATATTATGAAACGTTATGGATCAACACCACCCTGTAAAATAGTCTCATTACGTCCAAATCTATGATATCGGCTGAACCGATATCAAGGAGCCGATACCCGATCCAGCAAAATGTCCTGGATCGGCGCCGATATCCGATCCAGGTATCGGATCGGTGCATCCCTACTGTTTTCCTCACCAACACAAAATCCAAGTTAATTAATGCTGCATTAGTGATATTTGTCCATAAACACTGCAGTGTCATGCAGGTTTGCTCAGTCTTTAGGAGATAAACAGTGTTGTTACAGTTTTAGCCATCTTTTTTCCTTCTCTGACAAACGCCAGAGCTGTTCAGGGGCAGTTAGCGCCATCTGCTGGAGCAATTGAATATTTGTCAGTTTACCGGTGAAAGACATCTCTCTCGGTCAAGACAGTAGTCACTGTTAACTAGTTAATCGGTTAACCATGAACGTCCCTAGCTCAAACGGACACAGTTAAAGTAGATGTAGTTAAAGTGGATGAATCTGATTATTAGGACATTTTGGCGACGCTGTCCTGGAGATGTGAAAGTGCTGAGAGTGTGAAAGTGCTAAAACAGGCTGACAAATGTCCTGTCGAGGAACCCCACTAAAGATGATCAGGGAGAAAAGAGAGTGAAGCATCTTTCTTTTTGTTGTTACAGTACACTTGAGTCCGACTTGAGACTTGACTTGATGCTTCTCAGTGTTGTAATTCAACATGAACAAACTGGAACATGTCCCTCATCACTTCTGCATTTGAAACGAAGAACACGTATTGAAACTTTTCTGTGAATATTAATAGGTTGCGTTCAAAGTTGGATGACAACATTGTAATTTCACACAATTTTCAACTAGACCCATTCATTTTTTGTGTTACAACTACTTTTAGCTGCTCGATGGCCTTTTTAATGTTTTTTTTTTTATCTGCTCTTTTGGTAGCATTTTCTCTATAAACCATAATATTCAATTTTTGGATATCTTGAAAACCAAATTCACAATATAGTATTATCTAAAATTAAAATGTCATGTATTGGTCACCTCTACTCACACATAGCACAGGTTTATTAATAGATATATATCCGTTCTCGAATTCTACTTTTTCTTCCTGCGTCAAACGGAGTGATTCACAAAAAGACGTAATAATTCTATGTTTGTGACTTGAGGGTCAGTCTGATGGAAACAAGAAACTACTTCCGGTTCATCGTCACCTTTTTGCATCTATTTATATTTTAAACTTATTTTATTTAATGCATTGGACACATTATGCTGATCCCAACAAGCGGGAAACCGTTGAAGGTGATACTTGCTGAGCGGTGCCTTTTAGGTTCTCAAATTTCCTTTTAAAAAATGATTTGATTTGATTGGATTTTTTGGTCCAGGACCAGGGCTATTCAATTAGCGGCTCACGGGCCAAATACGACCCACTAAGCCATATGATGTGGCCCACCATGGTAAAATGGGCCACGAACTGGAACACATTATAAAGAAGCCTGGAAAAACACTCCATATCTGATATACAGTGAACAGTGGTGGATATATACAGCAAGATAATGTTGAGGAATAAAGACTGGCCCATCATAGTAAAGTGGGCCACGGACTGGGCCACATTTCTTGGTTAGATCTGGTATTCAGTAGCCTACAGTACTTTTAAATCAACTTAATCAGCTAAAATGCCACTGATATTTGTTTTGTTCAGTTTTGTTCTGGTTCACAAATTGTTCTCTAGGCCTGTTCCAAACTGTGGTTCACCCTAAAGTAGCACAAATGTGGACCTAGAGACATAAAGTTGGATTAACTCTAGCTTTAGCCTAGTTCTTTATCTGTTGTTCTGATTTGCGCACGTTCTTGTTTTGATTTATCTCTGCTAGTGTAAGCCTGTTATAGAACGGACCTAGTTTTAGAAATATTTTCAATGTGGACATTTCAAAGCGACGACAGAGTGGACATTTTCACCTTCAGGCAGTATTTTAAGTTTAATTTTACTAACTTTTTGCCATGGCATTGGCTTAACACTTCATATCAAGCCTGTGAGTAGTTCTGTTGCAGAGATATGACGACATGGTGGACAAGTTGAGCTTGACCACATTAGATTTTTTATCTAAACAGATCACCTCATTCAAACCCAAGAACATTCAGCAGTTTAGTTTCCCTTCACGGAGCTGATGAAAAAATGTAACTGTGATGCCACCAGCCCAGCCCCGACATAGAAAATGTCCCTCACATTATAAAATGTCATCTTGGATTGAAGACTTGCAGGTTAATATCAGAGAAGAGGAATGGAAAAAAGCATGTTCTAAAATTCATACAATGTCAATTAATAGCAGACTGAGACTAATACAATTCAAATGGTTAATGCGTGTGTACGTAACACCTGTAAAACTTAATAAAATAACAAAAACATACCAGACATATGTATAAAGTGTGGCCTAAAAGGAACATTATTACATTGTATGTGGGGATTCAATCAGACAAAAGGTAAAAGACCTAATAGAAAAAATATTGAAAAACAGATCATGTTAGACTCCAAACTACTCCTGTTAGCTCTGTATCCCAAAAGTCCTACATTTAATAAAGGAGAATATTCTTTTATTGATTTTAGTGCATTGATTGCTAAAAGGTGCTGGAAAAATGTTAATAGGCCAAGTGCCTCACAGTGGTTAAACCAAATGATATCATACCTAAGGTTGGAAAGAATAACATACTGTATATCCATAAAGTAAAACAACATACTGTATATATGAACAGATTTGGGGACCATTTATACATTTTGTAAAAAATGTGGACTTGACCAATGATTTGACTGACTTTTAAATACCTGCAGGGACTGTGTGAGTGCAGGGACTATGGAACAAAGTTTGAGACGCTTTGGTTCAATACTGTTTGTTTGTTTGTTTGTTTGTTTTATTTTATTTATTTGTTGCAGTTGTGTTTTTGTTTGTATTAAAACACCATGTAAGTTGCCAAAGTGGATGTCACTTAAATTGTGTTATGGAAACATGGAAAAAAAACTTGAATAAATTATCTTTGTAAAATCATATATTTCTATTAAATAAAAAATAGTTTTAAAAACAAATTAAAAAATGTTTGAAGATAGAGAAAGGGTTTCTTTGGACACTGACATTATTTGAAAAAATATATATTTTACACACTTTGTAATACATTTTATTCATTCATTCATTTTCTACCGCTTAATCTCGTTAGGGGTCGCGGGTGACTGGAGCCTATCCCAGTGACTTTGGGCCTTAGACAGTGGCCAACTTGCCGCAGGGTTAGACAGATTACCGTTCACTCTCTCATTCACTCACTAAGGGAAATTTACAGTGATGCCAATTAACCTAAACATACATGTCTTTGAAGGTGGGAGGAAACCGGAGAAAACCCACGGTGACACGGGGAGAACATGCAAACTCCACCCAGAGAGATCGTGAGATGTTGATATGGTCCGACCCGGGAGTCGAACCCACGACCTCCTTAATGGGAAGCCAGAGCTCTAACCACTCTGCTACCGTGCACCCTTAATACTAATACATTTTAGACATAATGAAATATGTTCGTAGGTGTTGGGGACAGAGCATGTTGCGTCATTCTTATAACAAAAATCTTTTAAAAAGCAAAAAAAAAATGTTATTATAAATTTGTTGTTTGGCATTTTTAATTGCTTTAGATGGTAAATGTCTAGCTTATGTCAGGGACACCAAAAGGCAACGCTCAGTGAGAATCACCCTGATGCTAACCTCACTTTACACGAATAAAGTTTTTATCCCTGGAAATACAGCAGTTTGTGACGTGATCAAGTCGGCGTTTGGTGGCTTTCTTCCATCTGATTTTCACCTGAGCCTGTGTTCTCTCTTGTCCATTCAACATGAGATAAAATGAACCTTGGAAAGACTTCTTCCAGGGTCCACTCTTTCAGCTTTAGACTCCTCAAACTGGGCAGTACTTTATGCAGTGTAAACATCACAACGCCCCGAACCATCCCTATACAGTGCCTTGCGAAAGTATCCAACCCCCTTGAACTTTTTTACATTTTCTCTTATTATGACCACAAAAATCAAACATATTTCACTGAAACTTTGTGTGAAAGACCAACACTAAGTTGCACACAATTGTGAAGTGGAAGGACAGTCATACATGATCTATTTTATTTTTTACAAATTAAAACCTGAAAAGTAGGCGTGCAAAATTATCCAACCCCCTTCTTTTCTGAGTGCAACACATTGATTTTAGAGGCTTTAGAAGGTTCCAATGTTGACCTAACAAATAAATAGAGTCCACCTGTGTGTAATCTACTCTCAGTATTAATGTAGCTGTTCTGTAAAAACCTCAGAGGTTTGTTTGAGAGTATTGGGGAGCGGTCAGCACCATGAAGACCAAAGAACACACCACACAGGTCAGGGATAAAGCTGTGGAGAAGTAAAAAGCAGGATTAGGTTATAAAAAGATTTCCAAGGCTCTAAACATCTCACAGAGCACTGTTTACACCATCATCCATAAATGGAAGGAGTATGGCACAACTGCAAATCTACCAAGACCAGGCCGTACACTTAAACTTACAGTTTGAACAAGGAGAGAACTGGTCAGAGATGTAGCCAAGAGGCCCATGGTGACTCTGGAGGAACTGCAAAGATCTACAGCTCAGGTTGGGGAATCTGTCAAAGGTACAACTTTTAGTTCTGCACTACACAAATCTGGCCTTTATGGAAGAAAGCCATTGCTGAAAGAAAGCCATAAGAAATCATGTTTTCACTTTGCCAAAAGCCATGTGGGGGACACAGTAACCATGTGGAGGAAGATGCTCTGGTCAGATGAGACCAAAATTGAACTTTTTGGCCAAAATGCAAAACGCTATGTGTGGCAGAAACCTAACACTGCTCATGACTCTGAATGCACCATCCACACAATCAAAAATACAAGTGCCTGCATTATTTTCTGCACATGCTTTTCTTCAGCAGGGACAGGGAATATGGTCAGAGTTGATGGAAAGATGGATGGAGCCAAATACAGGGCAATATTGGAAGAAAACTTATTGGAGTCTGAAAACACTTGAGACTGGGGCGGAGGTTTATCTTTCAACAGGACAACGACTCCAAACATAAAGCCAAGGCTACATTGGAATGGTTTAAACAAAACATATTCATGTCTTAGAATGGCCCAGACAAAGCCCAGACCTAAATCCAATCGAGAATCTGTGGCAAGATCTGAAAACTGCTGTTCACAAACACACTCCATCTAATCTGACTGAGCTGACTGAGCTGGAGCTATATGCAAAGAAGAATGGGCAAAAACTTCAGTCTCAAGATGTGGAAAGCAGGTAGAAACATACCCAAAGAGACTTGGAGCTGTAATTGCAGCAAAAGGCGGTTCCAGAAAATATTGACTCAGAGGGGTTGGATAATTTTGCACGCCTACTTTTCAGCTTTTAATTTGTAAAAAAAAAAATAGATCATGTATGACTGTCCTTCCACTTCACCATTGTGTGCAACTTAGTGTTGGTCTTTCACACAAAGTTTCAGTGAAATATGTTTGATTTTTGTGGTCATAATAAGAGAAAATGTAGAAAGGTTCAAGGGGGTTGGATACTTTTGCAAGGCACTGTAGATACAAGCTGTAGACATCTTTTCGCTCATATTGTCATTGTTGAGATCCCGGTCTACGAGAAGGTCTGCAGTGACGTGACGAGGGTCGGTACAACTGCACCTAAAAGTGTGCAGTTTTGGGAAAGCGGAGCGGTCCGGAGCAGCAGCTGTGGAAAGTAGGTCAGAGCTAAGTTAGTGTGTGAAGAGGAGAATCAGCCCCTGGCCCATGGAGCTGCAGAGTCTTATAGCTCAGGACAGGCTGGTCGTGGGACAGGACAAGACAATATCACGCCGAACGCTACCAGCTGTGGAGCGAGGCGGTTGTTTTTTTCCACGACTCTTAGCAACCTTCCATCACGAGAAGCTGTTGAAGCTCAGAGAGAAACAGAGACGTCAGGATTTCCAGGTAAAAAAGCGTTTGCTGCAGGCTCTTGTTTTTTTTACTCGTCTTGATCCGTTTGACTGAAAATAGCAGCACAGCCCCACAGGAGCGATTTCTCTATTTTCAGACATGTATTATTCAGCCGTGTCCTGTGGAATCACCTGCAGACTTTCCGCTCTGACTCCGGGAGAATGCACAGGCTTCGTACTGTGAGGAGGAGATGGAGGAGTAGAGCTGTAGGGCGGCTTTACGAGGGTTTGGGAGAGGCGTTATTATTGTTGACTCAGAGCTCAACTTTGATCAGATCTTAATGTTTAATGTTGCTAAATATCTGCTCCAGCTGAACCAAACCAGCCAGACATTGTGGTGGTGGGCAGGAGGAGAGCAGGAGAAAGGAGCATGAGAAACTAGAGAAATACCAAGAAGAGCTGGAGAAGGCAACAGTGGCTGGTGCCCGTGGTGATCGGTGCACTGGGCAGACCTGGACCTCCTTTACACAGATTACATTGGGCCAACATCTGTGGAGAACACATAGTTTTTTGAGATTACAGGCGTTTTCACACTGTAGGAACTGTTAGTTGTTCTACAGTGTGAAAACGCCCACATGAGAAGGACCAGGAACCAGGGAGACTAATGTGTTCAAGAGTATCTGGCTGCAGACCTGTAAGAGGAGTCCCCTTGTCAATGAATATCTCGATCTTTTTTGGCCATAGCTCGATAACGATATTCAAACAATTATTACGCCAGTAGGTTGCGTTCAAGTTGTAGAGAGTGATGATCCAGGTGTTCGCTTTAACTTTCAATGTACAGTAATGTAGTGCTACCTCTGTAGTTAGTGATTAGCTCATGCTACAACAATAACACTGCCAATATCATCCAGCTGCAGACAAAAAGGGGTGTTCCAGTGCAAAACGGGAACGCCTCCATTGAAGTTAGCCCTAGACAGCCAGATTTGGAGGGACCGTGATTAAGTTTAGTCGAACGGGTAAGTTTAGGAAAGGGGTAAGGAGAATGGTTAAGTTTAGGGAAAGGGTTGGGGTAAAGGTTATTTAAAAATATGACGCTTTCGAGTCTTATGAAGCACACAGGAACGCCCATTGAGGGCGTTCTCGAGCCTAATCAGGAACGCCCTAGCTGCAGTCCGACCCTACTCAGCTTGTTCTTTCTCGTGACTGTAGTGTTGTAGCTGTGTTGATGATTACTGGACATATATTGACATGTAAATTAGTCATGAAAAGAGGTGTTAATGGTCGTATTTGCGCATTTTAATTGCAGTGACGTCGTGCATATTAATGAGGCTAGTGCTGGTTTTGTTTGTATAACAAAAATAATGTGATACAAACAAGTTTCAAGCCTTTAAAGTCACTCTTAAGAGGCGAAATAACTCTAAATGTGACCTAAATAATATCGACTATCGGCACCCCCAGCATCCTCTATATCGGAATCGGCATCGGTTCCCATAAAGCCATATCGGTCGGGCCCTAGTCATAAATACAGACGGTGAACAAGATTTCTGATTACCATTGCACACTACATGAAATATCTAAAGATAATGTCTAACTATTTCAGTGTGGCGACTTACATTAGTGACTAGACCCATTCGCTTTTGTATTACAACAAAAAAACTGACTTTCAACCAGATGTACTGTATTTGTGCTGCAAACATCTGTGTGAAGTAATGTTGGTCTGGAGAACGCAGTGATGTCATGTAAATGCAAGCTATTGTCAGATAATTTATATCCTATGTCACTAGCACCATTTTTCTATTCTTAATGGGCTCTTTTTGTGGCAATTTTTACTAGAAACGAAATACTCAATATTTAATTTTTGGATATCTTGAAAACAACATTCACGATAGTATCTAAAATTCCATAAATTGCACAGCTCTGATACTACTTTTTATCGATCAAGTTACACTTTTTATCCACTTTAACATTTTTTTTTTTCAAGAGTGTATGGCTGCAGACCTCCACCGAGAGGACCGGAAGTAAAGCCAAACAAAACAAAACAAACCTCATTTCGAGAGGCTTGAAATTGCAGCCGGACAAGACTTTTTCCCTTTTAGCTGGAACAAGTATCAGTTTCTATGACTTAAATAACTTTCACAGAACATGAAAGTGATTAACTGACACGTAAAAAACAATATATAACTAATGTTTTGTAATGACTGGCCCTGGGTTGGTCTTGGTAAATGCCAAGCCGGGTTCGAAGTTTAAGAGTACGGGTAAGGTTGGAAAAAAAACATTACACAGAACAGTAGCAATGTTTTTTAACTCCATGTGCAGCCATAAAAAAAGTTGTTTTTGTGTTAGTTTCTCTTTAAGGATTCTAAATACTATGTTGGGCCACCTCTACTGACTTATTGCATACTTCAAACTGCACATTAAACACACTGAAATGGAAAAATGGTTTATGTGACGACCGGATTACACAAGACAGTTTAATAAGAGCGCAGAAGTCATGTGGTGTGTCTGACCTTTACTCATGTGTGCTTTATGAGGAGAAGGAATCCACGGTGACATCTTCCATCAGCCCAGCTCCACGTTTAGGTCACCATCACCATCTCATGTGTCCTTCTGCTGCAGCATCAGTCTGCTCACTGGAGCTCACACACACACGCTGAGTTCAGACTGGACAGTGTTAAAGCGTCCAGTGTCGCACGTTGAAGCGAAAGGACAGCTAAACAAGATTTTTCTGTAAAACATTCTGAATACATTTGCAATATTCTTTCTAAATATTAAAAATCGAAGACACCAGTGAGTGATTAATTGACTAAAGTATCACCTTCTACACCTATTTGAACATTTGCAATGCTATATTTTTGAAGCATTGTTTACTATAAATAATTTTGCATATTTTCAAAACAACTATCACAATAACTAAAATTCGATATATTGCCCAGCTTTGAGATGCGACTATAAAACTTCTATTTTTTATATTTTTTATTTAGCCAGGAAGGTCCTATTGAGATACAATATCTCTTCTTCCAGCAAGAAAAGCAGCAGGTCAAAACAATACAAAAATAACATAAAGACAGAGACAAAATACAATTTGTAAAAAAAATTAATTAAAAAATATTGGAACCACAGTCTGGGCAATATAATGTATTAGAATATATTACAAATATAACTTAAGCCTTAAGTTAACTGTTAACTTAAGCCTTATACAGCATAATTGCCACATTTGAACATAACCCAGAAAGACCTATATTTTAAAATGTCAACTCTATCAACTCTGACTCCGACTGATTTGGCCTCCGCTCCATTTGAGTTTGACACTCCTGGTCTAGCATGTCACTTTTTTCTCAAGTTTGTGATGAAGTTTATTAAATCAAAACTGAGCAAAGATCTTGTGTTTTTGTTTGAGCGTAGAGCTGCACTCGAGAGAGAATATGAATCACAATTTTTTTTTTTCCCAGAAAAGCAGTGCATCACAAGAATGAGATGATGCTCAGCCTACACTCACCTCTAACTTCTCTGTGTTCTGTGCACAGTTGCCCATCCTGGTGTCGTTCGTGGTCAGCCTGTACTTCCTGGAGTGGACCGATGTCTTCAAACCCGTCAAGTCTGGGTTCACGTGCCACGACAGGAGCCTGAGCCTGCCCTACATCGAGCCCACACATGAGGTGATCCCTCTGCTTATGCTGCTGAGCCTGGCCTTCGCTGGACCGGCCATCACTGTGAGTGCACCGGAAAACACAACACTGTGTATGCACGTACTGTCAGAGTTTAATGTACGAAGGTCTGCTTATGCACTTTTATGTGCAACAGTTGATGACAAAAACAGTTGGAGAACAAGTTTTGTCGTAATTATCAAAAGATTACATGTGGAGGGATTTTCAGTGGACGTCACTTTCATCTCTACTGAACATGCGCAAGGGAAACCTTTTTGATAAAAACGACAAAACAGGACGAGAGCAGCTGTTTGGATCAGGTCTGAACCGGTCTGAAAGTTTGCGTCCGTGTGTTCCTCTCTGTTTTTTCACTCACCTGAATGTAACATTTATACGGCGCTCCATAGTACTCACAAAAAAATAAATATTTATCTCGTAATTACGAGATAATTTTCTCATAATTACGATAATTTAAATGGCTTTTCCCCCACATTCTGTATACCCACACGCTTCGTAAAGGCTAAGCTAGTGACTTTATCCACAATATGAGTAGTCTTTTCTGTGCTAGCTTGATGTTTCTAAACAGCTAAGATGTGCTTGTGGGTTAAATTAAATGCCTGCGGTCTTCACTGCAGTGTTTAAGGTCTACAAAAAGTATGAAACTAGCTGTTAACGTGTCTGTGGACTCATGCTACAGTTAGCAGGCTATTATAAAGACGGCCAGTGTGTGGAGCTGTTCACCCATCAGAGAGAAGCTAGTGGTTATCGGCAGGTTTTTTAATAAAACACAATCCTTCCACTGTTGGCAGTTAATCTCACTCATCCTTAGAAATGTGCAGCTGTTTTTCTGTGGCTCCAGCGTCTGGTTTTCAATTTATTTGACCATAAAGGAGAGAAGTGCTGCACATTTGCTACACTTCGCCATCATTTGGCTTGCAACATCTGGGCATTTTTGCTGTTGCGCAAAGTATCTTATCTCATAATTACGAGATAAATATAAATTTTTTCTGTGAGTACTATGGAGCGCCGTACATTTATGAGTCGTAAAGACACATTTCATTCACATATGTTGATGAAGCAACATGACTGTTGTTTTCACACTGTGATAAACTCTTGTAGCTGGCTAGAGTTGCTCCGGCTCTTTCTGCTAACCTGTTGCACGTGCATCTCTCACGTTGAAAAAATAATAATCTCTAGAGAAATCCAATTCAAAAGAGCTTTTTTATATTAATAGTACAATGCAATGTTTTTTCATCTCATCACTGGGTAAGATGTTATTGTGGCCAGACCTGTTTGTCAAAGCCTGATCTTTTCAGAAGCTAGGATAGTCAGGACCTGGTCGGTACTTGGATGGGAGACTGCTGGAACACGAACACCAGTGCTGCAGTGGGACGGTTAAAGTGAAGTGTTGTTGCGTGGCACAGTTTTAAAGTGGCTCAGTTCAGCTCTGGTCCTAGACAGCTCACATTCTGCCTGCTGCTCCTCCGGTGCTGCTGCTGTCACCTTCTTTGATCCCGCTGCAGGCTGAGCATTCTTGTGTGAGTTAAGTACTTGCGATGGAAAAATGGCTGAGAAGGTCCAGTAAAAGTTCCTTCCATCAGAAAGAATCTAGAGCACAGCAGCACTGGACTGAACGATGGGTCGTCTGAGAAATGGAAAGCCCACGGTGACCAGACCAGAGGCTGGACCACAGCTAGACCAGACGAGTTTGAGAGCCTTGAAATGTAAAAACGTGCTATATAAATAGAGAACATATTTTGTAGCCATAACCAGAATGACAGAAGTGATTGTGCCCGTCTGAGCTCCTTCAGACACACAGCAGATCCACTGGCTCCTGATGGTGTCTCTCACACCCAGGACACTGTGGGTTCCACAAAGTCCACTGTGGTCTGCATCTGTCCAAAACAACATGGATTAACGTTTATTTCCGCACAAGAAATACTTGTATAAGCCACATGGGACCGCTGGGAAAAATCAACTTCTTGTGGATTTGTTCTGCAAACCTTCGTTAACCTCACACCTGCGACTGCACTGCTCCAGGCTCAGGTTTAACACTTCAACTTCAACTTTATTGTAGTCCCAATGGGAAATTGATTTGCAGCAGTGTTAACAGCAGACATACACATTCAATAAGATAAAATAAATACAAATAAATAAATCACAGCTGATCTAGAGCTTTAAGCTATAACAAAGCATTGATTTTTATTATAGCTTCAGAAATGAAAGATGCTCTTGCTCGCTGAGTTCTGATCCGGGGCATTCTCAGACGCCGTCCAGAAGGAAGGAGAACAAACTCCTTAAAAAGAGGATGGTCAGGGCTTTCCATTATTTGTTGGGACCTGTGAGTCCCAAACCTGCTCCTGAACCGAAGTATCAAAGTTAAAGACAGTAATGATAAAAAAAAAAATGTCAAAATTCTTTTGAGACGCCAGGTCAAAACAACTGAAATATGTCAAAATGTGGGTTTTGAACATGATTGAACAGATCTAAACTACAGGATTAACACTTTTTTATGCAAAGTATTAAGTGATCTAATGGCCCTTCAAAAACGGCAGCCTTTGCGTTTTTTAATACATTTCGGTCATGTCATAACATCACCTTGAGGTCAAAAAGGATCATCTCTAATAGAACCATGATGCACCTTAAAAAGAATTCACGTAATTTTTTTTTAATTTTTCCCCTCTTTGTCTTCATAACTCCTGTACTTTGTGTGTGTCTGGTGTGTGCGTGACAGATCATGATCGGGGAGGCCATCTTGTTCTGCTGCGTGTCCCGGAGGTCGGGGAGAACCGGAGCAGAGGCCAACATCAACGCCGCCGGATGCAACTTCAACTCGTTCATCCGCCGAGCCGTGCGCTTCATCGGTACAAACTCACAGGGTTTGGGAGGGTTTGAGGCCCAGCAGACTCTCACGGTCTCTCTCCTTCTTTTCCTCCCTCTCTCTCTTCTGTCTTTTCTCTGTTTTCTCCTTCCCTCTTTCTTTCATCTTCCTTTGGTCTTTCTGCTTTCTTCCATGTATCTCTTCTCTCTCTACCCTCTCTCTGTTTCTCTCTACCTTCTTTTCCATTTCCCCCTTCTTTATTCTCTCTGGTCTACTCCCTTCTCCCTCTTTCTCTCTTCTCCCCCTCTCCCTCATGTGTTTCTTTCTTCTCCCCCCTCCTCCCCTCTCTATCCTCTCTCCCGTCTATCCCTCTTTTCACTCCCTTCTCTCTCTCCGTTGCCCCCTCTCCTTTCACATCCCTCTCTCTCTCCTCCCCTGGTCTTACCCGCCACCCTCTCTCTTTCCTCTCTCTCTCCTCTACCCTCTGCCTTCCTCCTCTCTCTCTTCTCCTCTTCCTCAAATCACCCTTTCTTCTCTCTCTTTCCCTTTCTTTCTCCTTCCCTCTTTGTCTCCTCTACCATTTCTCTCTCTCCTCTCCCATCTTCCTCCCTTTTCTCTCTCTCATTTCCTCTTCTTCCCCTCTCTCTCTCTTTCTCCTCCCCTTTTCCTACCCTTCCACCCCTCCTCACTCTCTTCTCTTGTCTTCCTCCGCACCGCCCTCTCTCTGCCCCCCCTCTATCCTTCCCCGCCTTCTATCCTCTCTCCCTCACTCTCTCCCCTCCTCCCTCTTTCTCTCTCCTTTCTTTGCCCCCCTCTCTCTGTCTCTCTCATCTCTATCCTCACTCTGTCTCTTTTCCTCTTCCCTCTCTCTCTTTCTGCCTCCCTCTCTCTATCCTCTCTCCTCCCCTTCACCCCCTCTCTCTCTCTCTCTCTCTCTCTCCTCTTTCTCTCTCTCCTCTTTCTCTCTCTCTCTCTCTCTACCGCCCCTCTCTCTATAACCTCTCTCTTTCTTTCCCCTCTACCCTCTCTTTGTCCCCCTCTCTCTCTGTCTCTCTTCCCTTTTTCTCTCTCCCCCTCTCTCTCCCCCCCCTCTCTATCCTCTCTCTCTTTCTCTACCCTCTCCTTGCCCCCTCCCTGTCTCTAATCCCTCTCTCTCTTTCTCTCTCTCTCTCTTTCATCTCTTTCTCTCCCCTCTCTCTCTCTTTCGTCTCTTTCTCTCCCCTCTCTCTCTCTTTCTCTCTCTCTCTCTCTCTCTCTCTCTCTCTCTCTCTCTCTCTCTCTCTCTCTCTCTCTCTCTTTCTCTCTCTCTCTCTCTCTCTCTCTCTCTCTTTCTCTCTCTCTCTCTCTCTCTCTCTCTTTCTCTCTCTATCCCCCTCCCCCTTGTTTCTCTCTTTCTCTCCCCTCTCTCTCCCTCTCTCCTCCCCTCCACCCTCTCTCTGCCCCCCCTCTCTTCTCTCTCTCCCTCTCTCCCCCCTCTTTCTACACCCCTTCTTTCTCTCTCTCTGTCTCCAGGCGTCCACGCGTTCGGTCTGTGCGCCACAGCTCTGATCACAGACGTCCTACAGCTGATGACGGGATATCCCGCTCCGTACTTCCTGACGGTGTGCAGACCCAACTACACCAGCCTGAACGTGAGCTGTGAGCAGAACCCGTACATCCTGGAGGACATCTGCTCCGGACCCGACCCGGCCGCCATCACGCAGGGCAGGTCAGACCGTCTCTCCTCCAAACCAAAGACACGGGGTTGGAACAGGAAGTGTCGTTTTTGGGCAGTTTGGAAAGGATTAATTTAGCTGTTCTTTAGCAGACAAAAGAAGAAACAGCAGGGTTATGGCTGCTAGGTTCTGACACTTTTGTTTTATAAAAATTGAGGCAAAAATGACTATAATGCAAACCAATTTTTTACTTTAAATCTATTTTTAGTCTCATTTGTATCACTGGTCCTGTGAATTCTCAAACCTACTGATCTAAATTATATAAATACACAGCTACATTTTAGTCAGCAACTCTATCTTTACCTTCTAAAATACAATTGTGGGATTTGGATCCCAGATAACACATACTTTTTGAGCTGTTTAGCCAACATTTCGTGATCAAAATGATACAGTTGCATGAAACGCAATTCTGACTTGATAAATCTCGTACACAGTGCTTCATTTGTAGGTTAAACGAATGTCCTTGCTGAAAAGCCAAAGCTCTAACCACTCTGCTACCATGCTGTTATTTCAAATTAGAAATGCTGACTCAAGTGTGTTATGATTGGAAGAGTTTGACAGGGTGAATGTGAGGTGCCTGTAGGGGGCAGTAGTCAGTGCACAGCAGCTTTGGCAGCAGACTGTGGTGGACTAAATTTAGCTTCCTGGTTTTGGCGCAGCTCGGTTCCTCTGGCTCTGGAAGACAATGTTTCTAGTTCAACACAAATGCATTTGTTACGGCTGGTCTGACGAGCTGCAGTGGTGGAAGTGTGAAGATCCAGAGCTGCTTGGACATGTTTACTCTGAAATCTGAAGTGTGATGGTGAATGGTCTCATGATTCAAGGCTTGTCTCGATACAACAGTCACTATTTTGGTTTTAGAACTGTTTTGATTCTCAGAGGGTTGCGACTCACCGTTTGTGAAAACAAAAGCAATCGTAATGTTTTGAAAACTTCATATGTTAGTAATTTCGGGTCAATTTAGTAAAAAGAAAATCAAAATTTCAGAAAAATGAAAACAGAATGTTCAGAATGGCTCAAACTCAACACCAAAACTGAATTGAAATACCAGAATCAAACGAGTCAATACTATTTAAAGATTGTCCCATCTCTAGTGTGTTAGCATCTACAAAGTATTAACTTGACTTGACAAAACAGACTAACCCTGAATGTGACTTCAGTGCGAGTCCTGCAAGACTTAGAAAGTGCGTCAAACCAGTGTGTCCTTTTACACAGACCACGGAGAATGCGAAAGCACGTTTGAGAGTAGCTCGAGTATGCAGAAAGAATCCACAGAATTACTTTTTTTTTTTTTTCCGAGGTCGCAGAGGTCTGATGTGACTTGCAAGTCATAATACGAGCATTCTCAAGGGAATCCACGTGAACCCACACAGTTTTGGGCAAACACAAACTGCAGAGGACTGGAGCTGGTGTACAAGGCACCTTTTCTCAAACCGAACTCGCCTCGCAGTCAGTGTACAGGAGTCATAAGACTTGAGACTTGACTTAGACTTGAAGGTCAGTAACTGAGGACTTGACTTGGAGTCGCAACTTGATGCTTCTCCTCAGAAACTTGTAATTTTACATGAGTAGAACCTGCTCACTTTATTGAACGAATGAATGAATGGTTTATTTATATAGAACATTTACAGATGTCTTCCAAAGTGCTTCACACAGTAACTCCTCCTCAGCAGCCCTGGCAGTGAGCGTCAAACTTGTCAAACTCGCAAACATCTTGCAGTGAAGCCAGAGCACTATCCACTCTGCCACAGTGCCACCGTTTGTCTGTGACCTTAACATTTTTTTTTATGAATTAATTAAATGAATTAGATATGGTCCAAATGAGTCTGGAGGACTTAAAAAAGAGATCCCAGAGATCTACCTATTGCATCATTAGACTGAGGCAACAGGGGAAAAAATAGTATTATCTCACAGATGCATTTGAGATGAGGAAGCAGTTTGAATTTTGTTTGGAAAAACATAAAATGCATCGTATGTGCCCTTTAATAAAACCGACATTGTGTCAGAATCAAATATGGCAAAACCATTGTTTTCACAGTACTGCAAATGCACAAATTACCATCATCTTAATAGAGTGCAGCCCCAGTGTAAATCCTCCTTACTTAGCTTTTGTGTGGAGCTGTTGGAGGTTTGTGTGAAGTGGAGCTGCTGCAGTCAGGAGGGAGTGGGGGAGCAGCCCGAGAAGTAGGTCATGGAGCTGAGAGAAGAAGAGGACACGGCTCTGCTCTGCTCTCCTCTCCACACACTGCTCTGCTTTCCTCACACTGCTCTGCTCTGACGGGGGTGAGGACCAGGGGGTGAGGAGAGGAGAGAACACCTCTCTCCTCTCCACACACTGCTCTGCTTTCCTCACACTGTTCTGCTCTGACAGGGGGTGAGGACCAGGGGGTGAGGAGAGGAGAGCTGGGAGAGAAAAGAAAAGAACACAGCTCTCCTCTCTGCACACTGCTCTGCTCTGACGGGGGTGAGGAGGAGAGGAGGCTGCTGCAGAGCTAGAGAGAGTCACACGCTGGGCTCAGGATGGGCTGGACATGTAGCACACCAGAGGGAGGATTAGGGATTGGGTTTACCCAGGAATGGGATGATATTTCATTTTCAATTTTCTAAGAAATGTGTACCCAAAACAAGGATCTATAAACTATGTGCAGAATCACAAAATGCATGAAAATGTTACACTCTAAATTTCACAATCTTTTGTTTTTTCTACAGAAAGTCCTTCCCTTCTCAACACGCCACCCTGGCATCGTTCGCAGCCGTCTATGTTTCGGTGAGTTCCAGCGACAACTAGGGGAGAGCAGATTAGGACAAAAACAATGCACTGGACTTATGAGCACTTTTAAGGGCACAAAAAGACGCTGCACATTCATGCCATACTTGGTAGTGGTAAGCCTCAGGACACAATAACGATCCAGGAAGCATTTATGCGACTAGTTGTCTCACTGCGACACCTGGGGTTTCTCATCCAAGCACTGCCCAGGCCCAACTTGCTTAGCTTCTAAAAACTAACAGTATCAGGCTTTGACAAGTTGACATGACCACAAAGAGTCCAAACAATGTTGACTTGTTAAAACCAGACACACTGATTTACAAAAAGTGCTTAGCAACCACAATGAGTGAATTTATAAGTTTTCTAAAATCATCTTCACACTGAAAGATAAAATAACAAAACGCATAGTTTGCAAGCAGGATTCATAATTCTAAGCACAACTGCAATATTTAACAAGAAAGATATTAAAATCCCCCTGTGTGTAGCGGACCATACACTGAAAAATAAAGAGACATAATTCAATTTGAATGCTATAATGAAAAAAAAATCTATATGTCCAGGATGAAAATCTGTTGTGCTTCAACTTGATTTGTTGTGACAAAGGATGCACCAATACAATTTTAATTTCAGATATTGGCGCCGATACATAAAATTGTGTTGGATCGAGCATCAAGTCTATAATATAAATTATTCACACTCTTCAGAGGTTATCTGTATGAACAACAGATACATAACACTATTTGATTTACGCAGTAGTGGCCCTGCTTCTCAAAGCCGGATCTCGTCAGATCTGAGAAGCTAAGAGAATCAGAGTCTGGACAGTACTTGGATGGGAGACCACTGGAACACCAGCAGCCACAATGGGACGATTAGAATAAATTCTTGATGTGTTGTTGTGTCTGTATACACTGGGTGAGTGGATCCTTGAGTGTAACGTGCTTTGAATGCTTTGAAAGAAAACAAAGATAAATGTAGAAGAGTTTTTTTTTACTATTCATTAACTTTTGAGGAGAAACTATGTGTTTTTCAGTTGGATAATATCAGGTAGTGGCCAATATTTAAATCAACAAAAGGAACTTCCTAAACATGCTGTTGAAGAAGAACTTTGAAAAGTATTATGCAGAATCATCAACAACAAAAAAAACTTACTGTCATGTTGTAATAATGTAGTGATGATTGATTTTCTTCTCGTTGTGTGTCAGATGTACTTCAACAGCACTCTGACTGACTCCTCCAAACTGCTGAAGCCTCTGCTGGTCTTCTCCTTCATCATCAGCGCCATCATCTGTGGTCTGACCCGGATCATCCAGTACAAGAACCATGCTGTGGATGTGTACCTGGGCTTTCTGCTGGGAGGGGCCATCGCTGTCTACCTGGTACACACTTAAGATTTTCTGTGTTCATAGTTAAAAAAACTGAATGCAATGAATGATGATGAAACTTGAAATGTCTGTATTCGACAGGAGATTCGGATAAGTCTGATCAGAGCTGTGTGTTGTGTTGGCAGGGTCTGTTTGCTGTGGGGAACTTCCAGCCCAGTGAGGAGCCCAGCTGTCCTGTTCCTCTGCAGGCCCACCGACCCACCTGCTCCCTGCCCCACATCAGCCAGGAGGCCGTCATGCACCACATGCAGATGAAGGCTATGGCCGGAGAAGCTCTACTGCCCACGTCGCATTCTGAAGGTCTTTTACATCGAGGCATTCCCCAGCAGAGACCAGAAGACGGGCTTAAAGTTCATCCTGAAGGAGACGCTTTATCGCCTCGCAGTCCTCAAAGCAAAGAGGCCTACATGGCCTTCAGTCACACCCTGCCTCGTGTACACAGGCCTCAGGCCATAGCAGCGTACGAGGAGGCTGCAAGACGCCATGCTGCCACCCTGCACCATGCATCCATGGACTCCAGCCGCTCCAAACAGCTACTGTCCCAGTGGAAGAACAAGAACCACAAATGCTCCCTGCAGGTGCCCGACTCTTTATCTTCCTCTATGGACTCTTCTTCGGGACAGTCCTCCCAGCACCCCCCACACCACGGCAGCATGGACCACCTGCACCCTGGCTCTGAACAGCCTACCATGGGCCTAAACGGAGGCTTTGACTGTCACTCATACATGTCCAAACTGGCAGCAGGAGCAAGCACAACTTTACCCAGCAACTGTAGTGGAATCACCGGGGGAGCTAGGATCGCCATGCAGTCCCGGCCCGGGTCTTCACAGCTCGTTCACATTCCAGAAGAGACTCATGAGAATTACAATTCCTCCCCGAGGTCAGTGCCTGGAGGAGTCCCCAACAACAGCTCCGGAGGTACAGCAGGACAGGCCAACTGGCAGAAGGCAGCAGACAAGACCTGTCGGACTGCTGAGGCCCCACCAAGGATTATGCAGGTCATCGCCATGTCTAAGCAGCAAGGCCTGCTCCAGACCCACTCCAAAAGCCTAGATGAGAGCAGCATAGGCCCAACCACACCCAGCTGTCAGGGGCCTCCACGATACAGAGCGCTAACCGACCAGGACAGCTCCAGCATGTCAGGAAGCACTGGTGCCATCGTGCGAATAGAAGCCCATCCAGAGAACACCAAACCCATCATCCAGCCTCCTTCCACGGACGGCAGCGGGTCGTGGAGGTGGCGCTCTCTGGACCACGGCACGGGCGCACGAACTGGTGCCACTCTGGATCCCGGAGGAGGCAACGCGAGTCTCAGGCAATCCTTTGAGATGAACGATTTGAACCGCGACACGGAGAGCTGCGAGTCCGGCTCTATGGACAGAAAACGGCCCAATCACATCGCCACCTCAGCCGCGGCCTGCACTCCTCCCGTGGTGACCGTGCACACGCAGAGCACCGCTGCCCAAGCTGAGCAGAGGGCCCATCCCGGGGGGCTCTCCACCATTCGCGTGACTCCAGGGGATGGGGGATCTACAACAGGAGGTCCAGGAGGCGAAAGTGCGTCCGAATCGGTCGCATCCAGTCGAGAGTCCACGTTACGAAGGAAGGCCAACAACGTCATTCTTATCCCAGAAAGAGCCAACAGTCCGGACAGTACCCGCAATATCTTCTACAAAGGAACCTCCATAACTCCTGCGTTTAAGGAGTAACTGCAGTCCTGGAACTGGATTTAGTTTTTCAGCTATCGCAACTAAAGTGGATGAATAGGTTTAAGGTGGTAGCTTCTGCACTTTCCCACTTGTAGCCTACTAGGGCCTGATATTCACACAGACGAACTTTTAGTCCTATTTCCCATGTCGTGTAGTGTGATCCAAAAGTCTGAAAAATCATGCGGTGGACGATTCACTTAAATGGAGTGAATGTCGCACGAATAAGGTGTTTTCAGCCCTAGATCCAAAAGTACGTCATCAACGCTGAAGGAGTTTGTCAGTGCATCAGCGGGCCATTTGCAGGCACGCTTTTAAATGCTGTGTGGATACGATTGAAGCACGACGTCATCTTCATCCCAGAGAGAAACAACGGTTCGGATAGTACACTGTATATCTTCTAACTATAGAGGTAATCTCCGCAGTTTTAAGTTGTAGCAACACACGTAAAGGCTCATTTATGCTCTATGTTCAAGGCGAATAGAAGCTTTTGTTTGGTTTTTTGCGTTGTTTTTGTTAGTCGTCAGGTTCTTTTCCTAATTATATGTGCACAATTTGCAGACGTGAAGCAATGTGTCCACAGTAGTCAATGAAAGCTCAACTTTAGAAAATGTAGCTAAAATGGTATTTAACCGTTGTAGAGCTTAGCCATGTCTATGCAACATAATATCACCTCAAAGAAATGCTCAAAAGAATTAATGCAGTGATCATGAATTTTCTTAGAATACATGGATGCATTTTAAGTGCAAAAATGGTATACAGCTGTAGCGATGACTGACTCGTGCACTTTTCTTGGCAGTGCACTTCCTGTTTAGTTCTGCTAAAGTAGTTAGCTTGTATGTCTTGACCCACGTTTTCAAACAAGGTATAGCATATCAAAACAAGAGAAGTGAGTGTTACTGGGTCGAGTGCAACAATCAGGTGCCCATCAAACATAGAAAACATTGCTTACAAAATTGCCACAAAAGGTCCAAGTAATACAGGCACAAAAAACCTTGTACGATGTGCGATCAATCATTCTCAGTCACTATATCATACACTACATGTATGATCATTTCAAAGCTCCTAAGTTTTTCTTCATCTTGACTGACCTGAGTTCACCTAAATGGTCGAAAAACTGATCCAGGATCAGTAAACACTTAACACATGTTTGTGGTGTTCTGTGATATTATTGGTCAACTGCACCAATAGTCCTCACAGCGCTGAGGCCAAACATAATACATAATCATGTCTCATAATGGAGAAATCAGACAAAGGAAGGAGTGAATAGATCAATGCTTCTTTTACTAATAATTATGTATGATTGAGTGCTCTTGATATTAATTTAAATCAAATTGATTTATTGTGTGAAGAGAAGAAAGCTTGCTGTGCATTGTACTAAACAAAGCCGATGTGTTATTTCGCCCTCCTAACTGAGTGGAACATATAATATATAAAATATAATAATAAAATAGAATTTCAGGAACAATTTAGCATCATCTAAAAGGTGTTTAGCTCATACTAATTTTTCTGGCCAAATAGTAAGACATTTTTATATGTATGAAAATATTTTGCTAATTACGACAATTTTCAGGCTCTGACGCGATTTTCTCATCTGGCAACACTGCATAGTAAGCTGACTAAATGGAATAATTGTAATTCAGTTAGAAAAGCAAAGCAAGGTTTTGATATTACCTTTCAAAATATCAATACCTTGTTACTTTTTTTTGTTTTTTGTTTCTTATTCTCAATGACAATAATGTTGAGTGGATTTGGTTGAGAAGTGCTAAAGCATTATTTTACTTGGAATGAACCACTTTTAACTTTAGAAAACACTGCTATACAAAGAGCAAAGTGCTACCCATTTTAAAACGAAACTTAGCATATTCGCACATTTGTTTTTCTTTTCTTCATATTTGGTCAGTTCTCTAACTGTATTGATCTTAAGTTGGATATATAATCCTCCTGGTAACTACTAAGCTTCTACAACCCTAACACAGAGCATAAATGAGCCTTGCTTTAGTTTAAGGTGGAAGTTGTTGTGCTAGATGTAGTAGCATCCGTGCAGCTAACTCAAAGATGCAGAATGATCCGGTTTGCAGTTACCCACGTGAAACAGAAGTGCGAGCCCTACTGTAGCCAAAACGGAGCGGTCCGTGTACATACTTGTGATGAGCATGATTTTCTACGTGTTTACACTAAAGCACAACCTCCGCGTGTCGTCTGAACAATCACTGTGCTAGCTCCTCCTGAGCAAAGCAGGAGAGAAAAAAAATAAACACGTCTGGAAGGAGCAGACGTTGTAGCAGGTTAGGCTAACCCCTGTTTGTAACCTCCACTTTCTTTCAAACACCATTTTTTTGAAAGATAAAAACGGTGCTTTTACGCCAAAACCTCGTGGAACAGCTGAGTTTTTGTCTTGTACAGTCGTGGTGTTACCGGTGCACGTTGGAGATACTGTCGGAACCATAAGTGTGCTTAGCCTCCTCCTGTAGCGATGACGTCCTAAATGCTGTGACTGACTGCGCTGGGCTTCAAGAAAAGGAAACTTCGAACCACACAAGTAGCAGCAGATTTTTACACATTGCCAAAAAAAAAAAGAAATGTTTTGTACTAAATGTAGCTAACTACTCTGAATCTGACACTGCCAAAAGCTAGCTAGCGGGTATTCAGGCCAGTGTTTCGCAGAAGTCACTTTGGGATCACCACAAATCATTCAAAGTATATGCACAATGTTTTTTTTTATTTTAAAGCCTGTCTACTTGCACTTGATCCTAGCATTTGCATTTGTACTTTCAGAGCTAAGGCTAGCATACTGCCCAAAATAAGCCTGAAGTTAGATGCACACTACAGGATTTGCTTTGCCTGATTTGCGTCGACCAAGGAGGTTTTTTTTTTCGTAAGAAATGAGTATATGTCATGGTGCTCTTTCTTTCTCTGAATATTTGTGTCAGGTCGCGACTTCAAAACCTCAAATTGTGAAGTTCCAACATGTTTGAATACATTTGTTAATTCAAAGGGACAGTGATTAAATTTAGGGGGAAGAGTAAGTTAAAAAAAAAAAAAAAGGTATGGTTAATGGGTTAGGTTACTGAAACTGTTTGGCAACTTCTGTACCTCCGAACCCAACTATCTAACACTAACCTTTTACAATTGTTGCTTGTGAGGAACTTTCCAATAGCCAATCAGAACTGCCAAACAGCACCAGGCTTTGTTGCCATAGTGATGACTCTTAAACCTTAAGAAAAAGCATGAACAAAACCAATTCTTAGTGCTAGCTTTGTATAATACTGTATGAATGGACGTTTTGGAAATTTTGGAGTGTGTCTTGGCAACTGCAGTGCCAATCATGAGACAAACTGTGGAAAGAAACAAGCCCCTTTTTGCTGATGATGTTCTCGGTGCAGGCGCTTGTCAATCAAGTTGTTAATCAAGCAGTACTTTAGTCAGTACGTCAGTTGATTTGTTTCCATTCAAAATAGCCATCTTGTGTATTAATGTTAGCGTTAGCATAAACACACAAGTTTTTTTTTTGTGACATATTATTCTTTAAAGTCGCTAACATGTTCATAAAAGCTATATATTCATCTTAGACTGATGTGTCATCATGATGACAGTGTTATGCCACACTGCCATCACTTTGCACTGGTGACTATGCTAGCAAAGTTTATATTTTATAATATTTACTTCAAAAATTTGGGTAAGATTATAGTAAGTGAATTTGGTTGAGTTTATGAGTTTGGGAAAGGTATGCTAACCGGGTCATGGCATAACTGTGTTGGGGGGGTTGATGCTCATAAGTACAGAAGTTGGCTATTTTAAATAAAAACAAGCCGGCATTCCATGGGCCAAATCCATCCAAAATTCTAATCCAGCCCTCACCTCGTTTTGATTTTTTAATTATGCATTACTATACCCTATTTGGTCCTATTTGTCACCAGTTTAATTCGATTTTGGGTTAATGGTGGGTTTCTCAGATTTAGTCAGTAGACCAGTTCTTGTTTAATTTTAAGTGATATTTGATGAAACCCTAGACTTTGTCAAAAGATGATTGTGGAACTGCCTGGCCCACAGCTCAAAGCCCTTGAATAAGTCTGGCCCTCAAAAACCAAGCCCGGTGTAAAGCAATTAGAAGCCAATCTCAGAAGCTAAAAAGAAAGAGAAGCAAATGTATCAATAGGAAATGAATGGAATCTGAATCGCACTACTGACTACTTTCTATTTGGAACACGGACGAAAATGGTTTGACGTCCATTAATATTACAGTCTATGTTTTCATTATAACTCCTCTAGTGACTGGATCCTTACCTCCAGGTCTGTTGCAGCAAGTAACAAATTTAATCCTCTCGTGTCCAGCTGCATCTTATTTTTGTGTAAAAGTTTTATTTGACAATATGTTTGCATTTGCTGACCTTGTGTCATATCTCAGTATCGGAAATGTTTGAATCCTCTAGTGTGCAGCTGCCTTTATTGAATATGAATCTTGCACGAAAATTAGCACTAGATCCAAAAGTACGTCATCTGCACTGAAACAGTAAGTCAGTGTTTGAGCGTTTGCAGCCATGCGTTGTACTGCTGTGTGATGTGATTGGAGCGCTTCCATTATTCAAAGTGTGGACTGTGTAGCAGAAGAACACGTCACAAGTTCAGAAGTGGACTGTTATACGTACATGTGCAGCAGAACACCAGTGTAGGAATATTTTCTGAAGTTCTGTGAGAGTCAGAGGTGGAGCATTTGTGAACTGGATTTTCTCAATTTCTATCTTTTTTTCCACACTAAAATATTTGGTGACATAAAACGTAAAAGTCCCATAAAACTGACTTTGTGTGCATGTTCTGCACCTCAGGGTCACCATGCTTAGTTCATTTTTACTGTTTGTTTATTTAAAAGGGACAGAACAGAGAGCATTGTCATAGGTAAGTAAAATGGTAAACGGTCTAAGAATATAGCGCTTTTCTTCTTTTCCACTCAAAGCACTTCACACTTTAGTATCCACTCACCCAGTGTACACAAACTGAGGCAATGTGGTCTTCCATCCAAGTAATAACCAGGCCCTAACTTGCTTGGCTTCTGAGATCTGACAGGATCAGGGATTGACAAACAGGTATGGCCACAAGTAACCAACGCCATGTCCATAGGCCATCGAGCCAATAACTCATTTGCAAACAAAGTAGTCTCTGACATAAAATAGACAAAATTAGAAATTACACATTTAAGATACACATTTAAGTGATATTAGTGTTGACATGCCTGGCTTGATTTGAGTCACAGCTTCACTTTTTAAACTGGTTTATTATGTGTGAGTGTTTTCAGCTGGGCAGGTAAAGTGTTCCAGATTTTACAGCGAACACTGTGGTCTTGCGTTTACACAGTGTCTGCTGCTAGTGCTTCTTTTGGTAACACCACCATGGTTACACTTCTAATTCAAGTTAAGTGGCGTCTGGCTGAAGACCTCTTCTGTCAAGCCCACCTCTCGCTACAGGCCAGAAGAAGCTTGTCATACAGAGCAAACGTCCACATTTGGCAACTCTCTACTTTTCACAAAGATGTAAACTTTTCCAAATGACCCATTCTTATCCCAGTTCTAATCTTACTCATCTTTGGGGTAAAAATGTTGAAAAATATAAACTATTGCAAGTATAGCTACCCGCAAGAGGTGACTATATGTGGACTTTTAGTCTGTACAGAAAGGTGATTCTGTACTGGATCGTTTTAATTTTGGATGACAAAGTCTTTGGTTCCAGACCCTTTTGCATTTGAACACAAATGTAGGAGGGGCCGGTTTGTCAGGCATGCAGTTTGTTGGGTTGTTTTTGTACTTTTTAGGAAGTTCTGCAAACCTGACAAGAAACTTTGCTAATTTGCCTTTATTCATTCATTTTCTACCGCTTAATCCCGTTCGTGAGATGTTGATATTGTCCGACCCGGGAGTCGAACCCACGACCTCCTTATTGGGAAGCCAGAGCTCTAACCACTTGGCTACCGTGCACCCTAATTTGATTTGATTTCCATGATAATCGTTGTTGCTCCCTGAGCCTTATTAAAATACGCATTAATGGACAGTTGGGGTTTTATTAGCGAAAGCAGCTTAAGTTTGTTCTAATTGTCTTAAGGGGTGTCTAGAATTACTCCAAGAAACCGGACCTCAACAAGTTAAGGAGGTCTAATGTCGTCAAATGTTTTTTGGCGCAAAGAGATTATACGTTCAGTTCACAAAAGCTCCACCCTGACTCCGCCCAGCTCCAGACCACGTCAACTTTTTCTTTCAGCCGATGTAGTTTCATACACTTTCTACAAAAAACAAACCCACGTGCGCACAGTCCTCGATTTTTACTCAACTTGTTTCTAAGAAAAAGCTCGTGAAAATACAACTTTGTAAAAGACGAATAGTCGCTCATATTTTCTTAAATCGGTGTTTGGTGGTTTACAGTGTAGAGATGAATCATTTTTGTTATCGTAATGCTGATATTTATATTTATGAAAATGTTTTTTGTTGTTTTTCAATCAAAATAAGAAGTAAAAAAAAAACTGCCAAAGTACAGAATAGACAACAGAGAGAAGAGTTTAGCTCGTCTGTTCTGTCGATGAATCATGATTTGTTGTAAAAGTTGCATGTCACTAGAGTTCATACAATCCTCCATCTCTAACTAATATCTTGATGATTATTCACCTTTGTCTTACATTAAAACTGTTGTCATGGATACATATATATTTTATTCAGGTTCAGTAAACACATCTATTATTACCTACTTTCCCCATGATGGAAAAAGTATAAAAATGTCTTGTTTTGTTTTTAGTGGAGTTGATGTACGATGCATCAAGATAATTATGTATGGTATGTGCTGAATTCAAGACTTTTTTTACCTTGTTTAAACGTTATTTTTGGTCAAATTTCATAACAAATTTATTTGACTGGCCTTTTGCAACATAAACAACTTATTGATTTGTTGGAAGAAATAATTGACAGAAAAATCACATACCAAAACCTTTGCAGCTCTAACCTTTTGTCCTTTGAGGTTTATAATATTAAAGATCTATCTTATCTACAATTTTGTTTCATTTCAGAACTGTTCTCATTTTAGAGCTTGGTCAACTTCAATTTAGACCAGTTAAAGTTTGGATTCTAGTTTGGTGGTGCTCAGAAAACCTATAACTATTTAAGGGTGATTTCACACCTACACCATTTGGTACGCTTGAGATTAAGTGGAGTTCAGAACACCTGCAAATTAGGTTGGTTTGGGCTGGTGTGAAACTGGACTGGTTTTCACCAATGAACTGCACCGAAACCCATGCTTGAAGGTGATCTGGGTCCGCTTCCAAAACCCACATTTGGACTTGGTCTTAATCCAATTCCAAAACGAACCATACAAGACCCACAATAGGAAGTGGTCTCTGTCCACTTCCAAACAAACCGTACAGATGTCTATGTTCGGAATAAACTGTACAGAAACCCTTGTTTGGAGATGGTCTTAGTCCGCTTCCAAAAGAACCCTAGCGAGACCTACATTTGGAGGTGGCCTGGATCAGATTCCAAACAAACTGTTCCAAGACCTGCATTTGGAGGTGGTCTTGGTCGGCTTCCAAAAAAACTGTACTGAGACCCCTGTTTGGAGGTGGTCTTAGTCCAATTCCAAAAAGAATTTTACTGAAATCCACGTTTCGAGGTGGTCTGTGTCAGATTCCAAACAAACCGTACCAAAACCGATGTTTAGAGGTGGTCTTGGTCAGCTTCCAAAAGAACCGTTCTGAGACCCTTGTTTGGAGGTGGTCTTAGTCCAATTCCAAAACGAATCTTACTGAGATCCACATTTGGAGGTGGTCTGGGTCAGATTCCAAACAAACCGTACCGAGACCGATGTTTAGAGATGGTCTTGGTCAGCTTCCAAACAAACCATACCAAGACCGACGTTTGGAGGTGGTCTGAGTCAGATTCCAAATAAACTGTATCAAGACCAATGTTTGGAGGTGGTCTGGGTAAGATTCAAACAAACCGTACAGAAACCAATGCTTAGAGGTGGTCTTGGTCAGCTTCCAAAAGAGCTGTACTGAGACCCCTGTTAGGTAGTGGTCCAAGTCCAATTCCAAAAAGACGAATACTGAGATCCATGTTTCAAGGTGGTCTGGGTCAGATTCCAAACAACCAAAACCGATTCCGAAGTTTGGAGGTAGTCTTTGTTAAATTCCAAAACAAATCTTGCTGAGACCGATATTTGGAAGTGGTTTCACTCTGCTTTTAGATTATCCACTTCTAAACCCAAGTTTGGTGGTGGTCTCAGTCTTCTTACAAACGAACCTTACTGAGACGTGCGTTAGAAGGTGGTCTGGGTCAGATTCCAAACAAACCATACCAAGACATACTATGTTTGGAGGTTTGGAACCGTATTGAGACTCACGTTTGGAGTTGGTCTGGATCTAATTCTGAACAAACCCTACTGAGACCCACGTTAGGAGGTGGTCTGGAAACCTTAGTGAGACCCACGTTAGGAGGTGGTTCTCGGTACAATTTGCACTGAGACCAAAGCCAGACCAGCCACAATTTGTCCTAATTTGCACATTTTGTTCTATAAATGCTTCCATACTGTGCAGAATGCTTTAACATGACGACTAAAATGGGAGGAATAAGCTGAGTGGTGAGAGCACAATCCGGTCCAAATGAAACTTTTAGCGTACAAATGAACCGGTTGAGTGGACTGTCAGGTGTGAAAACATCTTTAGTCTGAAAACCACTGTCTGTTTCCAACCTTTACGTCTCTTTTATGTTTTATCTTGAAATGGTTTTGTAGCATGAAATGAAAAGGATCTGTGTTTCTTTTGGAGAGCCTGACAATTATCATAAGACAATGATGTATTATTGTGTACATGTAAAGACAGACGTATGAGATGACCACAGATATATATTTCTGACCTTGTTCCTGACTCTCTTCACGTTCTCATTCTGTCCTGTTTCTGTAAAACCAGATCTATTTTAGTAAAACACGATATGACATTTTGTGAGAACCAGCAATTCCAGCATCAGTCGTAAGAATTGTACATGATTCAATTTCAAATAAAATATTTTGTAAAGCACTTTGATTTTTTTGCTTCCGCCTGTTTTATTCCATTGATCTGATCATGTTTTGAAGTCAAATGTGTGTTTCAAGATAATTACGGCCACAGAAATGTTTTGTTTGTAATAATTATAATGCATTTTAGTTTTTATGACACCCGAAGACACCTCACATTTTGTTCTCATTCCATTTTCTGTAGTGGTAGCCGCAGGGGAAGACTGACAGAAGCAAGGCCCCACCGGCAACCACCAACCATTCACACTCATACGGGACACAAGGACATTTACATCTGGGGTTCCAGAGGTCTCCCATCCAAGTACTGCCCATGCCCAACATGTTTAGTGAATTGGATTAGGCTTTGGCAGCTGGTATGGTTTATGTGTCATTTCTGCTTTTGACAGATTGGTGTCATTTCAAGATTGTTTTTGAGAGAGAGAAAAAAATAAAGTTTGATAGTTGTAGATTGTTGACATGGCCAGTCAGATGAATTATCTCGCTATTTGTGAATTCAAAAACTCCAGATTACGTCGCTGCAGTTGGGGATTGAGGGGGGTTAGTGTCAACGACGACAGGAAGTATGGCTTGATTCAAACAAAACAACGATGGCAGCTCCTGTGAATGTGCATTGATTCTGTTTTAGCAGAAATACAGTGTTTTTTTTTCTTTTTGAATGAAGAGCAAAGAGGTGTATGTGACACGCGGGCCTTGGATACGCCATTATGATTCGCTGCTGTGATTGGTTAAGCATAAATAAGGCAGGCAGCACACCCAATCAGCTTCATGTATTTCTTTGAACGTCCCACCTGGCAGCAATTAAAGTTCCAGATCCATCTAGCGTGAGCCAGATTTGCGTGATGTTGTAAGGTTCTATCTTCTTGAGCTTACTCCGCCCACAACTGCACCTCAAACAGACTCGCGAAAATAGGATATCCCAGAGGCCTTTTAAGAGAAGCATAATGAGAGTGAACATACATTGATTGACGGCACGAAATATGGATAGCAAGGTGTGCGAGTGATGTGTTTTGGGAGGCTGTACAGCACAAGGTCTGGTTGCTCACTTGCACATCAAGAGTCTGACTTTGCAGACCTATGACCTACCAAAACTGCAAACCAAGACAGTTTGGGGGGAAAAAATGTCTAAAAAAGGCCTGGGAACAGTAGATAATTCAATTTTGACCCCTTACACACAGATTGACAGTGAAAAAGTTGATTCTGTGTTTATTTTCTCTTTAAAGAGTACCAGCAGCTAAACTCTCAACCAACTGGTGTTTTTATCAGTTTTTGACCTTTTTTTCCCCCAGGACTACAATATCTCAATATGTACGTTATGGCCAAATTTATATCACCGAGGCCCAAACTTTGATATAAACATTGTGAAAACTACAAGTCACCATTCATTCCACAGCCAGACATCTTTGATCACAGACTGCAAAAATCTTACAATGGACAGCGTCTTTTTTGGGGGTCCTCTGTCCTCCTCTGTGGAACCCTCGTCTGCTGCGTTAGGCCCAGATCAACTCCGTTCACGTCGCACTCCTCTGTGAACCCTCGGCAGTGTTAGGCCCAGATCATCTTCGTTAACGTTCTGGTCCTCCGTGGAACCCTCGGCGGCTTCGTTAGGCCCAGATCAGCTCCGTTCACGTCCCAGTCCTCTGTGGAACCCTCGGCGGCTTCGTTAGGCCCAGATCAGCTCCGTTCACGTCCCGGTCCTCTGTGGAACCCTCGGGAGTGTTAGGCCCAGATCAGCTCCGTTCACGTTCTGGTCCTCCGTGGAACCCTCGGCGGCTTAGTTAGGCCCAGATCAGCTCCGTTCACGTCCCGGTCCTCTGTGGAACCCTCGGCGGCTTCGTTAGGCCCAGATCAGCTCCGTTCACGTCCCGGTCCTCTGTGGAACCCTCGGCGGCAGTGTTAGGCCCAGATCAGCTCCGTTCACGTCCCGGTCCTCTGTGGAACCTTCGGCAGTGTTAGGCCCAGATCATCTTTGTTCACGTCCCGGTCCTCTGTGGAACCCTCGGCAGTGTTAGGCCCAGATCAGCTCCGTTCATGTCCTGGTCCTGTGTGGAACCCTCGCAGTGTTAGGCCCAGATCAGCTCCGTTCACGTCCCGGTCCTCTGTGGAACCCTCGGCGGCTTCGTTAGGCCCAGATCATCTCCGCTCACGTCCTGCATCTCTGTCCTCCTATGTGGAACCCTCGGCGGCTGCGTTAGGCCCAGATCATCTACGTTCACGTTCCGGCCCTCTGTGGAACCCTCGCAGGCTTCGTTAGACCCAGATCATCTCCGTTCACGTCCCGCTCCTCCGTGGGAACCCTCGGCGGCCGCGTTCGGCTGCGTCTTAATCAGCTGCACAGATGTGTCCTGTCAAAGGCGTCATCAATAATTGAAAGTCTTCCATCTATAATTCATCCACACGCCGATGGAATATGCTGATATGGCAAATTATTTAAAGCGACATTGTGCTTTGGCCTATTTTCATTCAGTCACAGCAAAGAGGTTCATCAAAAGAGCGGAAAATTACACACAAGAGAGACATTATGCAACGAAATTACGATTTTTATGTATTTGTTTATCTTGTGAGATCTGGGTTAGTTTGATTCTGTGATGTAACACATGTTTTAACTTCAAAATACAACTACAATTTCTGCCTTAAAGTTTTATGTCAACTAACTCGTGTGTGAGTGGTCTTTCTGTTGTTCTTTCTCTCTTTTCGCTTTCTTCTTCTCTCTCTCTTCTCTGTCTCTTTTTTGCTCTTTCTCCTCTCGTTCACATTATTCCTCTTTCTCAGTCTCCCTGTGTCTCTCACCCTTTCTCTCATTTCCTATCTCTCTTATTTTTCCCTCTCTTCCCCCTCTCTCTCTTTTTCCCTCTCTCTTCTCTCTACCCTTTTCCCTCTCTCTCGCCTCTCTCTTTTTTCTCTCTCCCTCTTTCTCTTTTCTTCCTCCTCTCTCTCATTTCCCTCTTTTCTCACCCCCCTCTCATTTTTCTCTCTCACGTTCTGTCATCTCTGTCTCTTCTCTCCCCCTCTCTCTCTCCTCTCTTTCTTTCTCACTCTCTTCCTTTTCTCTCCTCTTCCCCTCTCTTCTCATTTCCTTCTCACTCTCCTCTCTCTCTTTCCCACTTATTTTTTTCTCGTCCCCTCTTCTCTCCTTTCCTTCTCTTTCCTCTTGCTTTTTTTCTCTTTTCTTTTTCCTCTCTTTCTCCTTTTCCTCTCTCACTCCCTCTCATCTCTCTTTCTTTCCTCCTCTCTCTCCTTTCCCTCTTTCCTCACCCCCTCTCATTTTCCTCTCTTCATCTCTGTCTCTTCTCTCTCTCTTTCTCTCTCATTTTCTCTCTCTTCGATCTAAGAGGCCTAACCTAAGATATCAAAGTAAAGCTTCTGAAGAGCGTGTTTAAAAGTCCAAAAACAGTCCGTCAGTTCTTGCATTATAATCCTGTTCAGCCCAGGTTTGTACAGTTTGGTGTGAATAAAGACGCTCCTGTTATAGATCTGTTTGTCTGTGGAGGGAGGGACTGACGTAATAGAGCCGTTTTGAGAACGTAATATTGTGTTCCACTGGAGGAGAACAAGCCACAGTTAATCTGAACATGAGAATCTGTAGTTACTCTCTTGTGCAGTAGAGGGCAGTGTGGCGCTAGAGATTTCAGCGGTGAAGTGAATCGTGTACTGTTTGAGAATCTGTTTAGGAAGAAAAATAAATTGTATTCATAAATAGATAGATAGATAAATAAATAATGCAAAAAACAAACAAACAGTAAGATGTCTTTTTACTCATTTTGTACATGTTTGGGTTTATTGAAAGTATTTCATGTGTTGACAAAAACAAGTGCTGCGTGTGTAAGTACGTCCAGTATCATTACACGTGCGTTTGATTGTAAGAGATTATGACATCACACAACACAATAAACCCCATTTAGTAGTAGGTTACCATAGCGACCAGCGTGGGCGGCTCCACACATGCACATTTACATTTCATCAGCTGAATATTTTCCTCTTTTCAAAGACTTATTCTGTGAATGATTTGTTTTTCTTTCTCCTTCACCTTGTCCTATACTTCACTTACAGTTGATTCCTGCATGTTTCAGTCAGTTTGTATTGTCCTGCAGATGATAAACAGATAAATGAATGAGCACAGAAAACAACTTTTCCTAAAAACCTAAGACAAGTATTTTTCTAGTCATGTCAGTTTGAGAAACAGAAGCCACATGCAGCCGCTTCAAACAACCACCAGGATCACTGTTAAGTCTCTTCAAACGAATCCGCTAGACTCCTGTAGACCCTCGGAGACCCTCGCAGACAAATGGAGACAAGAGGGTTTGAGAAACAGCGACGTATGACAAAGTAAAAGAGACAAGTTAAAAAAAAAACAGCTTGGGTTACAACAAGAATAAACATTTTAAGAATAAACTCATGAATGAAGCTTTAAAACTGTGGAATTATAGGGGAAAAAAGTAAGTACTGTAATTTCTGCCCTATTGAGCGCACCTGAATATAAGCCACACCCACTAGATTTAAGTAAGAAAAATGATAAAGTACATATATAGGCCGCTCATGAAAAAAGTAGTGGCTTATAATCCAGAAATGACGGTAATAAGAATAAATAAAGTAATCAGAATCAAAATTGTTTTTATTTTTCTTGAAATTATCATTTTCATATGGTAATATTTAAAGTTTAATCTTGACAAATGACCACTTGGCTTAAGACTTCATTTTCAATAAAAATGTGAAAAGGTTTCTTTGTTCTAAAAATTACAACTTTTTAAAGCTTCAATTTTCTTCTTATAAATGTATTATATCATTCTTGAAATGCTAAAAATGTATTATTGTAGTCGATTTTCTCTCTCTTTTTTTTTCAACAATGACAGTTTGTTATAAGAGTTTTCGCAGTCCCATCGCCACGTCTGGCCCTGGAGTAAAAATAATTGTCCACCTTTGGCCTACTTTGTCCATAAAAATGCCTTTTTTGAAGCCCCGCCTCTCAAAAACCGTACACCCGGGTTACGCCAAACCAACGTCTCTGGCTTGGGACCTCCACATCATATCTCAAGCACAGGTCTGCAAACCCAGGAGGAAACAATATCTCCAAAGTTCCATTTTTAATTCAAAATGGTCCAAGAGGACATGGACCTCACATCCTTTTGAAAGGCTGATCTGAGAACAGCCAATTAACTGTCCTGGGAGTCGCGGACAAATGTTGACAGTGGATTATTGTTCAGAGCCTCCATGCAACCTTTGACCCTGGGGTGAAAGGTCATCGATCCGGAGCCAAAAAGGAGCAGATCCTCCACATCAAATGAGGGTCCCCTTCGTCAAATGAGCATCTAATGAAGGCCCTAATTTAAATTATTTTAGAGCTACAAGTGTCACATTTGAGGTTGTCAAAGAAGGCAAAGGACTGGTCAGATTTCAAGAGGGGACAATAAAGTCACTGGCATTAAAATGTAGTTGCTTTTTGGACATAAAGTATATTTTTGGACATGAAGTATATATATATATATATATATATATATATTATATATATACACACACAGTAGGTAGGGGTCTGCAAATGCAGTAACGATTGGAACCTATTTTCAGATTTTATTCTCAAATATCCACACAATGTCTAGTTATTTTTTGTTTAGAGGCTTGGTTGCTTGTTGCTCTGTGAAAACCTGGCAACCCTCCCCTGCTCTCTACAGTCTCTCTCTCTCATGTGTGTGAATGAGCCTGAAGCCTGGAAACTCAGAATGTGAGTGGGAGGACAGTCTGTACAACCATTCATCTGCTCACACCACAGAGAAGAGACTAAATACATGAAAAACAATATTACACACAATTAGGTTTTTGATTTCTTGGTTAGCCTGCTTTCTCAAAATGTTCTTTCCAAGTTATTTCACCTGATCTATGGAACATTGTCACTTCAGTTGCTTCAGTTTTCCTGCAGCAACAGTCTCTAAAGTATATAAACAAAAAAATAAAAACAAACCGAGGCTCAATTGCAGCACAAAAGAAGAAATGATGATTCATTATGAGTTCATCATGAATTCAATATGTTCTTCATAACTACGTTTTACTAAAAAGATTTAGTTTTGTTTGGTGAAAAAAATTCCTGATGACTCATGATGATGTTCATGCAAGACGTTCAATTACTCTTTTGTTTCAAATATTTTTAGTACATGTGCATTCCTTGTGTTCAGAGTAGTTTTAAAAGTCATAATTAAAGGTATGGGTAGCTGATTTTCACACTGCAAACACGATTTAGGTTTTACATAAATCTGACAACTTCCTCTCATAAATCTTTCGACACATGGTTAATATCGACATGTATTCATGCAGTTATAGCTTATAAATATCTTTTAACAAACAATAAAGTGAAACTGGAGTGACCACCCCAGGCACAGCCAATCAGAGCGCTGCATTTGGATACTGATGAGAGCTAACATTCTTTATTATTCAGATCAGACAGTACACTGGGGTCTCATTTTTACACAAAGGACTGCATTTATCATTTACTTTTTAGTGGAAAGCACAAAGTTTACAAATTTACAACTGAAAAAGTTGGCTACCTCAACTTTAACTAACGTGATTTCATTGTTAGTTTTTTGGATGAAATAATGAATTCTTGAATGAATTCATTCATGAACCCTTTGAATTCATGATGATTCATGGTGAATTTGTGACAGTTCTTGATGACTCACGGTGAAGTAGTGCATGAATACATCATGAATTCATGCATTAATTCTTCATGAACATATCATGAATTAATGATGCTAATCATTGAATTCATGTCCCCTTATTATAAAGTGTTACTAATAGGGATGGAAAATCATTTGAATCTTCGAAAATTGATCGAAGTCTGCAGCGATCGAATCAAAAGGCCAGTTTTGCTCAAGCAGCCACTGACTTACACAAATACTATAGTTGTATAAGACACACAATATTACAAGAGTAGAGGTTATGCACTGACATCTTTTTTTTTTTTCAAAAATGCTTAGCAACTTTAGATTGAGTGGCAAATCTTCAATGTATTTCTTTGTTGTCGTGGCAACGGCTTGTCTGCTACAAGCTTGTCTGCTAACAACAGTTTAACTGCAACAAACTGCTCAAAAACATATTTTTAAGAAGAAAAAGGTCATAAGACAGATAGATAGATAGATAGATAGATAGATAGATAGATAGATATAGATAGATAGATAGATAGATAGATAGATAGATAGATAGATAGATAGATAGATAGATAGATAGATAGATAGATAGATAGACAGACAGACAGACAGACAGACAGACAGACAGACAGACAGACAGACAGACAGACAGACAGACAGACAGACAGACAGACAGACAGACAGACAGACAGACAGACAGACAGACAGATAATACTTTATTGATTCCTCGAGAGGGAAATTCATTCTCTGCATTGGACCCATCCTGCAGAGCCGCTGGAGCGTCTGTCAGGAGCAGTGAGCTGCCGCTGAACGGCGCTCGGGGACTATGATGTTGTGCTTGGCTTAGTCCGGGCCTTAGCTGGAGGAGCAGGTGCAGTTGAAAGGTGGAAACCAGAGTGAGAGACAGATGACAGTCAGGTCCATGAGGAGCAGGTGAACTTATGTTGTTTCAGTCGGTGATAAGACCATCTCCACAAAATCTTCCTCTGCAAAAGCTTCGGCTGCAGCAGATGTAAAGTTCTGTAGCATTTCAAAAGTCCAAAGTCAGCAAAGTTAGCTTTCATAGCTTCATGTACCATCTCCATGGTTACAAGACAAACAACTCCATTCACAAAATCCTATCTTGTGTCATAAGTTCAACTGTGTGTGATTTCAATGTCTGATAAATGTGAGAAGCTAAAGTCTTGTTGTTTATCTGCTTTGCTACAACTGTTGACTTGATTTTCTCTTTTACATGTCAGTTACAAACCCAGTTCTCAGTAGACTTGTTGTGGGTTGAATTTGTTATCGAACTTTAGTTTATTTTTCCTGTTTTATCTATTTATTCAACTCTTACAAGAGAAAATGTCCTTTCTCTCCATTAACTCTCTCAGCAGTCACATTTAGAATGCTGTGATGTCACCTGCATAACCTCTATAGTCACAATGTTTGACAAAGCAAAGTGAGAATTTGTGCAAGACCTGATTGAATGTGCACTATTGTGTTAACTTGATTTATTGAGGTTTATTTGAAAAATCAAAAACTGAATTGTTCTATCCCTAGTTACTAAATGATACATTCAGATAAAACTCTTGTACTTGTGGGTTAATCTGGAGTGGCCTGCTCGGTTCTGGAGCTGTTGTCATGGAAACGGCAGCACAGCATCACGCAGAGAGCTGTGATTGTGTCATGGTGAAAAATCATCCAAATGTGATCCAAACAGAGCTTCAGACATTAGCACGCGCCTGATTTTTTTTTCCAACCCAGTTATGCCAGACACCATCACTTTGCATTGGTGGCTATGCTAGCAAAAGTTTATAGTTTAAGATATTTACCTAAGGGATTTGGTTAAGATTAGGGTTAGGATTAGGGTTAGGGTTAGGTTAAGTTAATTTGGTTAAGTTTAGGGATTTGGGAAAGGTATGCTAACCAGGAAGCGGCATAACTGTGTTGGGAAAAATAAAGACGCTTAGCACGCTGCTCCGACGCTGCTCTGTAACTTCTGCTGGGCTTCTGGAACGTTGCGTGTGGCTGAGCTCAGAGTCTAGAACAAACCGAACCCTGACGTATTATACATGACAGACGTGCACCTTTTATAATCTGAATAATCCAGCCGCCGATTGTCACATTTAGAAGAGACAGAGAAAGTGGATTTATGCTTCAGATTCTTTGAAGTATTTTGACAAAGCTTCAAAACAGATTTAATGGAGATTGTAGTAGGTTTATTTATGTTTTCTTCTGTGGTTTACAGAGCTATGAGACGACTGATTTTCACAGTCAACATCATCTAAAGGTCAGTACATTCTGCAGATGAGACGTGACTCTGGGGCAGTGATGTCATAAAAAGTTATTGTAATTGCGGTGAGCGGCCATGTTGATTTTCATATGGGAGACAATGCTTGTTTAGAAGAGTGGTGGCCAGAGCTCCTCTCCATCCGCTTAGCTGGGGAAACTTCTTTGAATTAAACAACAAAACAGGACAAGAGCAGCTGTTTGGATCAGGTCTGAACCGGTCTGACAGACGTCTGTCTCCTGAAGCTCGAGACAGTGTTTTTCCTCATAATTTTTTTCACCTGAATGTAACTTTTAAAGGGACTGTACTTGATTTTTTTGCAACAAGATAACTTAAAAGCAGTTTCCCCCTAGAACTGATGCCTTATTAATGTATCTATTCAGGTGGAAATTAGTCCCCAAAGTCCTGTCTATGTCTAATAAAATCCCGTTTGTGTGCAGCTTTTTCTGTTTTTGTTTTTAGCATTGTGGCTAACTGTTGTTAGCATAGTGGCTCACCTCGCTGTTAAAAGCTGTGAAAAAACATTAAAACTCATCATGATGAACAATTCTGAAGCTCAGAATGCATTAGCTATCAAATCATGTAGCCTGAAGGAAAAAGGTTAAAATTAATTATTTCTGTTTGTTTACATTTTTAGGATGCAAAAATCAGGTACAGTCCCTTTAAGGGTCGTAGGGTTGAATTTCATTCACAAATGTTGACTTAGCACTGCAGCATAACTTTTATTTTCTCATAGTGATAAACTCTTGTAGTTAGCTGACAACAACTTGTTTCCACTGCGGCAGCTCTTTCTACAGGCGAGGTGCGCGCACATCACCCGTGTTGATAAACAAACAATCCTTCTATATTGACTGGATTTTCCAGGCAAACAGATGTGATGAACAAAGTGTGTAGAGGGATTTTTTGTTTATCAACTCAAGTGATGTGCGTGCACCTCGCCTGAAGAAAGAGCCGCCGCTCATAGACACAAACAGTGGAAACAAGTCAAAACAGCTCCGCTGTCAGTAACTACAAGAGTTTATCACTGTGAGAAAACAAACATTCTGCTGTTAAATCAACATCTGTGAATGAAACTTGACCCTACAACCCATAAAAGTTACATTCAGGTGAAAAAACGGTGAGAAAACTGCTGTCTCGAGCTTCAGGAGCCAGACGTCTGTCAGACCGGTTCAGACCTGATCCAAACAGCTGCTCTCGTCCTCTTTTGTTGTTTTATTTAAAAAAGTTTCCCCAGCTAAGCAGACAGAGAGCGTCTCTTTCTGCATCACTCATGCGCAGTAGAGCGGAAAGTGACGTCGACCGAAAATCCCTCGATACAGAGTTATTTTGTCCAAATTGTACCAGACACACAAACTGCACCGTTAGATCACACAAAAACAAAATAAGTTTGCCGAAGTTGGCCAATCAAAACTAACCTAGAGATGCACAGTGCTCTGTGTGTGTGAGAGAGAAAGAGAGAGAGAATAACATACAGCATATACTAGAGATTAATTGACATCAAACTTTAAAACTGTCCTGTTACTTTTTACAGTGTGTTTGTTTGTGTTCCAGTACTTGTTCTGATCAGTATATACATTTTTGCTTAATAAATAGTTCATTGATTTATGCGTTTGACTGTGTATTGTTTGTTATGTCATTGTAATTCTAAAATGAAATGACCTTTATCAAAAACTAGAGAAGATGGCGTCACACATACATCCATGCAACTCTCACGTTCTATGTGAATATCAAAATTAAATACTGTGAATATGTATTTTCAGTACAATCATTCAATCACTTTCCAACACGGCTCTATAAACTCTGTAAAGGTTGATTTGCAAAAGATTTATTCCACCAAAAAAAAAAAACGTCCCGATTGTCTTGTGTGAAAGGCATAAATGTGTGTCATCCATCCTTGACACACATCTCTGGATAATCCCCACGTTTCTCTGGCACAGATCTGGAGTAAGGACTGTTGCTATGGTTACCGCCTCTTTTAGCTGCAGGAGCTGTGAGTCCGCCTCTCTAAAAGCCCTCGTGTACTCTGCAGTTTTAGTACAATTCTTCTCATTTCAACTTTTATTTGTGTATTGTTCTTAGCGAGATTTAATATAGTGCCATATGACTAAACTGTTGTTTGCCCATTCTGATAGGTTCCCCGGCCCACCAGGAAAACTCCCCGTACTTCCAAATGCCATTACAGCCCTGAGTGCAACTTTAAAGGGGGTAAACTGTCCCCAAAATGAAACACAGATGGAACACTTAAAATATGACACACATTAATAATAATAATAATATATATTAATTCATTTGATTTATACAGCGCTTTTCATAACACCCAAAGACGCTTCAAATGCATTATTCATTCATCCCACACTGGGTAGTAAGCTACTATTGTAGTCACAAGCTGCCCTGGGGCAGACTGACGGAAGCAAGGCTGCCATTTTGCACAATCTGCCCCTTCAACCACCACCGACCATTCATACACACACACACCAGATACATACTAGGCAATGTGGGTGAAGTGTCTTGCCTAAGGACACAACAATGAGTTTATCCTCTGTTTGCCCTACTGTGGCACCTGAGGTTCTTCCACGGTCTCCCATCCGAGTACTGTTCAGGCCCACCATGCTTAGCTTCTGAGATCTGACGGGATCAGGCTTTGGCAAGCTGGTACGGCTACGCAAGCTGGTATGGCCAGTATTTACAAACATAAAAACAATCCCCCAAATATCTGTCCACTCCATTAGTGTAGTAGTCAAGACCTCATTAATCTAGACCAAAACCCTTCCAAGACCACAAAGTCCCGAGACCTTAATGAGACCATGACCACTGGGAGTCAAGACCAAGACAAATCCCGTTTCCAAGGACTCGGGTCCAGTTCCACACCGTTTGCAGGGTCCATAGCGAGCCGCTTTTCGCTCTGCTTTTACTCTGGAGCAGACCTTACAGCAGTTCCTCCTTTAGGCTCAATGATCGGACAAAAGAAAACAGGCTCAGGCCAAAACCAGACAGATAAGAGTAGAAAGAAACACCAAACGCAGACTTGATCCTTTGACATAACACTGTATTACCACTGATGAAAACTTTATTTGTTGCTCCGATAAACTAGTGCATTAGCATCAGCTGTTTCCTGTTCTTCATTGTGTAATGTGTCCAACATAATCCAACCTCAAAGCATTGAATAAAACCAGTTTAAAAGCAGCATAGAGTCGCAAAGGCTTTGCAAAAAAGTAAAATAAATGTATAAAAAGTGATAATAAACTGGAAGTCGTTTCTTGTTTACATCAGCTTGACCCTCGTGTTGCAGCACCACAGATTTTGAATTATCATACGTCTTTTTGTGAATCACTCAGATTTACGCCAGGGAGGAAAAGTAGGATTCAGGAACATTTTCTTTTTTTTTTGTTTTTTTTATTTAAGAGAGCATGTATACCTACCATCATTAACATAAGCGGCCCAAACTGCTCCAAAGTGAACCGTTCTGGGAGACCCAGGCTAATGGAAATGTGGCTCAAGACTTTAGGTCGAGACCAGGACAGGACCAAGACTGCGGTCTATAAAGAACAAATCAAGACCAATTTCGAAATTGTCAGTTCTGTCCAAGAAGTCTAATTAACAGCCAACTAAAATTGTACTTGGAAAATCATGAAATTCTATCTAGATTTCAATCAGGGTACAGGAAAAAGCATAGCACTATAACCGCAGCATTGAAGGTTGTAAATGATATTTGTTCTTCGCTTGATAGAAAACAAAATTGTGCTTCTATCTTTATTGATCTATCTAAAGCGTTTGATTCAGTAGATCACCAAATATTAAAGCAAAGACTTGTGACTATTGGACTTTCAGAACAAGCAGTTAGTTGCATTTCGAATTATCTTTGTGATCGATCTCAAAGAGTTAAGTGTGATGACCAGTGTTCAGATGAGTATCCTGTTACTCGAGGTGTTCCACAAGGGTCTATTCTAGACCCACTTTTGTTCACTCTTTATATAAATGATGTGGGACAGAATGTAAATGATGCAAATTGTCATTTTTACGCTGATGACATGATCATTTATTCTTTTGCATCTTCACTCACTGAAGCCACTGTCAATTTGCAAAATGCATTTAACATGGTTTGCCACAGTTTTTTTGATCTAAAGCTCTCTCTTAACGCTAACAAAACAAAGTTGATGCTGTTTAGTAGATGTAGAGCTGCACAGAATGTCCCTTCAGTTTTTACACCTGACGGCTCAGTTATTGAAGTTGTGAATACTTTTAAATACTTGGGTGTCATAATTGATGATGGATTGTCTTTTAAACCACATATTGAATCCCTTGTCAAAAAGTTGCGTTTGAAATTAGGTTTTTATTTCAGAAACAAGCTGTCATTTTCTTTCAATTCCAGAAAGAGACTTGTTGCTGCAACATTCCTTTCTGTATTGGACTGTGGAGGCCTTTTGTATAGACATGCTCCAGCCCAAGCTTTGCGTTCACTGGATTCAGTGTTTCACGCCTCTTTGCGCTTTATAACAAACTGTGGTGCACGGACCCATCACTGTAACCTGTACTCTCGTGTTTGATGGCCTGCTTTACCCACGCGACGGCTCACACACTGGTACAGGTTTATATACAAAGGACTGGTTGGTCTACTTCCTTCATACCTGAGTGTGTATCTTCAGCGTAGGCCTGATGGACCTCATCAGTTGCGTTCTCAGGATGTCTACTCATTGATTGTTCCCAATGTTAGAACAGAAAAGGGAAAAATGTCTTTTCAATATTGTGCTCCAACAGATTGGAATTCTTTACAGAGAGTTTTTAAACTCCAAACTCTTGTCTCTATGGCTCATTTTGACTCTCTTCTGAAAGACCTGGAAATGCAATCATTAACCTGTAACTGTTTTTAACTATGTCTTTTCTGTTTATTTTAAAATGTCTGTGTTTTGGGTTGTGTGTGTTGGAGCCTCTTGGCCAGGACACCCTTGAAAAAGAGATCTCCGAATCTCAATGGGACTTTCCTGATTAAATAAAGGTTAAATAAAAAAAAGACCATCTTCGTAATTTTATACAATTATCAGTGTCAATATCATGTTATGGTAAAACAGTCTTTGAAGAAAACGTACAGTAGATTTACTGAAATGTCAAACATGTACGTTAAGCACGTTTTCACGCCAATTTACGTCAGTGTGTTACGAAAAAAACAAAACGTAAAGTAACCACACATTTTGGTTGAAGCCACCAGGCGACCTTTTCTTTGAGTTTAACGGGAAAGTTTAGGCTTCAGGTTTCTAACGTGGATAAGTTTAGGGCTGGGGCTTGGGGGAGGTTAAGATTTACCCGTTAAACCCAAAGAAAATGTCGCCATGTGGCTTAGCTTACGTTTTGGCTTTTCGTAACATATTGACACAAAAAAGGCGTGAAAATGTGCTTACCGTACGTTTTTGACATTTACGTTTTTGTTTTTTTTCAGAGACTGGGCTGCTGTGGCCTGGATGTCCAAAATAAGATCGAGTCCAAGCACCTTCGAGACCAAGACAAGTCCAAATGTCTTTTAGAGTAGTCATTAGCAATTCTTGATGACGAAATTCATGTTTGACAGTCATTGCAGAGTTCTTTTAGTGGTTGTTATCTAAATGTCAGTGGTTCTTGGTGTAATGTGAGAAAGAAACATTAGCTACCAGATTAGATCGCATTTAAAACCGTATTAAGTGATGAACCAAGTTTGCATTATCCAGTGTGATATGAATCCTGAATCCTTCGAGAGCCAGAGAAGGTGGTGAAGAACAGCAGGCTGGTGTAGAGTATAATTAGTACAAATGAGCTTACTGCCCCCTGTGGAGCACCGAGCTTCACTGTGCTGGAGACACAAGAGTGGTCCTCAGTTTACATTCCTTAATTCTGTTACTTATGGTGGTGTTACGACCAGGGGTGGGGAAGTAACAATAAAATAACCAGATGGAAATGGTTTACTAAAATTGAAAATTATTTAATGACAAAATGAAGGTAAAAGGTGTAACAAAAAGTGTCCAAAATTGGGTTTAAGTTTTACAGAAAATAAAAAGTAATAAATTGAAGACCAAAATTAGTTTAACAATTAAAAAAAAAGAATTAACCAATAAATCAAGTGCTCCAACTAATTACAAACTGAATTTAAAGAACAAAGTTTGTAATAATAATAATAAACGAGTGTCTCTACGAAAAATAACTAAACAAAGGTAATGCTAGCACAAAAAAACTAATTCTAAGCAAACAAAGAGACACATGGCAAAAATGGGCGAGCTGACATGGAGCCAGGGTCAGCCGCCACAAGCGGAGCGGGTCGAGGCCTCTTATGGGGAACGCCCAATCAGGTGTGCACCGGGATTGGAGGAGCGGAGCGAGGTGGGCCAATCCGGGGGTTCCAAGGTGTGGTCAGCCACACCTTGGAAAAATGGGCGAGCTGACATGGAGCCAGGGTCAGCCGCCACAAGCGGAGCGGGTCGAGGCCTCTTATGGGGAACGCCCAATCAGGTGTGCACCGGGATTGGAGGAGCGGAGCGAGGTGGGCCAATCCGGGGGTTCCAAGGTGTGGTCAGCCACCGGCCAATGACGGGTGTCCTCCAATAGTACATGCACACAGAACACAGAAAAACGGGAGGCAACAAAACAAGGGCCAAACTCTGGGCCCGTAACACTCCCCCTCTTAAGAGTGAACTAAGTTTTGTTTGTTTTAATTTTCTTTTAACAACTTATGATTCGCTAGAAAAAATTGAGGGAAACAGTTCTCAAATATATATATATACTCACATTCTGGACAAGGCATCTGCTAATATGTTTTCTGAACCCTTTTTGTGACGTATCTGGAGATGGAAATCCTGCACGATCAGGGCCCAGCGCATTAGACGTTGATTATGATTGTACATTCGAGAAAGAAAAACAAGAGGGTTATGGTCTGTGAAAACAATAACAGGCAGAGAACTGGAACCAAGGTAAACTTCAAAGTGTTGCAAGGCGAGCAACAGCGACAGGGTTTCCTTTTCAATGGTGGAATAGGGGCTGTTACCGCATTTACTTTTCTATAGTCTGTAATAAAGCGCGGGGTGCCATCGGGTTTACCCTCAACAAGGCACGGAGAACTCCACGCGCTAGAGCTGTGCTTGGCTAGGCCATTTTCAAGCAGATATTCAGCTTCTTGTTTCATTAAAGCGCGTTTAGCAGGATTGACACGATAAGGATGTTGTCGGATGGGCTTGGCATCTTTCACATCAATGTCGTGAGCTAAAACAGAAGTTTGAGAGGGGACATCGTTAAATAGACATGGAAAGTCATTTACTAGTATTATAACATCATCTCGCTGCTTGTCAGTTAAATGAGCAAGATGAGTGGGCAGTTCTTGTAACATTTCAGAGTTTGGTAAACGCGCACACTTTGGCTGATGGGACACGACGTCATCCTCACCAGAGCTGATTGGATTAGCCACTATTAGAGCTGACGCGCACGGAGGCGGGGCGCTTGGAGACTGCTGCTCAGTTTTTCGCGCATGATACAACTTCAACATGTTAATATGACAAACTCGAGTTTTACGCTTTCGATCTGGAGTACAGATTTCATAATTCGTTTCGTTTAATTTTTGTTTAACGACGTACGGACCGGTGAATTTGGCGGACAACGCATTACCTGGGATTGGAAGTAAAACTAAGACTTTGTCGCCTTCAGAAAATTCACGTTTTACTGTCTTTTTGTCAAAACGACGCTTCATATTTTTTTGTGTGTCTGCAAGAGCAGTTTTGGCGATTTTATTCGCATTTAGAAGTCGTTCACGGAAGTTTGAAACGTATTCTAAGACGTTTGTGTTTGAAGAAGAGGACGGAGCAAGAAATTTCTCCTTCAGTGCCTTTAACGGTCCACGAGGAGAGTGTGCAAAAACTAAATCTGCCGGACTAAAACCGAGAGATTCTTGGATAGTGTCTCTGGCAGCAAACAAGACAAAGGGAATGCCCTCGTCCCAACTGTTTTCTGTTTCGAAACAATATTTTCTCAGCATAGAATTCAACGTTTGGTGCCAACGCTCAAGTGCGCCTTGGGATTCTGGATGATACGCAGTGGATGTTATATGTTGAACGCAGAGAGTTTGGACTACTTGTGCAAACATTTTTGATTGAAAATTGGCACCTTGGTCCGTTTGGATTATACGTGGGAGGCCAAAGAGTGAAAAGAAGTTAGTCAGAGCTTTTATGACTGAACGGGAATTAATTTTACGCAGCGGAATGGCTTCTGGAAACCTTGTCGCAGCGCACATAATTGTAAGTAAATATTCATTTCCATTTTGAGTTCTGGGAAGAGGTCCAACGCAGTCTATTATGACGCGGTCAAATGGTTGATCTATTGCAGGAATAGGATGAAGTGGAGCTTGAGGGATTGTCTGGTTTGGTTTTCCTGTAATTTGACAAGTGTGACAGGTGCGGCAAAACTCAGCCACGTCTTTTTTCATTGCTGGCCAAAAGAATTGTTTTAAAATGTGGTTGTACGTTTTAGTGATTCCCAAATGTCCTGACCATTTACTTTCGTGTGCCACCGCTAATATTGCATTACGGTAACAGGTGGGCACAACAATTTGATAAACAGCATTTAAATCACTAGAAGCAAAAGGAGACCATTTACGCATGAGTAAATCATTGTCAAGGAAATAGCAAACATGTGCTCTGTCACGTTGCTCGTCACTTACCACACTGTGAAACAGTTTGCGCAGCGTTGGGTCAGTCCTCTGCTCTGAGCTCAGCCGTGCGCACGTGCACGGTAGAGACAGACCTTCGAATTTAGAAGATGCGACCAGTTTTTCATTTGATTTAGTCTCAGCCTGGGTCTCAGGGTAGGCACAGGTGCGTCTGAAAAAGTTGACAAAAAAGTATCAGACAAATTTAAATCAGCGTTCTTGGCCTGGGTGCGCGTAATGGCACAGACTGGGTAAAGCTCAGTAGAGTCTTCACCTGGATCAGTGGGTTGCGGGGAATCAACTACTTCCAGGGTAGGAGTAACCTTTCCCCCAGCTATATCATTACCCATTAACATTTTGACGCCGGAGATAGGCAAAGCAGGGCAAACAGCAATTGGAAAAATGCCACTAACGAGTTTAGATTTAATGTGTACATAATGAACAGGTTGTAGGCTGTATCCCATTTCTATTCCCCGTAACACTGATCCATAACCGCAAGAAGATTCGTTTGAGAATGGGAGAGCACTGGCTAAAATTACTGATTGAGACCCGCCAGTGTCTCTCAAAATGCGAATTGGACGCTAAGGTGCTTCTCCAGACAAAGACACAAATCCGTCAAATATAAAGGGCTTAAAACAAGCGTCTGCATTTTGTCTGGTGTCGGGTGCTAAAATATCAGTTTTAATTAACCCGACGCCTTTTGGTTGGGGTGCGGATTGATCCGCTTTTCTTTTTAGAGTCAAACAATTAGCGATAACATGTCCAGGTTTGTGACAATAAAAACACTCCCGTTGTTCTCTGCTACTTTTAGTATTACTTTGAGAACTAGGACTTGGTTCTGGAGCAGAAGAACGTGTTTTTTCAACTGGATTTGTTACAAAAGTAGTGCGGTGTGTCAGTACAAACTCATCGGCCAAAACAGCGGCCTCAGCTAAAGTTTTAACTTTTTGTTCGTTCAGATAAACAACAACTCGCTCAGGAAGATTTTTCTTAAAGTCTTCCAACAAAATTAGTTCTCTTAATTTTTGGAAATTTTCTGATTTAGCTGACACACACCATTTATCAAAAAGTGTTCCCTTCTCCCTGGCAAATTCAACATAAGTCCTACCGGGGGCCTTTTTATGATTTCTGAATTTTTGGCGGTAGGCTTCAGGGACTAATTCGTAAGAGCGCAGAATGGCAGATTTAACAGAATCATAATTCATACTTTCTTCAAGAGATAGAGCGGCAGCGACCTCTTGGGCCTTGCCGTGAACCTTACATTGGAGCAGAGTTGCCCATACCTCGCGCGGGCACTTTAAGGCCAAAGCAATGCGCTCAAAGGCAGGGAAATAAGAATCTACTTCAGACTCTCTGAAAATTGGAAAAAGTGAAACATATTTACTCACGTCCAACGCGCAGACCTGGGCAGTGGAAGACAAGGCGTCAGCAGCAGGAGCAGGGCAGACGGGAAGGCGGCCTTGGGCCTCAAGCTCAAGACGTTTTAGGCCTAGTTTTACTTTTGTCTCGGCCTCAATTTCCAGCTGTTTTATTCTTAATTGTAACTCCATATGGGCATTGCGCTCTTTCTCCGCAGCTTCCATTTTTAAGCGCTCTATGCGTAATCTGTGCCGCGCTGCTGCTTTTCTGGATTCAGGTGTGCTCGTGGGTGACAGAGGTTCAAACCGAGGGAGCGTAAACGGTTGATCACGCCGATCAGCAGCCTCAGCCGGCTCTCCTACCACACGAGTTGGACTTGTTTGTCCCTCCAGTTTTGGAGTGTGGGCAACCCCGGAGGTAGTTACTGGCACAGCCGGTTCGTGCTCCGCCTGTTCCACATGAACATCCGCCGAGGCCTCTGGTTGCTGCAGACTCCCATGTTCCACTAACCAGTTTACAATCGTTGACTTTAGCTCTGCTTTTTTCATGGATTTGTCAAAAAGAATTTGGAGGTTCTCTGCAATTTGGACCAAATCAGCTTTCTTAAATTTGTCTAGTTCTTCCAGCGTTGGCTGTTTTAAGAACTGCTCCAAAGTGGAGGCCATTGTCCAGTGCGCTCACTTACTTGTACAAAAAATTGAAAAACACTTACCTACTCTGTCAAAAATAATTTGGTGGTACAATTTTAGCCTCGGGAAATGAGTTACATTTATCCCGGACGAGCCCCCATTTGTTACGACCAGGGGTGGGGAAGTAACAATAAAATAACCAGATGGAAATGGTTTACTAAAATTGAAAATTATTTAATGACAAAATGAAGGTAAAAGGTGTAACAAAAAGTGTCCAAAATTGGGTTTAAGTTTTACAGAAAATAAAAAGTAATAAATTGAAGACCAAAATTAGTTTAACAATTAAAAAAAAAGAATTAACCAATAAATCAAGTGCTCCAACTAATTACAAACTGAATTTAAAGAACAAAGTTTGTAATAATAATAATAAACGAGTGTCTCTACGAAAAATAACTAAACAAAGGTAATGCTAGCACAAAAAAACTAATTCTAAGCAAACAAAGAGACACATGGCAAAAATGGGCGAGCTGACATGGAGCCAGGGTCAGCCGCCACAAGCGGAGCGGGTCGAGGCCTCTTATGGGGAACGCCCAATCAGGTGTGCACCGGGATTGGAGGAGCGGAGCGAGGTGGGCCAATCCGGGGGTTCCAAGGTGTGGTCAGCCACCGGCCAATGACGGGTGTCCTCCAATAGTACATGCACACAGAACACAGAAAAACGGGAGGCAACAAAACAAGGGCCAAACTCTGGGCCCGTAACAGGTGGATGTAAAAATGTGTTATTATTTTGAAAATGAATGCCATTTTAATTCTAATCTGAACCAATTCCAAACCCCAGACCTAAACGTTTTTGTAACATCAAACCTAAACTTATTTGTTAAATCCAAAGAAAATGTTCCCACATGGCCAAAAAGATAGTGTCTCTGTTTCAGTGTGTCTCTTATTGGACCAAAATGAAAATGATCTAACAAAGGCATCAGCCAAAACGTTATCAAATAAACTTTTCTCTTTTCTTTTTTTTTTTTGACATTTGCAAACTGAGTGTGCAATGTTTGAATTTAAAGCATATTATTATAGCGTAGTGGTATACTAAAGTGATATAGTATTGTGGTATAGTATAGTATAGTATAGTATAGTATAGTATAGTATAGTATAGTATAGTATAGTATAGTATAGTATAGTATAGTATAGTATAGTATAGTATAGTATAGTATAGTACAGTACAGTACAGTACAGTACAGTATAGTATAGCATATTATAGTATAGCGTATTATAGTATAATATAGTATAGTATAATATAGTATAGTATATGGTATTGTGGTATAGTATAGTTGTATACAAAAGTGATACAGTATTGTGGTATATTATAGTAATATAGTATAGTGATTGTGTATTGTGATATGGTATAGTCTAGTAATATAGCATAGTATAGTATAGTATAGTGATATAGTAAAGTAATATAGTATTGTGGTGTGGTGTGGCATGGTATAGTACAGAGATATAGTAAAGTGATAAAGTATTGTGGTATTGTGTAGTTGTATAGTATATTGATATACTAAAGTGATACAGTATTATAGCATAGTATAGTGGTATAGTAAAGTGATATAGCATTGTAGTATAGTATAGTGGTAGTGTAGTGTAGTGTTATAGTAAAGTGATTGTGGTATAACATAAAATAGTACAGTATAGTATAGTGTATATTATATTTTACAACTCAACTAGTATACTAGTGGTATAATGTAGAAGTGTATATTATAGTATAGTAGTGTAATACAGTATAGATATCTAGTATAGTATTGCATTGCAGTATTATACTAAATTGCAAATTAACCTGTGGCCACTACACAGCATTTGTGAAAAAGTTTTGTGCCATTACTAAATGCTTGTATGTCACCTTGTGGGTTAAATATACCATATACAAGCTATTATGGTATTATATGATAACCTGCATATTAACTTGTGGACACAACACATTTGTTGTACAAACAAGTTCATTACTAAAAGTCTGCATTTCATTGCAGAACACATTATATACAATCTAATAACATATAGCATAGTGTGTTATAGTATAGTATAGTGTAGTGTAGTGCAGTGTAGTGAAGTGTAGTGTAGTGTAGTATGGTGTAGTGTAGTGTAGTGTAATGAAGTGTAGTGTAGTGAAGTGAAGTGTAGTGTAGTATGGTATAAAGTACAGTACAGTACAGTAAACTGGACATTAATCCGTGACCACAATACAGTAGCATAAGTCATTAAATGTTTGCATACCATTGTAGATAAATATTGGTTTGTATGTTCTATTGCAGATTAAATATAGGCCTACCATAAAGAGGTAATGCACTGACATCATTTTATTTGAAAAGATTCTCCAGAATGACTGTGGAAAACTTGTAAGCAACACAATAGAGAAAATGTACTTTTTTGATTACGGACTAATTTACACAAATGAATTTTTTTGTGGCAAATGCAAACTAACAATCTTTTTGTGTTGTCGTGGCAACAGTGTAGCACTTCACAAACTTGTTTACTAACAGCAGTTGGAGATCATTGGCATTTTTACTGCAGAACTACAATTTATATCGTCATGTAAGAAGGAAGAAAAGGGCAATTACTTCAGCTCTGATCTCGGAGTTTGAAAAATGTGAGAGAGGCAGTTTATCTGCTTTTCTGCCACTGTTAACCTACTTTTGTGCTTTTACAAGTTAGTTACAAATGTTTTCCCACATACAGCTTCTTTTCCCTCTCATACATTTCTTTCCACTCAGACCTCACATTTAGAACGCTGTGGTGTCACCTGCAGAATCTCTATACACTGGTGAACACTTGGTTTGTATCTGTCCCATTGCAGATTAAATATACTATATACACACTGGCGAACACTTATTTTGTATGTCCCATTGCAGATTAAATACACCATATATAAACGCTGGTGAACACTTGTCCTTTGTCCTCCACTCTGCCCTTCCTCTTTCCTTCTCATATGTCACTCCACTTCTGTCCTGAGCTCACTAGAACTGTGTAGTGTGATCATCCGCCAACTGTTTGTGGAGGTATTCTGAGCGCGCACACACACACACTTAGAGAGAGAGAGAGAGAGGAAAAAGAGGGGGAGAGCTAGAGAGAGGACTGCAGTCGTATGAATCTACAAACCCGGAAGCTGCACTCTGAAGTACTCAGATGTTCAAATGCTTTCTACAAATAATTAAGATGTCAATTGACATTCACAAGTAAGTAGTAGTAATAAGTATTTATTTTAAAAACGTGTTACCTCTTTGTAAAAATAATTTTGAATTTTTGTAAACAAACTGACAACACATGACAATATTTTGCTATCTTTAAACAGTTAATTTGATTCAAGTTAAGCTTATAGGCAGTTCATTGATTCAAGTTAGGTTTATAAACAGTTACTCTGGTTAAAGATGGGTTTATAAACAGCTACACTACCTAAAGTTAGGTTTATAAACAGTTACTCTGGTTAAAGATGGGTTTATAAACAGCTACACTACCTAAAGTTAGGTTTATAAACAGTTACTCTAAGTTAGGTTTATAAACAGTTCATTTGATTCAAGTTAGGCTTAAAACAGATTTATCATCTGTTACTTTGGCTAAATTTAGGTTTATAAACAGTTACTCCGATTACAATTAGGTTTATGAACAGTTGCTCTGGCTAAAGTTAGGTTTATAAACAGTTACTCTGGTTAAAGTTGGGTTTATAAACAGCTACTCCACCTTAAGTTAGGTTTATAAACAGTTAGTCTGGTTAAAGTTAGGTTTATAAACAGTTACACAGGTTAAAGTTGGGTTTATAAACAGTTACTTTGCTTAAAGTTAAGTTTATACACAGTTACTTTGGTTAGATTGGGTTTATGCACAGTTTTGTTTTGTTTTTTTGGTGTAAGTTAGGTTTATACACAGTTACTCTGGTTAATGTTAATCTTATAAACTGCACATTTAGGACAGGTCAAATGAATAATCTGTTCATTTGGTTCAAGTAAGGCCTATAAACAGTTCATTTACTTAAAAGTTAGGCTTTAAAATAATGACTTTACTTTAAGTTATGCTGGGTTAAAGTTAGACTTATAAAGTGCTCATTTGCTTAAAGTTAGATTTGAAACTGTCATATTTATAAACTTTTTTTTTTTTTTTTTATTAGGCTTATAATTAGTCTAATTGGTCAGATTTATTAACAGTTCAACAGACTTATTTGAATTAGTCAGGGCATTAAGAAACAAAATGGCAATAATCTAGTCACCAATTTGACCAAAATGTCCATCCATTTAGATTCATCAACGCATAACCACCGCCAGAAAGCAGTTTAGTGCGGGACATGTGACTGCGGTCCTCACACTGCTGCCTCCACGTCCGTAGCCTCTCCTCGCTGTCAGAACAGACCTGCCTACACACTCTCTTGCTCCTGATGTGAGAGAGAACCTCCTCGCTCGCCGCTTTGCAGGAGCCGGGATTCACACAACCGTAAGTCATTTTTTGCCTTTATGTAGTCGGTGTTGTCGTGGTTACGGAGGTGTGGTGCAGTTCGGAGCGTTTAGGAGGGTCGGAATGGTCTAATAATCCTTTAATCTGCTGAGAAGTGACTGTGTTACCATGTCAACGGGGGGTAGATTTAACTCAGGAGGACTTTCACTCGCAACGGAAAGAACGAGACACATTTAGCGGCTCAAGTTCAGGATTGTGGGGGGAATTTAAGGAGATGCGCTGGGAAAAGATGGATTTGGATACAATGGGAAAGTTGTGGTGTGGCTTACTCATTAATTTAAGAGCAAAGTGTGAGAGATTGCTAATGGTGTAGTATTTTGAGAAAATTGGATAGAGCTAGGTTGACATTGCATGCAATCTTTAGATAATGTAATTTCAACTAAAAATATGTTTTGTTGGCATAGCAGATTGATATGATCATAGAAAATATTGTATGATTTGTTTGAAGTATCTTGTCAGTTGGAGTGCTTAAAATGTTCCAAAATATGACTTCAAACTTATTTCTATCTTTTATTTAACAAGGTTTTTTAAGCCATTTTGTGAAGCAAAAAAAAAAAAAAAAAAAAAAAAATCTTGGATAATCTTTTTCATTCACTGTTTTGGTGTCAAGCTTCCCGAGTTTGTTTATTTATTTAAAAAAGTTCCAACATGTCTTTTTAAAACAAGACATTTTATTTTAAGAGTTACAAATACATTAACGGCTTAAGAAATTATTAAACATCATAATTAGATATGGTGTTGTTGAATCTGCTCAGTCAAACATTTTTATTTTTTTTTTTTATTTTTTTTTTTGTAGGCTAACTGATGTATTTGGAATACAAAAGATAATAAATATATATTTTCTAAAATGTATTAAATTCTAAAATATATTATTTTCTAAAATGTATTATTAACCCTCTACTGCATGACTTTTTTATTTTAGGAGGAAAAAAATATTTCAAGATACTTTTTGAGAGCTTGTGGGTCCCTGACATTATATCAATTATAACATTTGACCCCCCACGCCCCCCCACAAAAATCTGGGTTTGTTGCCTCAGGGCAACAGTGTGCGATGAGGGTACTAAAACACCAAGGTTTTCAATACTGAATGGAATAGGAGAAAATAATCTAAAAATGTATCAGAAAAGGTTTTATTCAACATAATACTAAAATTTACCTAAAAAAGAGCCAATTTAGGAGAAATGACGTTCCCACTTGCACCTATATCTACCAGCTCAAGGAGTTGCACTATTCGCCCTGTGTAGATCTCAAAGTTATGTGGAATACCTTCAGAGCTGGCTAAAATGAGTATTTTGTATCCCCATTTCTTAGGTTTGGCTGGTAGATATTGCTTGTTCTTATTCTTTCCCTTGAAGGGAACTATCTGTTCATCCACAGCCAGCTTCTCACTCATTGGGATGGATTGCAATTTTGAAATAAGATGGTCTACCAGTGGTCAGATTTTGTAAAGTGGATCTGGACTTCCTGCAGGTATTGCCTCATTGTTGTTGAAGTGGAGAGCTTTCTTGATGGCCTCCCATCTGTTCAGACTCATGGTATCAGCTACTTGATGCACCCAAGAGGCCTTGGACCAAAACATCCGAGTGACTGGTAACCCAAACAGTGACATGTAGACTACAGTACCTATGAACTGTTCAAGTTCTTTAGTGCTGAGTTTTAAAGGTCTGCTTGGGTTGTTTAGTTTAGTTTAGTTTATTAGTTTATTTAACAGGGACAGTGTGCAAAAACATTGAAAATGCTTTGCACCAGATTTTAGCCGTAGCTAGTTTCCATCTGCAGTCCCTGAGCAGGTGAGATATACAAAATTTAACAACAACAACAACAACAGTCAAACCTGTATAGCATACAGGTTTGACTGCTCTGTGATCACTGACAGGATATTTTCTGAAAAAAACATCTTGAAGTAATCTTCTGATCTCGGAAGGCTTCCTTGCCATTCAGGATAGTCGGGGAAGTTGGCATTATGGGGTGTTCTCCAGCCATTGTCTTCCTCTGGTTCAAACACCTCATCCTCATCCTCATTTTCATCCCAACACACACACACACCAACACACATCTTACAGAACCCTGACTGACCCCTGACCTACACTGAGTGTCAAACCTGATTCAGGGAGCCACTCTTCTCCACTATCACTCTCGTCCTCAAGCTCACTGTCTTCACTGTCGGATGGAACTTCACTACCATGTTCATTCTTGGACCCATAAAATGTTTTTATGTCCATTTCCTACAAGCAATAATACTCATTATTCACTCCAACACATCTCTTCCTGAGCACTATTTTTCCCAACAAAAGTGCTACATCTGCATGATGTTGCCCTAGGGCAACACACCTAAAACACAGTATTAGCATAAACATACAAGTAAAAATTATATGTAAACAATCAAATGTGCATCTTGACATATTTCTGGACATTAAAATATTTTTTGTATCAAATTATTCCAATTTAACCCAGAGAAAAGTGTTATTTATCTTACCGTTACCTAGCACTGTGTCACATGTGACTTTGCTTCCAGAAATGACTGCTTCAGACTCAGTCAAATGTGCACACCCACTTCAGCCTCTGATTTTATTGGACAGAAACATGTCTGCTAACATTATAAAAAAACAAAAATAAAAAAAAACTTAAAGGGCCAGTGTCCAAGCCAAAAAAGTGGTTTGTTGCCTAAAAGCAACACTATGCGGTAGAGGGTTAATATTATTAGTAGTAGTAGTAGTAGTAGTAGTAGCATTATTATTTATTTAATTTTTTGTGTGTATATATATTGTTGTCAAAATGCTAACTAACTTACAAGAAAACTTAAACGTACACTAGCTTATGTAGCACTAAGCTAGGCTAGGCTAAGCTAATGTTAAATACTATAGCTATTATAAAAACAAAAAAAAAAACACAAAAAAAAAACAAACAAGGGACTGCCCCAGCTCTTCAAATCTCATTGGACTAGCTCAGTTGCTAAGCACATGTTGAGACTGATGTGGACATTCTGGACCTTCCTGTTGTAGGTTAATATTTGTAAATGTGTTTTTGTTTTCTAGTTCTTTAACTTGTATGACTGGTGATGATACCTGAGTGCTTTTATAATGAGGCTTCATGTTCATGTGAGCTGTTGGAGATGAACATGTACTGCAGACAGAGAGAGCTGTTTCTGGTGGTACTTACAGCCCTCTGCAGCTAAAATAGTGTTCTTTTGGGGTATAACATGTCATAATGAAGAACCAACAAAGCCACAATTTAGTTTCATTTTAAAACTGCTATGTTTTTGAGCTTGTTCAACTGAAATTTAGAGCTGATGAAGACTGCATCTATTGTAGGTCTGGTGGCACTTGGCAAACCACTCACTATCTTAGAAAAAAAACTCTTCACTGTCTGTGAAAAGTTTAAAAAGCAATGCTGTGCAGAGTAGTAGAGTATGGTATAATAGTAGAGCACAGTAGGATAGTAGATTATTGTGATAAAGTGGAATAGCAGAGCATAGTAGAAAAGTAGAGAATAGTGGAGAACAGTAGAATATCATAGAGCATACTAGAATAGTACAGTATTGTATAATAGTAGAACATAGAATTGTAGAGCATAGTATAATAGTTGAACACAGGAGAGTTGTGTCAGTGATGGTGAGATGTTTACAGATTAAAGTCCTCTAAAGCTGAAAATGTTGTGGGAAAAATAACATAAGATTGTATCCAATATGTAAACATGATGAAGCCTTTTGCTGTGAATGCAGCACAAACACAGACTCACTGCAGATCTACTGTATGTATGTTTCTACAGCCACAGTGAGAGTGTGAAGGTGTGAATTGGTGCGGTCATGGGTGCAGAATGACACAGAGAAATTATTCCACACACTAGAATATGATTTCAGATTCCGCTGAAGTGTGTTTGAGAGAAAGAAAACCTGACAAGTGCAGAAAGGTAAAGCACAGAAACACAGGAGGACGTTGTCTCAATAATCAGCTTCAGACCAGTGACCGACAAATGTGTCATTACACTAGAGTAAGAGCTTTTCAATTATAAAGGTCAAACAAACAAATATCCTATTTGCACAGCATGCTATTTCCTTTAAGTCACTTTAAATGACCTCTTGACCTCTGAGTTGTAGTTTTGTTTACAGACAGTAAAGTCTGTAATGTGCTTGTTTTTTACAGACTTTGTTTTGGAAATGGTGACAGATATGCCTTGATTTATGACAACAACCTTTTGCTTCATTCATGACTTTACCGTTTCTTGTGTTTTGAATTTGTTTTATCATAAATGACCTGAGCTGTGGCAGTGTAAATGTGGCTCCTCGTCACGTTATTGATTTCATGTAAAACTGTTATAGTCTCTTTCTTCTATTCTATCTATTCACAATGATAAAACTTCATCCAAACTTTGCAGCGCTGTGTTTAAACTTTACCCATCTTTTTGACCTTTGACCTTTTGTTACCACGACAACAGAGTTGTACTTCCAGGTTATAGATTTTCTCATAGTTTAGTTTTTACCTTTCTAACTGTAGAAAAAATGCACTGTCATTGGCGAATGACCCAGAACTAGAATTACATGAGGACGTTTGAGTTTGGTGAATAACAGGAAGTAGGATTTGGGGAAAACTTTACAGACATTTCGATTCACACAGAACTAGAAACTCTGACGATGTCTGTAATTATTACAATTTGTAATATTTGCCATTTTCAATTGCCTGAGATTCAGAACCCACACTTCAGCAAATTGTGAAGAGTGGGTCTGGTCACCACGCCCTCCGCCTGCGTTTCAGATCAAATCTACATCGTATCGGGAAATCAGTTTAGTTTATTTGCATGACGCAGATGAAACAAAGGAGTTGATTGGTCGTCTGTCATTTAGATTAACATCTAACTTCATTCAACTCACATTAAAATCGTTTTTTGCTTCGCTTATTGATTCTGCAAAAATCCATTATGTTTTTCAGTTCCATGTGATATTTTTTCATGTATTTTTTTCGTCGGGAGCAGCCATGTTGGTTTTTACACGGCGTAAGATGCGTGTCTCCGATTGGCTAATTCATCTGCCAATCACGTCCACAGAAATCCAAAAGAGGGACACATTGGCCAGACGATGTATTTTATATATATCGTCTAGATTTTCCAGGCAACATTTTTAATGTGACACACAGTTTGTGCCAACAAGAAAACACGTCCCATGCCAACATGTTCTCATGGATTTTGTGTGGTCTGGACACGCGATGTGGTTGAGGACAAACACACGTTTTTTGGGGATTAACGGCTAAGTTTAGGTCGTAACTTGTAACTTTAGGAAGTTACACAAATGTTTAAGTTTAAGTCTGAGGCTTGGAGTTGGTTAAGGTTAGGATTAAGATTGTGTTGGTATTCATGAATAATAACACATCTTTACATTCACCATAGAAATGAACAGGGACAGAAACACGTGAAATACACACGCAAAAAATAGAAATGGCGTTCATATGATTCGCTGTTTACTATTGCGTGGTATTGACACATGCATATCTGTGAGAACAGGCTGTCCATGCATGAGTGTGTATGAGTCTGCAGCACCAAACAGTGAGTGAGTAGTGCACCCTGACTGAGCTTTGTCTTCACTCACTAGCGCTAGAATATACTGTATTATAAAGCAGGAGTGTTAGACTTAAATGGAGCTGGGGCCAAATCGATCCGAGTCAGAGTTGGTCAAGGGCCAATTTTAAAATGTGTTCTTCAGCGTTATATTCAAATATGACAAATGGGCAAAATAAAGCTAATATAGTACATTTACTCTATGTCAAAATTTATATTGTAACCCATTACGCTGCATTTATTTATATTGTACATATAGTCAATTCAAAAAGAAATTGGACAAACTTTCTGAAATTTGCTGCATTTTGGGTTTCATAAAGAGGTTTTCAGTCGACGTCACTTTCTGCCCCCTATACTGCGCATGCTTTATGCAGAAAGACCTTAGCTGGGGAAACTTCTTTGAATAAAACAACAAAATGGGACGAGAACAGGTCTGAACCGGTCTGACAGACGCTTTTCCCCCGTTTTTTCCACACACCTTAATGTAACTTTTAAAGGTTGTATGGAGGATTTTCAAAAAATGTTTGTTGTCAGTCTTTGTGAAAAACAGTTGTATAGATTTGTGGCAGCCTTGTACTTGCTAAAAAAAAAAAAATATAAAAATATATTAACTGTGGACATGATGAGGCCAGTAAAACATTGACCAATAGATAACGAGGTACCTCGTTATCTATTGGCCTGTGAACCTGTCAAGCAAACCCTCAGTATTCCAAAGTAACTCATTGGTCCAGTTACAGTGAAGGGCGTGGCCCTGGGAGGAGAAACACAGCAAACAGCTGTTGAATTTGAAAAATCCTCCATACAACCTTTCAGGGTTGTACGGTTGAATTTCATTCACAAATGTTGATTTAGCAGCATAACCCTAACCCTTGTTTTCACACAGTGATAAACTCTTGTAGTTAGCTGGCTGTTTGTGTCTTTGAGCGACGGCTCTTTCTGCAGGTCGAGATTGCGCACATCGCCTGTGTTGATAAACAAAAAAATGCCTCTATAGTCACCTGGTTAAATGGATCCATGTGACATGATGGATTACAGGATGCAGTGCAATCTGGGATCTGTATTTCATATTGTTGTGTGCTTTTATCAGGGGGCCACTATCATTAATAATCATCCCGTGGCCGACATAAAACCTGAGTTTGACACCGCTGTAATAAAGTCTTTAAAAGGTTGTTATCTGGAAAGTTTTGGAAGACGTTTCTATTTTCATCCTAAAGTATTTTTCAACTCAATGTTCTGACATCAGTGTGGACTGTCCACATCTATAAAAGGATTATCGGTCGACATCACTTTCCGCTCTGCTGCTCGTATCGCTGTCCATCTAGTTGGCTTGGAAAACACTTTTGATAACAACAACAAAACAGGACGAGAACTGACTGTTTGGATGAGGTCTGAACCGGTCGGACAACAGACGTCTCTCTCCTGAATGTAACACGTATGAGTCGTAGGATCAAATTTAATTTACAAATGTTGATTTAGCAGCCTAACTTTTGTTTTTGCAGAGTGATAAACTCTAGTAGTTACCTGACAACAGCGCTGGTTAGTGTTCCGGCTACAGCTTATGTCAATCAGCCACAGTTCTTTCTGTTATCTGGTTGCACGTATCCCCCACGTTGAGATACTAAATAATCTCTATATTTGCTCTGATTACTGTATATATTTTGCTTTTAATTTTTATTTTATTAGCCCATTTTATCTCATATACTGTTGCATGCTCTTATATTTTGCGTTATATATTTCTATCATAGTCGATAAAATATTCTTTATTACTCTTCTTGTTATTATTGTCCGTGATGTTGCACATTAGCATCAACGTAACAATAAAACTGGATCTGATTCTGAACCGTGCTGATCACAAACACCTGCTGTCAAACCAATCACGCTGCTCTTCTCCACTCTCAGTCCCTCCTTTCACTCTTTCCCATGCCTTTCCAGCAGCCAGCTCTGATAGAAATGTAGCCTGTTTGTCCTGCCCAATGGAAGGAGCTTAAACCAGACTTGCACTAACCTGTTTATTCATTTGTCTTGAGTTTTACTAATGATCTGGTCCAAATGACTGATCACAACAGTTTCAAGTTAGCATCCACACATTTGAATAGACCCATCCCATTTGTAAGAAAAGAAAAGAAAATGGGATGAGAGAAGAGCTAATTTCGAGTCTTTAGAACGCCGGGCACACTGGATTCAGACGCTTTTCCACAGCTCAGGTTCATAGTGTGAATCTTCTCACTCTCACCCACTCACATCCTGCTGCTGCGTCACCCCTGACCCTCTCATAGGCTCAACGCAGCTCACAATCTGCAACTCGAAGGAGCTACATACGCCATGTCAGTCATTCATAATAACAGCATTTCAAATAAAGACAGTATTAAAGTAAGTGTATGAATTTATATATGAAGCATCTGGTAGTGTTTTTCAGTCTTTTTATTGGCAGTGCAGTGGTGGACGTACCTGTTTGTCAAAGCCGCATCCCGTCAAATCTCAGAAGCTATACAGACGTCAGGGCCTGGTCAAAACGTGGATGGGAAGTCAATGGTGTCACAAGTGTGTTTTGTTCACATTGAAAAATGTTGCCTGAAGGACTAAAATATAAGCTATATTAAGAATTCTAATCAAAAGTGCTTACAGTATTTTATGTTTATCAAATGTCATGGTAAAAAAAAAGTCATCATACAATGTCTGTTGGGCTCCAAAAGGACTTCAGGCAGTGTGGTGTCGGAACCTGTGTTGAGCTCTGTTTTGAGTTCTTCCACTGTCTCCATCTGGAACTTGACTCGCTGAAAGCGTTTGGGAAAAGGTGGGATGTTTAGTGAAATACTTTGAGCTGATTGGGTGAACGGCCGACCTTATTTGAGCTTAGCCAATCACAGCAACAAATCGTAATGTTCGCGTTGAATAGAACAAGTCACACAATGACTCTGTATTTCTGCTAAAGCCACATCAATAGCAGAAACACGTACATCCACGGGAGCAGCCATCTTTGTTTAGCTTAAATCAGAGTTGGCTCTAACAGCCCTTAGCCCGCCCTGCTACAATGTGATTGGGCCTCAAAACCACGCTGCTGTGATGTGAGAGGGCCAAAACACCGCGGTTCGGACTCCCAAACCAATCGTACGGCTGGAAGGCCAGATGGTTTATCTTGAGATTTTGAATTCACAATAACACTGGCCGGGTTATGTCGGAACACGCTCTCACAGAAAAGTGTATCTACGACATGATAGTCTAACATAAGCATGCACTTTTTTCCGTGTCTATTATTCGGCCATTCTGTTTGATGTGTGTGGGGGAGGGCAGTCTATTGATTGGGATTTGTAATTCCAAATCTCAATCTGGTCAATTAATTAAGAAATTGAGAGATCAAGTTTAATTGGAATCCATTATTTGGATGTAGGTTAGGGTAGGGTAATCCTAACCCTGCCTGGTTCATAAGGCCCCCAGGGTGATTTCTGATCATTTGTGACAGTGGTCCACCAATTTCTAAACCTCTAAAATGCCATAGAACACAGTAAAACATTATATTTGAACATTTTCCTGGAGAGAACAATTGAACCCTGGTTACCCACTTTTAAGAACTCGTGTGTGATGTAAAATGTAAAACAATGGATGTGGACAAATTAGAATATATGCTTCTTTAGGCTTTATATATATACTATAATGGCCTTATTTATGTAGAATATAACAGCGAGGCCTGTATTTTGAAAATGCGGACCCCGACCAACTCTAACTTTGATTATTTCGACCCCAGCTTCGTTTGCGTATGAAACACACGTTTTAGGCTTTTTTCAAAGACTTGTTGCTCTCTGAAAATCTGGCAACCTTGCCAAAGTAAAACAAACAACATGAGATGTGATATGTACACAAAGCTCACATGGGTTTATTAAAACTCCTCATTGTGGTGTTTAGGCCACTGCTGTACAACCTGACACTGGAGGAGGACAGAAGTGAGGAAGTAATACAAGATTATTCACACATGCAAGAATCCCTCCAAATACAACTGTGAGAACAAATAATAAGAGACACTTTGACATAGACAAAGATTCAAACATTGGATTTTAAATTGTCTAACACAAGTCCCAGTGCCAGTGTGAGTAAGTTGTATGAGTTGGCGTAGCCTGGATGCCTGGGGAAGCCGTTCTATCTTGATAAATAAAAGACATTCTTGATGGATTATAAGGTCCAGCCAAAATTAGCAGTGTGTTGTGTCTGTCACTGTATCTCAGAGGTCAGTCGTAAGCCCGGCTAAAATTAGACTGGTCTTGGAGCTCGCTCTCCAACAACCTTTGGCACAACACTTAAAAATGACACCGGCTTTTGACAAACGTCTTAAACAAGGCTGTAGTTAACTTTAGCCGCCTGTATTCTGGAGACAACAATCTTTAGTGATTATTAGAGGTAAAAGAAAAAGAAAAGAACAGATAACAGACCTAAAGACATTTTATTACAATTATTTGTTTCATTGGTGCATCATGTCACAAATTAGGCCCAAAAAATTCAGCCTGGCCTGGCCTAACCACTGCCGTACACCGAGTGTGAGTTCGGTGCAAGTCTTAAGAAGTGCTCAAAACCAACTGGCCCTTGTACACAGACCTCGCAGTGGAGCAAGTGCTGTAGAGCAGCGCTTCTCAAAGTGTGGGGCGTGCCCGTTTAGGGTGGCGCAGAAAGTTTTCAGGGGGGCGCAGGGAGCAGTGTCGATAAATGCGCTTTAAAATACTCCCAATACGAGCGGAAGCACCAAACATAGAGAACACCTCCACAGTGACAACAGCTGCAGCAGCAACATGGAAAGGGCTACTGATGCAGATAAGACAGGAGATGAATGCACCACTAGCTTAATCGCAATTTATTATTTTGTCGGCAATAACGAAGGTCACGTGACGCATGAATGAAAGTGCCCCGCTCTGCTGCTGCTGAGCCCTTTTCTCTCCCTCTCTCTCATAAACAATCCACACACAGGATCTCTTCTCGTGTGGTTATTGCAGTGGCCACAAGGAAGAAAGAGACAAGTCTGAGTTTATAAATCGTCCAAAAGGACCCAGGAACCACAGAGATACGACCCGTTAAAGTCTTCAAACCGAGAGTGACGCTGACACCGCGGAGAATCAGCCTCAATCAGCGGCGATGCGTGAACTTTTACTCACGTGTTTGTGATGTTTACTTTGAAAACTTTAAAAACGGGATTTTACTTCCACAGTGTATAGTGAGCAGTCAGCTGGTTTTAACCAGGACTTTCCCAGAACTGGGCCAGATTTTCCAAAACCCACTTCTCTGAGTTTTTGACCATGTTACAACAGTGTTCTCTCATCATTAGTTTGTCCAAAGTTATATTTGGATTGCTTCATGCTTGAGTAATCTTGTATTGTCCTGCCGCTGATGCTCCAGAGCTGTCTTCACCTATCACCTAACCCCGCCCACTTTTTACTTGCATTTAGGCAAAATTTTGAATTCTAACTGAAACATGTAAGGTTCAAAATTGTCATGTAGACAACAACAAAAAAATAGTACCTTTTAAATCTGTGGCCTATTAAAAGTTACATTTCACAATAAAGAGGCAGGGTTATCAGTGCTGCAGTTCTGAGCTGTTTTACATCATTTTTGAACAATATGTAAATTATTGACCAGAATATGCCATAGTTTCTTTTTAAATAGACAGAAAAATCACAATAGGTCTAATTTAAAGCACATTGCCTTAGTGTTTGTTTACACTGGGTGAGTGGGTATTAGATTGTAAAGCGCTTTGAGTGCCTGGAAAGGTAGAAAAGCACTTTATAAATAGACTTTTTTTTTTTTTTTTAATGGAAGCATTCTCGCTGGAATCCATGTAGTTTTGGGCAAATACAGACCGCAGTGGACTGGAGCTGATGGGACTTGCACATGTCTCGAATCGAACTCGCCTCGCAGTCAGTGTAGATGTAAGTCATCATAATGCTGTCCAAACCTAACCTGAATGTGAGTCGTCATTTTTGTGCCTGAACTCTTTAAGTTGATGAGCTGTTTGTTCAATGCAACTTTTTAATGACAGAAGAATGACATCATGTATTTACACTATATTCCTGCTGCTGACACTCATTTGTCTCTACTGTGACTGTCTCTCTTTCTTTATCTCTTCCTCGCTTCGCGCCTATCGAACACACACGCACCTTCTCTTTTTCTGTCTCTCCCTCTCTTCCTGCTCTTCTCCTCACTCCACATGTATCAAACACACTCGCCTTAATCTTCTCACGTCATATATTTGGCCACTTTATTTACTCTCTGCTGACGATTTCGCTTAAGAGGTAAAGAGAAACACTACAGTGGTTTAGAGCTGTGATTTGACATGGCTGACAATTATCTGTCAGACTTTTCGACCCGAGCCTTGGAGTGGGCTTGGGTCCAGGATCCAAAACTGTGTAAGGACAGAGGTCTGTTTGGATTGGGGTGTTTTTTCTAGCTTGACGCATCAGCCGGTTTCATTTAACTATATGGAAACAGTCTGAAGTCGCATCACTGGGGTTTGTCCGCTTCAGGAGGCAGGGACATTTTAATTTTACCACTCACGGCTGTTTGGTCATTTTGTCGTCCAGGAAATAGAGCATAAACATGTGTCAGTGATTGTTGCAGTTTCTCTGTGGTAAACTTACAAAGTAAAAGGTACAATATTCTGTTGTAAGTTAGTATTTGACACAAGGTCAAAGGAGAACACATACACTTCTGCTGTTTTGAAAGTCCCAATGAGCACAGTGGCCTCCATTATTTGTAAATGAAAACGTTTGGATTCATCAGAACTCTTATTAGAGCTGGCCGTTCGTCTAAACTGAGCGATCGTTGGAGAAGGGCCTTAGTCAGGAGGGAGAACTCCAGTGTTCCTCTGTGGAGAGAGGAGAACCTTCCAGAAGGACCTCCATCTCTGCAGCCATCCACTAAACAGGTCTGTATGGCCAGATTGTTTCTGTTCCTTCTCCTGATTTGTGCCTAAAGACAGTCCTGTCTCTGAGGTCTACAGACAGTTCCTTTGACTCATGGTGTTTGTGCTCTGATCTGCAGCTCAACTGTGGGACCTTATATAGACAGGTGTGTGCTAACGATGTCAAGATTATTAGGTTAATAGGTAATCATGATTATTCAAGTCACAATATAATCGTAAGAACAAAAAATATATAATCGTGGCAATTTTAGAAGTGAAATTAAATTCTTACAAATCACTCTATAGAAACTAGGGATGGAAAAAATATCAGATACAGTTTAACAACAGCTAAGTTTACAGAAAAAACACCAATATGGGCACATATGCACGTATGTTCTTATGTTATATCCCAAGTGTATACGTTAATGTTATATCCCAAATGTATACGTTAGTGTTATGTCCCAAATGTATACGTTAATGTTATATCCCAAATGTATACGTTAATGTTATATCCCAAGTGTATACGTTAATGTTATATCCCAAATGTATACGTTAATGTTATATCCCAAATGTATACGTTAATGTTATGTCCCAAATGTATACGTTAATGTTATATCCCAAATGTATACGTTGATGTTATATCCCAAATGTATACGTTAATGTTATATCCCAAGTGTATACGTTAATGTTATATCCCAAATGTATACGTTAATGTTATGTCCCAAATGTATACGTTAATGTTATAGCCCAAATGTATACGTTAATGTTATATCCCAAGTGTATACGTTAATGTTATATCCCAAGTGTATACGTTAATGTTATATCCCAATGTATACGTTAATGTTATATCCCAAGTGTATACGTTAATGTTATATCCCAAGTGTATACGTTAATGTTATATCCCAAGTGTATACGTTAATGTTATATCCCAAGTGGATACGTTAATGTTATAGCCCAAATGTAAAGTTAATTGGTGACACTGGTATCAACAAACAGCAGAAGGTCAAATAAAGATTTGCCCCCCAAAAAATGTGTAATAAAAAAAAAAAGAAAAAGTACGGAAGCTTAGTACTGCCAACCTCTACTAAATTTTTTTTTCCAGCTGTATCACGTAATTACGTGATACCAAAATCACTACATGATACTATCACGTTATTTCATGATAGTATCATGTAATTTACATGATACCAAAAATAATAAAAACAATTACGTTATTACGTGATAGTTATCACAAAATTTCGTGATACAGCTGGAAAAAAAAAATAAGTAGAGGTTGGCAGTACTGAGCTTCCGTAAAAAGAAAAAAAATTTGAAGCAAAATTATGTCTTTCAATCCACACACATTCTAAAGTAAAACTAAAGTTTTTGTTACATTTGATTTCATAAAATTGGTCACAAATTTGAGGAAAAGTGACAATAAAAATTCAATTTAAAAAAATGGTGATATTTTGTCTTGCAATAATCGTAACACTAAAATGTCATATTGTGACATCCCTGGTGTGTGCCTTTCCAAATCTTGTCCAATCAACTGAATGTATGGACTGCAGTGAAGCTGTAGAAACATCTGAAGGATGATCAGTGGAAAAGGCAGTGAATACTAATGTAAATGTGATTTGTTAGTTTTCTAAGAAATCACATTTACCCAAAAATTGTTTTTTCACATTGTTATAATGGGATATTGTGTGTAAAATTCTGAGGTAAGAGATTCATGTAGTACAGTTTGGAATGGAGCTGTAAGTGAAGCGCCGTGAATACTTTCCAGATGAACTGTATAATTCACATTCTTCACAGTGGCTTCTGTTCAAGTTGCCCAAGATTAACACTCAACTGTCTCGTATGCAGCTCCCTGGGCTTAAAATACTTAAAAAACTTCTGGAACTTCTTCCACTGATTTGTTTTTAAGTTTCTTCTTAAACATGTCTTCACTGAAAGTTGCAAATGTTATCCTTGCGCTGGCTTACTTTGTTATATATTTTAATATTTCACTGATTTCATACAGTGGTGCCTCTTGCCCAGGTCTCCCTCAAAAAAGACATTAATCTCAAGGGACTTCCTGGTAAAATGAATGTTAAAAAAAAAAAAAAAAATCAGAAAAGTAGATTTTACCCCTTGTACATCTGGCCATAACTCCGCAATGTACAGCAGGTATTACTTTATCCAGAAGAACAACAGATCTCAGTGTGACATGGAAGCATCATTAGAATGCAGTGTTGCGTGTAAACTGTGCAAACAACCAGTGAAGTGTCAGTCAGAGGCTATCTGGCCCAAACGAGATTAGCGTTAGCGTCCAGGGATTAGGCGTGTGGAGGGAGCAGACAGAAGAGTAACACGGTCATAGGATCATAGCCAGAGTCTGCGGAGATCATCAGACCATAGATAACCTGTGTTTGGGGTCAGTGTCACAGCCGAGGGTCAGGCACTTCACAGACCTCAGCCTTCGGATACGGACCAGGACAGTCACGATTGTCTTCTCCAGGGACCAGTCGAAGGGGCAGGTCCAGAAAGAACAGCGTAAATAAATAGTACAACTGACTTAAAGGTCTCTCACACTAGTAAACTTTAATCCAGCATTTTCCAGTTTGGTTTGGTGTCACAGACCATAGAAGATCAGAACAATCGTAGGACTTAGTCAAGGCAAAAGATTGGACTATAGACTTTTTTTTTTTTCACATTACTGGGCTCCACATTCACGAGGCTCGTTCACATTGCTGTGAAAACAATAAAGAGATCTCTGTAGAAGGTCGGAAAGTTGAGACTTTCTGGAGGAATCCAAACTGGAGACCAAACTAAAATAATAGAGCACCTTTCAATTCAATTCAATATATTTGTACAGCCCAAAATCACAACAGCAGTTATCTCAGAGGACATGAGTGTTGATTTAGCAAACAAAGTTGTCAGACAATCAAACAATGAAACATTTGGTCAATATCAATAGAAACATTGGAAAATCAGAAACAGACATTATTAGGAAATACAGCAGCAGCACCTGAAACAGACACTTTTGAAAGTCCAGACTTTGATGCAGACTTTCCAGTTTGAACTTTGCTGTTTCTATCTTTGCTGTTTACTGGTTCTACAGTACATTTGTATAGTAAAACATTGCATCTTGTGCATGTATTTGAACTAAATAAACGATACCAGCAGGACCAGTCATAGTGCAGCAACGAACCAATCACAGTGCACCAGTGTACTTTGGATAGAAATGTACATTCAACCCCCCCAAAAAACATGACAGCACTGATGCACATATTTACTCCACTGGGCGAAACTTCAGCAACAGGGCATGTCCTATGTGCATGGGCCTAACATTCGCGCTGGTTGTGGTAGATCCTCCGTGCGCCTACACATAGAAATACAGCATATTTTACCATTGTTATATGCGTGATTAAATCAGCAGACACATTACTTCATCAAATATTTTTTCTTTGTAGCTTGGCCAATTGACGTACAATAAAGATTAGCTAAATGCTTATTAGTGTTAGTTGCTGTTTTCATAACAGTTTCATTGGTTTTATGCTCTGTGCTGTGAATAATCAGACACATGTAATCAGACTTGTATCATTCTTCAGCACCGAATCTGACTATCACAGTCAATTTATACATTTTGGCCTGTCTTTGTCTTCATTTTGAGGACTCAAGCACCGCTCGGCTCCGTGAGGGCATGTGACTCAGCCGAGGTGAAAGAAAGCAGCACCAGATGCCCTACACGCCCGGGTTTATGTGTTTAATGATTCAGTGAATAGGAGTCAAAATAAAGAGTGAATCAGACCTTGTGAGTTCTGAAATTTAGACAATATCTGCACCAAAACACTGACTGACAACAAGCTCCATTTCACCAGGGCAGTCACTTTGTCTGTGTTTGTTGTAGAGGAACTGTACATCTGCTCGTCAAACACCTTCCCAAACAACTGTGATGGTTCAAATTCATGTTAGGTATGTGTCATCAGAACGAGCCGGGCACAGTGATGACCTAATGCAGAGAGAAGGTGGTAAATATCAGCGGGGAAATGACACATGCCTGAGGATTTCCACACGGTTCAGGTCAGGAGGAGTTTGTAAAAGCCGACATCGCTCAAGGAGTGGCACTAGTGGTCAGAGAAGAATGTCGAGGTGATGACGAGTCCGTGGATTTGTGGCAGGGTGGCCTATAGCGCTCCTGTTCTGATGCGTGAGGTGAAAGGCTGCCCTATAAAAGGACCACCCGCGCACCGGTCAACCTCTCACCTATGATGTCAGACGCTGCAGGCTGTGGGCAACCGGTCGGCAGGAGCTAGTTTGAGCTAATGCCAAATAATCGCCGAAAGTCTTTGATTGTCGGGCGTAAAGCCGGGTGACTGCGCAACGTTATGGCACTTATGTTCGTGAGTAGTTGGCCACGTTTTGTACCGATTTTGACGCATTTGATGTATGGGGCTTCATGTTGTTTTTACTGTGGGCTGTTTCCAAGTGCGAGGCGCTCCCCCGAGTCGCTTGTGTTTGTGTCCGTTTGATCATTATCTTGGTAAGCAATCACGTGTTTCATCAAATCATTCAATCATTATTTTATGAAGGCTTCACCACGCTTTTGTTTGAGTTTGTCCCGTTAGGCTAGCAAATAGTAGTGCTGGTGCTTGAGCCTTCCCTTTTGGATCCACTGGTTAACTGGATCTGTACGTTTTTTGGAGTCAACTTAACTGTTAGACTTTACCGTGGACTGGTTTGCTTGTCCTGTTTTTCAATGAGGGCTGCTTCAAGGTTTCATTGGCTCACATGAACTGTGATTTTAACAACAAAGGATAAACTACTAATTGACCTTTCGATGAGCCCCGCCCCCCTTAGTTACTGTTGCTACGCCCGCCAAATATGACGGCGTGCCATAGACTTCAATGACAGAAAGAAGTACACCTGTTCACGTTAGTGACTTTTTTAAAGCATTTTTTTCCGCGATATCCTCTAGATCGAGGCAAAAGGGGTTCACTGTGCAGCGGAGGGATTTATTCAAAACATTAAAATACGCAACGGAGGAGACATAACTCCTATGGAGGCTAATGCTACTGGTCTCAAGCTAAATCAGAGAAACCCATGATTTTTAACGTGACCTCAAATGCAACAATCACAGCCTTGTCCTGCTCTTGCACTGCCGGGTGAGTTCACTTTTTTAACTTGGGTCTAGTTTGTGTTTTTGCCTCTAGATCTAATAACAGTAAGTCCATAGCTATAGTTAAACATTAGTTTTACCTTTGAGCAGACATTTGTTTGATATATTTAGCTGGTAAACTGTTTAATCCATTGTTGCACTGCTCCAGTTGTTTTCGGCTTTAGAAATGGAAAGAACACAACTCTGGTCAATATTTCGTGGTATCTGCGGTCCAGTTACATACACCGTAGGCGCATCGCTTCACCATCTTGCTTGGAGCTCAAGATTTGACGGACCATATTTACATAGCAACGGTTGCTACGATGTTTAATTGGACAAGAGCCGTTTTGGGGCGAAGCTCGGCGAAAGGTCAATTAACGTATTGTGTAATGTAATAATAAAGACTTTGTATCTCTAATGTCTCTAATCTCATATTCAGCCAGTGTTGCGAACCTGTGTCCTTTAGATGTATTATATTTTATTTTATGTCATATGCCAGTGATTTTTATTACGTTATTAATTAGAATTTATTTGGCAACACCTCGCTCGGTTACAGATTATTTCTTCAGCATTAGTGACAGTGTGTTGGTCGTAAAGAGAGTAAATGATTAAGGAGGAAAGGCTTAAAACAGCTTTGGTGATGTCATTTTTTTGAGCTAAACATTACGTAGGCATTGACTTGTGTTCCTCAGCCCTTCTCTATAAACAACTCCATCTCTCTCTCTCTCTCTCTCTCCTCCCATAGGCGGATGTATGAGTGTGTGGGCGATTCTCTCCTTCCTCCTTTCTCTCACCATGTCTTTCTCTCTCTCTCCTCTTGCTCTCCTCTCCACCTTTTCTCTCTTTCTGCCCTCTTTCTTTCTCTCATCTGCCTCCTTTTTCCCTCTCTCTTGCTCTCCTCTCCTCATCCTTTCTCTCTCATCTCTCTCCTCCCTCTCCTCTTTTCTCTTTCTCACCCCCTCTCTCTCCTGCTTCCCTCTTTCTCGCCAACCTCTGTCTTCACTCTTTCTCCTCTATCTCTCTTGTGCGCCCTTTCTCCTCTCTTTTCTCTTCCATCATTCTCTCTCTTCTCTATAGCTGCACTCTCCACCCTTTCACCCTCTCTCTCATTTGTCTGCTTTTTTCCTTCTCTCTCCTTTTCTCCATCCTTATCTTTTCTCTGTCCTTCTCTCTCTCGCTTGCTCTTCTCTCCTCATCCTTTCTCTCTCATCTCTCTCCTCTCTTCCCTTTCTCATCCCTTCTCTCTCCTGCTCCCCTCTTTCTCTCAACCCCTCTTTCTGTCTTCTTCTTCTCCTTCTTCTTCTTCTCCTTCTTCTTCTCCTTCTCTTCTTCTCCTTCTTCTTTTTCTTCTTTTCTTCTTCTTCTCCTTTTCTTCTTCTTCTTCTCCTCCTTTTCTTCTTCTTCTCCTTCTTCTTCTCCTTCTCTTCTTCTCCTTTTCTTCTTCTTCTTCTCCTTCTCTTCTTCTCCTTTTCTTCTTCTTCTTCTCCTCCTCCTTTTCTTTTCTTCTTCTTCTCCTTCTTCTTCTCCTTTCTTCTTCTCCTTCTCCTTTTCTTCTTCTTCTCCTTTTCTTCTTCTTCTTCTTCTTCTTCTTCTCTTCTTCTCCTTTTCTTCTTTCTCCTTCTCCTTTCTTCTTCTCCTTTCTTCTTCTTCTCCTTTTTCTTCTTCTTCTCCTCCTCCTTTCTTCTTCTTCTTCTTCTTCCTTCTTCTTCTTCTTCTTCTTCTCTCTTCTCTTTCTTCTCTTCTCCTTTCTTCTTCTTCCTTTTCTTCTTCTTCCTTCTTCTTCTCCTTCTCTTCTTCTTTTCTTCTTCTTCTCCTTTTCTTCTTCTTCTTCTTCTCTTCTCTCCTTTTCTTCTTTTTCTTCTCTTCTTCTCCTTTCTTCTTCTTTCTTCTTCTTCTTCTTTTCTTCTTCTTCTTCCTTCTTCTTAGTATCATGAAAGACATTCATATACAAGAATAAAACTTAAAGTGAACCCTGACTATAACGGACAAATATGGCTAAAATGATAGTAAAGCTCATGTTTGCTCAAATAAACTACAAACTAATATATAACTGTTTACCATTTTTTATAAAATCTGCACTGTTTTGAGCTACTGGGTGCCGCCATATTGTCCAGACACAATGCATTCTGGGTTGATGATGTCAAATGGTTGCTTTGGTTGTTGCCATGGTTTACTCCTGTGGTTCGATCGGTGAACAGTTGAAACAAAAACACCACTGACAGTATCCAGTTCTTGCCTCTTCCTCTTGATTATCTTTAGTTTCACTAGATTCTACATAATCGTTCTGTTTTTGGCCAAACTCCAGCTCAAACTGAAAAGACTTAACTGTTGAATTCATGTTGCTTAGTTACCTGTTACCTTGACAACCACCAGAGGGCAGACAGACAACCATTTGACGTCACAGCCAGGACAAAATGGCAGCCATGTGATTTCTTTAAAACATGATTTTGATAAAACTACAAATACTTTCAAGGTTTTTGTTCTGTATTTATATAAGTGATGATATTGTAAGTGTTTTAGGGTAAACATGTGATTGTAGCCAGGGTTCGCTTTAAAGACACGTTAATGATCAAACCTAAAGTGCAGACTTAACCACCAGACTGTTAGAACCACGGTTACAAAGTGTATTTTACAGGGTTTTAGTCCTTCGGTGACTCTGAGACACATTAAAGTGTGCTCATATGTGGCCTGCACGCTTTGATATAGTTCTGAATCTGGTCTAGAACGTAGCTGCAGCGGTGTCAGGAGAGAGCTCCGACTCATGCTGATGTTAACCTTTCCTCTGACATTTACACTCAGTCGCTCACACTTCGACAACAACACTACTGTCATCGGTTTGTCTGTGGGTTTACCGTATAACGTTCGCACTGTTGAGCACATGAAAGCTGTGTATCTCTGTTAGTTATTCTTCTGCTGACAGATGTGTGACCCAGGCAGTGGAGAGCCGGGACACTTTTTTGTCAAAGAAATTTCAATTGTGGACCGGTTTGATACTGAGACATTTTCCCCATCGGTACATCTAAAACCTTTTACATGCTAAAAGACTTTTGGGTCAATTTTAAGCCCGTTGCCCCTCTTTGAGGAGGTGTGGCCAGAGTAAGGATTTTTGTGGTGCACGATAACAGAGTGGTTGGCGCTCTGGGTGGAGTTTGCACGTTCTCCCCGTGTCACTGTGGGTTTTCTCCGAGTACTTCGGTTTCCCACTTCCTAAATGTTTAGGTTCATTGGGCATCACTGTAAAATTCCCTTAGTGAGTGAATGAGAGAGTGACAGATTGTCTGTCTAACCCTGCGACGAGTTGGCCACTGTCCAGGGTGCTCCTCATCTAAGGCCCAAAGTCATTGGGATAGGCTCCAGTCAAGTGGGATAGGCTCCAGTCAACCACGACCCCTAACGGGATTAAGAGGAAGTTTGTGGTTTCTCTCCTTGTGTCTGTGCGTCACTGGAGCCTGATCTCACAAGAAAGCGTACATTTACCACGACATTACACAACATGCAAGTTACGTATGATTAGCACGACTTCACAGCTGTTTTGCGTAATTATAGTACACACGTAATTATAGTACACAGTCCTCGTTCATTTCAATGGTGGTTGTTAAGACGTGTTCTTATTTATGAATATTAATGAAATCCTGATTCTAATCTTAACCTGCCCCAAGCCCCAGACCTAATCTTACTAATTTTAGTAACTTTATGCCTGAACTTACCTGTTTCACTTGAAGAAAACGTCCCCACGTGGCTTCAACCAAAACTCGTCCTATTTTGACGCTGTGAAATCTCGTGTCATTTTTACGCTTTTTCATATCGTGCTAAATGCACGGCGTAACATAAGTACTAAAAATAGCTGTGAAGTCGTGGTCAAAATACGCTGTTTTTGTGTCGTGGTAAAAGTACGCCATCTAGTGAGACTGTGTTGGTCACTGCGTCTCTGCTACGACTGTTTGTCAGGAGCATCAGGTTCACACGACATGTTCACAACAGAAGCATTTGGAGCATCTGCCTTGTGCCTGCGGCTCTTAAACTGTCAAAGAAAGAAGAAACATCGCCTCATCATCTGACCATGTAGTCAAAGTGCTCTGTGACCTTTATAAACCTGCTTTAATCCACTGGCGTTTCCTCACTGTTGTTGTTTCACTTTTACAATCATGAAAGAAAACACTCGATCACGTGACACATGCAGTGTTCTCCGCTCCACAAGTCTGTGTCGTCTCTTTCCTCCTGACACATTGTGCCACTGTCAGACAAATAAACCTAGTATTTATTTTTATGTGTCTAGATAAACTCCTCTTGTGTGCAGAGGGCTTAAGCAGATATTGTTGAGACTGAGCATGTTAAGAACAGCACTTTCTTTTTCTGCATCCTGGTTCGAATCCTGGTCTCTTCATTTGTCTTGATGTTTAAGTAGTCTACATTTTCATTTGAACTTTTGCTATTCTGTTTAACCTACTCGTCTTCTATGCAGTCCCTTCTCCAGACGTACTGCAGAAGAGTTCATTCATCAGCATTTGTAAATGTGTGAGTGTTGGATTGACCCAAAACAAGGTTAGATTCAATAATTATGTGTTTTGTTGTGCCTGGTTAAATCTGAAATTCAAATTGAAAGTGTTGCTGAACTCTTGGAACACAAACACATGGCTGGACTTTTTGTGAAGCTGAGACTTTGTAGTTTTAGCCTCCGATGTCGGATTGACTTTTTTAAGTGAGAACTGAGAAGAAGCTCTGCACAAAAGAACATCATGTTTTGAAGTCTGCCTAAAATATCGTTGGTAAATATAAGAAGCAGTATAGCTGGAGTCAGTAGCCTGGGCCAGTATGACACCAGATTTGGAATATATATATATTTTTTTTAAATGCAACACAGTCTCTGAAAAAGACGTAGACAATGAAACGACAAAAACATACAAGTGCGGCTTGATGTCTCTCTTTTTTTTCTTTTTTTTTTTTATGTGTGAGTTTAGTGCAAAAGTTGATTCTGAACCATCCCAGAATGGTTGGTTTAAATAAGAGTTATTTTTAATCTTTTACATGTGAGGGAGCTTGATAGTTGATTTTTATGAGATGGCGGACAAAAATGAATTAAGAAAAAAACACAAACCAACCACCCAACCCATGTATATGCACAAACACCTCCAAACAGCCCCTTTAAGTGATAAGTAATACCTTTAATCAAAAGCTAAGCTAAAAAGATGGCTCTTTCTCTTAATAACCTGAATGTTCTTTGTTCCCTGAGGTTCTTATCATCATCATCATCATCATCACGCTTTTATTACAGACTCGTGGTCCAGAGTTAAAAAAAAACACAAACAACAAAACAAATACAGCACAACGTACCACAAATTACAGCAAACAACTGTACCAGTGTCTCCTCAGTTTAAACTGGTACCTTGTGGCTCCTGATAATAATATTTTCAGAGTCATTAAGACGACTGATGAATCTGTACATCAGACAGCCCAGGACTGCCTGGAATGTTTTTATCCCTGCTGTAACAAACAGGTGGCTTGCACTTTCCCATCTTGGCCTTTTTAACAAAATCCTTAGACAGTCGTTGTGCCACATTGAGCTTCCTTATGCTTGCTTTTTTTGTATTTTTACCACTAGTGTGCTGTATATGAGGAAGTACAGTATGCTTTAAACCACAGGTGTCAAACTCAAATGGTGGTAGGGCCAAATCGATCAGAGTCAGAGTTGGTCGAGGGCCGTATTTTAAAATATAGGTTTGTTTAATTCAAATATGGCAATAAGGCTGTATAAAGCTAATATAACACATTTACTGTATATCCTGAATTATGTCACATTACATTATATTGTACATAATTTCCTTACCACAAAACTTTGGACAGATTGTTGCTTTTTGCTGCATTCCAGTGCATATTACATTTAACAGTCACATCTCAGCGATATAAGGGGCCACTATCAATAATAATCTGAAATCATGCTCAGGGGCCACATGATATCATCTTGAGGGACGAATTTGGCCCCCGGGCCTGAGTTTGACACCCCTGCTTTAAACAGTGTCTTTTTCACTTCAACTGTACAAGCACCAAACCTGCGTGTGAGCATGTTTGCCTGGGCATACCATTACAACACTTTTACTCGCATTATATTTGATGTCAAACTCCAGCCCATAAGTAGAGCAGTTATTCACAAACTACAGATTTACATGTTTTCTTCATTTGTGAACTTGACCTGTGGATCTGTCTCTCTCTCAGACACATCTCTAGTGTTGTTACATGAGTCTTGTGCAGAATGCTAACACTGACCTGTGGATCTGTCACGTGTTGTTAGTTGTTTGTGATTAGTCTTGTGTTTGGGTTTGAGTGTTGGGAATGCTAACCTTGACTTGAGTGTGTGCCGCCGTGCTGAATGCTAACCTTGACCTGAGAGTGTGCCGCCGTGCTGAATGCTAACCTTGACCTGAGTGTGTGCCGCCGTGCTGAATGCTAACCTTGACCTGAGTGTGTGCCGCCGTGCTGAATGCTAACCTTGACCTGAGTGTGTGCCGCCGTGCTGAATGCTAACCTTGACCTGAGAGTGTGCCGCCGTGCTGAATGCTAACCTTGACCTGAGTGTGTGCCGCCGTGCTGAATGCTAACCTTGACCTGTGCCCGTGCCTGCGTTCCTGCTGCGTTCCTGAGAGGAGTGAATCAGGAGTCTGACATGTAGAACACAAGTGTGAGGGGCCCCGACTGTCACAGCAATAAACACACACGCGCCAACTTCCTCAGCTCAGACAGTAACTCTGCGCTCCAGCTGTCATAGGAGCTTCTAACTCTGACTTGGAACTGAACCTCAAGTTTGAGAGCTAAAGTGGTGAAGTCACAGATACTTTTATCACTGTTTTACAGCAGTAACAGTCAAGTAAACTATTAACTACTTTAAAAGTTAGGATTTCAATCCATTCCCCATGCATTTTTTGAAGGACCCAGTCGACAGAAGCTTCTTCTCCATATTCTTTGTTGACTTCAGCAGCCTTGCCCAAGATTGTAGCAATTGTTATGTATGTTCCTAATGGATATAATGTGCATTGGCTAGGCTACACTAACATCAGCAAGATAAAGCTGCAGACTGGGAGACCACTGCAGGTCTGAGCTGCTGATCTAAACAGCCTTCTTCTTTGTGGTGGTTTTATATTTTCCAAGATAACGCCCCCTGCTGCTGAGAGAATGCAATAACTGAGAGAAAACATGAACATGTGGTCTATTCACAATACATTTTAGCTTTGGTAACTTTAATAACTTTTCCCACAATAATAACTTTTTCCACAATGTGTCTGAATGCTTCTTTAGCCAGAACTTTCCCATACAGTCAAGTCAATGCAGGGTGTGGTACTTCTAGAGTCTGGACCTGTGGGGGAAAGTGGGATGAGATGTGCCCGGTTTTACTTAACATAACTTTAAAGTGAGACCATGAGAGTAATTCTTCAAACTACAAAATGAACATATATTTCAGGATGTGGTGCATCTTAGGAAACAATTATTTTTGATCTGAAGTAGAGTATTTAGGAAATACAGCTGTCTGAAAAAAGGCTGTCCTGTGGCACAACTTGACCCCAGTGCAGGAGGGGGAAGTTGTGTGTGTTGTGAACAGTTTTATTGTAGAACGTGAGAGCTGACAGACGTGTGTGTTGTGAACAGTTTGATTGTAGAACGTGAGAGCTGACAGAAGCGTGTGTTGTGAGCAGTTTGATTGTAGAATATAAGAGCTGACAGATGTGTGGTTTGTGTTGCAGGTGAAGATGGAGGAGGAGAGCCTGCTGAAGGAGAGACTGCAGGCCATCACGGTGAGTATATTGTCTAAAAAACTCCACACTCTGCAGAGTACAGTTACAGAAGTGCTCTCCTGGCTGTACTGTCAGTGATGTATGTGCTGTTCTTATGAGCACAGTGTCTGAGGAGTGTGAAGTGCTCCCACCGGCCTGCAGACTTCCACACCACAAACTCACTTCTACACTTCAGCTCAGGCTGGATTCTCTCACTAAATACGGCAACATCTGAGTTCATCTTAACTCTTTCCCTGACATGGACGGATATTTCGGTCATTGGACTTTTATTATATAAGGTGATAGAAGGATCGCTGATGCACGTGCTGACTTTGTCTACAGTCAACTACATGATGCACAGATTCACCAGTAGAGGGGGATGTCATTCCTAATCGGAGTCACTTGCCGAAATGGAGTCAATAGGTGTGTTCAAGATGGTCAAGACGGTGCAGTCGGCTCGAGCTGGTAAGGGGGGTTGGGGGCTACGTCAGGGCTACGTAGGCCCCGGTAATCTCGAGAGAGCAATCCAGCTCGAGTCGACTTGACAAATCGTCGAGGCGAGGAAAGAGCAACTGCTCCCGGCTTCACCGCCTCGATGACTATAAAATCAAGATGCATGATGGGAAATGTAGTGCGTTGATTGACCGCTGATTGGCTTTGATCAAACGTGACGCGCTACAGTTCCTCCTCCTTTGTCTTTATTGTATTTGTGAACTTTTACAACATCACACGTGTTTAACATGAGTCAGAAAAGACCCAGACTGTTGGACATTACACACAGCATCATTAATACATGATCCTGATGAGCTGAATGTCATTTTTATAAAGGCAAATCTAAAGTGTGCCATCTTTATCATGAGCTCTTTATTCTTTGCTCTGGTGATGTGTGAGTGAGTCTGTGATGTGTGAGGGAAGCAGAATTCCATTTACAACGTTGTAGATAGTTTTATTCAGTGCAGTACTTCAAACAAACGCGAGAGCTCAGTGAGTCTGTGAGATCTGAGGCTGCCTCTCTGCTCTCGGGCTCAACAAGTGTCCAAGTTGAATCTCCTCCTCTTTGCCTCAGCCGCCTGCTCTCGTCTGCAATCCAGGCAGATTTTCGCATCTTGAACACACCTATTGTTGCTAGTAGTTAGCATGACTATATTTTCATTGTTTAAACTGCCAGAAATGGTAAAAAAATGTTATTTGTCAGTTGTAACCTTAGATCACCAATCATATGAGATTAAAAAACACCTGTTAATAAAGTTTAATAACGTTTATTTTTTAAAAACTCACGTAAAATCTCATTACAATGTCAAAACATTCAATTTAACAGTAACTTTAGTTACTTCGAAGTTTCAATGCTCCGAGCTGTTTGTTTAAGTTTATTAACAGTTAAACGTGTTTTCACAAATGTCAAGCTTATATTTAACCTAAAATAAGCACATTTAAAAAGTAAATGATAAACATAACATATTCTATGTTGTTTGACCTTGTAGGTGTTGCCGTAGTCAAACACTAAAGTTTATGCGCCTACGCAGAAGTTTCTGGCCAATGCGCACATCGACTCTCGACTCCAATTCGGCACTGACTCCGATTGTGGATTGGCAGGGGAATAGTGTGAGCACAAAAGGAGGTCACATGACCGGGGAGTACATATTCTCTGTTAGGTTGGCTCTTTTTTAAGTGATCAACTGCTTCTGGGGCCAACCTTCTTTTCAAACGGATAACAGGCATACTATTTTGAACTAAAAACATTGTTGATCAAGTTTAGTTTAGTTACGTTTCTTCATGTTTAGAGTTTTAAAAATAATGTCTGCTCCATGTTTTAATCATGCAAACCTTGTATTTTTTATTCTAAAGACATTATTTTATTGTGGCGGCTAATAATTCTTTCAAAAAGAACATACGACATGACACTGACGTGAAGTTTGATTTAGAAATAAAGACGTTATCTGAACACTGAGAACACTGAAAACTAATGAAAACAAGGAATTGATATAATGGAAACATATTAATATAAAATAATAATTACATTTAAAATGAAAGTAGACACTTGTAGGTCTCTTTTGATGTACAACATGTCATGATTTTAGTTTTAGTAGAGCTGTGAATGTTGTTTAAAATTCACAAACATTTATCACAATAACTTTTCATTTATGACCAGAGCATTTCTTGTATCGACTGTTGATCCGAATCACATCTACATGACCAGATTTCTTATGAAACAGCTATAATCTCTTTCCCAAAAGGCAAACTTTGCAGAGCTTGGTCCAAACACCTTCAAAAGTCAATTGTAAATCTCATTAAAACAGACAAACTGGGTCAAAACAAGACAAAACGCTCAGTCAAACATGTCGTCTAACCTGTCAGACTTACGTTAAATTTTTGTGTGTTCAGGACAAGAGGAAAATCCGAGAAGACATCAGCCACAAAAGGAGAGACATCGAGGAGGAGAAACTCAAACTTCAGTACATCAAGGTACTGCTCTGACACGAAAGATGATGCTTTTAGATGAGATACATCATGTCTGAGCTCAGTACAAGACTCTCCTGTGGTTGATTATCACCAGCAGAGGGCAGCACAGAGAGGCGCCTTCATGTTCTGTCAGACTCACAACATGTATTTAACTCATTTAGATGTGTTTGATGAACTAAAAATAATACAATTCTGTCTTTTCTTTGAATAGACTTGTATGGGCACAAAATGGACATTTGGTCTAGAGGAGCCTTTTTTGTTTCCATTGATCAATATGGTATAACACTGGTATGATAATGCACGACCCCATGCAGCAAGGATCTGTGCACAACTATTGGAAGCTGAAAACATCCCACTTCTTGCATGTACAGTGTAATCATCGTACATGTCACTCACAGAGCATGTTTAGGATGCTCTGTTGCACCAACACAGTATCATAAGAAGGTGTTAATATACCACAACACTTATAGTACCCTTTTATTATAGCTGCGTGGAGACATTTTCTTTAGGCTTAACAGGTACGTTTCAGGCTTCAAGGTACTAAAATGGGTAAGTTTAGGGCAGGGTCCTGGGGTAGGTTTAGATTAGAATAAGAATTTCATTAATATTCATAAATTTATACATTTTTAAAACCACCATTGAAATTAACTCGGGCTGCAACACGTCATGTTTACACATTTTTAAAAAAAGCTTGAAATCATGCTAATCATACGCTCTTGACATGCCCTGTTATCAATCAAAAAATCAATCAATTTATTTTTATACAGCCCAAAATCACGACAATCCGTCATCTCGAAGGACTTCCCAGGAAAGAGGTGCAGGAGTCCATGCAGGGAGGCCTCGACACTGGAACATCCTAGAACACACTCCCAAAGGGGAAGTGGGACAAGGAACAACAAGATTAAAATTTATCACTAGATAAAAGAAGATATAAAAAAAAATAAAATTTAAGATAAAATGTAGTAGGAAGGCTATGCTGTGATATATAACGCTTTCTTGGGAGATTGAGTAACACTGCGTGAGGCAAATGGTGGTCACACGAGATGTTTTTTCTCAGTCTCCAGACAACTCTGATGCCTTAGAGTGTCCTTTTATTGTGGCCAGTCTAAGGCACATCTGTGCAATAACCATGTGTCTAATCAGCATCTTGATGTGACACATCTGTGAGGTGGGATGGACTATGTCAGCAAAGGAGAAGTAAGGACTACCACAGATTTTGACATATTGTGAACAATCCAAAGAAAATGTCCCCACGTGACTTCAACCAAAGAACTTTTTTCTAAAAAAAAAAAAAAAATAGTGTCTATATTTGTCGCTTTTCACAACGTCAAATAGGAAGGCCATATAACATACACATGACACCCTATTGTCCAGAAACCTGAAAAAGTGATGTAAATAAAAATAATAAGACGTTACTTGCTGTGTGTTGTGCAGAAAAAATCTCTCAGGGAACAATGGCTGATGGACGGTCTCCAGTCTGATGAAGAACGAGAAAATATGAAGATCCAGGCCCAGGATGAACTGCAGCGTACAACCCAGCTCCAGAGCAACATCCTCAGGTAAGAAACTGTCCACATGTGACCCAACTCCAGAGCAACATCCTCAGGTAAGAAACTGTCCACATGTGACCCAGCTTCAGAGCAACATCCTCAGATAAGAAATTGTCCACATGTGACCCAGCTTCAGAGCAACATCCTCAGGTAAGAAACTGTCCACTTGTGACCTAGCTTCAGAGCAACATCCTCAGAAACTGTCCACATGTGACCCAGCTATAGAGCTACATCCTCAGGTAAGAAACTGTCCAAATTGTGACCGAGCTCCAGAGCAACATCCTCAGGTAAGAAACTGTCCACATGTGACCCAGCTCCAGAGCAACATCCTCAGGGAAGAAACTGTCCACATGTGACCCAGCTCCATAGCAACATCCTCAGGTAAGAAACTGTCCACATGTGACCCAGCTCCAGAGCAACATCCTCAGGTAAGAAACTGTCCACATGTGACCCAGCTCCAGAGCAACATCCTCAGGTAAGAAACTGTCCACATGTGACTCAGCTCCAGAGCAACATCCTCAGAAACTGTTCACATGTGACCCAGCTCCAGAGCAACATCCTCTGGTAAAAAAAACTGTTCACATGTAACCCAGCTTTAGAGCAACATCCTCAGGTAAGACACTGTCCACATGTGACCCAGCTCCAGAGCAACATCCTCAGGTAAGACACTGTCCACATGTGACCCAGCTCCAGAGTAACATCCTCAGGTAAGAAACTGTCCACATGTGACCAGGCTCCAGAGCAACATCCTCAGGGAAGAAACTGTCCACATGTGACCCAGCTCCAGAGCAACATCCTCAGGTAAGAAACTGTCCACATGTGACCCAGCTCCAGAGCAACATCCTCAGGTAAGAAACTGTCCACATGTGACCCAGCTCGAGAGCAACATCCTCAGGTAAGAAACTGTCCACATGTGACTCAGCTCCAGAGCAACATCCTCAGGTAAAAAACTGTCCACATGTGACTCAGCTCCAGAGCAACATCCTCAGGTAAAAAGCTGACCACACATGACCCCAGCTCCAGAGCAACATCCTCAGGTAAGAAACTGTCCACATGTGACCCAGCTCCAGAGCAACATCCTCAGGTAATAAACTGTCCACATGTGACCCAGCTCCAGAGCAACATCCTCAGGTAAGAAACTGTCCACATGTGACCCAGCTCCAGAGCAACAGCCTCAGGTAAGAAACTGTCCACATGTGACCCAGCTCCAGAGCAACATCCTCAGAAACTGTTCACATGTGACCCAGCTCCAGAGCAACATCCTCTGGTAAAAAAAACTGTTCACATGTAACCCAGCTTTAGAGCAACATCCTCAGGTAAGACACTGTCCACATGTGACCCAGCTCCAGAGCAACATCCTCAGGTAAGAAACTGTCCACATGTGACCAGGCTCCAGAGCAACATCCTCAGGGAAGAAACTGTCCACATGTGACCCAGCTCCAGAGCAACATCCTCAGGTAAGAAACTGTCCACATGTGACCCAGCTCCAGAGCAACATCCTCAGATAAGAAACTGTCTACATGTGACCCAGCTCCAGAGCAACATCCTCAGGTAAAAACTGTCCACATGTGACCCAGCTCCAGAGCAACATCCTCAGGTAAAAAACTGACCACACATGTCAACAGTTTTTGAGCAACATCCTCAGAAACTGTTGACATGTAACCCAGCTCTAGAGCAACATCCTCAGGTAAGAAACTGTCCACATGTGATCGAGCTCCAGAGCAACAGTCTCAGGTAAGAAACTGTCCAAATGTGACCGAGCTCCAGAGCAACATCCTCAGATAAAAAAAAAAACTGACCACACATGATCCAGCTCCAGAGCAACATCCTCAGAAACTGTCCACATGTGACCCAGCTCCAGAGCAACATCCTCAGGTAAAAAACTGACCACACATGACCCAGCTCCAGAGCAACATCCTCAGAAACTGTTCACATGTAACCCAGCTCTAGAGCAACATCTTCAGGTGAGAAAATGTGATTGTGACTCAAATTGCAACCCAAAATACTTGACCACTCAAAGCTTTTTACAAATGTAGCACCAATATGGCCTTAACATGCATTAAAATGTTTTAATAACTAACCAAAGCGTGCATCTCTGGGAGAAATCCTCCAACTAAAGTGTTGATCAAGGCTAGCAAGAAGCTCTGGAGATGCTACTAACTGCTTTCCTTCAATAATTGTTTCCCAGCCAATGACGAAATGATTTCTGCTGCAACATTTCTGTCTGTACAACTAAACTCATAATGCATATAAGCTATGGTAAATTACCAGAGCACACAACATTCCAGATATTTCAAGACCTACTTTCATTCATCTATTTTTACTCTTTGACAATCTATAATTTGGCTCAGACAGAGATGGGGTTGGATTTAGAGAGACAACATGAATAATGCTTTGCGAGTTTCATCTGCCTGTATCAGTTTGATTGACTCGTATTTGGAGGATTATAGAATATAATTAGGCTTTAAACGTTAATAAAAAGAGCTTTGTGTGTAGCTGTAGAACAATGTGAGCCGGAAATATCCAGATGGAGGAGTGTCGCCTGTGCTGAGCTTCTAAATCTGCAGCTTGTCTGAGCGCAGATACAGTCTGAGGAATCTGAGGGAACGCCCACTAACGGACCTCTGTGAGAAGCAGGGCATGTCGGATATTCTAACAGAGAACAATCACTGCTCAACAACTACAATAGTAAATGTGGACCTAAGCAAATGTATTGTACCAAATTTAGATACAAAACAGACTTGTAGACTTAGAAAGACTTAGACTTTGGTCCGACTTGAGTCATTATTGTACCTGACTTGATCAAATGGACTAAGACATGGGACTTGAGGTCTTGGAGCTCTGTGACTAGAGATGACTTGATGTTTCTTCTCAAAAAACAAAAAATTAAAAAAAAAAAAAAATACATGAACAACAACAACATTCAGCAGAAATGTATTTTAAATGCTAGAATTTACTAAAAAACACAAGAAATATGAGATGTAGTAGTATAATAGTATACATATTAGTAATGTTATATGAAGAATTGAAGCTAAAATCAAAAGACAAGGCTCTGAATTTGGACTTTTCTTGGTCTTGCCTCTCTTTGACTTGGGACTTGACCTGGAATTGTCTTTGATTGATTTGGGACTGGACTTGGATTTGATTCTCTTTGATTTGGACTTGACTTAGACATGAGGCTGGGTGATCTGGGAAAAATATAAACACCATTTTTTCTCATATTGATCAATCCTGAGTTATTCGATTTTGTTTAACCTTTTCAAAAACAAACAGCATTTAAATTAATTAGTTTGAAACTATATATCAATATTCTGCCTCAAAGTTTGACTTTTGGTCCAAACTATACATTTTTACTGACAAAAGATTGTTTTTTGATCTTTTGGTTCAAAACCCACCACCAAATATTTGACGATTCGGTTCGATTCGATCTCTCGACTTGTCTCTCTTTGACTTGGTACACGACTTGGACTTGTTCTCTTTGTCTTGGAACTTGACTTGGACTTGTCTCTCTTTGACTTGGGACTTGACTTAAACTTGTCTCTCTTTGACTTTGGACTTGATTTAGTCTTGTCTCTCTTTGACTTGGTTCTTGACTTGGACTTGTCTCTCTTTGACTTGGAACTTGACTTGAACTTGTCTCTCTTTGACTTGGGACTTGACTTGAACTTGTCTCTCTTTGACTTGGGACTTGACTTGGACTTGTCTCTCTTTGACTCGGTGCATGACTTGGACTTGTCTCTCTTTGACTTGGAACTTGACTTGAACTTGTCTCTCTTTGACTTGGACTTGTCTTATTTTGACTTGAGACTTGACTTTGATTTGTCTCTTTAATCCTGCTCAAACATTCCTTCTTCATCAAACCGATTGCTTAAGTATCCAGTCACGTTTGGAGCATTTCTGCAGTATTAGCATATCAATCAAGATCGCTTTGATAAACATCACAGGGACACCAAAGGGCACTGAGAGACACCACTGGGGACAAGAGGGACACATGAGCGAACACGAAAGACTCCAGATAGGGCAGAGGAACAGCACAAAGCAGAGGAAGAGGGTTAGTACGAGAGGAGACATGGGGGTACAAAACAGAACAGAGGACACAGCCAGGCGGGGAGGCTGACAGTTCAATTCTTTGTTAAGGAGGAACGCTGGCTAAGAACGGCGACAGACAATTGTTTTTTTGTTTTTTTTTCTTTTTCATTCAGGCTCCCACAGTCTGAGCTGACTTTTGTATTCCCTCGGCCTCCTCACTAACTCTGAGTGAGTGTGCCTGGACCAACCTTCCATTACTGCAGACTACAAAAAACTCAGCTGTGTCTAGTTCATTCAGGGTCAAGGAAACACAGAGCCAATAAAGCCTACACAAAACAACTCAGCTCAAACTAACAAATTCTGACATCCCTACTGTTATTTACTGTTGATGTAAATAGCAAATCGCATGTATGTGTGTTGTTAGTAAGGCTTTCAAAAAAATCCAACATTTTTTTAGCAATAATGACAAACTTTCCCACAAAAGACTACTAATATGTATTTTCGATATTGTTTGATTTTGTTAGTTATCTATATTAACATTTTTTTTTTTTTTATCTTTAGCACAAAGCCACTGTTGTTTGTGCTCAGAACCTGTATTTTTTTATGAACATTTGAACAGTAAATTGTAATAATAGTGTCCATAATTGGAGGTCCACCATCAGGCAACACAACATAATATTGCACAGTCAAGTTTACGCTTTTTTCTTCAGATATTATTATTGCATTATTGTGTGTATTCTCCAACTATATTGTGTTTAATCAGTGGCTGCATGAGCAAAACTGATCGCTGAATGATTTTCAAACCGATTTTACATCCCTAATATACAGTATGTTTTTATCATAGCTGTCTACTTTCTTGCAAACCACATTGGCTTGTGACCTTCTTGTCAAGACCAAATCCCATCAGGTCTTAGAGGCGAAGCAGGACAAGGCCTGGTTAGCGCTTGGATGGAGGACCACATAGGGGCTGTTTTAGCGTCTATAAACAAGACACTTCTCCTACATTGCTCAGTATAAATCTGATGTGTGTGAATGGAGGAGAGATGGTGATTGGCAGCTTGACTTGAGCACTACAACAGTGCCTTACCACCACCCAGTGGCGGCTTCTGGTTTCTTCTGTGGAGGCACTATTAACTATATTTTCAAACCAAACATGTACCCTTTCAATCTCTAGAAGGCAAAACATCATCCATACAAAGTGTAGTCAAACTGCGTTGATTAAATACAATTCCACTAATAAACATGTTGTCTCTTGACTGACACAGGCCTTGCGTAGTCGCTCAGTTTGCATTATAGAGCTGCAACTCTGATAAAACAGATTCCGCGGAAGCAGCAGGGGTGATATTAAACCTCGGTGAGATTGCACCAAGAGGGCGGGTCTATCTGCCGGCAACAGACAACTAGCTCTTCTGATTGGACAAGGATGTTTGAAGGTATTTAATCAAGTTTTTATTGACTTCAAGTCTACCGCATTAGTGGCCAGCCGCTCCAGCCACCACCAGGTAAGGGAAAGAAAAGTGCAGTGTAGAGTTGAGTTGAGTCAAATCAGCCAAAAATAGTTCCCAGTTTGAAACATCAGCTGGCTTGTTTATTTTCAAACTACCCAAGCTCTGTACTTATGCTTAGTTCATTTCAATGAGGTTTTCATAGAATCAGTGTAAAATGAATAAACACTTGGATGATCAGGCGGTGAACAGTGAGAAAACATGTCAAATATTTTGCAAATCAAGAACTTCTTTACCAAAGGACACTTGTGTATTTATAAAGGGATGTAGTTCAGTCAAAACGCTAATACTTACAGGAAATGCTGATAATACTGCGTTCTAGGCGACTGGGAACTGGTATATTTTCCACTTCCCACTTGTAAAAATGCGCTGGAACGCCACTCGAACTGGTAAATCCCACTGGACCTGGTCGAGGAAGTCCCACTTCACGTACGAGATAAACAATCATCACAATAAATAAATCTGGGGGTTCAACAAATACACAAATACTGTGTACACAATGATTACAGGTTATTTAACGTTACTTTTGTTTAGCCGCATAATGTAAACAAAAGCACAAATTCACTTTCTTGCGATGTTATACAAACTGTAAATGTAACAGCAATGTCCGAGTTGATAAACTGACATAAAGAGATCTGTATTTTGGCTGTGTTGGGCAGTTTTCAAGCTATTTATTACTTGATTGGCTCATTACTGTAAAAGTAATCCGACTTGACCACTGGAACACACAAAACTCGGAGAAAGCATCACTCCGAGATCCGACCTCCGAGGACGACTGGAAAGCACTAAAAATACACAAGTTAGCTTATGTGTAGCCAACTGACATTTGGTTCACAGAGCCAATTACGAAACAGCATTCCTGTGAAGTTGATACTAATAAAATCTTCATGGCTCTTTGTAATTTGACGTCACATTTTTTGTGTTCAGGATGGAGAAGGAGATCGAGGAGCTGGAGGCGCAGGAGCTGGAGCTTTCTGCCAATGAGGAGAATATTCTGAAGAGGCTGAAGGAAGTGGAACGCACCACTGAAGACATCATCAAGGTAACAGCACCACACTGTTGGGTCAAATGCACCACCAAATGTATATTTTTTTTCCACTGGGATCAAGTGTACTCCAACATAATACAGGGTTACATGTCTATATCACACAAAAGATTTAAATGTTCCGTACCAATTTAACTGGGTAAAACATATCACCACTACTAAATAGCTGGGTCAAATGCACCACACACCACACTGTTGGGTCAAATCTTTGCCCCACTGTACAAAGCAAAGTGACCAGTACACCATCAGACATCAGAGTTAAATATACCAACATTTCATAGAATTGTTACATCTACCAACTTAATTCCACTGGGTCAAATGCACCTCATCACAGGGCGTAGATAAAATTAGCATCACTACATAGACTTCCTGTATGGGTCAAATATACTTGCATCTCAATCCAGGGTCAAAAGTACTACCATCACTCATTCGGATTAAATCTTCTTTCGTGCAGCTGGGTCAAATGTACAGTTGTCACACAGAAAAGTGAAATGCATCAACCTAATACAACTGGGTCAAATGCATATCACTGCACAGCTGGATCAACTGTTCTCCAATCCAGCAGGGGGGTCCAATGTAAATGTCTACGCAGCTGGGTCAAAAGTACTTCACATCACACAGTTGGGTTAAATGTACCATTCTGATTCAACGACCCAAATGTAGTTTATACCTTAGCAAAGTACTCCTATCACGTCGAGGTCAAATGTACTCCTATCACAAATGTATTCAGATAATAATTTAACAATGTCAAATGTGCGACCATCATAAAACTGTGCATATCATCTCGGGGTCTAATGTATTCCTGTCAGTTACTTGGGTCAAATTTTTTTTTTTTTCGTGAACTTGGGTCAAAAGCGCGGTCATCACACAGAAGGGTAAAAGTGCAGAACCACCGCATGTACTTGCGTCTCATCTTGGGGTCAAATAAACTCCCATCACTCACTTAATATTTTTCATTGATCTAGCTGGGTCAAATGCGTAGTATATGGAATCATAATTCAGTAGTCCTGTCACACCAGAATCAAATAAATAGTTCTCACCAGGGTCAAATGTACTCTCATCACTTACTTCCTTCACACAACTGGGTCAAATGCACGTCATCACACTACTACTACTACTACTACTACTACTACTTTTGCTGCTGTTCCTACCATCATAAACATAGTCCTCATACTATATAGGTCTTGTCATTTTAATGAAGTAATTACCATATCTTCTTTTCATTTACTGCATCCTGCTTTGTTTGTGTTTTTGTTTATGGATTGAACTAACTTGAAAGTGAAGATTTGAGTGTCATGAATAGCACAATAAAAATGCTGTTGAAATAATCACATCAGTTCAATAGAAATATACATCCAATGATTATAATCCCTGGTGAACAGTGCCCTCTTCTGATAATAACTGGAAATTCAATAGCAACTTTGTGATACTACTAAAATCAAAGCACTACAAATTGGAGCAGCTTTGACTTTTTCTTCACTTTTTCAACAACTACAAATACTACTAGTAGTATTACTACTACTTGACCTACTTATACAACTACAGCATTGCAAGGACAACTTTAATTACAACTACTGTCTTACACATATCTTCTTTTGTAACTACTACTCCAAATACTACTGTATGACAACTACTATTGACAGGACTTCATTAGCCCACTACTAACATTAGATCTACTGCAATAGTAGTAGTGTTAACTAGAAGTACATCAAACATTTTTGATCATACTAATAAAAAACTTACTATTTCTATTTTTGCCACTACTGCTACAACTACCACTACTAGTACTACTACATAGCTGTGATAAACTACTACTGCTGTTACTGCAACTACTACTACTACTACTACTATTACTAATACTACCATTTCAAGACCTACTGCTCATTCAATATTACTGCTACTACTACTACTACTACTACTACTACTACTACTACTACTACTGCTACTACTACTACTACTACTACTACTACTACTACTACTACTACTACTACTACACTGCTGAGGCACTACTACTATTAGATGCCTGCAGTAATTACAATACTGCAGCTACAAGTACAATTCTTCCTACTACTACTTGTATTTGTATACTAATAACTACTTCTATGATGATTACTACAATTACCCTTTTATTATCCACATTATTTTTTATACTGCAACTACTGCTACTATTACTGCTACTACTATTACTCCTATTACTTGACCTACTGCTACTACAACCAGTAGGCGATTTGAGGGGGGATGCGAGGGGATGCCATCCCCTCTGCTGACGACGAAAGGATTTTTTTTTTTTTTTTTTTATCGTGCATCCGGCATACAGTGTCCCGCTCCGTTCTGTTGTTTTAACGTGAGTTTGTGCATTGCTTCACTGAACAACCTTTTCACATTAAAACCTCCGGTGCATAACACGGGAACTTTTATGTTGAAAACTCCACACGAGAAGCTGTTACTGAACTTGACGCAGCAGACAAGCTCAAACTGTCAAACTTTAGTTGCAAAGCCAGGACTTTACAGTGCCTCACGGACCACAATAAAACACGCAGAAACAGAAAGACGACACATAAGGATTGCATCGGAGGAACAGACCGCTCGTGCATCAGACAACAGGTGAGTTTACGCTGCTCCGGGGATGCTCGTTCTCATGCGCGCGGCCGTGTCTTCTTTCCCGATACTAGACTGACCACACACACGCGTTTTCGCATCTATCCACAGCCCCGTGTCTTCTCCCGTGTCACCCAATGAGCAATGCGCCCTTTTCTCTCCCTCTCTGTCAGTCCACACACAGAGGATCTCTTCCGCTGTAGTTATTGCAGTGGACACGAGGAAGAAAGGTCTGCTGTACTGACAGCGGGACAGAGACGAGTCTAAGCTCCATGTGAGTGTTTAAATCGTCAAAAAAGACCAAAGAATCACGGAGATACGACCCGTTAAAGACTTCAAACCGATAACACCTCATTAAATATGCCCGCGGCCGCGAAGATTCAGCGCTCGATCAGCGGCGAACTTTTACACACGTGTCTATGATGTTTACTTTGAAAACGATAAAAATGGGATTGTTTCACTTCCCACAGTGTATTTAGTGACACTGAGCTGGTTTTAACCAGGACTATCCTAGAACTGGACCAGGTTTTAACCCAGAACTGGACCAGGTTTTCCTAAGGACTGAAAATGTTAGTTACCTATGTAACTATAGTTCTATGAGTAGCTAAAGCTAAAACCATTAGCTTGGTTTTATACATTTCTGTTCAACCTAAAACAAAATGAAATAACATTCTGATCTTAAAAAATATTAAAACTGATGAACACTGGTAATATTATTATGTAAAACTGAGTTTATTCATTGAACTACAAATTAGACATTTTTAAATATAATTTGGTGTTAAAATTATGCATTTAAACCTAAATACCACAGACAGACACTTTTGTACTTTTGCAGATTTATCTATTAGTGTTCATTAATTGTATATATTAAGAGCACAAAAACATGCTCCACAGCCAAGTCAATCAAATAAAAGAAATATAGGCTAAATATATTTTTTTTTTCTGGTTTAGATTATTTATAACTTTATAACTAAATTTGATTCAAGCTAAAACAACTACAATTAAAATGATTATTTTGAATTCTAGTAGTTTCAAACACTTTGCAGTGTAAAGAGTAATGCTTATACTCAAAAACATGCTGGGGGCCCAATTAAAACAGGTAGAGGGTCACACCTGGCCTTTGGGTTTTGGCACAGTTTATCCAGGTCTGTCTTAAGCTGTGAAAGAATAATGTCAGTTTGATTTTCAACCGAACTAAGTTAAAGAGGCCCAATCAAAAAAAATTATTAAATGAGTGTATGCTTTTTGCTCTGTGCTCACACCTCTGCCACCTAGTGGTCAAACAATCAAAAACATCTTCATATTTATTATTTAAAAATATAAAAAATATCTAAAGTAGGCTTTATAGAGTTTGTTCCGTCTTACTTTACAGGAGCAGCTTCATTTTACTTACAGTGGATAAATAAACTATGCAAAGTGTGAGTGAAGTGGATTTTGTATAATAATAATAATAAGCTAAACCTAAGTATTACACACACATTTTACCAGGCTTTCCTGTGGAATGTGCAGTGGATTATAATCAACCATCACATTTACATTTTTGTGTGTATTTTTAATACAATTTAACAATAAATCCCAAACATACTAGGACAGCCCCAAAGTGCACCAAATTAAAGGAAATGTGGTCTGCTGTGTTCAAAATTTTCTGGGGGAGGGCCCCCAGACCCCCCCGCCCTTTCGGAGTCACCACCCGAAATACCATCCCCCCTGTGAAAAATTAACAAATCGCCTACTGACTACAACACTTCTAGTACTACTGCAACTACTAATGTGCAACTATTTTTGCAACTACCACTATAACTGTATGACAGCTGCAATTGATACTACTAATAATATTTGACCTTCTGCAACTACAACACTACTGCAACTACTGCTACTATTACTGCTACTATTACTACTGCTACTTCTATAACACTCCTGTGACTACTACTACTAACACAACTGCTGTAACTGCTGATAATATTATTAATACTACTACTGTTGCTTCTATAGTATTGTGGTGACTTCTACTGCCATTACTACGAGAATCAATGCAAAGACGACTACTACTGTCACTGAACTTACTAATACTACTGTACTACATTTTCTACTACTACTACTACTACTATTACTACTACCAGTACTACTACTAATCCTACTACTACTACTACTACTACTACTACTACTACTACTACTACTACTACTACTGCTACTACTACTACTACTACTTCTACTACTACTACTACTGTGATTAGTGCAAGTACCGCCAGAAAAAATGTTTACTCATACTACTAATACACCTACTTTTTCTAAAACACAGTTGCAACTACTGCAAAACTACTACTTATATTACTAAAACTACTTTCACTACTGTGATGTACAACTACTCTTTGTCCTCCTCCTACTACTACTCCTTCTGCTAAGACTAATATTATTGCTACCACCTTTTTACAACTCATGTAATACTACTGTTACTACAACAACAACAACAACAACAACAACTACTACTACTACTACTACTAAACTACTAACATTTCAAGACCTGTTACTCATGCAATACTGCTGCTGAAACTACAACTACTACTACACTACTATTTTAATAGACAAACTATCACTACATAGCAGTACCGGCTGCTACTAAACCTACTACTGCTATTACTGCTACTACTACTACAACTACTACTACTGCTGCTGCTGCCTGTACCACTACAACACAACTATTACTATTAGACCCAATACTAATAATTCAATACTGCAGCAACTACTAAGTACTTACTGCCACACTACTTTTACTGCTTCTACTACTAATACTATAACTACTTCAATGATAAATACTACAACCACCATTACTGCCCTTTATGCATTCACTCACTATTCACTAGCAAATTACTATGACAACTACTCTCCCCATTGTCTTTTATTCTTTTCTTTTATCAAAGTTGTTATTGCCTTTTTTCAAACAATAGCACGTTCTGTTCTTTTATTACTTCTACAATATTTATAGCTATTTAATTGTACTATACCTTTTCTAACTATCCTTGCAATGTTGCTCAGCTGTTACATAATACAAAATGATTCTATTGAACTGTTTGCATGTTTGTGGTTGTAGCCGTCGCCTCCTGTGCTCTTCCGCGCTATAGAACATGTCACATTTTGCTTAATTGAAAGAGCGTCTCTGAAAAGCGTCGCGTTGGCACCGCTCTCGTGTTCTGAGGACTGCGTGGGCTGCACAGTGCTCGCCGTGAAAAGCATCTCAAGCAAATTGCTCCAACCAACGCGACATGTGTGGTGTGTGTGTGTACGTGTGTGTATGAGAGCGTGTGCGACCTTCGACCCTGCTCATTGTGTTGACGCCCACTGCTCTTGTTGACCTGCAGGAGCTCAGCGTGCACCCGTTCTCAGGTAAACCAGCATGTTGTTTTTTCTCCTATAGACCAGTATATAACATTGCATAAGATAAGTTGGTGATTGTGCTAACAGCTGTAATGTTGGCTTAGTTAATTCCAGGGCTGTTCAAACATTTGTATTGCTTCACATTGAAAAGAAATGTCAGTTTGTGTGACATAAATGCTTCATATATAAACTTGTTTTATACCAATCTGCCACCATAGCCTAAACTTAGTGTCCACTGCACAATGTGTTTCATATTGTAGGTATTATGTATATCACACTACACTACTTTTGAAATCCTAAGACAGCGCATTCACACCAGAAAGGAAAGGAACATTTGGTTCAGAACACTGTGTACAGTAGTAAAAGCACTGTAGTCGTAGTGGTGAGTTGAGGCTGGTGTCACATGGCAGGATATTCCTGCATTTGTAATATGTAGTAAATGAAAGAGAAGTGATAAAATTATGTTAAATGTTGAGCTCTGAGCACATGTTTACTGTGGGTCACATGTTTGTGTTTACTGTGGGTCACATGTTTACTGTGGGTCAAATGTTTGTATTTATTGTGGGTCACATGTTTATTGTGGGTCACATGTTTACTGTGGGTCACATGTTTACTGTGGGTCACATGTTTATGTTTACAGTAGGTCACATGTTTACTGTGGGTCACGTGTTTGTGTTTACTGTGGTCACATGTTTACAAGGGCGTGCTGGCTAATCGGGAGAGTTGGGACGTTTCCCGGTGGGCCGCGTGATTTTTGGGCCGGTGGCCTCCGTGGTTGAAGAGAGACAAAGAGAGAGAGAGAGAGAGAGAGAGAGAGAGAGAGAGAGAGAGAGAGAGAAGCCCGGCCCATACAGCTGCAGCAGGCAAATGTGAGCACAGTGGGAGAGGCGGAGCCAGCTGCTGCCTCGTCTATGATGTGATTCACAGCACATAGCGCATAATCAAAGACTCTTGACACGTTTTCGAGCCCCAAAACACGCTCCACATACCATAAGCTCATAAACTCTCAGTCAAACTTTGTTTCAAGTAAATCCGTTGTATATTCTCGGAGTTACGAACAAAAACGGCTTATGAACAAACACTTCAGCAGATTTATACACGCGAATCACCGCAGCGGAGCGGAGCGCATTTCCACACACAACAAGACAAAAGGTTCACACACAAGTTTGTCTTTGTGGGCCAGAACAGTGGCCAGAACGCGCTTTATGTGTTTGTGTGAGCGCGTCCTTCATGTGTGTGTGTAAGAGCGCGCACTGCTGTGGAGCAGAGGAGAGGTCAGAGGTCAGGAGGAGAAAAGCTGGGAGCTGTGTCTGTACTGTAGCCTATTGACCATGTGTGACTAAAACTAAGCAGTTTACTACTGGAGAAGAGAATGTATGAGAGATGGAGTAGATATTGGTTAAAAAAAATAAAGAGAGAGGTTTCCTGAGCGGGACTCGAACGTGGGTGCTGAAGGGCAAAAGTTTATTTGCACAGTTCTTAATTACTCAACTACAGCTACATCACTTAATTCAATGAAAAAATGGGCCAATCTAATGTTTAATTTTCCCGGGCTGAAAAATGATCCCAGCACGCCACTGCATGTTTACAGTGGATCACACGTGTGTTTTACTTTTGGTAACATTTGTGTTTTACTGTGGGTCACATGTTTGTGTTTACTGTCAGATGGGTAACGTGTATGTTTACTGTGGATCACATGTGTGTGTTTTACTTTGGGTAACATTTGTGTTTAATGTGGGTCACATGTTTGTAGTACAGTTGATCACATTATTGTACTTACAGGTGATCATATGTTTACAACCAGCCTTACCTTGCAAATGGACACATTGTGCAGTGGATTCAGGTTGAATCAGGCTGTAGAATGGGTCAAATACAGAAAAGTTCTGCCTTGTCTCAAGCTCATATTCCGTAGCCCATTATTAAACTAAGCCTCACAACTAATCCTTAATTTCTTTTCGTGAATGCACTAATATTTTTGCCGAAAAGCAATCTTATAATCAAACGAGCTCTGTAATTTTAACAATAGAAAAGCTTTTTGTATGAAACCGTGTTTTTCTCTCTTTTCTCACAGCATGAGCAGCTGCTAAATAACAATACTGTATAATAATACCTGAGTGCTTTCAACAGCAGGATTGATTGATCTAAGCAACACTATGTCTGAATCATAAGTGAGAATAAGCTCGGCACAAAAAAGCCTGTCACATCACTTTAAGCTAACTTTAATTCCATTTAAATCATGCACTTCAAAACTGTGATAGCATCAGCCTGATATCCAAACTAAATGGAGTTATTGTTACTGTATCTTTGTCCTCACATGGTGTTGCTTCAGATCTTGAAGTTCTACACTAACCTGTTGTAAAGCCCGGAGCGTGTTGTCCTCTGTAGATGTGTCCTGGCCGGTTCCGCTGCCTGAAGAATCTCTGTCAGACATCTTCGTAGAACCTACTCCTGCTCACATCCTTCCTGCCCCAGATCATGGACCGTCAGAGCCTAAGAGAGGTAACACAACTCAGACAAATACAGGTCTTTACAAACAGCAAGCACAGATAATCTCTGGGTGGTTCATTTCAGTGCATGTCAATAAAGTCTGAAGAGAGAAGGAGGAAAGTGTGCTTGTTAGCATGATGGCTAACAACAACTTTAAAAGCGGACATTTTCAACACACAGCCATAATCAATTGTAAACCTTAAATAAATAAAGACAGAACCAAGCCCTGGTGATCAAAAATGGCGGACGCTTTGCATCAATGTCTTTAGCTCACTGGCATTAGCTGTCACATTGGTCGTTAGCTTTAGCTTTTTTTTGCTAGAAGGATAGAGGTTAGTGGATATGTGCAGTTGTGTTTCTTCCGTGGTTCTTTGTGCGATGAGCGGGACGAGCCAGAGCCGAGTGGAGCCAAATAGAGTAGAAAATGTGGATCTTGCTCTGGTCAATCCAGCCCATTCTGCGAAGAAAACGTAGATATACAAGGAAATGTCAAAAACGTACAATAAGCACGTTTTCACGCAGTTTTACATGAGGCCAAATGTTGATAACATGTTGATGTAAAAACAGCATAAAAACGTGCTTCTTGTGAGTGTTAGACATTTTCTTGTCAATCTACGTTTTCTTCGAAGACTGTTGAATCAGTCAGAGCAGGAGTGAGCAGCAGTAGCCGAAGACATTTAAAAAAAAACATTAAAAAGCTGTGTTTTTTTGTTTGTTGTTTTTACATTTTTGTGCTCTCTCTTCGGCAAAACAAGCATCTGTTACTATGGAACATCTTTGACTAGAGCTGTTCTCAACACATTTGCAATGAAATAAAGTCAGCCGGCATGTTAGCGCTGTGGTTGCACCATCTTTACAGTTAGTTTAATCACCGTCCTTCTCTTCTAAAAGCTAACTGAAGCACAGAGGAAGCACAGATGTCTTTTCTGTCTCTATGAGTATTTGTCATGCTTTAGAGATAGAGAGATGATCTGAACATTAGCAGCAGCATTAGCCACAACCCGAGAACAGCTGCTGCTGCATCTGCGACTCCACAATCAGAAGACTACAGAGATCGGTGACATGGTTTGAGTACTCACAGAAAAATGAAAAAAGCACGCTATATCTAAGCTTTTGCAGAAACTAGTATCGGTACTGGAACAACCCTACTCAAGACAAACAGACAATAGGGTTGTGAAAGTGTATCTCCAAGAGCCGAGTGTATCAGCTGGTCGTAAGTCAGTCTTAACTCTCATACCGGGCTTATAAATTCGATGTAGTGAACAAAGTTAGCCCCAAGTGCACCGGCGCAACTTCACACCAGTCGTACCTGCGCCCGGTCGTATTCTGCACATTCTTAAGAAAACACAAGATCCTGAGATTGTTGCTTGGAAACATCACAGTTTAACAGTGCAAATCATCCATAAAAATTGTGTTAGAATTCATTAGAAGTCATTGCATAACCTATAAAAACTAAAAAGCTCAAACCATCAACAACAACAGTCAGGTCTAAGGAACTACGGGCTGACTCTGGAAAATGCTGCGCCAACGGAGCAGCAGCAAGCTGTGTTGACATGTTGCTGCTTAGGGCCCAGACACACAGCAAGCGACAAAAATGACGTGCGTGAACAAGCGAAACTACAGCCGTCCGTCCACGCATGGGTGGCCACACCGCCAATCGCAGTAGATGCCCCGTGCGCGCCTTTGGTGCGTCAACGGGAGCCACTCACCCTGTGTTTCTCAATGGGAAAGCTGTTCAAGTTTGTCTGTCTGTGTTTCTGCTCTTGTATCCGGTCTATAGTGAAAATAATCACATGAATAGGCTTCTATTTCCCCTCTGAACCGGCTGATCACGGCAAACGCGAGGTTTTCAAAAGTAAATATGAAAACTCAAGCAGGCAGTCCTATTGAAGCAGGGCTCCGTCACACAGTCCAGGTCTGTCCCAGGACGTGTGGTGCTGATGGCAAGTACACACATACAACTGTAAAAGCCTGATTTCTTTGTATTCTCTGTATTCTACGCTTCTACGCAGCTACGCCAGCGTCAAGCGACAAAAAAAAAATAGGTTGGATTCTTTCGCTCCCGATTCTTACGCGCCCAACGCTCGCACAACGTCACGCTCGCTACGCGCGTCAAGCGCCGGGTGTGTGGCCGGTCTCTTACACTTTTCTGAAGTTATCTTTGGACTTAAGCCTGCTCCACTCTGGGCGTAAAAGTTACTCATGGGCGTAGCTCACACGGGGTATACATCCGTCTGGTCGAACAGCTCGTAACTTTAGGCTGGTTCTAGCTCCCAGATTTAAGTCAGAAGTTTAAGACCAGCTAGTGCAGTGTGTCATGAATTGGTTGCAAAAGGACAAATAATCTGTGCTGTACATTTGAGCTGTCTAAACGTGTATGTTCATAAAGATCTAGACTCAAAGAGTGTTTCATGGAAAACACTTTTACATTAGAGCACAGCATTAGATCACAAAACAAGACATGCCCATTGTCAAGAGAAATGTATTAGCAAAAACTACCTAAAATGTAAGCAAAAGAGTCATTCAGTTAGCTAAAGAGCCCCATAAATGGAGAATATGTTCAAGTCAGTCACTTTCTGCCATGTTTCTGCTACTGTGTTATTAGGACTTGGAACACACTGTCCAAAGTTAATAGACGTAAACAAGACTAATGTAATGTTTTTGGATGAACGCCTCCTGAAGATGTGCTTTTAACAGCCCTTTCATTTGCATACAAATCACTCATCCATTAGTCTGCGCTGCCTTCAAGTGCCACGACAGGCGTCTGTAAACCTGAGCGCTGGTCGTCATGGTGACCGAGCTAACATTATGTAGGAATGTGTTCAGAACAACAGCCACAGCGGTGCACCTCTGTCAGAACACATCATGTTTTCAAGGCCGGTGCTGCATAGAGAGGTAAATGCAGCGTTTCATAAAGGCAGGCCATTTACAGTTTACTGGAGGTTACTTCATTTGAATAGCTTCTATTTCAAGTCCAAAAAAAGTTTTCTTACTGAAACAAGTGTTTAAAATCTCCAGATTATGCAAACTGTGTGAGCGTTTTACCAGTTTTAATGTTAAATCACCAATGTTTGATTTAGTTTCTTTCCCAAATATTTTATTTATTCAGCATTATTTGATTGTCTATACCATTCCTAGAAGATATAGTTTTTTAAGGTGAGACTCTGCAAGTAGTCACTTTTCTTTTTCCTTTGGGTCATGTTTTTATATAGACATAAGACAACTTATATGAAAAAAAAAAGTCAAAAATGGACACAAAGGCATCAACAACAACAACAACAACAACAACAACAACAGAAATAAATAAAAATTACACAGCCAAATCTAAATCTAGGAATGAGACGATACAGTTTTGTCACGATTAGATTCTTGTCTTAATATATGGGTCACAATTCCGATATATTTTGTCAAACCTCACGAGGACTCTGTGAATTTATTAAATAAAACATGGCTTTTCAATAAAAAAATTTGATAAATATCTAAAAATGTTCATATTTCAGTATTTCCCCTTTATAAGAATTTAACGATAATACGCTGCTGTTTACTTCCTCTGACTGAGAAATGACAGTGGAATCAAAACTTTCCTAACTGCCTATAATTAGATAATAACAAATCCATGTAAAAATCTACTTTGGTGAGTGACATTTATGACCCTGGGAGGGAAAATGTATTTTGAAAAAGTGGCTGTTGAAATTCTATTAGAACTTTATAGATGAAGAAAAAAAAAGAAAAAAAAAACTTTTAGGATCTGATTTGAAAATCCCCATGGAAGTTTGTTTAAATATGTAACTCACTAAAAATTAGGTAGTTGCTTTGTACCTAAGAGATGTCCATAGGAATATTCCAATCGCTGTACTTTCGGGGATGTTGAGGATGCCCTCAAAAAGCTGCATTAACTAAATTTAAAAAACAAGAGCTGAGAAGAGCTCATGTCCCGACTGACAGGACTACTGTTACTGTATCCATTCCAACACATTAAAACAAGTATACCAGTTGCTCACATCATTGCTCTTTGTCTATGCATTTTCTAACCAAACATTTTCTGCCTTCCAGCCACATTTGCCATGGAGATCAGCGTGGAGCTCGATAAACGCACAGGAAAAACTCAAGTCATCTCCACTGCTTCCATAACACCCGACGCCGTCAAGGAAAGGGGCCTGAAGGTGTATGAAGACGGGCGTAAGTCTGTGTACGCCCTGCCCCTCGATGGAACTGCGGGGGAGGTGGAGAAGATGACCCCCACGGATGTAGAGGAACTTCTTCAACAGGCCACAGACTGGAGCGGTGAAGTTCAGTACCACCAGCCAGTGTACGCGGCACCCTTTACTGGAACAAGCAGACCCTCAACCCCTCGGACCTCCTGCAAGACAGCAAGTCCTAGTCCAGTTCACAGAAAAAGGATTGAAACCCCAAATTCTGACTCTAGACTGGAAGTTTATCCAGAAATGGAAGAAATGCTTGAGAATTTGATTTCAAGTGAGCACAGTATTCACCAAATAAATGATAGCCCATGTGCACTTTTGAGTTCCGCCAAAACCAGTTCGAATACATCTCCAACAGTCACACGTGAGACGACTCTATTTGCAAAGTCTTTGGATCATGGTAAATCAGCCCAAATTAAAACTCCAAGCCCAACCTTCAACCATGCCAAGTCACTATTTGAAGAATACCAGGAAGAGTCTGACATGATTCTCAAAAGTCCATCAAAGAACGTTGATCAAACTGTCCACAGCGTCAAAAATATAAGCGATTTTGCCTCAGAAGAAAGGTCAAACTTATCAACCCTACAATCTCACCATGGCCATGAAGCTTGTTCTCTTCTGACTACTCACAGGTATGAATTGGACTTAATCAGACGATCGATGAGCAAATGTGAAAGCCCTTCTGCCAGCACTGACAGCCAAAATGATCCACCTGCAGTTGAATCAGTTAAGGATTTGACCCAAATTTTGGCAAGCACTAGTCCAAGACTAGAAAAAATTCCAGTTAAAACTGATAGCATTAAAACTAGCCCTTTGTTGTCCGCTCAAAGATATGACGGAAATACAACTGAAAGGTCTAGAAACCTTCATGAAACCTTGCAGGTCAAGAAGAATGAGTTCAGCCAAAGCCAAACACCAAGTCCTGCACTAAGTGATGGAGAAGTTGAAACTCAGCTGATCTACAAGAACTTCAAAGTGAGTTTCCCAAATCCTCAAGGATATGGTCTAGATAGCAACTCTTCAACCTACACAACCAACCAAAAAGCAGAGTTGGTTTCAGTCCGAGCAAGTTCAGAAGGTACGCCAACTCAGCTGATCTACAAAAATATCAAAGCAAGTTCTCCATCTCTAGAAAGATATGTTCTGGGCACAAATGAAGGCAATTTTGACAATAGATCACCAACCTACATGGAGAGCCAAAACAACCAAAAAGCAGCTCTAGTTTCCGTCCAAGCAAGATCAGAATGTACGCCAAATCAGCTGATCTATGAGAACTTTGAAGCAAGTTCTCCATTTCCTCAAAGATATGATTTGGACACAGATGAAGACAATCTTGATCATAAGAACTCGCCAACGTATGCTGAAAGTCTAGCCAACAGTCTTTTAAGTGAACTAGACCCGGGAGCAGTGACGATGGTCTTCATGGGCTACGAAAATGTGGACGAAGATGACGAGGACCCAATCGAGGCTGAACTTGTTGTGGTTGGAAACAGCGACGAAGAGGATTTGAATGAAGAAGACAATACATCGATCTATCATCCAAATGGATACACCAGTAAAGTGTTCCAACCTGTAGTGGGTGTGGCCAAAGTGACAGGTGGGAGGGGCTTTAGTGAGGAGGAGTGGGGAGAGACTTTGCCACACAAACCGACGTTCAGGCATGGAGAGGGAAGAGCTCCACTGGTGTAAAGAATGGACTAGAATAATTTGTAAATATGTTGTATGATACAGTGTTTGGTGGGTGTTTTGAGGGTTTGTATTGCAAAATGTGGTACAAGTTAATAATCAATGATCACATAGTAGTAATTTAACAGGGTGCGGAAATGTGCATAGGCAGATTAATATCAATGAGCAATAAAAAGTTTTAGCAAGCATGCATTTTTGAACTTGTCTGATATCTGATTTTGTTTTTTTGACATGTTATTCTGGGTATGTGATTCTGTCCAACTTTCTTGCTCTCACAAATCCTTCTAAGTACATGCTAATATCCACATGCACATGGCTGGCTAAGTAAAAACTCAGTGGACCACACAAGACCACCCACCACAGCCAATCAGAGTTTGGAGAAAGCTTAATAAGTGCTCAGCTCACTGAGCCCACACCGCCTACCACAACCGGCTCGTCCTATAAGCAGGATAGGCAAATGCTAAAGGCGCAGAGTGAAGAGTGAAGAGGGGCGCCAGCTGATACTCATGAGATGCTGAGCTCAAAGGGTGACTGACGTTTGATACATGAGTCTGATCATTCACAGAACTAACTAAGATCAAATTGCGCAAAACCCGCGACACGGAAATCTTTAAAGTGGTTTTATGCAGCTTTTATTTTTGCATGACTGTGACATAAATAGACAGTGACCAGACAAAGAAGTGTGCAGTGTTTTCGCTGATCACACAGGACAGTCCTGAATCTGACTGAAGGTCCTAAAGCCCAGTTTTACTGGGGTGGAACTAAAGGCATCTGAGGCATCTTTTAATTATAGTGAAATTACATCACATAATAAGAGTATTACATCTAAAACTCACCAAAAGCAGAAAATTGCACAGAATTAAAACAATAATAATACAAAATTGTCCTGGGGGACGGCCCCAGACCCCCCTGAATTATGTCAAAACCTTGTTTTATTTAAATAAAGGGCTTATGTGTCTAAGGGTCTGTGTATACATTTTAATTAAATTAAAAAAAAAATTAGCAAGGGGAGCAGTGGGTTGGAAACTATTACAATTTATATCTATCAGGGGCACAATTTAAAATCTTGCTTAGGGTGCCAAAAGGGCACTGCCGCCTACTCATTCAATCAGTCATCCTGCCTGTTTGCTTCACCCTCTGGTTTGTGCTGTCCTACAAGTGTAAAAGTAATCAGTTATGATCACTTCCCCTGTGCTGCACTCAGGACCTCTGAATCCGATTTGTACTTCAGGGGCCGAATCCATATTTGAAAAACAAAATAAGTCCTGTAGTGCAAAACAAAAAGACATGCATTATCAATTCATTCCAACCTGTCAATGTATCTTTAGTCAGAGGGAAAAGATACTCAACCAATTCTAACTAGTTCATGTCTCTAAACAAACCTAGACAACATATGTTAGTGTGATTTAAAGAACCTTTGTGATGAACTATGTGTAATTTAATGAAATCTTTGTCTACATAAGAAAATAACATACTCTTTCATAATGACCGATGTGATAATTTGAAGGTTCTGCCCTCCATCATCATTTGCCGTGTCCGACCTCCTGCGCTTCACTTTTTGTCTCTGATTGGGCTCATTATTATTTAGATGGCATTTCCACAGAGATGACATTTGTGCTGCTTTCACCGTCATTAAAACACATTCTTCATCAAACCCAGGTGTGATTTTGTCTCATCATTCTCAGGCCGGTGAGTCATTCTCAGAGCTGCGTTCGGTTCACAGCAGCTGCACAAAAACAGCCTCGTCCAGCCGGGAGCCAACAATGGACCTGTCCCAAGCTGTTAACGTGTAAGAAACGCCGAAAAATACTCACCTCGTAGTTCTGTTAAAGTCTGAGGTTTGTGGAAGGAAGCATTGAGTGTCGGGTAATTGCAGGTTAAGCTGTCGACGTTGGTTGGTTGTCCATGGGTGTAACAGCCTTGTATTTATTGTAAAAAAAAATCTAATAATAAACAAAATCATTGGATGTGGACCCAGTAAATCTTTTGTCAATTGAGAACAGTGTTGCTTCTACCTATCGGACTGGTTAGAGCTATTTGACCTAATTTGTGTTTGTATGCTCTAAAATGCATTCATTCATCTATCCCAAAACCTTTGGGCGTTAGGCAGAGAAACACTGTGGACAATGGTCATCTCAATACAAGGTTAACACATAGATACAGCTACAGACAATCATTCAGTCACTGAAAAGGGAATTTATAGTGATTTGGAGAAGGCGTCCGGCTGTGTCTCCCGTGCTGTTCTTTGGATGAGCTCAGAGATTATGGAGTCCAGGGTTCTTTGCTCAGTGTTGACTGGTCTCTGTATGACCAAAGCAGGAGCTTTGTTCACATTGCTGCAGTAAGTCATGTTTGACTCCCTCTGGGCTGCCTGCACGGTTCTGTTCTTTGTCTTATGAGTGTCTGATTTGGGAAACACAAGATCTCATCTCAGTAGAGGATGTTATCCTGATGGGTTCATCAAACCAGGACATGCAACATGCACTAGGACGGTTGAAGTAGCTGGGATGAAAATAAACTCCCCAAAATATGAGTTCATGGTTCTCAGGGTCACAAGTGAGGGAAAGATGGAGTGTGAGATTGAGGGGTGGATTGGTACAGAGTCTGTAGTGATGTGATTGCTGTATCAAACTGTTGTGTTGAGGAAGGAGCTGAGTCGAAAGGCAAAGCTCTCGATTTATTGTCAAACTGCGTTTCAACCATGGTCATGAGCTTTGGGTACAGCACAGTGTGGCTCGGTGCTCCTTTAGAGATAAGATTAGGAGCTTATAGTCACACAGGAGGACCTCAGAGTAGAGCTGTTGCTCCTCCACATCAAGAGGAGTAAGCTGAGGTGGCACAGGTATCTGTTTTGGATGCCTCTTGGAAGCCTCCTCGGGGAGGTTTTTCAGATATGTCCCACTGGTAGGAGACTCCGGGAAAGACCCAGGACACGCTGGAGGGACTATGTCTCTCAACTGGAAACACCTCAGAGCTTGTGTGTGTCTTCAGATACATTCCTAAGCATGTCTTTAATTCAATTTGCATTACAAAGTGCAAGATGTTTCACTTGAAATCCTTTGGGAGCTTCTTTGAAGAAGGTGGAGAGCTACTGATCACTGCTTTAACCCATTATATGTCACAGACATAATCTATATTCTTCAGTATTTTCCTCCATGTTTTCTTTCTCCTTCAGTGTCTCTCTCTGTGCCCCCCCCCTCTCTTTTCTTCATGTTCCTTTCATGATTTCTTTCTCTTCTTTTCTCTCTCTCTCTCTCTCTCTCTCTCTCTCTCTCTGCCTTTCCTCTTTGCGTTCGTTTAACAGCCTCGTTAGAACAGTTGTACCAGTATTCCCAGTTCGCAGCTTCTTCTTACATAACTCACTCAGGTGTTCGGGAGCACAACCACACAAGATGGCCGCCACAAACCCAAGGACACTTTTTTTTTTTTCTCTACTTCCACACAATCCGGTGACTCACTCCATCATGTAACGCTTTTACTCTGTGCAAAAGAGCGAGAATATTCGTCCATTTTCAGTTTTGTAAAGGGCAGACTGGACCAAATTTGAAGCTTTTTATGGTGATATAATGGAGCTCGGCAGCTTAGGCTGAGTTGTATTTTGAAGTGATTCATGCAAGTTTCAGCGCTTGAATAAAAAACCTTCATGATTTACTTAGTTATTCTAAATGAGACATAGTGGGCTCATTAATCAAGCCAGGTGCAAATTGTGCTCATAAACTTAAAGGTCCCATAGCGCTCTAATGAGATTTTACCCAAGATAAAATGATGTTTCTTCATCATAAACATTGTGTTTTGTTTCATTAACAAATATCTGACACATTTTGCTTTTGAGGCTGTCAAAACATCCCACTTTGGTTATCATTAAAGGCAACCGACCATCCAGTTGAGGATGGTTGGTTGCCTTTAACACTGACTCTATCCATCAGATACCACCAACGATAGTCATGTGGGACTTTGTAAAACAAGTTACAATCACTGAACTGGAAATTTAGATTTGAATGGGGAAAAAAACCATGTCAGCCCTAAAGGTGCACAATGTAACCTTTTGACAGAAATAGACTTAAATAAACAATAAAAAGTTGCATGGACACAAAATGGACTATGAAAACGGTAATCCTTTGGCAGGATTTTTTTTTTCACATTATGGAATAAACAAGTTTTTATTCCCATTCAGAATGTCCCAAATGTTGGCTTTAACTTTATGTTTCTACTAAATTATGCAGTTGACTTTTCACCTCCAGCAACGTGCCCCTGTAAGTAATGCTAATCTTCATTTTGTTACCACACATAGTGTATGTATTTTAGCTTACTGGACTAACTATGTTCCAACTGAGGAATTGTTGTGATATAGCTGTAATATAAGTATTCACTACAAAAAAAATTAAAATTAAAATAAAAAAAACAAAGAAAATGTCGCCAACCAAAACTTATGTGTATTTTACATTTTGGCCTTTTTTTTGCTTTTTTTTTATGTAAACAAGGCATGCACGTGCTCATCCTATACATTTGTGGCATTTTCTTGTATTTTTCGGACACTGTGTTGGATCTGACAATTAAAATCTGATGCAAGTAACTAACTTCATCAGTTTTTTTTTTTTTGATGACCATATTTATCTTGAGCTGTAACCTTGTGTTGGGCAAATGAAGTTTCAGTGTCTACTCGAAGTGAACCGAAACACAAGTCGATGCTTCACAGGAGTGTTTAGTTTGCACCTCTGCGATATCTTGTGGGCAACAAGTAAATGAAACCGTGTCATGAACAAATTATTTGACTGATTTTATTGAAAATAACCAACAATACTATATCACGTAGCTTAATTGAAAGAATGTTTGCATTTCTTTTTTTTTTTTTTTACTTCTAAAGTACCATCCAGACACAATCATACAACTCGTAACAGCGAGTTTCTTGACACAATATTCATCCTTGCAAACACGCCAGCATTTTATGTAATTGATTAACAGAGTTTAAGTTTATTTCTCTTTAATCAATTGTAAAACCAGGTCCAGCATGAACAAGTCCAGGTCTCTGAAGTGTCCCATATTCAGATTCTGCTGTGGATCATGAGGAGATCCTTTTGCTTCAACACAACTCGGCTGAAATGAACCACTTCAGCCAAACGCTCTGAGGACATATTTCCCTGAAAACAACCCAAACTTTGATTTACGCTTTACTCCTCCGCAAACCCACCAACATTATTTTTGCTACATTCCTACAACCACAAATACGCACAGTGCATTTTCTTATTACAATCCAAGTTAATAGAGAAAATGCAGACTGCAGGTGACAGAGAAAAGCTAATGACTCCTGTGTGGGCAGAATGAATTAAACCCTCCCACTCATCTACAAAACAACCTGAAACAAGAGCATGTGAGGAGAAGGAAAGAGAGAGGGAAGAAAGAGAGGGAGGAAGAAGAGGAGAGAAGGAGGAGAAGAGGGGGAGAGGAGGGAAGAGGAGAAAGAAGAGGGGGAGAGATGCACTAATGACTGCTGTGTGGGTAGAATGAATGAAATCCTCCCACTGATCTGCAAAACAACAAGAAACAAGTGAGTGAGGAGGAGAAGAGAGGAGAAGAAGGAGAAGAGAGGAGGAAAGAAGGAGGAAAAGAAGAAAAGGAGAGGGGAGAGTGAACAGAGAAGATGTAAATAGGGAGAAGAGGAGAAGGGGGGAGAGAAGGAAGGAGGAAAAGAAGAGGGGGAGAGGAGAAGAGAAGGAGGAGATGGGAAGAGAGGTAGAGTAGAGGAGGAGAAAAGCAGAGCTCCGAGAATGAGCAAAAGGCAAGCAGAGGAGAAGGGAGAAAAGAGGAATAGAGGGAGAAGAGGAAAAGGGGGAGGGAGAATGAAGGAGAAAAATAAAAGGGGAAGATGGGAAGAAAAGGAGATGCGAAGAAAGGGAGAGAAGGAGTATGATGGAGAAGAGACAGAGAAATAAGGAGGAAAAGAAGGGAGGGAGAAATAAGGAGGAGAAGAGGGGAGGTAGAATGAAAGAGGACAAGAAGAAAAGGGAGAAGAGAAGGAGGAGATGGGGAGTGAGGAGAGAAGAGGGGGAGAAGAATGAAGAAAGGATTAAAAGGAAGAAGAGGAAAAATGGAAGAAAGATGAGGGGAAAGGATGATGAGAAAGACATGATGAGGAAACGGGAGGACAGAAGGAAAGAAAGAGAGTTACAGGAGAAGAGGGAAATGAGGGAAGAAGGAACATGTGAGATGAGAGGTGAAGGAAAGGAAATAAACAAGGAGGATGAAGAGAAAATGAGGACAGGAAGAAGACATAGAAGAGGGGAAGAAGGAAGGAAGCAGTTAAAAGGGAGGAAGAGAAGAAGGATGAGAGGAAGAGTAAAAAAGAGAGGCGGGAGGATGCACCTCTTTCTTTCCATTTTCTCTTTCCCTCCATCTATTTTTTTCTTTTCCATTAACTTCTCTCCTTCATCTCCTCCTTCCAATAATCTCTTCTTTCTTTCTTTTGTGCTCTCCACTCATCTTCTTATTCCCTCTCTCCTCTTGTATTCTTTCCTCTCTCCATTCCCTTTTCCACCCTCTTTCTTTTCTCCATCCATCACTTTTTTCCCTCTGTCCTTTCCTTTTCTTTTTCTCGTTTAACTCTCTTTTTCCATCCTTTCATTTTCTTTCTCTTGTCGTTTTCCCTGTGACTCTCCTCTTCTTTTCTGTCCTTCAGTCACTCCTTCTCATTCCTGCTTGTCCGTTTTTCATCTTCTCCTCCCAACTTTCTTTTCTTTCTCTTTTTCCTTTCATCATTCTCTCCTTCCTTTATCTTTTTCTTTTCATCCTTCTCTCCTTCCCTTCTTTCTTTCCCTCCATCATTCTCTTTCTCTTTCCTTTCATTCTTTACTCTTCCCCTCTATCCTTCTCTCCTTTCCTTTTCTCCTTCCTTTCATCCTTCTCTCCTTCCCATGGTTTCTTTTTCTTCATCATTCTCTTTTCCCCTCTCCATTCTTTTTTCTCTTTCTCTAATTCCATCTCTTCTTTTTTTCTTCATCTTTCGTCTTGTTTATGCCTTACTCTCTCTCTTTTCTCCCTCTCCTCTTCCTTCCCTAACCCCCCTTTTCTCCTCCACCCTTTTCCCCTTCCCTTTCCTCCATTCTTCTCTTCCTATCTCTCCTTCCCTTCTTCACCTTGCATCTTCTCCTTCCTTACTCTCTCCTCTTCATACAACCTCCCCCTCTTTCCTTCCTTCATTTCCTCCACCCTTCTCTCCTTCCCTTCTCTCTTTCCCTTCATCTTATTCTCTTTTCTTTACCTCCTTTCATCTTCCCCTTCTCTTCCTCATCTCACATATTCTCCTTCCTCTTTGCTCTTTACCCTTGCTTCTTTCTTTCTTTCTTTCTTTCTTTCTTCCTTCTCTCATTCCCCATATCCCTACATCCTCTCTCTCCTCCTCCCTTCACTCTTTCCCCTTCTTCTTCTCCATACTCTCTCTCTCTCTCTCTTTCTCTCTCTCCCTCTGCTGCAGTCCCTTCTCCTCATCCACACCACACACACTCTCATCTCTCTCACGCCATTGGCCGCCTCCTGCTCTGTGCTCCCGCCCCTTTTCTTCCACTCCGGTCCAATCAGAGCGCAGCAGTGGGGAGCTCACGCTTTAGAATGCGTTTGGCTCTCAGACACAGTCGCTGCTCCCTGCGCGCCGGCTGCACTGACACAGGTGAGTCCAAATCCTGAGTCCGAGTCCGGGTCCGGGTCCGGAGCTGGGTCTGGAACTGACGTGGGTGTGAAGGGGGTGAGGCAGTATTTAGAGGAGAGAGTGAGAGGGAGTAGGATGGGGATGGAGGTGTGTTTTTGGGGATGAAGATTTGTGGTAAAACATGATGCGTTCAAAGTCAGATGGAAATTTTAAAGGTCCCCTATGAGATTGGAACTATTTTTGTTTCTTGCTATGTCACAAAAAGCAAACTCCAAGTTGTGATTTGTTTTGTTCAAAAATGTTTTACAAATGTTGTTTTTTAGTCTGTTTACATCTTTAAAGCTAGAGTGATGTCAATTACAACCCTACAACAGAATCTCTCCACTGGTGACATCAAAACGCGCCAAAATGCAAAGAGAATTTGCACACAACTGACAGTTTCCGAGGAATTTGCGCAATTATTTAACAACATTAAAGGGTTACAAGATGTTATCATTTGTCAAATTGTAACCATTGTGTCATTTATGTAGATTTTGGCGCATAATGTGCTTTCTAGGTAACAGTTGTGGAATTATCTCTGCATACTGTAAGTCATATTTACTGGACAATTATGATTGCTTATACGGTAAATGAGCCAATCAAGTAATAAACAGCTTGGAAATTGTCCAAAAACAGCAACTCGGACATTGCAGATACTCATTTTTGATTTACATTTTTTGTTTGTTTACACTAGTCATGTGTTGTCTCACGCAGCAGCAGGTTTATAATGGCAGGAGTGCATGAACGGCGCAGGAGCAGAACTGACAAACTAAAGAGAAAATAACGATCAGCAGTGAAGCCGTCGAAGGTTTATCTTTCTCAAAATACCGAACGATGCAATGGTCCATTTCCTACCTTGGAGTATTCGAGTAGGAACTCTTGAGTTGGTGAACGTCAAATCTAAAAGCAAATCTAAGAGCTTCAGTTATGGTGTTTTTTAGCAGCATTTTGTGGTTTCTTAAAGATGTATACCTGATTACAAAGCACATATTTTCATTCAAATGCTTGCACTTTCACTTTTGTTTTTTTTGAATCCCTAACTCCCTCTCCTGGATTAGTCTGTTCTGCCTAACAACACGTTTCCCTCTGCTAATGGACTTTGGCTCTACAGACTTAAACTCTGCATCTGCATTTAGATTCTTGTCAGTCTTAGTCGTATAGACTATAACCTATCCATCCATGGGAGTGCTCTCCTTCACTAAGGTTCTCTTCCAGGTTTCTCTTTTTCCATTGGATTTTATAATAGAATTTTTTCTTGTCAAAAGGGAGAGTCTAAGGACAGAAGAAGGGACTAAGGACAGAAGGAAGGTTTAAGAAGGAGGGTCTAAGGACAGAAGGATGGTTTGAAGACAGAAGAAGAGTCTAAGGACAGAAGGAGGGTCTAAGGACAGAAGAATGATCTAAGGACAGAAGGAGGAGCCTCCATGGAAATTTTGTTCCTTTAGCCATAGGGAAGAGCAGGGGTGGTTGTCACACTTTTTACTTGGATTTTAATTTCTCAAAAACAGCAAATCTCACATGAACCATTTTAACCCAAAAGGAAAGATCAGAGTCTTGGGAAACTAATGAATCCACCGGCTGATCTCTGTCTTATTCTGATCAAAAGTTATTGATCATTTAATGTTAATTGTTCACCTGTGACAACCAACCCCAGGTCTGGATTGGTTGTCACAATGTTGTGTCAATGGGAGACCGATGACAAAAGTGTCTTTTCTTTGGTTAGATTTTTTTATGTTGGATTTCATTTTGATTCAAGAATGTTTTACATTTTCTGAATCAGGAGACATTAAATTACAAGAAAAAGGCAACTGGAAATTAAAAACATGCATTTTTGTCAAGATTCTAATGATAATGTAAAACCATATTTTTAATGTGAATTAGTGATTAATAACTTTTAAACAGATGAAGCTCCATGACAAGAATTAGATTTATTTTTAGTTGAAACTTTACATTGAGTTCCTGCTTTGAATTGGAATATTTAAAATACAGTATTTTAGAGAAAATCTGTTTTTTGTAAAAGTGTGACAACCGACCCCGCTCTGGCTGTGCTGCTGTTCTAGATAGAATCATGTGACAACCAACCCCGACTGGACTGTTTTACTCTCACCTCAGATTTCTTCTACATTTTTAAACTCAGCTCAGAAAACAATAGTCTAACTGTCACTCCGACCCTCTTCTTTGTAAAGTCAGTGGTTTTAAGCTTTCAACACAATTTTGGTAAAAAATAGAACATTTTTTCTGAACATTTAAAAATTTACTTTTTGCTACAAATTTTTTTGATTTTGTCTTATCACAATCTTGAACAAAGTTTACAGAATTTTTTTAACGAGTGCATTTTGGTTCATTTAATGAACATTTTAATCTGACTATTTTTCAAACGCACCAATCACAAGCTGAGATACAGTGATTGTGACAACCTACCCGTGTGACAAATACACCCGCTCTCCCCTAATATGCACAGTATGACAGGAAACGTATAACATTTAACCTTAAGACACTATTCTTATCTCTCTGAGCCTCAGAAAACACTGTTCTGAATGTCCCAGATCTGTAATGTCTTGATGATTTGCTGTTTTTATATTCATAGATCACACGGACTAGAACTGCTCTGCAGCATTAGCATATCAGGCAAGATTGCTTTGATTAGTTCCTTTGCATACAGTAGAAGAAGCTCTAACTCCCAAACTTTCTTCTCACCCGCTCATTCTTAATCAGTAGAAATGACGATGAAGCAAATACAAGTCCACAATATATTAAACCAGTCTTTCTAATCACCAAACCGTGGCCTCTGACGTGATTCTAAGCTAAAATACCCCCCGTCCATGTTTTATTTCACCCCACAGAGCGAACTTTTGTGTTGCGTAGTCGAAGTGTGTCAGCTTTACCTCCCGCCTTGTTGTGGTTCATGACGACGACGGCTCTCAAGCGGCTCCTCATTCTTCCAAATTTAACTGGACTGGAGCTGAGAAGCAGTCTGTGGAGTGTGGGAGACGCTAACACGCTAAGAGGAACAACAAACAGGTCTATAAAAGGGCTAGCTGACTTTTCATTAGGAGCTAAGAGACCATGTAAATGCAACGTTTCACACCAGAAATCAGGGGTCTAAAACTCTAAAAACCTTAAATTTTCATATTTATTTGTCATCATTACAGATTAATATTTAGTGCATTGGAGTTTTAGTCATATAGTCAATTAAAGGGTCAATGTTTTTTTTGTCTCCCAACATTTCTATATCAGCTAAAGCAGTGTGTATTTCCCAACCATGGATTTGAGAACCCCTGGCGGTACACAAAAACATTTAAATTATAATTATTACTAACGTGTTCTCATGGATTGCCTGTCATGACGACGCTTCTTCCTGTGGAGAGATTATTGGTCAATGTCACTTTCTGCTCTTCTGCGCATGTCGCCTGCAGAAAGAGTCGCTGTGTATCTAGTTAGCTGAGTGTCGTCGGGTCAAATTTCATTCACAAATGTTGATTTAGCAGCAGAACTTTTGTTTGCTCTTTCACACCCAATTTCTTGGCGTATTTGGTTTAGGGCAAGCAGCATGTTTTATTTAGGGTTAACGGTTAAGTTACAAAAACGAAGTTGTTGTAACTTCTGAAGTTACAAAAATGGATAAGTTGTTAAAAGTTGTAGGCTGGCAAGATGAGAGTTGAAATTTTGGAGCATTGATCACATTTGTTTAATTTCTTAAAATATTGTCATGGTTTCATTTTGAGGGACCCACAGACCCCACTTTTTTCTTTTATGCTTCTGCGCTCAAGTGTTATGTTTTATCATCAATTCTCACAATGTGAGTGCTAATAACAATAGAGGAGCACGCTTAAATAAAGACCTTACAGTCCAGTAAAGTTCAGTAGACATAAGTATCACACACTTTGCAGTCAGGTCCAAGTGAGCTGTGGAGATTGGATACCAATATTAATTTGGCGATTTGTATCTTGATGAATCAAACTAGTTGTTGGAAGTGATTCCTCTTGTTCACTCAGTTTGCCATGTCTATTTGAAACATGAATGACTTTGATCTTGAGTTTAGAAAAAGTATAAAAGTTGAGTCTCTGTGGTCTGAGTTGTTGCTTCATGCTTGGATGAGATCATGAATATGCAACATGTCGTGGTGTCTGATTGGTTTAGACAAAGTGCAGGGGATTAGTTTTACCCAGGGACCTTTCTCTAATTGAAATCACCCCATGACGAGTTATCATTTGTGTTCAGTCAGACGGAATAAGTCGTATCAGTCATTTACTTTAAGACAAGAAGCTTGTTCCACTCGTTAGCATTTGTAGGTTTATTTTTAGCTTGAAAGTGAGGCTGTGTAGGTGGAAACTTGCAAAATTGGGTGGAAATACAAAGTTACAATCATACTTTCATAACATAGCCAATGTTCTGATGCTACAAATTATGTTTTGGATTTGATTGTTTATTTGAGCCAAACTGTGCTGAACAAGAATGCTATGCAAAACAGCGTATTTCTCAAAAAACAAAACAAAAAACTGAGACTTGGTCTCAGTTATGTTGTTGTTCAAAATCTGTATTTTCTTTGACTAAAGGCAAACCCACACCAAAGCTTGGCTGTCAGTCTTGCATATCAACACCCACTGAATGTCACAATACCAGGCGTCAGCTTTCAACAAGGCCCAGTTAAAACGAGTGAGAAAAAATGATTAGATTGTCTAAAACGTTTTTTTTTTTTTTTTTTTTGACATTGCAAATGTTTTTGATGCTCAGTAAAGTGCTTTTTGAACCACACAAGAAGAAAGTTCAGGTGCCGGCAGAAGCATTTTTAGGTGTGGCACCAACCCCCAGATAAGGCACAAAGTCCAGCACTGACGCGAATAAATATGCTCCAAGTTTGCACGTTGATTTACAGACAGGTCGCTATTTAAACATTGACATCTAATTGTCAGAGTAGCAGTGTTGACCTATTTTTTCAAACAAGTCCGTGTTCCGTTTTTTTGTTTTTTGTTTTTAACGGTACATTATTTTTGGTCAAACATCTTGCTATTCCAACATAAATAATATCAGATGGAAAAGTTTAAACTCTGCAGACAAAATGGTAAATAAACGAGATACAAATAAGGCAAAAGCAGTAACACTGGGTGTCCAAATGTTAGTTTTAAATATACAAAAATAAAAAGTAAACTCAATTAAATATATTTAAGTAACAAAAAACCATCCAACGAATTACAAGCAACATCTCTAAACTTAAAGTTTGTAATAATAAACTAGATAAGGTGCCTTAACAAAAACAAAGAAATGCTGGGAAACTGACCCAAAATCAAAAAAGAAAAGTACTGCTGGAGTCGTATTAGAGAGGTGTCGGAATAAAGATGAACCTTTGCAGTAAACTCTTAATTTGCTTAATATCTGTTGAACTTAAGACTCCAACTGAACAAAAAAAAAATGTAGACAACCTTGTTTGGTTCTGATTAAGAATTGGTTTGAATCTGGGTTCATCTTTGTTCTAATCTTGCTTGTGTCTTGTCTTGCCACATATAGTCTAGTTTAAGATAAAAATGTGGTAGCTGATTTTCACACTACAAACATGATTTAGGTTATTAATCTGACTACTTTCGCCACATGTTTAACATCAATATGTATTCATTTTTTGGCTGCAATTATGACCATAAAAAACACTTATTACTAGCAACAAAGTGTAAGTGTAGTGACCCACCCAAGCACAACCAATCAGAGCGGATAAAGGTTGTACAGCGCTAAAAAAAAGTCTAATATGTGACTAGAATTGAGCTTACATCTGTGGCCCAGAAGGTGACAAATCTGGCACTCAGTAAAATAAAGTTGAATAAGCCCATTTTCACAGTTTCAAAAAAAAGCTGAAAAGAAATAAATCCTCCGAGTGTAGCAGACTGATGTGAAAGCTCAGTCCGTACATTCGACGAGAGGACAATAGCGCAGTTAGTTCATCTCTCGTGTGCTGTGAGACCATCTGAGTGATTGACACCGCCGCACCGTGACTGTTATTGTTGTTGTGAGAGGAGCAGGACGGTGCCAGCACAATCTGGACCGGACCATCTCTGCTGCCAATCACAGCGGCTCCAAAACACCACACAATATCGCAGGACAGATCATGTACGCAGCATTCGGGTTAGGATGGTTTAAATGTGGTTTTAATCGTGTCATAGCCTCATCACAAACACAGCTGGAGATGTGATTAGCTTCATTTACACTTGTTTGATGAATCCTGGTTTATAAGAACCTCAGACATTTATGTATTGCTTGCACTGTTCTTGTGTTTTTGTGCTAAATAAAAAGGTGTAATAAAGCAGTCATATGTTTCCCACATTAGAAAGGAACATTCACAGATCTGCGTGTCCCGGATCTGTGATCTCTGAGATCTTCTGCACCGTTTTTAAAGAGAAAATATTCACAGAATCAACTTTTTTCACTGTCAAAATGTGTGTACAGGGTCAAAATTGAATTATCTACTGTTTTCAGGCCTTTTTGGAAAATTTTTGTGCAAACTTGCTATTTTTGGAGTTATGCGTGCAAAAACCACGACTGTACTGCCACAATGGTCAAACGCTGTCAGTGCATTTCCAGTTCATGCTGACGTCACATCAAGATGACGTGACAAACGAGCTGCCCAGGTGGGATATATGAACTGGCAACTGGAAAGCTGAAAAGCGGTCGCGCGCTGCAAAGTGACATCATCAGTCATTTAGCACTGGGCTGTGCACAGGTCTAGTTGTTTACTTACATGTGAAGATTCTTTTTTTACTAACTTTGCGGACACATGAATGAAGCCTTTGTCTCATGCTTTAATAAGAAAGAAAAGCATTTTCAGTCCTTACACTAGTATTGGTTAATATCGGGTATTGGTAGATACTTAAAGCCAAAGTATCGGAATCGGTATCGGAACTGAAAAAGCTGGATCGGTGCATCCCTAGTATTTTCTATTGATTTGATTTGATTTGATTCGTCCGTCACGTCAAGTCGATGTGACGTCAGCGTGAACTGAAAATGCACTGACAGCGTTTGACCATTGCGGCAGTACAGTCGCGTTTTTTTCCACACATAACTGCAAAATGAGCGAGTATGCACACAAATGTTCAGAAACAGTAGATATTTCCATTTTGACCCCATATACACAGATTGACAGTGAAAAAAGTTGATTCTGTATTTAGTTTCTCATTATAAAGCCCAGACTTTGCAGATTTAAGACTTGTGCCACTCACACTCCATAAAAACCTTTCACTTGCTTGCTATAGTTATAAATTGCTTCACTCCTTAGTTCCAAGAACTCTTTTTAATTCTGTCCCAAGCTTCATACATCCAGCATAAACCTGTGGAAACAAAGGATGGAATTGCCTGAAATAATATATATCCAATATCACACACCTTTGATCGCTCACCTATTCTTTTTCCAATCAAATTACTAAACTTTATCCCACAAATATGGAATTCTGCATCAATGAACGAGTTCAAATCTGCACTGTGGAGTAATGTGACAACCCTGTATATTAGAGCTGGGCGATATCCATTTTTCACTATCGTCATATCGTCTTAATATAATATCGTGATAAACGATATTATCGTCTGCCCACTAATTAAGGCAAAAAGGGCTCAAAATTGAGCTTTAGTCAAGATTTTTCTGGTAATTTCTCTCACACACGCACACACACGGTGTGTATTATAGATACAATAATGCTCTTTCGCTATAGAACATTGCTAAGTTTGTGAATTTTAATGTTAAAAACCTTAGTACTTTGTCAAAGCCTCGCGCTTTTCTCACTCCTCCGCGCCTCCGCGCCACGCTACCTCTTTTCGCTTTATTGACAATTTTAAGATACACAAGGCAGGGTAAATGTGAAAACTTGTGACGGTAAAAGTCGCAGAGATTTATATTATCGACTATATTGCACAAATACACATTTAGAAAAAGACTTTCTTGAGACGCACGCGGCACCATGTCTGCATGCGTAGCAACCACACGAACAAAAGCACACATAGACATCCAAGCACGCAAGCAAGCAAGCTAACCATAAAGTTTAGACCAGGATTAAACCCACTGACACGTACAAACACGATTTGAACTGATATTGATAAGGCTCTCCGCTGTTTTAAGTTCACATTTAAAACATAGCCAACACCATTATAAGTTAAAACAGATGATATGTAAGACAAAAACTGAGAGCCAAACACCTTATTAAGCTAAAATTTGCGCATCTACGGTAACAAGTGATTTCTGCCTCTTCTTTGTCACTAAAGTTGTACCAAATAGATGAGAGAAAGTAGCTGTATCCATAAGTAGCTATTACGCACGGACTCGTCTCGACGCGTGATGGGATCAGCTAAAGAAAGCACGATACTCTTCTCCGACAGTTCATAAAGTTAGTTCGCTCACCTCTGTCCAGTTCAGGTGAATCCTCTTCTGTCCATCACGGACACGAAGAAAAGAAAACATCCAAACAGAAACGATAGCCTACATCCAAAGTTGTTACGCAGGTGCTTCACGACGACGCACAACTTTGTCCAAGTCCTGATTTCAGCTCCACGAGGCCCACAAACACCGTTCCACACGTCATGCTCTGTCCGGGTCCTCAGTCCAGGTCCACGGTGTTAAAAAAGTCCTCTTCATCTCTTTATTAGAGCGCGCTTTTTGAGCCTGCTCTGTTTTCATATGCACGTGTTGGTGGCGTGAGGATGCGTTCAGGGACGCTGCGTAACTTTTAAAACTGCGATGCCAAGGCTGTGTCCGAACGTCCACACTCATTCCCTAACCACTCAATTACTATATAGTCCTGCCCTGTTTAGTGGACTGGTCAGTGCACTCATTCATCCGTTATTCGGACACGATGCGCACTACTTTCAGCTGACGTGGGTCACGTAACTCTCCGCCAGTAACGGTCGGCAATAAAGTCCGATAAAAATGAACTTTTGTTATAAATACTGGTCAAGTCCGTATGACACGCACATATTTAAGGACTACTAATCATCATACAAGTCTGGTTTAACTTGGACAATACATTTAACCGCAAACGGACTGGATAATTCACTTTTTACAGCCCAAACTAAGGTTAGCAGCTAACTTTAGCATCTTCGCGGCTAACGGCTTTCAGTTACGAGTGTTTTGTTTCTTCTCCGGCTCAACAGTGAGTTTAAGCGGCTCCTTAACGTCTTTACTTCAGTCGTGTTGTTTACAGTTAAAAACCTGACGCTCCTGATGTTGTTTTTTTCGATTCTCGCAATGAATTGTGGTCCATATTGACCGTTCTAGTGACCATCGATGCTCACTACTTTTCCAGATGCATTGTGGGAAACTTTGAGTGCACTACTTTTTGACCCACTGGACATTCGGACACCACTACAAAATGGCGTGACCCCCGAATAGTGCACTATATAGTAGTTAGGGCTCACATTCGGACACAGCCCAAGTTTTTTCTGCGTTTGTGGACTTGTCAATTATTTAAAAAAAGCTAGTATGAAAACAAAATAGTGGTTGAATATTTGTCAAATGATTGAGAATATGCATATAACAGAGCGAGATTGTTTGCTGCAGCATTGATTAAAAACTTTGCACGTTCTAGGAGGATACAGACGATTACAGACGATAGTGAAGTGCTATCGTCAAAATGTTTTACTTTCACGATAGACGATATAATCGTCTTATCGCCCATCCCTACTGTATATGAACTTTTGTACTGTTGATGGTCATATACCATTTTTAACTGTTTATTTTCCTAAACATTGCCAATGCCGTTGAAGGTCAAAGGCCGACTGATCACGAGACACTACAGATTTTAGTTTATCAAAATTTCCAAGACTGTGGAGCTGGGTATGAGAATGCAGATTATTTCCAGTTCAGTGAAACATCGAGTTCAAAAAGATGTCCAACCAACTAAAACAGACAGATGCCGTGATGACTGAGGGTCTTTGCATTAGTGATAAACAGAGTCCAGTTTGTGTAAAGAGGACGCTGGAGCATGCATATATCAGAAAAATCAATTACAGAAGGAAAAGTTCAGTTATTCTTAGCATCTAACCTTCACAATTACATGTCAGAGTAAGACTTTGCAGAATGTGTCCTTCAGTTTCATAAATATGATTCAGTTTGAGCATTTCTGTCTCTCGTCTTTGTAACTCTCTCTGCTGAAATGATAAATGTGAAATGTACTTTTGTCTGCAGCAAGAAGCAATAACAAGGAAATGGGTGACAGACACAGAGTCAAGGACTGTCCTCAAGTAACTTCTGTGGTAAAAGAGAAAAATGACCTTTGCAAAAACACTGGGACAAATAGGACGCTTACAAAAGGAGTCGCTGTGTCTGACCGACTTTATGCTCCGGTTTGTCTCTGTCTTACATAATGTCCAGACAAAAAAATAATATTAATAGCATTTTTCTGAAGAGGTTTCTGTGAGTGATGTGTTTAGAGCCTGGTATTTATGACAACAAAAACAAAACATAAACATGTGTAAGCAGCACTGACAAAAATGTGTTGTTTGTCTTCATTTTACGTTTTCAAATTTTTGTGATATGTTTTCTCGTCAGACGGTTGTGTGGTTTCCATGTGTTGAAGCATTACTAACTAGAATAATTTAATACTTGAGAAATGTTTATTATTAGGTTGCTAGGATGGTGTTAGCTAATGGCTAACTGCGTACTTGGTCAACAGGTAAAGCTTAAGTTTTAGAATCGTTTCTCAACACGGGTGCCGAGGCTGCTTTAGTCGTATTGTGTGCAAAGGTTATGCATGTGTTAGTGCTGTTGTAATGTTGTTGGTGATGTTGTGAGTGATGCTTTAACTGTTGTGGGTAATGGTGATATTATTGGTGTTGATGTTGGTGATTTTGTTTTTGATATTGTTGTTGATGCTGTTGGTTAGATTGGTGAACGTTTTGTTGGTGATGTTGTTGTTTGTGATTTAGTTGTTAGTGATATTTTTGTTGATGCTGTTGGTGATATAGGTGATGGTTTTTGTTGGTGATGTTGTTGTTGAGGCTGGTGGTGATCTTGTTTTTAGTGTTGATGGTGATGTTGTTGTTGTTGATGCTGTTGGTGATGTTGTTGTTGGTGATATTGTTGATGCTGTTGGTGATTTTGTCGTTGATGCTGTTGGCAGGGCCGGCTTAAGGTTTTTGGAGGCCCTAGGCTACTACATTTTGAGGCCCCTACCGTTACGACCCGCCTCCGAAAATTTTTGCTTAAAAAATATATATTTCCTGCATTTTCGTGGATTTTAGAGGAGATTTTGTTTTGTTTTGTTTTTTTGGTTAGTGCCTGGCCATGGTTTAATTACACATTACTAATATCATTTCAACATGATTTAGCAGTATTTAAAGTTTTACCTTACAGAAAGTTTCCAGGTTAGAATTAAGCTAAAACTATTTCTGTGGTCTCAATGGCAAGCAAATCTATGGCTAACAATGTTAAAATGATTTTTGTAAAGATGTGTGCCATTTTAAATCACAGTGGAGCACTTTGTACCTTAGAAATCAGAGTGTTTTCAGGTTTAGAGAAAAACACAGCCTAAATATGAAGGAATTGTGAGTGAAACAAGGTTGAAAGAAACAAAACACAGTTCCACATATGTTTTAGATGAGAAAACAGATCTAAAAAATATAGCATTTTTTGTTTTGTGTATGGGCCCTTTAATTTCCTCCTCTCGTCTGCCTGCTCCGTGGCAAAGTGCGCTCTCACGTTACGGACACACGAAGCAGAGTGGCTCACGCTAAAATAACTTTTGAACTTGTGTTTTCAGACATCTATCTTTGGAATAATTCGACAGAAATGCGAGCAGAAATGCGCCGCGCTTTGTCGCGGTGATTTTTGCTATTAAACTCTGCTTGAGGATTTGTTCATCTTCTCTTTTTGATCGTATCTCCGAGAATACATGTCGGATTGACCCGAAACAAAGACTGGCTAATCGCTTATGGGACGTAGAATGTGTTTTGGGCGTCTAAATTGTGTCTAGAGTCTTTGATTTTCCGCTGTGTGCTGTTAATGATCAGCCGCATCTTTTCAGCCTTTCTCTCTCTCTCTCTCTCTCTCTCTCTCTAAGAGCGCAGCAGCACAGGGCCCCTCCCTCTGAGACACTAAACATTTTTATTTTAATTTATGCCAATAGAATAGTGACAAACAACTGTGTTCATCATAAAAAATATATACATAAAACTTTATAATAGCAGTTTTGATTTAGCTTTTCATAATATATTGTAATGCAGATACATTTTGAATTGCTGCTCACTGAGGCCCCCTGCTGGCGGAGGCCCTAGGCTGCAGCCTGTGCTGCCTAATGCCATAAGCCGGCCCTGGCTGTTGGTGATATTGTTTTTAGTGCTGTTGTTGTTATTGTTTTTGTTGTTGGTGCTGTTGGGGACATTGTTGTTGGTGCTGTTGATGATATTGTTGTTGGTAATATTGTTGGTGTTGTTGGTGATATTGTTGATGATGTTGTTGATATTGTTGTTGGTGCTGTTGTTGTGGGTGCTGTTGTAGATATTTTGTGGGTGCTATGAGTGCTCTTGCAGACCCTGTTTTGTGGGTGCTGCTGTTGTAGATATTTTGTGGGTGCTATGGGTGCTGTTGTAGACCCTGTTTTGTGGGTGCTAATGATGCTGTTGTAGACCCTGTTTTGTGGGTGCTGCTGTAGACCCTGTTTTATGGGTGCTATGGGTGCTGCTGTAGACCTTGTTTTGTGGCTGCTATGGGTGCTGTTTAGGCTGCTTTTTGGGTGCCGTTATCCACTTTATATGGGTGCTGTGGGAGAAAGAAGGTTACTGGAGCAGAGCCTATTTCTTGTTCTTGCTTAGAGCAGTTCAGCACAGTTACACGTTGTTTCTTTCTCAAACACACACCGGTTCTGTTCTGTTTTTAGTCCACAGGGAGAACCCGTCTGCTTTGTGTCAGGTTTACAAGCTCGCTAGAACTGAATACAATGATGACGATGATAGACTGCTGCACGCTTAGCAGTTGGATTTGATTTGGTCTTGCAGTTTGAGAATGTAGAAAATTATGTAAATCTCAAACTAACAAAAATGTTGCTGCTTCATTTTCAAAGATGACCACCACAATTGTCACGGCAACAGAACCTCTAAAGTCAATATAATAACTCAATATATTTGCAGACCAAAAGACAATTTGTGAAAAAAAATATCGAAAAAATAAATAAAATAAAAAGGAGGGGTGTGATCAAAATGTGTAGCCAAATCTTTAATAATCCACGTTTTACAGAAAAAAAAACAAAAAAATTGTGACCTGGATGTAATACTCCATTGCCATGGCAACACCTTGAAACGTGGCTTGTGTCCATAAGTCTGCACTTGTTCCCTAACCACTCAATCACTACATAGTCCTGCCCTGTTCAGGCGAGTATATATGTAGTGCACTCATTTATATGTTCTGACACAAAGCTCATTACTTTGAGCTGACTGCAGGTCACGTGACTCTGGCGCTTGAAACAAACTTGCACACTAGAGAAGTTAAATAAATTTTGTGATTTTTAAAAAACAGAACAAGCAGCATACATAAGGACATTTACAATGATTTGTCTGACATTATATGTAAGAAGAACAGAGACAACACAGACATGTGGAGCACAGAAGTGAGTGGAGAACAGTGCATGTGTCATGTGATCGAGCACAGATCGACACAGCATTGTCAGTGTAACAGTGTAATATTCTAGTAGAGGTGCTTTGCAGATCATCTAAGAAGCAGGTGCATTTGGAGATGCTCATAAAAAAGAATCTTTGTGCCTTCAGCCCTGAGGCTCAGAACTAACTGTAAATCTATGACACATTACTGTGACTTGTACTTACGAGTGAAGTGGCCTTCTCCACTGCACTACACTTTTTCTTACAAAGCTTTGCTTGGATTACTGCCTTCCTTCATTTGTGCGTTAATCAAGAGAAGAATCCTACTCCTTACGATCCAATGATATCTGTTGCTCTCTGTACCTTTTGCCCGACAGAGCTGGAAAAGAAAGACTTTGCCCACTCAACTCCTTTGTTCTTGTCCTTAAATGTTTTTAAGGCCAAATTGAAAGGATTAGAGACTGTTCAATAATGTGTAACTTTAATGTCTGTGTAAGTTATTGTTTGTATTAGTTTTGATGCCAATTGGCCAGGACACCTTTGAAAAAGAGGTTTTTAATCTCAGTAGGACTTTCCTGGTTAAATAAAGGTTAAAAAAGAACTTGCACAAAGCATTATTTACAGATGACGAGGCAGAGTTTCTTCTTTATTTGACATTTTAAGAGGCACCATCATAAAGCAGATGCACCAGATTCTTCTGTTGTAAAGGTCCTCGCGATCGTGCAGCAGGTGAACCTCACCATGATGCTCCTGACAAACAGAGTCACAGTGACGCACAGACAGAAGGAAAGAAACCACAACAAAAATCCTTACTTTGGCCTTGTCTACTGAACTTGTAGAAGGAAACATTGGGCTTAAGTACCTCTGATAAGTGAATATTTAAGAACTACAAAAAAATTAAGCAAGTGGGCGGTGAAAGTAGTGATTGTGGGATTGTTTATGAATGTCTGTGATGTGGTATTCAAATGTAAAGTTACTGTCCAGAATGAATATTTATATGTATGTACCTGTTCTACTGTGTTGCCATTGGTGTTGATATGAGTCAGAGTGATTATGGATGCACTGAAAACCATTTCCTTTTAACCAGGATCCCAAGGTAAAACTAATCCAGTTAAAAAGCGGCTTTAGAGTTGAATAATCAAACATACCTTGGATCAAAAAAATGGCTAAATGTGGTCTGTTTCTAAAGATACATTTGTTTTTGTTTTTGTGCAGTGAAGCAGAAAGTCTGATTAAATTCTCGTCATAATTCCGTCGTAGATGCGCTGCGTTACACCTTTGCTTCAGATTCAGATGTGTCGTCTCTTTGGACATGAAAGCGGACAAAAGTGCAGCCTTGGATTTTCCTTTCAAACGGAGATAAAAGATTGGAGTGCGAGTGTTTGAGCAGGAGATTACAGATGAGGACAAACGAACGCTCACAGCTGGAGAACAGGGTCAGGCTGGGAAAGCAAGGACAACGGTTTGAACAACTGCTTTTATTCCACTTTGTGCAAATGCTCCGGTTAAAGCCAGCTATTTTCAGTCACTGCTGCGGTGTAAAGGTGAACAAAGCTGCGCCCCACTGCATAATTCTGTCTACCTACGATGACAGAATGTATGTTACACTATAGACTACAAACAGTGTTGGGGAAACATACTGGAGAACTCATCGTGCCGTCCCTGCACAGACTTGCTGCGATGTCTTACCTGCGTTTACACGTCCTTCTCTGCTGCCTTATCTTCACTTCACAATGGTTGTTTCAAAATGGCGATATAAGTTTCATTTTATTTGCGCAAACAAACGTTTTTCCTTTAAGTGCAGTACAGTTGATAAGCTTAGGCTTCAAGTTACTAAAATGGGCAAGTTTAGTACTGGTGGTTGTTGTAGGTTAAGATTTACCCGATAAATCCAAAGAAAATGGCTTCAATGAAAATGTGTGGTTATTTTCGTTATAGCTTTTTGTAACATAATTGTGTAGAAAAAGGTATGAAAACGCCCTTTACGTCGACGTCGCTTTCCGCTCTACTGCGCATGCGTTATGCAGAAAGAACCTCTCTCCTTTCGCTTAGCTGGGCAAACTTCTTTGAATAAAACAACAAAACGAGACAAGAGCAGCTGTTTGGATCAGGTCTGAACCGGTCTGACAGACGTCTGTCTCCTGAAGCTTGAGACAGTGTTTTTCCCTCACTCAAATGTATTTTTTAAGGGCTGTAGGGTCAACTTTCATTCACAAATGTTGATTTAGCAGCAGAACTTTTGTTTTTACAGAGTGATAAACTCTTTAAGTTTGCTAACAATGGTGCTTTTTCGACTGTTTTTACTGTTTGTGTCTGAGTTGCCAAACAAATGCCCAGTGGACATGTGCGTAACATAATGCTTGCCAAAAATTGTGAAATATAAGTTGCATGAGAACATATGCTAATCTTAACTCACAGATTAAGCTCAACTTCTATTTCCCGCCACAGTCCAGTCTTCACTCTGCAGTTTCTGCTACTCCTCCATCTTCATCTCCAAAGGTCTCCCATCCAAGTACTGCCCAGGCCCAACATGCTTAGCTTCTGTGATCTGACGAGATCAGGCTCTGGAAAACTACACTGAAACTTACTGAACTGAAGTGTTTGGTGCTGCTTTCTGGAGCTTGTGCAATAAGTAGGTCTTTGCATTTACACAATTTTTGGATGCAAGTATTAAGCAATATACACAATCAAATTTCAGGCGGAAACGGCAAGGTCTGACTGCTACACACTAACTTCAGTTATTAAAAATTGCATTGCAAACTTTTCACTTCTGAATCTGAAACAGCCCTTCTAATTTTGTAAAAATAAGTTGTTATTATAAATGGCTTTAAAAGACATTTTTAACACCGAGACAAAAGTAGAATGGATCCTCTGTCTGTTTCAGAAAGATAATAATTCCTTGTGTGTGTTTGGTGTGTGTTAGTTTGGTGTGTGAGCCGTGCTGACGCCGCTCAGCCTCAGGGTGTGTGTGACTGACAGTTCTGAGCTCCAGGAGCAGGACCTTCTCTGTCTGAAGCTTCTGAAAACTGCAGCGTCCACACAAACACACCAGAAACTCACACAGTCTATTCGAAACCTGAGACTGAAAATGTTGACAGATTTTAAATCATTGACACATCTAAAAATCCTAAAAAAAAACCCTCCTGTGTGCAGCCGGCTTTAGGAAGAGTCTCTTTAAATAAATCTGACAGTGTGATTGTCTGGTTTGTCTTAACATCAGATCGAAGTGTAGATCATACTGAAGACGACGCAGTGCAAACAGAATAATAGTGTTTGAGACGAGCACAGAAACAGGACTCGGTGACAGCTTGTGCCCAGCGTCAGGCCTAAGGCTGGTCGCCATGGGAACAGTGTGGGTGTTTGGGCTAAACTTCCACAGGAGGAGAATCAGACTGGCATGGCTACGGCGATATCAATTACCTCCAACACGACACCCAAACAACGAGAGACGGAGTACGAGTGGTCGCATGGGTTTATGAATGAGGTTGTACAGGCTTTTAGAAGATGGCTTTTAGAACATGATGGAATGTAATGTGTTTTAACAAATTATACAAATGTCCACGTGGCTTTAAAATCATCTCCAGATCTTCTTGTTGGACTTGGTCAGGACTGTTCTGGACCGTCTTGCTGTGAGTTCTAGTCCCAGATCGTATGTGTCTTTACGGGTGAAGATGTGTTCACTCTGTGGTGTTGTCTGGAACTGAAGCTTGACCTTTTTTCTGCGTTTTTACTAGTGATATCCAGCTTTTTCAGTTCCGATACCGATATTTTGTCTTTAAGTATCTGCTGATGCCGATATCAACCAATAGTGTAAGGACTGAAATTGCTTTTCTTTCTTATCAAAACATAAGACATTTTGTCATATTGTGTTACGTGACTGTTATTTCTAATGCAAGTCACAACTAAACAACTTAATCTGAATAAAATAATATAATAATATGAGTTGGATCTGGATGAAGCCTGGAACACCCTGAAGAAGACCAATACAACGGTCGAAATCAATGTGCCGCAAACTATTTGATTCATGCTCAGACTAAATGGGTGTACACCACACATAAAGTCAAATTCCATTCACAAATGTTGAGTTAGTGGCATTTGTTTTTGCCCAGTTATAAACTCCTGTAGTTAGCTAACAGCGCTGGTTAGTGTTGCTGCCGTAGAATCGGTCAGGTGTCGTTCTTTCTGCTGTCAGGTTGTGTGTGTGTTTTCCTTTATGACGAACAAATAATCCTCTTTACATGTGCGATCTATGGCGGATGTTTTCAGTGGTGCAGGAATGTGAGTCAGTTCAATAAAAAACATTGTGTTCCCTATTGTTTTGAGCATGCACCAGCTGCAGTCAGCTCACTTTGGCTTCTAAAAACACCTATTTTAGCTTCTTTTAAATGGCTGTGCTAACTAGGGATGTTCATGGTTAACCCATTAACCAGTTAACCGTGACTAATGGCTTGACCGAGTGAGATGTCTTTCACTGGTTAACTGACAAATATTCAGTTGCTCCAGCAGATGGCGCTAACTGCCCCTGAACAGCTCTGGCGTTTGTCAGAGAAGGAAAAAAAGATCGCTAAAACTACAAAAACACTGTTTGTCTCATAAGCACTGAGCAAACCTGCATGACACTGCAGTGTTTATGGACAAATATCACTAATGCAGCATTAATTAACTTGGATTTTATGTTGGTGAAGAAAACAGACTGGGCTAACTTGTCTGGGAAACTATCAATGTTTTTACCTGTTCAAGACAAGCTAAGGTAGCTAACGTTAGCAGCAACTTTAAAACATGACTCCTTATTTGGGAGTAGTTTTATATAATACAAAGGTGCATTGACACAGTGTTTATAAAGGCTTAAATTCAGACGTGTTGTACCCAGTTTAAAGGCCTGTGGCTGACTCGCTGCTCTAAATTCACTCTCGTAGCGCTGCTGTGTCCAATTATAACACTTCTAGTGAAAATAACAGCAATAAAAAAGTACAGCGTTAACGTGTTCGGTTAACCGATTATTGACCGTGAAGAGCTCCAACTAACGGTTAAAGACATTTTGGAAAATGTGCATCCCTAGTGCTAACTCAAACTAGAGGAATCCAAAAAAAATAGAGAAAGCTAAACATGATCATTCCATAAGGCTTCTGTCAGTGACCACCTTTACTAACAAAGACATTTCCTCTGAGGCCGTCCCTGTGATTACACGTGTGACTCATGGAATCTTTAAATATTGATGATCTTAGCTCGGGCTCAGGAGATTTCCTCATGAGGATAGAAAGGCTTCCACCGTAATGTCTACACGAGCCCATTATATTTATCTGTCTGTCTGTTTAATCTGTGGTCATTAAACATCATCACCTGTTTGAGTCAATGGCTGAGCTCATTAACAGTGTGATGATGTCCAAAAACAAACACCCGTCGCTGTTTAGTCTTACGTTTTTCAGGAGCTCTGTATTCCTGTTGTTTGTATGTTTTTGTACATTTGTTGTTGTGGTGTCATACAACAGGCCCAAGCCTTCATGACATGTTACACGTCAAATGCGACCTACAATTGTCTACTTTCATTTTTTAAAAAGAGTTGTTAATTCTGTAACAATACACTCATATCATTCGACCAATTCTCTGAGAAATATAACATTTCTAGACAAGACTTTTTTCGATATTTGCAGTTAAGACATTACATTCAACATAGTACTAATTTGCCAAGAAACCTTGATACTTCATCAGTTGAAAAGTTGTTATTTCAAGGTCGGGGGAAAACTTCCATAAGTATTCTGTACAAAACATTATCACCTGGTTTGGCTTCCTCTTTGCACAGTCTAAAAGCTACGTGGGAGAAGGAACTTTCAATAATTGTCAATCAAAATGATTGGGAGGATATCTGGAGACAAGCTAATCAGATCTCAATATGTAACAGAATCAGATCAATTCAGCTTAAAATTAATCATAGAATGCATATTTCTCCAAATCGGTGACACAAATTTAATGCTAGTCTGTTGTAACCGGTGTGTCACAATTATTTAAGTACAGTGTAGGTACTAACTGGTAAACACAGTAACTGGGCTAGATCAAAAGATTAACTAGTTCGACTCTAGGAGTGGAGTGAGAGACTGAAACAGTAGTTGCTTTTAAATGGATCCGTATATATTGAATACAGACAAAAACAAAAACATAAAATAGAATGAAAACAGAATGAATATTCAATAGGTATTTACAATAGGTTCGACGAATATCACAATCAGTATCAATTCAGCGCTAAGTTCAAATAGAGTTCATAGGATATATTGATTGTGAACAGTATTGTTCATGAACGCTCCAAGAGTTCTCTCCAATGCGCTATTGAAGAAAAGTTCAGTTTTGTTATGTGGAACGCAACAGTTCAATGTTCAATTTAAGTTCAACGCGGTCCCAAAAGTGTCCAGCAGGGGATAGTCCATAGTGTGGGAAGGAAGTGTCAATGTGTGTGTGATTGGGCCGAGTGAATGAGTTTCGAGTGGTTAAGAGGAAGAGAGGGCGGCTATGAGAAGCCTCCTACCAGCCCGACCAGAGCAGCAGGATCACAGGTGGCTCCAGACATGTAGTCCAGTTCATGGGTTTTAGCTCGCCATCAGACCTGGCCAGTTCGTAGTTTATTCTTTTTCTCGTGCTCGTAGGTCGGCACCAGCAGTCGGCTCCTCAAGCGCGTTCACCTGGGCTTTCCCTCTCGCTCCTGCCTGCTGCTTGTCGTGCAGCTGTTGTGAATGTTCTGATTGTACGTGCTGAGCGTGACGCGAGAGCGCATGACGTAGTGACGCAAGCGAGGCACAGAGACGTGGAGGAGAAAATAGATTCATATGAAATAAACTGTTTTAATAACAAACGTAGGCATTTTTCACCTGGGTTACAGTTTCAAGTGTGAAATTGAAACTGGGACCTTGACACACTGCCTTTGGTCTTGTCCAAAATTGCAACGATACTGGCTTGATGTTTTGTGCGAGATGCGGAAGAAATTGAGAGTGAAGCTGGATATGGATCCTCTGTGTCTAGTTCTGGGACTACCAAGCAAACGCATAATTTCTAAGAATAAAAAAAGATTATTCTGTGTACTTAGATTTGCTGCCAGAAAGAACATACTACTGTGGTGGATCAGTGATAAAAGACCTACTGTGAAGGGCTGGCAAAAAGTCTTATTGGATTTGATTCCTATGGAATACCTCACATGTTTAATCCACTCTAAGACTGATCACTTCTTTAAAGTTTGGGAACCTTACTTGAGATATGTGGAGCCTGAAATCTTGGCCATAGTTCAACGTGGATTTTCTTAAGTTTAAAGATCAAATATCTGCTCTAAACTTACTCAGCAGTGTTTTCTGTCCAAGATGTTTTGTCTGTAATTCGTTTGAAATAAAAGTCGGCCTCCAGAGTCATCCGATCACGTAAACACAGCCGACTGCGCTGCCTAAAGACGACATGTATTTCTTGGTCATGTGAAACTGCATCATGTGTTTGACTGTAGCCCCACATCGCCGCAGAGAATAAAAGGTCTAAGATGGAAACAGACGTCATAACCAGTGGTGGATGAAGTACTCAATTTTCAAGTAAAAGTACAGATACAAGGGCTAAAATGTACTCAAGTTAAAGTAAAAGTATCACACACAAAAATCTTCTTAAGTTAAAGTATTGAATTATTAGTTGAACAATTCAATTCAATTCAAAACACTTTATTTATCCCCAAGGGGCAATTTAAAAAGGCACACAGAGCGGTTACACACATATCACATCACTAGCATTACACAACATCAAAACACTACCACATAAAAAATAACAAACAGCGCTAGTTGAAGAGTGGACATCCCATAAAAACAAGCAAGGTGCAAGGTGCATTAGCAATTCAGTTCATTCCTGTGCAAAAAGTCTATTGCACAAACCCTGACCATGTGCAAAATAGGCCTACTTATTTAGCTTCAGATCTACATTACCCTTATCCCTTTATTACTGTGCAAAATACAGCATTCTGGTAGCATATTTGTATTGCACCAATCCCCTTACTTGTGCAAAATACATAGATCCTAGCAGCACTATCTTTATCATATTGCATTGCCCTACTAATTATTTGCATTGATTTATATTGCACTAATTCCTTGTTTCATAGCAACAAATTACGTTCCTCAGTCCTAATTTTACTTGCAGATACACAAATATCTTGATTCTGTGACCTCAATAATCTAAACAATTAAATATGATTGGACAGTGGAGGAAGACATGGAGCAGCGACAGGGGGTAAGGCCTGTTGTGAGTTGAGAAGCTGGACAGCCCTGGGGACAAACGTTGCTGTCCTCCTCTGAGTTCTGCAGTTTGGACAACGCAGGCGACGACATGAGGGAAGGATTTCAAATGCGGGAAACAGGACATGATGTACAATGTACTTTTAGAGTAAAAAGTAAAAGTATTTCCTACAGATTTTGAGGAAATACTTTATGTTTTTAGAAGCAGAAACTTACATTTTTACTTTGGAACATTCTTGATTGGGATATTTGTTTTTTATGCCTTAAAAATATGGCTAAAGGAGCAAACTATAGTTCAATTTGTACATTTATTTATTTTTTTCTTTTATTTAAGTCTCGCTTTGGTCCAAAAGTGACTAAAGTCAGATTATTTGGTCAGATGAAGCAACAGAATTGACAACTTAGAGTATTTACTTTTTGGTCAAAATCGTCTAAAATTTATAATAATTAGGAAAGTTGTCACCTTTTCAGACACTCTCAAAACCTACAGGAAAGTACTTTTACTTTTTAGTCCTTTTCAAAAATGTAGTGAAGTATAAAGTACAGATACAGTACCTGCTCTCAAATGGAGTGAAGTAAAAGTACAAACTAACCCTTATGAAGTTACTTAAGTACAGTACTTTTACTTTTGTACTTAGTTACTTTCCAACCTAATTGAATCCATTGAAACAGTGCTTTTCACTGCGCTTCGTGAACTGGATTTGTGCGCAGCCTTGATAGAAAACATGAAATGAGCTCGGAGCTGCTGCTGAAGTTTGGCACAGAACCGTCTGCACTCCAGCAGTTTATTATGCAGTATGGAAATGGAAATGCAAAGTCAATTGTTTGGATTCCCACGATGCATCTGGAGCCTGATTAGCTCCACATAAGCTTTGGAACTGAAGTCACAGCGCAACGCAGCCCAACTCAATCTCGCCAGAACGCAGATATGTACCACGACCTAACAGGACATGTCAGGAGTGTATGATTAGTACGAGTCCATGTCTTTTTTTTCCCCATATGACATGCATTGCAGTCCCATGTTTATTTCTATGATGGCTGTAAAGATGTGTTTGTATTCATGAATATTGACAAAATCCTTAATCCTAAACCAAACTTCAGCCCTAAACTTACCCATTTTAGTAACTTGAAGCCTAAACTTACACTATTTTACACTTTTTTATATCGTGCAATATACTGTATAGTGGGGTGAGTTGTGCCAGTTTTTGTTTTATTATTTAAAGTGAGACCATAGTGGTAATTCTTCAAACTACATCATGGACACATAGTTCAAGATGTGACGCACCTCTGGAAACAGTCATTTTTTTATCTGAAAGATGTAATTTAACAAATGCGCCTTTCTGGAAAACAAGTTGTTATAGTTGTGTCAGAGATCGCAATGACGTAAATTGTGCTATTTCTTATTAATGTAAAATAGTATTTTTCAATTTCAGAAACAGATGATTTCTACAAGTTAAACAAACTCCACATTTTCCACTTAAATTCTAAGAGCACAACATGAACATATTTGCTCAGAATAAATGCCAAACTTGATTGATTGGCCAGTAAACTTTTCCTGTAACCTGGTCTTATTTCTCTAATATTTCCTTCTGTGTTGACAGAGAGAAATATGACACAATTACCATAAAATATCTATTGTATATATTCAGTTATTCATTAATAGATTGCCAGTTGCACAACTAGTGGAGCAAATCACCCAAGCCCACCAAAAAAAAAGCATCATCTTTCAGATTTGAACTCTGTAGCTTCCCAAAGCACTGAAACATGTGATATATTTCAAAACTTGCCTTTAACTGTTCAGATACAATTATCAAAAAACCTTTAGCACAGAAATGTTACGTTAAAGGGCAAAAACATTGTTTTTATACTTAAACACAATTAACTGTTCTTTACAGTGAAATGGCCAAGTCTTCAATAAAGTATGGTCACATGACTCATTTCTTTTATGGTTCTTTAGAAACAAGAGGTGGCACAACTTCGCAACTGGCACAAATCAACCCACTTTTTGGTGGTTGTGGCAACTAATGTCCAATGTTGTTTTCCATTAAAAAATAAATAAATACAATTTGGCTAAATGTTTGAACAACTTTATAAAGGTTTGCAAATGAGTCTTTCAAAAATCTAAAAAAAAAACAACAACCACAGCCACATCAACAATTGACCACAAACACAACAACCATCACAACTGCAGCAACAAACTAAGAGCAAAACTTACTTTTTTTGGTTCAATTAAAACACATTCATGATGAAACTATCTTTTATTAGTCTTTTATGAGAATAGACGTGATATGGCATTCTTTGCCAAAAATGCAAAGTGTAATCAAATAGATACTCAAACATCAGCGCTCTTTTGCACGCCAAATTAATCTCACTGGAGGGTCCTTAATGGAAGGTATTTAATTAAAATTGTATCAGTTTTTCGTTTGCATTCCAAGAAATTATGCTTTGTCAGAGATTCTCCACTTTGCCTAAAAGTTGTCAGGCACTCTATACAAGTAGATAATGAACACATCTATTTTCTTACTTTGCCTAAAACATTTATGCAAAAAAGGCATGAATTTGTGCCCATCAATGTGGACTTGTGAGGTTCTTGACTTGGGACTTGACTTGGACTTGAGACGAACGACTTGAGACTTACTTCGGACTTGCAAAACAGTGACTTGATCCCACCTCTGCTTAGTCGTAACAGTATTTTCAGCGCACAATGTCTATAATTAGTTAAAAATAATCCAAATGTGCCTCTCCGCAAGTGACTTCAACACCATTTCTCATTAAAGATCATACTTTCTCCAAACAGTGACATTAGCACCTCCGTAGTACATCTTGTCTGAGAGAGTAAATCAGCTGTGACAAAACTATAACTACAGCTGTCCTCGTCTCACCTCGGCACATCTCCATCACACACTTCTGTCCCCGTTTGTCTGTCTGTCCGTGTGTGTGTTTGTGTGAGACGCTCTGAGGACCCGGTGCCAGCGTGTGGGAGTCTGACTGCAGTCTTACATAAGCACATCTCCTCCAGCAGCACCTCAGCCCCCTGTCAGAGCAGCCGACGGGGACGCTGCAGAAGGCAAATCCCACTTCCATTGTGCTGGCGTTTGGGAGGTACAATTCGGGGAACGCACATTTGTTTAGATTCCAGATTAGCTGAGTTGTAGAGCAGAATCTGACCGGACTTGAATAAGACTTGAGTCACTATTTGGATGATTTAAGACTTGACTTAGTAAATCTGACTTGGACCACGACTTGGACCTCGGTGATTTGAGACGACTTAATGCTAAGCAAAAATGTTTTTATTAAAAAAATCAATAAAACAGCAGAAATACAAGATGTACTGTATAGAACTTCACTTGGGCTTGAAGATGAGTGACTTTAGACTTGTCTGGACTTGTCTCTCTTTGACTCTGGACTTGACTTGGACTTGTCTCTCTTTGTCTTGGACTTGTCTCTCTTTGACTTGGACTTGGACTTGTCTCTCCTTGACTTGGACTTGTCTCTTTTTGATTTGGACTTGTCTCTCTTTGACTTGGACTTGTCTCTCTTTGACTTGGACTTGTCTCTCTTTGTCTTGGACTTGTCTCTCTTTGACTTGGACTTGGACTTGTCTCTCCTTGACTTGGACTTGTCTCTTTTTGACTTGGACTTGTCTCTCTTTGACTTGGACTTGTCTCTCTTTGACTTGGACTTGTCTCTCTTTGTCTTGGACTTGTCTCTCTTTGACTTGGACTTGGACTTGTCTCTCCTTGACTTGGACTTGTCTCTTTTTGATTTGGACTTGTCTCTCTTTGACTTGGAACTTGACTTGGACTTGTCTCTTTTTGACTTGGACTTGTCTCTCTTTGACTCTGGACTTGACTTGGACTTGTTTCTCTTTGACTTGGACCTTGACTCGGACTTGTCTCTCTTTGACTTGGACTTGTCTCTCTTTGACTTGGACTTGACTTGGACTTGTCTCTCTTTGACTTGGACTTGACTTACGCTGGATTTACACAGACTGCAAGGCGAGTGCGGGTCGGGACACGTGCGGGTTTCTTGCTAAGTGCCTGTTACACCAGATGCTGTCAACTGCGGTCCGGTTTCGTCCAAAGCCACGTGGAGTCACGTAGATTCCCGCGAGAACGCTCGTATAATGAATGAAAGCCGCACCAGACCGCTGCGGTCTCCGACAAAAATAGACTTCATGCGGATTCTTTCCGCAGAGTCGCGCGACTCTCGCACTCGCAGTCGGACATGTCGGAGCACGGTGTAAATCAACGCATTGGTTTTAAGCACTTTCTAAGTTCTGCGCGAGTCACGACTCGCATCCAAGTTGCACTTAGTGTAAATCCACTGTTAGACTTGTCTCTCTTTGACTTGGACTTGTCTCTCTTTGACTCTGGACTTGACTTAGACTTGGCTCTCTTTGACTCTGGACTTGACTTGGACTTGTCTCTCTTTGACTTGGACTTGTTTCTCTTTGACTTGGACTTGTCTCTCTTTGACTTGGACTTGTTTCTCTTTGACTTGGACTTGTCTCTCTTTGACTTGGACTTGACTTGGACTTGTCTCTCTTTGACTTGGACTTGACTTGGACTTGTCTCTCTTTGACTCTGGACTTGTTTCTCTTTGACTTGGACCTTGACTCGGACTTGTCTCTCTTTGACTTGAGAATTGACTCGGACTTGAATTGGACTTGTCTCTCTTTGTCTTGGACTTGACTTGGGGACAAAGACTTGTTCCAACCCTCTGCAAATGAATCCACTTGTTTGATGAATCTTGTCTTGCAAACACTTTAAAACAACGTTCCTTTATTAAGTATTAATAACCGGTAAAAACTTGTTTACAAGCTCTTAATAACTGGGGCTGCATGGTGGCAGAGTGTATATACTGTATATCTAGTGTGTAGCAGCTGACATTGTAAAAGAAAATACAAACAGCCTTTGAATTTAAAACGTCCAATAAAACTCATTATGTTCGTGTGACGTCATGCTCCAATTGCCTCGTGATTAGACGGTGAAAAACTAACTTTTAGAATACACAGTTATTGATATAAAGTGACTTCAGTCGACATGAAACAACTGGCCTGTGTGTTCAAATCTAATGATCCTCCATAATGATGCGTCTCTTCTTCCTAAAGTGTCTCGCCACATTCATTGTAAGAACGATCCGAAGCTTGCTGTGAATCTCGGCTGAACAAAGGCGTCAGTTTGTCCTCGTCTGGTGTCGGACGGAATCACAAGATCTTTTTAGAATGAGTCGGCTGCTTAAAGGTCTTTTTCACCTTTTGTAATGTTGATTCATCCTCAAAAACATACCTGACGTTGTGTTTAAATCTTTTTTTAACTCACAAATCCAGCGTATTCCCTTTGTTTTAATCCTTTAGAGCTATAAATAAACTACAAAGTCTCGTTTTCAGTCATTATCGACGAGTTTGTACGACTCAAAACAAGTGTGTGTATGTGTGTATTGATTCTCAAATCTAGTGTTGTTTTTGTCTGAAGACACTGCTCACATCAGTTTAGTCCTGATAGTCCTGGACAGTGTTGGGTAGAATACTTTGAAAATGTATTTTGTTACAGAATACGGATGACTTGGTCTTAAAAGTATTTTTTAACGTATTCCGTTATTGGCTAAATGTAGGTATTGTATTCTGAATACTTGGAATACTTTAATATTAAAATGCAAATTAGGCATTAATCTTAACATGAAATTACTACATTTATGTGTTTCTTCTTAATAACCATTACTAGTAATCTCGTCATAAACAAAGGTTATAATCATTTCTGAACACAGCGCTGTTTGAATCGCACTCATCGGAGTCGAGAGGAGATGTTTACTTCAGATTTGTGTGCTCATTGTGAGCTTCAGATGTACTTGTTGTGAATGTTTTCTTAAAGTTAACAACGTGAAAACAAACTGTTCCTTTATGAAAAGCGAATCCCACCCGTAGTTAAAAATGAACGCTCCAAACGCAGGCGTCTTCTTTGTTTATCGTAAATAAAATCCCCAAAAAGTTGAACAGATAAGCTAGCCACCAACAAACTTCTAATGTACCTGTCCATAAAGGGACAGTCTGATTGGTCAGTCTGTTTGCAGACAGTGAAAGGCCCCCAAACAACGTCAAATCTGATTGGACACTGTATTTTCTTTGCCCCAAACATCTGAAGTGCTGTGTAGTGATGCGTCACAGCACTGCAAACATGTCGCTGGGAAACATTACGCATTGGTTTTCTGTGGTGATTTTTAAAAAATGCAATGTATTCTATTGATTTTGTATTCTAAATACCTGGATTCAAAGCAGTATTGTAACGGAATACAAGTACTCATAAATAGTATTCACAATATGTAACGGCGGTACATGTATTCCGTTACTTCCCAACACTGGTCTTGGATTAGTTCCGTTTTAGTCATCATAGACCTGGTTTAGTCCAGTTTTAATCCTCGTATAGTTCTGATTTAGTCCAGTTTTAGTCCTGATAGTCCTGGTTTAGTCATTTTTTTGTCCCGATAGACCTGCTTTAGTCCCGTTTTAGTCCTGATTGTCCTACTTTGGTCCAGTTTTAGTCCTGATCCAGTCCTGGTTTAATTCAGATTTTGACTATTTTTAGTCTGGTAACACTTTATTATAGCTACACCTTGATTAGCCTTAATAAACTCTTACTAACACATTTAAAATGAGTTAATTCATCATGAACAAATGAAAAAATAATGAACTAAAGTATTTACTAAGGCTTAGTAACAACTTAATTACTACAAACCCTAAAACCTAGTCTTAGCTCCTTAAGTGAGCAGTAACTAAGCCTCAATAAACTTTTTCATCCATTAATTGATGATTTATTGATGGATTAGTAACTTTTTATTCATGCTTTATTAAGGCTTTACTAAGACTAAATCTGGTGTAGTTATTATAAAGTGGTACCTTTAGTCCTTGTTCTGTCCAGGTTTAGTCTTAGTCCTGGTCTAGTCCTAGTTTAGTGTTGTTTCTATTTTTTTTTTCTTTCCCGTTTTATTTCAGTTTTAGTCCTGGTCTAGTTCTGATTTAGTCTAGCTTTACTCTGGTTCAGAACAGTTTTAATCCTGGTCTTGGTTTAATCCAGTTTTATTCCTGATCTAGTCCTGTCATAGACCAGTTTTAGACCTTATCCTGTTTTACTCCATCTTTAGTCCTGGTCTAGTGCAGTTACAGTCTGGTTTTAGTCCTGGTCTAGTCTTTTCGTAAACAGTTCAATTAAGACTAATGTAGCAGCTAGCAAAAAATTACCACTTCATGACATCACAAGGTGCAACAAAGCATTTTAAGCTTTGGAGATTTAGACATCTTAACAATTCAAGATGACTTAAACATTTATGAATGAAACAAAACGCAACTTTAGGGATGTTTTTGATGAAATTACAAGAGTCTACAACGACTAACACAAGTCAAATATAAGTACGGGACCTTTAAGTTCAATCAGAGCCGTGTTTTTCCACTTGAACGCGCAGAACGCTCGTGAAGAATGCCTCTGCCTGTGCAGCGGAGCGTGGGCGAACGTCCTTGTGAATGAATCATCTGTCTTTGTGCTGGGAATACATGAATACACCTGAGACTCATTAGGACTAATCATGGAAAACAGAAGGATAAGCGTGTGTTAGAAGTGTTCTCTAATGGAGCTGGGAGATTGAACACTTCCGACTTCACAAAAAGACGCCAACAGGTAAATCCTATTTGTGAACTGGAGCTGTGAAGAGAGACGTAAAAAAGGACTAGAAACGTGCTCATGATACGCTATTAACAAGTTGTAGTATTGATACGCATTTTAGTGAGACTGTGTTATCGTCCTGGGTCGTCTCAGCTAAATTGGACGTGCCCTGAACACCTAAACAACGAAACATCTGACACTGCCGCCCAGTCTCTGAAGAAAACGTAGATATACAACGAAATGTCAAAAACATATGACGATGAGCACGTTTGCACGCCTTTTTAACGTAAATAAGTTACAAACAGCCAAATGTAAAAAAAAAACAAAAAAAAATTGGTTGAAGCCAGCAACATTGTCTTTGGGTTTAACAGTTACGAATTTTAGCAACTTGAAGCCTAAACTTAAATGTTAAACTCAAGTAAAATGTCGCCACATGGCTTCAACGAAAAAATGTGTGTTTATTTTACGTTTTGGCTTTTTGTGACATTTTTACAACAACAACAAAAAAGCATGAAAACGTGCTTATTGTACATTATTGTCCTTTATATCTACGTCTTTTCAGAGACTGTGTAGGAAACAGATGCCAGAGCTTCACACAATTAAGGGAGGAGCAGCAGCTCTACTCTGAGATTCTCTCATGTAGGGTGGGGCGATCTGAAAAATATATATGATCTCAATTTTTGATTATTTTTTTTTACTCTTTTCAAAAGATTTTAATACGTCCCATTTGTTAGATTTTATTGTTGTTATTATTTTTTTACATCATAGATCAACAATCTGCCTCAAAGTTTGACTTTTGCTTATTTTTACTGACAAAAATATTATTTTTTTAATCTTTTGATTCAAAACAAACAATCAAATCATTGACAATTTGCTTCAATCTCATGATTATTTGATAAATTGCCCAGCTCTACATACGAGACTGACCCTCACCTTACCTCTAAGGGCGCGCCCAGCCTCCCTGCACCTTGTTTTCATGATGTTGTGCTTTCGGTCATTACTCAAAGCTCATGACCATGATCAGGTGCTTCACACTTGGCTCAAACCGTCTCAGTGCATGTTACAGTTCCTGGTTTGCAAACAGCAGAAATGAGATCCTCTGGTGTGCTGATTTCAAATGAGCAAACTGCAGACGCAATTTATTTTTATTTTTTTTTTTAATTTTATTTTATTTGTCTTTTTAAAGCCCACAAACAAAGAAAGGTTTCTGTATTATATTTATACACAGTATATTTTTGCCATATTTTTTTAAAAAGTATTCACTCTCATGATGAATGTTACAAATACTAGAATTACAAATAATGCATTTAACCTTCTTTACCTTTATCTGATTGCACAGGTGATTTCCACCTCTGGAAAATCATGCAATGTCACTTTATTGCTCTTTACACTGACAGCACTACTTAGTAATCTACAAAAAGTCCTTCAGCATATCCTTCTCTATTCTCCCCTAACTTGTTATTGCCCTGAACATTTTCTGAGATTGTTTATGCCTTGGGCCGGCCTCCATCACTCCAATCTGTATCTAATTACTTTTGAGAAAAGCTCAGACTTCACATATTATTTTTGTGCACTTTTAAATGAGAAAACAACATTGTACAAAAGCCTGGAGCAGCTTCAAAGCATCAAAATATCATTACTGTGAATGAAGCTTGAATTCTGTTGAGGCCGCAAGTAAACAAAGTGAGACTGATGACAGTCCCATAATGGAATTTTGGAACATTTTTTAGGAAAGGCAATGCAAGCAAGACATTACAATATTCTGTTTTGTTCTTTCAGCATATGTATTTTGTATTATCTGTTCTTCTCCTAAAGATGTTTGATTATTTAATCCACTTCATCGAAAGATTTCTCTGGAAACTGGTAACTACATAGTATTCTAAAATGTAATATCTTTTCACAAAGACATAAGCTCTGATTCCATGGGCTTGGGTCAGGGCAGTACAGGACGGTCCAGTGCTGTTTGCACCACTCTTTTTGATTTGTCCAAAGTGAATGGCAGATGGCCCTGGGTTCACAGTGGACCCTGGAGCAGGTCCTCCCATAGCTAACTGTGGTCCCACTTTAGGCTTGATGATTTGACAAGAGAAAACGCAGGCTCAGCTGAAAACCAGACAGCTAAGTGCCGATAAAAACATGAAATACTATTCCTCACCAAACGCCGACTTGATCCTGTGACAAACTGTTGCATTTCCACTGATGAAAACTTCATTTGTTGAGCTGATTCACATAGCAAAGCCAAGCTAGCACGTTAGCATCACGGTTAGCATCAACTGCTTCCTGTTTGTCAAGGCAAAACATTGTAACAAATGTAAATCGTATGCATATAGCATCCATCATAATTCAAGCTTAATGCATTAAATAAAAGAAGTTTAATATGCAGCTCAGTTGCAGAGGCTTTGCAGAAAGGTTTATGTTTAAATGTGATGATAAACTGGAAGTATTTTCTTGTTTACATCTCTTTTTTGCGCAGGAATAAAAAGTGTAATTCAGGTACAAATGAGATAGTATTTTTTGCGCTCTCAGTTTATAACCTTCTATGTATAAATAATACAATTTTCAAAATGATTCCTTTATTTAAATAAATTAAAATTAATTAACAGACTAAAGGAAGAAAAAGTATAATTTAGGTACAATTTAGATTGTATTTATTTAAGAAAACATGTGTACAAGACCTTTAAGAGCCTGGACCTAGAAACACTCACCATCATTTACATAAGCAGCCCAAACTGCTCCAAAGTGAACCGATCTGAGGGATCCAGGCTAATGGAAACGTGGCTGTACAGAACAGTCTCTAAAGTAGCTCCTACAAAACAAGAAACTGCACAATTTGGGTCTGAGCATGACATTAAAGGGACTGTACCTGATTTTTGCATCCTAAAAATGTAAACAAACAGAAATAATTAATTTTAACCTTTTTCCTTCAGGCTACATGATTTCCTCACGTAGCTAATGCATTCTGAGCTTCAGAATTGTTCATCATGATGAGTTTTAATGTTTTTTCACAGCTTTTAACAGCGAGGTGAGTCACTATGCTAACAACAGTTAGCCACAATGCTAAAAACAAAAACAGAAAAAGTTGCACGCAAACGGGATTTTATTAGACATAGAAAGGATTTTGTGGACTAATTTCCACCTGATTAGATACATTAACAAGGCATCAGTGCTAGGGGGAAATTGCTTTTAAGTTATCTTTTTGCATAAAAAATCCAGTACAGTCCCTTTAAAGTTATTAAAGTTTTCTTCTTTTCTTTTTTTTAAAAATATCTGATTCTAAGCTTGATTAAAAAACCTAAGTTCTAATGCCGAAAATGTGTTAACATTTGTTAATTTTCAAATTATGCAAATATAAGTAAACTTTCCCCATAATAAAATGACTAAAAATTTTACTTGAATTACAATCTATTCAAGCAAGATCAAAACAGAATGAGTCATAACAATAACATGCTCCTGACTTAAAAATTTGCATTTGATGTCTCACAAGATTTTTTTTTTTTTTTTTTCACCCATAGGTCTAATTCAAAACAGCACAAGTCAATTTCTCTAAGCTTACTAATAAAGAACTATTGATTTATTTGTTCCTGTCATAATCCCCTTTCTTTGCCTCCCTCTCTTTCTCTCCCTCCCCAGACGGCTGCCTTGGCGGACACGTCGGCACATGGAGGAGAATTGAACCAAGGTTGCAGCATAAGCGAAAACCACAACTCTTCACTTTCTGTTACCATGGAGACCGGCGAACAATCAAATGCCGCACTGGAGGCGGAGGAGAATCTGTCTGCTCCGTTTGAACAAGATGTGCCTCTGAGGGCCCTTGGTGAACAGGTTTACTTGAAGAATGACTCACCAGAATCTCCAGGGTTTGAAACATTGCAAGATCTGTCACTACCCGGACCGCCAGACTTTGCGGACGAAGAAACTAAGGTCCCAGATCAGAAAGTTCCAACGACAGAAGAAGGACATGATGTTTTAAATCGGAATGAATCTACCAACTCTTCCGACACTTTGTCCAGTGCCGATAGCGTGTACGAAAACGAGGCCCATAAGAAGAAAGAACCTCCACAAGTTCCGGAAGATGTTCTTGAAGTGCAACTGGAGGAACAGCCAATAGAGAACGACGAACAACAAGAGTTTCCCGGAATACACATAGATCCAATAGATCATTTTCCTGATCCGGACATGGAACTTTTTCAAGATCCAACTTTGGAACCTCTAGATGACGACTTTCCAGATCCAGAAATTTTACCAGAGCAGTTTTCCGAACATGAACTGAAGCAATACCAAGCGGCTACCCTTTACACCGAATCCATTCTTGATTTGGATCCCGATTTGGACCCGGACGCGGAACAGTACCCCGATCTTGAAATGTATCCGGGTCACGAGGCGCAAGAACTGGATCCCGACGACATTCCGGACTATTTGAAGGAGGAGCAAGACGAATGCGAGGTCCTGTTTCCTCCGAGTAGAGATGAGTCTGAGTTAGAGCAGCGAATTCGCGAAGAAGTAGCCTCCGATGGTTCCAACGGGTCTTGCCACGAGCTGGATCCAGAAGATATGGAGGAATGTTTGGGGGTTGAAATTGGAGCAGCGTCATCGGACAGTGAGACCGATGAGAAAATGGAGAAATGGAGGAATATATTTTCTTCGTCCATAAACAAAGAAGATGATGACTCCTACTTGGATAGTCTCCAGTTGAGTGCTCAAGAACTCTTTGTGCAAAAAGTGGAGGTGAATGATTTGGTTGAGGAAGAGCAAGGTAATATTGAAGTAAGACTTGACGTGCCGCAGATGGACGAAGTGTTGGAGCAACCAGAAGAAGTGGTGTCCATCCCAGTGCCATCGCAAGAAGTCAAATACAACCTGTTGGGTATTCAGAGCTTGTCCAAGATCTCCGAAGACGACGGCGAAAATGGAAGAGACGCAAATCAAACCGCAAAAATCAATCGTGAAAATGAGGAGAACTTGAACAACAATATGGAGACGAGCAAGAAGGTTCCCAAAGACTTCTGCGTCATCCAGGAGACCAAAAGCGAGAACGTGAGTACGGAACATGTAGATTTCCAGCTAGCTCGCAAACAGTGGCGCGAAATGGAAGAGCAGACAAAGAATAAAGTCTATATCCCGAGCACAAAGCAAGCTCCACTTCACAGCAGTCATAGCTTCATGTACACTCCAGTCCGCCACGTCGAGCGAACTAACAAAAAAGGCCACAATCTTGAAAATTTGAATCTTTTCGGAGAGTATCCAAGCACCCAGTTCAGTCCTTGCTCAGAAGATTCCGGTTTGGGTGACTCCAGCTACAGATCTCCGTATGAAGACGTTGAAACGCCAGTGGAGAAGGAGATTCGGATGTCCATGGAGCGAGAGGAGAACTTTAAGAGAGAAAGAGGACTGTCCCGAATGGGCAAATCTACAGATTGCGCTCCGTCGAGAGGTATGCCAAGATCTATCAGCACCCCTCTTACCCCATCTTTCATCATCACATCTTCGCCGACCAAAGAACCAATCAAACGCGACGTCTCCGCTCAGAATGTCATCATAGTGGATCCTGCGAGTGAGTCCAGCCAGAGATTAGGTAAAGACCTGGGAGCCTGTTCTGCGGAGTGGCGTTCTGAGGACACCAGCTCGAGTCTCATCATCCTGGAGACGTCAAACTTAATCATTCGAAGCGCCTCAGAGTACTCCCTCAACAAAGTCTGCGAACAGCCCGAGGAGAAGATCTTTCTGAGCAACCCTTTCTTCAAGCTGCGATCCAGAAGTACAATCTCGCTGGTGGACGAGGAGATCAAGCAGGCCAAGCAGCGAGAAGAGGAGCTGAAGAAGGAGAGAGAGGAGAGGGCCGAGCTCTACAGCAAGGATCGCTTCTTGTCAAACCACAAAGACACCTTGTCACTGTCATTTGACATATCAGGTGAGTTAAGTGATGCTTTATATGCATGTCATGTTTAAAACTGGTTTCACTGCACAGTTTGTTTGTGTGTAGTTGTATGTACATTAGAGACTCCTTCATTAGTGATGTGTTTAGAACCATAAACATTAAATTAGTGGATGCACTATCAGCGACTCTGTTTAGTTACTACGACATGGACAGTGCTACGCTATATTCCTCTGATAGATGTGATTAGGCAAAGGTAATTGAACACAATGGGCCAAGTAACACTTCCATGGATAAAACGCATTAAAGCAAGCATTTTCAGTAAAACTGTCAAAAATTGACTGGTATGTGTTTTTAAAGCCTAATTAAAGGGGATCTATTATGTAAAATCCATTTTTCTGAGTTTTTAGCCATGCTTTAACAGAGTTCTCTCATCGTTTGTTTATTCAAAGTCATATTCAGATTGATTCATGCATGTTTGAGTAATCTTGTTTTGTCTTGCAGCCCATGCTTGAGTGCTCAAGAAATCTCCGTTTTCACCTACCACTTATTCCCACTGACTTGTCTGTGATTACTCAAAAAAAAAAAATTAAAAAAAGTTCCAAGTAAATCTAGTAGGATTCACATAGCCACTTTACAGCATTCAAAACAAGTCATTTAAAATGTGCAGCTGGTAAAAGTGAAGTTTTACAGTGAAGAGGCGGGGCTTATTAGATCTGCAGTTTTAAACAGGAAGTCAATGAACCTGACCAACATAGGTCATAGTTTATTACAAAGCTGATGCAGTCGTGTATTGCTCTACAAACCCCTTTTCTTACCTCACAATGAAGCTTTTTGCTTTGCTTGTTGATACACGTTTAATTCGTGGTATTTTTTTTCTGTTAGTTCTTTTACATTTTTCTATGTTTTTTTTGTGCTTGTGATCAGACAGATGTTTTTATGCAGATGATGCACATTCTTGATTTGTCAATCACGGCCGCTGTAATTCATTAGAGGGACATGGTGGCCAGATTATATATATATATATATATATATATATAATATATATATTATATATATATATATAATATATATATATATATATATATATGTTGTATATTTTCGAGGCAAAAGAAAATAGTGTCTCTATTTGAATAATACATTGCTTATTCAAACAGACCTACTTTTTAATGTCTTTTCAAATGGTGATGTCAAACTACCAATAACAGCTGATGCATTTATTTTAAAAAGACCATATTAAAACAAAATTCCTGTCACAAAAAAAGACGTTGCATCAAAATAGGATTGGACTGACTTGAGTCCAAGCCACGACTTGCAAGATTACAACTCTGACTTTTAGCCTATGAAATTTACATACATTGAGCCAGGATCAGGAACCATACATTAATTGGATTTGTTTTGATACTCTATGTTTCTTGACAGATACAGTCAAGTGTAAGTCCTCTCCATCATCGCCCATGAAAACAGCCTATAAGATGGACCGCTCAGTCCTGTCATGCGACCACAGAGTAAGTCACTTTTACCACCTGTAATGAAATGTAAAGTTACTGAATGTGCTGCTTTGTGTGCAGTTCCCAGAGGCCTACACTGGAGTGAGGCGTAAGAGTGCCATGGCCCTGCGCTGGGAGGCCGGAGAGTTCAACAAGGACTAACCTGGAACGAAACACTATCTCTTGTGTTTTCTATCTGTTGTTGCTCTGCAGTTTCTTATCGTGAGTTCAATCTGCCTTTGTGATGCTTTGTTCATTCAGTCGGTGGCGCCCAGTCCTGCTCAGCCCATGTACAAGTACACAGAGTGTGTACTACACATTAGTGAGTATGGAGTTTTATGTACAAGTACACACGAGTGAGTACGGAGCTGTATGTACAAGCAGGGCTCTCAAGTCTCACGCTCTGGCCTTGAGACACTTATTTTACCTTTCATAATGTTTCAGGTGCAAATAATTAAGACTTAAAATAATCTCAAGTGAATGAAAGGTAAGTTTAAACAAATTCACTCGGCAAAACTGGAGAGAGAAACACGGCAAGTTCTCTACATCTTAAACTGTTATTTGCAAGAAAGAGCTGGCCAAGGCAACAGCCAACACAATCAATACAATATCATCAAAAGTCACAGAATATTACATTATAAAACAACTCTCCCAAGAAAAACATTCTCACTATTTTTAACCACAGCCCCACACACACACACCTACTTGTAAGACAGGTTAATTAAAGACCTCAACAACGGTCCCATATGGGACCTTACATTTCTGAAAGAAATTATGTCCTCAAAACCAGTTTCAATTTGTTTTCCTTGAATATACAGTAGAAGCCCAGAAAAAAGTGAATCAAAAACCATTGTTTTGTTCCATTGTTTTCTTCTTTTTTCATGCTTTTGGAGATTTATGAGGACATACAAATCATGTAGTACCACAATCACCCACCAGATGACAGCAAGTCTTTTTTTTTTTTTTTTTTTCCAAATTACAATAAATGAAGTCTTATCTACTATTTATCAACTTAATAAGTGCGTGCTTGGGTTAACTCTAACTCAATGAATGTTTGTTTAAAAATGATCATTAGTAGTATTTAAAATATAATCACCTTGCAATGACCATGTGGGGACGCTGTCATGGGGGACCTGGTGATACACAATTCAAGAACAGGATGTCTTGTGAGGACTGCAGTACCTCAGTGTGCCCACTAGGTTTGCATGCACTCACACTAACTCATGTAGGGTCTTCTAAGGACTTTTGAGAAAAGTCATGTGACCATCTAAGGTTTTAGGTCCCCACATGTCTGTGTGCAAACAGGTTCATGTCCCCACATGTCATGGCTTGCCGAGAACACACACATATTTCTCCATCTCTTGCAATAGTCACTTATGCAGGTGTTTATTTGTATTATAAAAAAATGGGATGATTCACTTAAGTCACGATTCGATTCAGTTTTTGATTTTGCAGCCACGATTTTGTTCGATTTTGTTAGTTTATCTATATTAATTTTTTTTTTTTTACCTTAAAACACAAAATAAACCATAAGTTTTGTTTAAAACATAGCCACTGTTTGTGAGTCAGAACTTGTATTTATTTTTATCAGCATTTGAACAGCAAAGTCATATTTAGTGTCTATAATTAGAGTCGTAAACCCATCAGTTGTTAGCACAACACAATAAAGTACATTCAGTCAGGTCCTGCACAAGTTCACACTTTGTTTCTTCAAACATCGTGGCTATCAATGTATTATTGTGTGTATTATACAACTACAGAAAGTGTGTGTTTAAGTCAGTGACTACATGAGCAAAACTGATCAATTCTGGCCTTTCGATTCAATCGCTGCAAACTTCTATACATTTTTTTAAGTTTTTGATCTATGTTCCATCCCTACAATAAATAGATAGTCTCACCAAGACTCAAATTGTTTGAGGCCCCAAATGAAAGTAGGGGCCTAGTCCTCTCTGCAGTGCATAGCAGTGAGTTTCATCTAAATATGCTTCACACATGTTCCGTGTGCCTTCTGGAAGAACATGCCACTGCTGATTATAATCACCACATCACATATACTGACTTTCTTAAGTACGCTAAAACTTGTTAGACTTACCAAACTTGGAGGAACAGCTTTAAGTGCACCAGATTACATAAAATGTGCTCTATTTCATGCAATTCTCGGCCAGCTCTTTGCCTCCCACTTTAAAGTCATCGAGGTGCCACAGATCCTGGTCCAACTCATTAAGAAATCAGTGAGTAACACATTACAGACTGCCTTCACAAAAATCTCACTCAAAGCCATGGTCAGAACTCGAGAGCCCTGTTACAAGTTCTTTATGTACATTCTACACTTTACCACACGTCTAAGTCCACATGACATGTCCTACTGGTCCAAACTCAGACGCAGGCTCAAGTGGACCAAAATGTGCCAATGCATTTTGAACAAAAACATGTTTCTCTCTGTCTAGAATAGATTTCTTAGAGTAGTTATTTGTGTATTACTATTATACTATATTTATAAAGTATGTTCTTATATAGTATTTTATTATGCATATGATTTCATTTAAAATAACAATTATACATGAATGAAACCCACGAGTCATATAATCAAAGCATGAGATGAGTTTGTCTGATCTGTCGGACTTTGTTGTTGCTGCAGATACTTGTGTGTGTGTGTGTGTGTATAAAGCACTTGTTTATAGCAATAGTAATGAGCACAAAACACGCAGGCCTAGCACGATCCAGTTCAGGGTTTAGAAAGAGTACGTCATGTATTTTTTATATGTGATCCTTTCTATTTCTTTATGAATGTCTTTCTTTGATTTGTGTTCGGAGCAGTGGACCAAACGGAGAGTCTTTGTCCGGTGTTGATAATAAAGACGGTGTTATGTATTTATATGGAGGCAGCGCTTTGAATGTAAAATGTGTCTGGAGAGAGGCTGCTTTCTCTTTAGTCCAAGCTTTAGTGTTTGCTGCTTTTGAAATGTACATAGAGTCGTGTGTGTGCAAACAAGAGCCATAAACATTTGTAGAAAAATGCAACAATAATGTCATGGCCATTCAGCGTGAACATGTTTCTTCAGTCCTGTGCTGCTATGGAGTTTAAAAGATCTTATTTATGAAACTAAATCATATTATATTTACCAATAACTTGACTATTGCAATGAGCAATCCCTTTAGAACATAGACTTTGTATTGAAATGCATTTGCAGATGTAGTTTGGTGTTTGTTTCTCTTTCTAAGTCTGTTAAAACAGAACAATCCTTTTTCATGTGAGAAGATCTGCCTCTTCACGTGAAAAGTCAGAGCAGGAGATACTTCTGATGGTGCCTAAACTCTATTTTGAATGACAGAAATATATGACATTATAATGACATTAAAGATGCACATTTCTGCTGCATGCTTGTCTCCATGGAGATGTCATTGTTTTGCTGTGGAATGTTCCATAGTGTGTTATGTTAATTCAGTTACATATAGTTTATTATTATAGTAAGAAATACAAAGAAAGTCTCATAAAAGTGAATTCAACATGACCTAATAATAGTTCTAATGACCTGACTTCTTCAGAAGGTGCACTATGTAACTTTCCGAAAAGTCAACCGCACAATCCAACACAAATAGAAAGATAAAATCTTTCTTTTACACATTTTTATATGTGATAAATGTTTTATGCTATAAAGGAAAAAAATAATAAATAAAAAGCAAGAGGAGCTGCTTTTCTAACAGCTGGAGAGCCTCAGTTGGGCCAAATAATGGTTTGTTTTGTGACTATAAAAGATTGCTCAAAGTAGAGAAACACATTTTTATTATTTATTTAGTGTCACAACAACATCTAAACCAGAAAAAAGTTCAGTTTTTACCATTAAGTCCAGGAAAAACGAATAGAAATTAACCTTTGGCTAAAATGTGTACAATAAATAATTAAACATACATGGCCTACAGTAATCAGGTGACTGTTTAGTGCATCAAATCTTCAGCACAGTGGACGAGGCTTTTCCCATTCACAAATAAATGTATGAAAAATACTTCTAGCCATGTTTCCACATACTGTTCAGGGAGGTACAGTCCTCTGCTCTTTCCTCTGCTCAGAGCGACCAAAACCGTCCCACTGGATGAGTCAGAAGTGAGCCGCAGAGAGGAAACCCTTCAGTCCCACTTTTAAAGCTTGTATGGAGGATTTTTGTGATACACAAGTGATGCCTCGTCGAGAGCCACGCCCTCCTCTGATAACTGGGCCAGTGAGATACTTAAGAAAACAGCTGGTTTGATTGACAGGTTAATAGGCCAGTGGATAAAGAGATATTTCCTTTTCCATTGGCCAATATTTTCCTGGTCTCACCATGTTTTTTTTTATTTTTTTTTTATTGATGTCTCTATTTACCACAACTTCAAGGCTGTAGCAAATTGAGATTAAAATTGGCAAAAAGCGTTTTGTTTTTTTTTGTTAATCCTCCGTACAACCTTTAAGCAGAAAACATGGTTTCATATGAAAATCAAACTAAAAGAGCAGCTAGAAACACGAAGTAATGTTCTTCATCAAACACTGACTTGATGCTGTGACAAACCATTTGTGTTGAGCAAATAAAGCAAAGCTAGAATGTCAGCATCAGCTGTTTCCTGTTTGTCAAGGCAACGCACTCTAAATATTGTCCAACATAATCCCTCTTCAGTGTACAACAGTCTCACTGAAGTGTGTATCTATGCTACAGCGTGTTAATAGCCTGACCTGAGCACATTTCTAGTCTCTTTTTACGTGTCTATTATGCTGTATCTCAGTCAAACAAAGACACTATTTTCTTAACCTCTTATAGACAGATGTTTTGGTTAGGTGTATGTGGAGACATTTTCTTTGGGTTGAATAGCTGAGTTTAGAGCAGCTAGACACATAACATGAACAACGAAATGGAAAAATTACAAGGTATACACAAGCATTTCAGTGAGATCGAGTTGAGGTCATAGAATCACGGCTGTAGCTCGCCTCTCCACAGATCTGACCTGTAACTTCACCTGCTGACGAACATTCCACACAAACCAATAACATCTCCAAAAAAGCTACACAGCACACCTTTATTAAAAGAGTTTGCCATTATATCAACAATTATTTTTCAGCAAACGTTTATCTTTAAAATACGAAAAAATACAACGCATTTTATTTAAAGTAAAAACAAAGAAATATATATATATACAGTAATAATAGAATGTAATGTTTTTTGCACTTGTCACACTCTGTACACATGCTGACTGAGGCCTGCAGGTGGCGCTCGTGTCCGTGTTGTCCGTCAGTGTTTTTAATCGCATAAATTATTGACGATGTAACAAATAAAGTCTGAATGTATTTACTTTGGCTGTCTGCTGTCGTCTGTGAGGCTCCTAGGATGCATCCGCCATCTTTGTTTTCCGATCCTGACCATATACTAGTACCAACAAGACCTTTTAAAGTGACAAATACTAGTACCTAAGTGGTGGTTAATGTAGTAAATAACCATTAACAACTGGTACCAATGAGATCTATTTTAAAGTGACAAATACTAGTACTAAAGGGCAATTAATGTAGTAAATAAGTATTAACTACTAGTACCATAGAGATCTATTTTAACGTAACAAATACTAGTACCTAGGTGGTAGTTTGTTTACCCCAATCCAAGTTTAAACAAACAACGTGTACTGTGTCTCCTTATATGTCTGTTATTGTATGTTGTTGCTTACTTACTTATTTTTTTTTACTTTCTTACTTTCTTTATTACTTAATTACTTGCTTTATTACTTTATTATTTACTTTATCACTTACTGAGTTACTTACTTTCTTACTTAGTTTTTTTACTTACTTACTTAGTTTCATACTTTCTTAGTTAGCTTCTTACTTTCTTACTTAGTTTTTTACTTTCTTACTTAGTTTTTTTTTTTAACTTACTTTATTACTTACTTATTTTCTTACTCAGTTTCTTGATTGCTTTCTTACTTAGTTACAAACTTTATTACTTACTTGGTTACTTACTTACTTTATTACTTACTTTCTTACTTAGTTAACTACTTTATTACATACTTAGTTACTTTCTTAGGTACTTGCTTACTTAGTTTTTTTTTTTTACTTTATTACTTAGTTACTTACTTTCTTACTTAGTTACTCACTTTATTTCTTACTTAGTTACGTAGTTACTTTCTTCCTTTCTTCCTTACTACATCGTGGTGAAGGTCAGATAGTCTTTTCACACATGTTCAATCGTTAGTGACTCGACCCATAGACTTTCGTTTACAACAAAGAAATTACCTAAACAAGATAAGTTTTAGCTGAGAAACATCTGTATAAAGTTTGTTTTGTCATCTTGATGTTTTTTTTTTCCTGTTTTGCAAAGCACTTTGAGTTGCTCTGAGTATGAATTGCGCTATACAAACACATTTGCCTTAAATTGCCTAAAAGTGGCGTATGTTTGTGACAAATTGAATATTAATAAAATGTCTATTTAATATACTTTATTATTAAACTGAAAACAACACTCGACGGTTGACAGAGAGAAGTGACTGCTATCGAACACTTAGCATGTGGGCTAGTCCGGTAAGATTTAAGCTAGTCCGGAGAGTTCTACTGTTTATTTTCCTGTAGCCGTTAGCATTAGCCCGCACAAAACACAAGTTATGAAAGATCTAGAGTGTCAGCTGTACAAACCTACCGACCACATTTAGCAAAGGTCAGAGCCTTGTTACAAGTTATTGTTGAGTTTACAAACCTTTTAGTATTTTATTGTAGATAAAATTTGTGTATAAAACTGCTAACGGCTAGCGAACTTCAACAAAAGATTTCTGATCTTGTGCATCTTTTAAGACTCTAGTGACACCAAACGTAAACTTTTACATGTTACTAGTGAGAACAGCAGACAAATGACATAAATAAAAGTAAGCTTCACTTATCTTTGGAGGAGCGTCTGTCACATCAGTGATGGAGCATTTCAAGCCTAAGAATATACAGTAGTAGTTTGAGAAATATAATTTCACATTGCCAAAGTTGTTTTAAAAAAGCTTCATAAGACACAAATCAGTTTCTGCCATTGTGTTCAGTTGATTTGCGTCGTCACCTGTACTGGAGGAATATGGCGTTGCACTGTTCGAGTTGTAGCAACAGAGCAGATCTGCTGATTGTGCGTCTACTAATTTAATGTCTATGGATGGAGCCATTTTGATTTACGCACATTTACGAGTGTCCATCATTAGTAAAGGTCAGTGGTGCAAACGCACACATTTAAATCTGGAGAACTTGATTTTTAACCAGCAAAATCTAGAAATAGGTTTTTAAATACAGTATGTTCAATTATTTCCTGCCTTGTTTAGCACTAGTTATTATCTGAATGCATTTTTTTTTCTTTTACTGCAATAACAAGTTAAGAAAGTCTTTTTTCAAACATTAAAATGACCAATAAACCACAGCCAATCAGACTCTGCTTTTGACTCTCTATGAATGAATAAATGAATAAATGAGTTTATTTAGTTCTAAAATGTTTATGTCGAAAAGTAAAATGTGAAAGTCTTTAGTAATGTTGCATACAGTTTTTACACTTGTAGATTAGAATCAAACCATGTCTAACCAACAACAAACATCAAATTAAACCAGTAAATGAAAGATGAGTTGGGGGCCAGACGCTATGAAAAAACAGACATAAAAAAAAAAAAAAAAAAAACCTTCATGGCTGTTCCTGAGAAGTCCTTTGACCTGAAGTCTCCCACACCAAGATTGGCAGTGGAATATGAAGCTGTGGCGCCCCCGTGTGGCCTCTCACCTGCTCTGCGCCTGCTCCTGTTGTCTCTGTCTCCATGGAAACGGTCCGTGTGTTACCTGGAGCAGGTGAGAAGCACAAACAGCAGACAGAAGACGCAGCCATGACGGGAATGTTCTCCAGGTAAAACACTTTCTACATAATGTGTTTGAAACTGTTTAGTGATTTGGACCAATAATCCTTTGAGTTTTAGCACAAGGAATTGAGGTGTTAATGTAGTCAGCTAACTAAATATGTATTGTGTCCAACAAGATTCTCCTCACATTCAGAGTTATGAGGTAATAAGATAGGCTTGTATTAAAAGTCAACAATATATAGCTTATTAAAGTCATGTTTTGTTGTGGTGTTTTTCCTTTATTTTTCCACAGACAGTTGTTGGGTTGTTTCAGCTCTGCAGCTCAGATGGGAGCTCGTTACAGTCACAGCCTAAAGCACAAAGCATGCTGGGTGAAATACATTAGGGATGTAATGTAACACTGACCTCTAGTGGTATGTTTAGTGGAAAGTACTGTACATATTCTTACTAAAATCAGTAGGAAGCCTCTGAGAATGAGAATTTAAAAAACAAGCTGTAGTGCAGTGATTTCCTATTTTCACTGTTGGAGAGATTAAAGTGCATAAAACAGATCAGCTGTTTTATATAAAAGTCTGTTTAGTTTCCTTGCCTACCGCTTAATCCCATTAGGGGTCGCGGGTGACTCGAGCCTATCCCAGTAACTTTGGGCCTTAGGCGGGGAACACCTTGGACATTCACTAAGGGAATTTTTTACAGTGATGCCCAAATAACCTAAACATGCATGTTTTTGGAGGTACCCGGAGAAAAACCCACAGTGACACGGGGAGAAAATGCAAACTCAACCCAGAGAGGTCGTAAGATATTGATATAGTCCGACCCGGGAGTTGAACCCACAACTTCCTTATTGGGAAGCCAGAGCTCTAACCACTCTGCTACTGTGCACCCCTGTCAGTCATGCCCACTGAAAAGTAAAAGAGGGACACAGTGGCCAGTCAATATATATTTTTACATCGTCTAGATTTTCCAGGCAAGGACTTTCCTTGTAAAGAGACACCCTCATATGTCCAAAAACATCAAATTATAACTATAAAAAACAATGTATGTATTTTATTTATGTAATTGTTATAAAAATTCTATGTTGTGATTGGCTAAGGCAGATAGGCTAATGGTCCATTTGTGATTTTTGTGGCTAAATGTGGTGGTGTCATAAGTCATATATACATATATATATTTTTTTCTCAAACCATTTATATTGTTAGTAAATGTCTGAATAATTCTTCTTAACTATAAATATCTGCTGTTTTAAAGTTTATAATATAGGCTACTATAGGGTAACAGAAACTTCCATTTGTAGCAGAAGCAAGTTAAAAGCTCAAGGTCTTTTTTATTACTCTACCTGCTGTTTAGGCGAAGAGACATGTAACATTTCAGGAGACTTTTTAAAGCAAAAAAAAAAAAAAAATGGTCTTGGACAAATGTGACGGGGATATGGCTCCATTCCATCTGTCGAGAGTCTACAACTTTACTTCAACAATATAAAACAGCTTTGTATGCAAAGTTAAAAACTGCATTTGTTATTATGTATTTGTACTAGCAGCCAACCTACAACATCTTAAAAGAAGAATGGTTACCTGGTCTAAGTCTGATGTTAGATGTGAGTGTCACTTGTGAATGCACCATAATGCAATGGGATTAGCTCTTCTGTGTCTGATTTTTGTAACTGTGACATGAGGAGCCTGGGCTGTGGAGAGCAGAATGTTTTGTGTTTGTATGTTATTATCATGTGGATGTATGTTTTTTGTAACTGTGTTTAATTAATTTGTGTTTTTGGACCTTCCCGAAAAAGAGATGACATCTCAACGAGCTACCCTTAATAAATAAATAAAGAAATACAATTCTATATACAGTCTTAAGCAAGATTAAGTTGATATGTCAAATTTGGAAAAAAGTGACAATTGTCCCTGGTCTCTCCTAGTCTCAAATGTTATTTTTACATAGCTTGCATACGTATGTTTGGAATACAAACAGAGACAAGTTGTGATGAAGACTACAAGTGTGTCCGTGTCCTCCTCAGGGACGTCCAGAGCAGGAGCATGGAGCAGACCGTGTCCCAGACGGAGAAGCTCGCGGGGCAGCTGTGCTCGGTGATGGCGGCCTACACCAGGAAGACGGCCGGCCTCAGGGACAAAGGAGACCAGCTGGTGGGACAGCTCCTGGACCTGTCCCGCTCCGAAGACCCTGAGCTCCAGCTGGGCCTCAAGAACCTGGCCGAGGACCTGGCCATGGTGCAGGACTACAGGCAGGCTCAGGTCAGTTTTAATTATCATTCAATAAAAAAAAACGTTGAAGTGAGACCGTGTTACTTTTTGGAGGTGAAAAGTCAACTACACAAATCAATAGAACGTTTAGCGTTTAAGCCGTTACTTTGGAACAATTTGAAAGAGATTATATGTTTTACAACTTTTCCATTGAAACATAGAAGAAAGCTCCTCTAGGCCAAGCAAACCCTGTCCAAACACTGTAAAAAATAAAATGCACTTTAACTTAAAAATGTAAGTTCAGTTTCTGCCTTAAAGTTTTGTGTTGATTAAACTAATGTTTGTGAGTCATCTGACATTCTCTCTCTTTCTTTATTTTCCTCTCTCTCTCCTTCTCTATTTTTCTCTCTCTCTTCTCTTTCTTTCTTCTCTCTCTCTTCTATCTCTCTCTCTTCTCTTTCTTTCTTTCTTCTCTCTTTCTCTCGTTCTCTATTCCTTCTCCCTCTCTTCTCTCTATTTCTTCTCCCTCTCTTCTATCTCTCTCCCTTCTCTTTATTTCTTTCTTTTCTCTTTCTCTCTGTTTTCTCTCTCTTCTTTTTCTTTCTTCTCTTTCTCTTCTCTCCCTTTCTTCTCTCTCCTCTCTCTCTCTCTTTCTCTATTTCTTCTCCCTCTCTTCTCTCTCTTCTCTTTCTTTCTCTCTTTCTCCTCTCTCTTTCTCTATTTCTTCTACCTCTCCTCTCTCTTTCTTCTCTCTTGCTTTTATCTCTCTCTTTCTTTCTTTCTTTCTTTCTTTCTTTTTCTCTCTCTCTCTTCTCTCTCTCTTTCTTTCTCTCTTTCTCTATTTCTTCTCTCTCTCTTTCTTCTCTCTCTCTCTCTCTCTCTCTCTATTCTTTCTCTCTCTCTCACTCTCTCTTCTCTCTCTTTCTTCTCTCTCTCTCTCTCTTTCGTTTCTCTCTTTCTTTCTTCTCTCTTCTCTTTCTTTCTCTTCTCTCTCTTTCTCTTTCTTCTCTCTCTTTCTCTTCTCTCTCTTTCTCTCTCTCTTTCTCTTCTCTCTCTTTCTCTCTCTCTTTCTCTTCTCTCTCTTTCTCTTTCTCTTTCTCTCTCTCTCTCTCTCTCTGTCTTTCTCTTTCTTCTCTCTCTCTGTAACGTAGAAGTTTAAGTTGTAAATCTTTGACTCACATTGTCAAGTTATATCAACATAAATATTTAAGTCAGTTTAACTTTTTGGCCTTAGGATTTTTAACAGTGAATAAAGAGATTTTTATTATTGCTCAGCTCAGTTTTTTGTGAGTTTGATTTAGTAGTAGTAGTAGTCGTAGTAGTAGTAGTAGTAGTAGTGGTAGTAGTAGTAGTAGTAGTAGTAGTAGTAGTAGTAGTTGTTGTTGTTGTAGAAGTTCTTGTAGTAGCTTCTCTTATTAAAACGCCTAATCATTTTTGGCGTCCCTTTACTGATAAAAACAAACTATGAAGCACCTGGAAATGCTAAAAAAATACAAGTAATTTTGTAGTTTTTTCATTTGGAGTCTAATCATCATCTAGGATAAATCAGACTCACTTTTTACTCTAAAGTTACTAACAAAAAAATAGTAATAATGGGACTTTTGTAGTTGGCCCAATAGTAAGTTTGTCATAGACGTGTTTGGCTGGTATGCTGCAGAATTGGGCAAAGACAGGACGAAAGGAAATGAAAAGTCGTAGTAGTAGTAGTAGTAGTAGTAGTAGTAGTAGTAGTAGTAGTAGTAGTAGAAGTAATAGTAGTGAGCTGTTTGAAGTCCTTGAGTTTTGAGGTTCAGTGTGTGTGATGTGTGCAGGTGGACCGGCTGGAGAGCAGAGTCCTGGCTCCTCTCAAAGCCTACGGAGACATCGTCAAGAACAAGAGAGTAAGTCTCGCACCAACACAGAGGTGTTTCTCAGCAACCAGACCACTCTGCAGAGCTCCATAAAGATAAATGTTGCCAGACGGTCAAGAAGTTCAGCTACAGAGGACGTGAGGAGCTTGCCAGGCCTACCTAGTGCCTCTGTTTAAATTCATTTCACTTCAGCGACAGGTCAGGTATCACACAACTGCAGACAAGCAGTTGTGTTGTGGTCTACTGGCCAGAACCAACCCAGTTAACTTGGAATATGACATTGTACCTTTTATTCAGAAGTTATCCATATAAATCACAGCAAAAGCGGGCAAATCCCAATGGTACGTTGTCAGTTGTCAGACAGTTTTCCATGAAATTAAATGAAACTGGTTGATGCGTCAGGCTAGTGAGGAGTTACGTGATTTAGAATGGAACCTGGCAGAGCTTTGATGATGTTCTTCAGAAAGAAAGGATCCTCACTGTTAGGAAACACCCCATCTCTTATGTCCTGTCTCTCTCATGAGGTCCATGTCTCTCTCATTATGTCTATGTGTCCCTCTTCTCTCTCATGAGGTCCATGTCTCTCTCATGAGGTCCATGTCTCTCTCATGAGGTCCATGTCTCTCTCATTATGTCTATGTGTCCCTCTTCTCTCTTATGAGGTCCATGTCTCTCTAATGAGGTTTATGTGTCTTTTATGAGGTCCATGTCTCTCTCATGAGGTTCATGTCTCTCTCATGAGGTTCATGTCTCTCTCATGAGGTCCATGTCTCTCTCATGAGGTCTATGTGTCTCTCATGAGGTCCATGTCTCTCTCATGAGGTCCATGTCTCTCTCATGAGGTCTATGTGTCTCTCATGAGGTCCATGTCTCTCTCATGAGGTCCATGTCTCTCTCATGAGGTCTATGTGTCTCTCATGAGGTCCATGTCTCTCTCATGAGGTCCATGTCTCTCTCATGAGGTCTGTCTCTCTCATGAGGTCCATGTGTCTCTCATGAGGTCCATGTGTCTCTCATGAGGTCCATGTCTCTCTCATGAGGTCCATGTCTCTCTCATGAGGTCCATGTCTCTCTCATGAGGTCCATGTCTCTCTCATGTGGACCATGTCTCTCTCATTATGTCTATGTGTCCCTCTTCTCTCTCATGAGGTCCATGTCTCTCTCATGAGGTCCATGTGTCTTTTTTGTGTCCCTTTCATGAGGTTTGTGTCTCTCTAATGAGGTCCACATGTTCCTCTTCTTTTTCTCTCATGAGGTTCACGTGTCTCTCGTGAGGTCCATATTTCTCTCATGAGGTCTATGTGTCCCTCATGAGGTCTATGTGTCTCTCATGAGGTCTATGTGTCTCTCATGAGGTCTATGTGTCCCTCATGAGGTCTATGTGTTCCTCATGAGGTCTATGTGTCTCTCATGAGGTCTATGTGTCTCTCATGAGGTCTATGTGTCTCTCATGAGGTCTGTGTGTCTCTCATGAGGTCTATGTGTCTCTCATGAGGTCTATGTGTCTCTCATGAGGTCTATGTGTCTCTCATGAGGTCTGTGTGTCTCTCATGAGGTCTATGTGTCCCTCATGAGGTCTATGTGTCCCTCATGAGGTCTATGTGTCCCTCATGAGGTCTATGTGTCCCTCATGAGGTCTATGTGTCTCTCATGAGGTCTATGTGTCTCTCATGAGGTCTATGTGTCTCTCATGAGGTCTATGTGTCTCTCATGAGGTCTATGTGTCTCTCATGAGGTCTGTGTGTCTCTCATGAGGTCTGTGTGTCTCTCATGAGGTCTATGTGTCTCTCATGAGGTCTGTGTGTCTCTCATGAGGTCTATGTGTCTCTCATGAGGTCTATGTGTCTCTCATGAGGTCTATGTGTCCCTCATGAGGTCTATGTGTCTCTCATGAGGTCTGTGTGTCTCTCATGAGGTCTATGTGTCCCTCATGAGGTCTATGTGTCCCTCATGAGGTCTATGTGTCCCTCATGAGGTCTATGTGTCCCTCATGAGGTCTATGTGTCCCTCATGAGGTCTATGTGTCCCTCATGAGGTCTATGTGTCCCTCATGAGGTCTATGTGTCCCTCATGAGGTCTATGTGTCTCTCATGAGGTCTATGTGTCTCTCATGAGGTCTATGTGTCTCTCATGAGGTCTATGTGTCTCTCATGAGGTCTATGTGTCTCTCATGAGGTCTGTGTGTCTCTCATGAGGTCTGTGTGTCTCTCATGAGGTCTATGTGTCTCTCATGAGGTCTATGTGTCTCTCATGAGGTCTATGTGTCTCTCATGAGGTCTATGTGTCTCTCATGAGGTCTATGTGTCTCTCATGAGGTCTATGTGTCTCTCATGAGGTCTATATGTCCCTCATGAGGTCTATGTGTCCCTCATGAGGTCTATGTGTCCCTCAGGCAGAGCTGAAGAAGTTCAGTGCAGACCGCAGCAGAGAGATGAAGGAGATCCAGAAGCTGGAGAAGATCAGACTGAAGAACCCTGCAGACCGACAGAGCATCGTATCCTCAAACAAATACTGTTTTTCTATCTAACACACATTCAGTAGTTGTTAAAGTCATGCTACATTTCCATGTTGTGTTCCTTGACTAAGGTGTTCAGTCTCAGGTAAGTGCAGCACATAGTAGCAGTAACTCATCAGACAGACAGCAGGAGGCAGCAGACTGTGAGCGTTTATGTGCACACAGGCTGAGGTGAGCGTTCAGAAGGCCTCCAACAACGCTCAGAGAAGCACCAGGCTCATGGAGGACGCCATCATGGACTTCCAGAAGAACAAGCTGGAGGACATTAAGGTGACAAACATGGTACAGGGTACTCAAACCTGGGGTAGATCCAGTGTGAACTTTGTATACATCACATTTAATGTTTTGTAGACCATCTTCACAGTAGAGCTAAAGATCTTTGTCTGAACTCAGTAGTTCTTAGTTTCTATCATTTCAGCCTGGTTTGGGGATTTGTTTGTCACAGTAAATCAGTAATCATAAAGTAGGCAAGTAAGTAAACATTATTTGTACTGTATAGCACTTTTCACAGACATAGTCAATGCACTTCACAGTGAGACCCCTCCTCACTCAGTAATAGTAAGCAGCCCTGGGACAACCTAAACACCTGGCATCTCAACCTCCGATCAACACCAAGTGTTCCCTAATATGCATGTTATTGGTTGGTGGGGAAACCGGAGTGCCTGGAGGAAACCACCTACCACAGAAAGGCCCCGAATTGAACCCGCAACCTTCTTGCTTTGAGGCCAGAGCGCTATCCGCTCTACCACCATGTCTTTACACTCAAAACACACAAACCCACACACTACCCTTTGATGTATGGTTGTGGTTTGATGAACTTATGTGTGAAAACAGTAGCCTAAGTGCTTGGGCTTGGACCAGGTCGGACTCAGACAGACCATGTATGCTCAGACTGGACATTTTGGGCCTGGTTACAGTTTTTGCTTCATAAACTTCATATGGCTCACACACATTGTTTTGTAAACCGTCTTCACACAAATCCAATAGAATAATTTATTGGTCTTCATCACTTTCTATTCTACTGCGCACGTCACCTGCAGAAAGACATGCTGTTCATCCAGTTGGCTGGAGAAACTTCTTTGATAAAAAAAAACAAAAAACAAAACGGGACAAAGCAGTGTAATACAAATATGCATGAGTCGCAAAGACAAATTTCATTCACAAATGCCTTTCTACTATCCAGGTGTCCACGCATCTTCGGTGGTGAGAAACAAATCCTCTATAGCTTGATGTATCACAGTTTAATGTTTTGTTCTTATTGCTCACTTATGCTACTGTTGGATGTTTTGTTCCTGTAGCTCACTTATGCTACTGTTGGATGTTTTGTTCCTGTAGCTCACTTATGCTACTGTTGGATGTTTTGTTCCTGTAGCTCACTTATGCTACTGTTGGATGTTTTGTTCCTGTAGCTCACTTATGCTACTGTTGGATGTTTTGTTCCTGTAGCTCACTTATGCTACTGTTGGATGTTTTGTTCATAGCTGACTTCCATCACTGTTGGATGTTTTGTTCCTGCAGCTCACTTATGCTACTGTTGGATGTTTTGTTCATAGCTGACTTCCATCACTGTTGGATGTTTTGTTCCTGCAGCTCACTTATGCCACTGTTTGCTGTTGTAGACCATCTTCACAGACTTCGTCACGGTGGAGATGCTGTTCCATGCCAAAGCTCTGGAGATCTACACACACACCTTTCACAACCTGGAGGCCATGGAGCTGCATCGAGATCTGGAGGTACCCACATACTTAAATTAAAAAGCCTTGGCTCTCGTTTTATCCTTCTGTTGTTCTAAATGTACAGTGTTTGTCTGATTGAGGTTGATCTTTGTCGTGTTCCAGCTGTTCAGTAGTCGCGTCCGGCTCCAGACTTCCTCTCCGCTCAGCTGGACAGTCCGGGACACTCTCTGTACCACAGTCCTCTTCAGAGCCCCGGCAGCAGAGGGCGGTTCAGGGAGCTCCCAGCGGCCCAGACAGAACCTGTACCCCGGGTATGTGCTGTAGTTAGCTTTCTTTAGCTTTAAACTATACACTGAACTCCTGCAAAACTAAACTACAATCATCATCGCCATAAATAACAAAATACTTAAACATTAGTGACCATTTTGTGGCCCAAATGTGCTTGTTTAGAGTTGAAATATTGCCCCAAATATTGTGTGAAATATAATTATAATAAACCCCTGCGATCATAAACATAATTTCACACACTGACTTAAGTTGCATAATTGTGATTTATCCAGACATCAACAATGTTTCGGCACAAGGGAAACTGTTGTTCTATTCACACAGAGTAATATTTTACGGAAGTCCAGAACAGCCAGTGTGGAGTAAACATTTTTTCCAGCTTTTCTCGTTATAACGACTTTATATTTACGTTCAAACGACAATATTCTCGTTTTAACGACTTTATATTTACGTTCAAACGACAATATTCTCGTTATTACGACTTTTTATTGACGTTCAAACGACTTTTTTTTACGTTCAAACGAGAATATAATGTCGTTATAACGACTTTAAATTTACGTTAAAACGAAAATATATTCTCGTTCGAACGACTTTTTTTATGATAAACAGACTGCTCTTCCCATGATGCGCCACAAGCTGGATGGCTCAGAGCCATGTACTACGAAGCTAGATTTGGGGTTTAGCGAGGTCAGTTCTGGGTTAAACCTGGTCTGGTCCTACGAAAGTGGATCACTTCCTATCAGGGCAGATCTCTATGGCAACATGAGACAAACTCATAACCTGCTCCGGACCTCCGGACCAGAGTTCTGAATAAGTTAAAAAGACGAGGCGCTGGCCAATCAGAGACGATCGAGAATTTAGGCCTTTGAGAAGAGACGGGGGAGGGAGAGAGAGAGAGAGATGAGAAAGGGCAGCGGAGAAATGAGGAAAGACAAAAGTCGGCGTATTTTATATCAAAGCGATTATAAAAAGGAGCCATGAGATCTTATATGTAGCAGTAACACTGGAAGAATCCTGTTTAATCTGTGTGATGATTAATAAACGGAGCATCATGGGAAGGGCTGTCTATTTTTCATTAAAAGTCGTTTTAACGAGAATATATTGTCGTTTTAATGTAAATAAAAAGTCGTTCGAACGAGAATTTATTTTCGTTTGAACGTAAATAAAAAGTCGTTATAACGAGAAAAGCTGGAAAAAATGTTTACTCCACACTGGCAGTTCTGGACTTACGTAATATTTCCCTCGGGATGTCTGTAAACTTAAAATCATCCCACAATGTCTGAGTTGTTTTTATAGAGATCTGCACATACTGTAGATAATCAGAGTCTGTAATGTGCTTCTTTTTACATATTTTATTGTGAAACATTGATGGATTTGACTTGATTAATGACAAGCTTTTGCTTCATTTGTGACGTGAGCATTTCTTGTGTTTTGGGTTTGTTTTTATCTTGAATGACTAGAGCCTATAGTACAAACAATGCTGAAATTATCTTTTAATAAGTTTCTCTTACCCGGGCTGACAAACCCAGACATGAGCCTCTCTCGATAAGCTGTCCTACGAAACGAGTTTACAGCTGGATCTGTTAACCTTGGATTTCTCAATGAAGCCGTGCGCGTTCACAGAGCGGGTTAGGTTGGCGTCAATCATGAAACGAAATATATAGGAGTCATTATATAAAATCTAAGTCCAAAGAAATGCTGCAGCTACAGACACAGAAGTTACACTAAAGAATTCTTTTGAACCTCATGCATTGATATAACAGACTAAAGCACATCTTAAATCATTTTAAAATGTTTGCATGTAAGATCCTGTTGATAGAAACAGTTTGGTCTAACTGAGTCTTAAGCTCAGACAAGTGCTCAGACATGTCTGAGTCAAAGTAAAGATGCACAGCCAAATGTGCACAAAGTGAATGACTGACTACACATGTCATCTCATCGCCTATAAAAGAATCTGCCATGTCTCTCTCTTTCTCTCTCTCTTTCTCTCTCTCTCTATCATGCCCCGATAGAAAGTGATCCAGTTTCGTAGGACCACCAGACCAGGTTTTAACCCAAAACTTACCTTGCTAAACTATAGCATAGGACTCTGAGGTGAGGCAGCGTGAACGTGGCTCCTCATCATCAGAATCACATCCACACCATCAGATTTCTTATGAAACAGTTAAGCTGATAAAATCTCTCCATCCAAACTTTTCAGTGCTCTGTCCAAACTTTCCCCAAACATCCATCTTCTTGGCCTTCCACTGCTGCGGCAACGGGGTTGTACTTCCAGGTCACAGATTTGACCGTAGTTTTTTTTTTTTAACTGTAGAAAAAGATGACCGTTTCAATGGAGAATGTTCTGAAGGTAAAAAGATAAAAATCTGAAGACAAATTATATACAGACATACATGGATGATTCGCACAGGAATAAAAACTCAGACGATGATTAATTATTCCAATTTACATGAGGTCTCGAGGTAAATATGCCATTTGAATAGAACAGAAATCTTATCTGGGTCAAGCAGACATCAGACCAGTCACTGAACGCACCCACAAATAACATTAAAATACAATAATACAACAATTCGGATACTGTTTGTTTGTGTTTGTCCAGCCTCGCAGCACTTTACGCAGACAGAGGCACACGGAGGAGGAGCTTCAGAGAGAGCAGGAGGAGGAAGACGAGGAAGAGGAGTCAGACACAGAGGCTCCGCCCACCAGACGCTCGTACGCAGCTCAGTACGCTCAGGTCCGCAGGTGGAACAACTGAAGCGTCACATTTGTCTGAGAAATGTGTCTGGGATATTTGTGTTTATATATCGGTTATTATGTTACTTCTATTCTATTCATACTGTATATACATTGCATTATGGCATTATTGCTGTGAACAAAACATAGTAATAAATGTTGTCCAGTTGTTGTCGAAGATCTGATCAAAAAGATGGAAGCTGTTGGGGTCAAAACCAGAGGCACGACCAGCGGAGACTGCAGACTGGACTCATGTAAAACCTCACTTGGTCAGAGCGTTCACAGTTAAAAGTCCACAGATCTGGAACACTATACCTGCCGAACTGAAAGCTCTCACACATCTGCCACTATTTAACTGTAAGATCAAATAATGACTCAAAGCCAGTCAAAGATGTGAACATTAGAATTGTGTGTTTGTTTACTGTAAATACTTGATGTCATTTATTTTGTATGTATTGTGTTGTTTTGTATTGTATTGTAATATGTGTCTTTGCACTCTGTGATAAGGGACTTGGTCTGAGCTCTATGGCCTATGAATGTGGCATCGGTTGCATCTAATAAACTAACTACTACTACTGTACAGAGACCAGACCAGACCATTTCAGAGGGCAAGGGCGGACTGGCATCTGGGAAAAAGTGAGAAGTCGGCCGCAACCGCCGCACACACGTCAGACACGGCTGAAGCGCTGCACAGCCACGGGCCGGGCCGCGTCTGTCTTTCTCTCTCTCTCTCTCTTGTCTTGTGTCGGACGGACCGCGGGCCAGGCAGGCAGTGAGCTTGCTAAGTGGCCGGTCAACGTCAATTGTGCGCTGCCGGCCCAGACCGTGGGCTCATTCACTCACCTCCATTCTGTGGCGAGCGGAGGCGCGCGTGTTCCCACGGCGCGGCTTGGGCTCGCGCGCATACTGTACATGCAGTCATCTGGACAGTCAGAGGAGACACGAGGAGGAGGAGAGTTGTATCGCATCGGCATTAAAGGAATACATGCAACATCAGTGTGAGTACACCAGAGCAACGCAGTTAAAACACTTGAACAAACTTTATGAATGACTGCGACGGGTGTGACCGTGTAGCGCGGGGTCATTCTCAGGTCGTATGATTTGTACAGAGGTGCAGAGTGCGTTGCTCGTACCTGGAGCAGGTGTTGTCTTTCGGGGCAGTCGGACACAAACGGGAGGTTTGTGTTGGCGCAGGGCCTCATCACAGCTTCAGTCTGCGAGAGCGTCTCTCTTTAATTTCTCCCATATGTCTTATTCCAGTCCGTGCATAAATGCACTGTCTCATACGTCTGCTTCAAACTCTTTCATTGTTTACTAAGTTAAGTCTCCGCTAACTGCAGTGTAACACATCCGGCTGCTCTAACAAAATAAAAGCTGTGTACTTCACGGCAGCAGAAAGACACTTATTGTGAAAAAACGCGACAGCAACAGCTTTCCTCTGACCAAACGACAAGATTCAGCAGCGGAGCAACTTCAAAGTACTACTGTAATACTGTATAGCCGAGTTTTATTTATAAAATCATGTTAAATATTTTATTTATGAATGAGCCTAAAATTTGAATCAGAAAATCTTAGTGAACAAAATTCGTTTATTTATATGTATATTTTCATATTATGCTATAAACCCCAAAATAACTAATCCCCCCCCCCCCCAAACGTGGTTTGTCATGTTTTCATGTGAACAAATAAAGACACTACTCTTCAAAGCTATTTGTTTTCTGAACCAAAACAAAATATAGAAAAAGTAGACAGTACCCTGTTCTAAACCAGGTCTAAAACAGGTCTTATGTAGGTCTAAACCAAAACAACAGTAAGTCTAAATCAAGACTAAACCAGGACTAAATGAAACTACAAACTAGTATGTAACTTTATTCAGTGCAACAAACAAACGCGGGACCTGACTGTGCTTCTCCCCTTGCCTTAAGCTGTCTGCTCCCCTCTGCACGGAGATTTTCGCACCTCGAACACGCCTACAATTAGTTAATTAATGTCTATAATGGTCTTCCACTGTTGAGCTTCATTAGATTATAAGGGAAAGGAAACAACCAATCAGATCGCTAGCTTTCCGTCGCCATAGAGATGGCTTGGCTTGGTGACGTATTACTGGCTTTCTCCACACTTCAGCTCAGTCGGCCGCTGGCCCTCGAAGGAGGTAGACGTGTTTTCTGGAGCTCCGTGACTTTTGTGATCTCCGGCTGTTGGGCCAGTTTGTTGTTGCTTTTTTCGCATGGTTTCGTTCAGTTTTTGTGCGGAGGCATGTTTGCGATGGCCCGGGCTCCAGGTGGGCTCGCTCGGACTCATTTTCATCCCGGAGAGGACACTTTAGCAACGGTGGAGCTCTGCAGGTGGACCCGCTCCGAGCCGACCGTGGATGTCAAAGCCAGCAAACAGCGAAAACACGTGGATGAAGCTCAACAGAAGGTACAATTTGAACTCCTCACTTTAAATACAGTTTAAAGAGTAGAAAAACAGCGCTAACATTAGCTAGTCATGTGTTTGTTTGAGCTTGTCACTTTAATACAGTTTAAATAGTAGAAAACAGCGCTAACGTTAGCTAGTCATGTGTTTGTTTGAGCTTGTCACTTTAAATACAGTTTAAAGAGTAGTAAACAGCGCTAACATTAGCTAGCCATGTGTTTGTTTGAACTTGTCATTTTAAATACAGTTTAAAGAGTAGAAAGCAGCGCTAACATTAGCTAGTCAAGTGTTTGTTTGAGCTTGTCACTTTAAATACAGTTTAAAGAGTAGAAAACAGCGCTAGCCAAAGTTTTGTGTTGTTTGGACCAGCGGCTAGTCTGGACCGTGGTAAAGTTAGCCGCAAATTCCCACATTCGCACTTCCGTGGTTAATAGCTCATAATCCAAACATTCTCAGCGCATCCTAACTGTACCTGTAACATCCCCGGGATGAGGACAATCCACTACAAACCTTATTTGAGCTGAACATGCCGTATTAAGATCTGACACATTTGAATTGTTTGCTATGGAATGACGGCTGTTTAGGGACCGTAACAAAAGTCCAAACCCAAAAACGAAACGCATTTTTGGGCATTTCCTGCTTCTCTACCGCCACCGTCTGGAAGGGAGTGCGGGCTGGGAAGTCAGGTCCTTACACAGCAAATTTATGAAAGTGGTAACAATAACAATACTACATACAGAATGTATGAGTGAATAAATAACCAATAAATAACAAATTTATTTCTTTTTTTTTTTTTTCAACTCAATTTCATACAGCTGTGCCTGACCTGTTTGACCTTTTAATACATGCTCCAAACTAAAATATTTTAGTTTGCAAATAAAATGTCCTTGCATTTTGTGATGATTCTGAGGGTTTTCTCTAGTTGAGGGTAAGGTCCTTTTTGGAGAACATTTTAAATGTACCTATTTGAAATTTTGCTGGTTCTATATATACAGCCTACTTGTAATTAGTTACACTAGTTACAAATAAAGAAAGCCTCAGTATGTATTTAATTTAGTTTTCTCGGAAAATGGCCTGTCCTTAAGGCTTAAAGTCCATTATTTTCCCCCCAAAGGATTATTTTCAAAACTAGGCATATGGTGAACAACTAGAACAAAACCTATAAGGTCTGCAAAATCTCGCTTGCTGTAACCCTAGAGGCCTATTTCATTGTAATTTAATTTATTTAATAATGATGAAAACATAAGGACAACAGACAAAAACAAAACACAAAAAATAAACATGTGTTTTGAGTGCTTTTTGTGGTTTGTTTCTTGGAAATTTAAAAACACTAGATTTTGTATTGTACCGTTTGACAAAGATTCTCAATTGATACACTATCAGGAGCTAGACCTCAGGGTGCAGCATTGTGGCCACATTTTGCACTTGTTAAAACCTTTGAAGAATCGGTCAAGTTAAAGTGATCCAGTGTGAAAAGCAACTGCATTATACCATTGTATGCCCTGCAGTTCCATAAAACAAGCAGGAAGATGCTTTTCGTCAGAACATAAAATAATACATTTTGAGGAAATGCAAGACTAATCCAATACACACAACAAACACTAAAATGGTAACAAAACTATTCAATCTGATTTTAAAAACTATTAAAAAAATTATCACAAATACTATAAAATGTGAAGTAACATTCTTTAAAAGACTTTTTTTGTATGGCATTTTGTCGAACATTCAAACTAAAACAACAACATTTGAATATGTAGGAGGAGGAACACCTCCTCCAGTCTCTTCAGTAATAATTTTATCAAGATTTCAGGACAACCTCCACACAGCTGGATCCATGGTTTAAACCTTTTACAGAAAAAATAAACAAAAACATGAATGAGTTAAGGCAAAAAGGGTTTGGCCAATTATCACTGTACATAGTCCATTGCACAGAATGAAAAAAAAATCTAGGATGAATGTCACTTACCACTATTTATTCTCTCAAGTTTGTAGAAATGCTTTCAAGACCTAGTCAATCACAAAAGTATAAGTCATCTTCGCACTTTTAAGATTAAGGGTCAACACTACCATCTAGTGCAGGGGTTCTCAAACTTTTTCAGACCAGGGACCCCTTATCGGGTCAAAAATCTTCCAAGGACTCCCTATCACATTTTGCTTTGGTATCACATTAAAATTCGGAAATTAAAGCTAAGCTATATATCAAATGTGAATAAATGGTTCATTTCCTATGGTCATTTTTACTGGTTTACATGTTTCTATTCAAAGCTATCTATATCCAAAATTCTATGTTTAGGATTGTAAATCATAAGAAATTTTAAAATTGAAAAAAAAAAAAAATACCAATGTTTCAACAAAATTTGGGGGACCACCTACACATGGTTTAGGGACCCCCACTTTGAGAACCACTAGTGGACCTGTACACATAACATCACAGGTGGAGAGACCCTATTGGTTAGTATAAGAGTCACATGGGGGATTCAAAATTTGTTTGTCACCCATGGTAAAGTGACTCTGACAGGATTTTGATCCACAGTTCAAAGGTATTGAATGTAGGGTTTGAAGAATTATTTGCACATTTATTGACCAAACAACTTTATACCATCTACATCATTATGCAGGTCTATGTCTTTACTCTGTGTACAAGGATAAAATACATCAATGTATAAAATTGAAAAAAAAAAAAATCAATAAAACATCTAACACTAATATTTCTAAGCTTCTTTAATAATTTGTCTGGCCTCATGTCTTTCAAGTGAAATATTCAGCTGCTTGAGCAACTGCCTTGTGCCTACTTAGATTGGAATTTGGAGAGCTAAACCAAGCATTTACCACTGCAACAATATAACTGACTACAGGTGGGGGAAAAACTGTGTTGTATAATATTGCATTAACTGTGTAAAGAAGATTGGTTGAAAGCCACAGTTCAAAAGCCAATTAAAATTAACAGGATACTATTAAAGTCAGCAGCTAATTCAAAAAAGCCTTTTGTGCAGATGGATGGTGTGTTTGGCCCACATTTCTCTGGTCAAAAACACAGACTCTTGTTTCCTTCTCTGTGGAGAGTTTTGACCTATTGTAGGTAATTTAACTTTTCTGTTCAGAATAATGTTTCAAGTCTTGCAACATATAACCAAATAAAACTTTTTAACATTTTCAAAAGTGGGGTTCACCATTTTATTCATTGACATTCCAAAAAAATTCTTAAAACATTTCTAGTACACTTCAAACTTGAAAATGTAAAGAAATTAATTCATTTAAATTTCATTTTAGTGCAATTACATGCATTAAAAAAACAAAAAACAAAACAAGTTTCGTGTCCTACAATGTCACAGACGCCAGCTTCCCAGCTCCTTATATTTGGGAAGATATTCTTTGAAAGAATTGATCTCTTGAGGGAAAAATAGATCCCAATGTTAAAGGTTCACTAGGCCTACTTTAATTGATTTTTCATTGATTTATTATATTTTTAACCTGTATTTATGTATATTTATGACTATACATATATATATATCTGTTGAGCAGCATTTATCAAAGCCAGATAGGCCTATCAATGTAAATGAGTTAGTGACATTAACATTTCTGTGTCCAAATGTCTTTGATAATTATTATTTCTCTAACATCTCCTTCTCTCTTTCTTGCTATCTTTCTATATCTCTCTCTTGTCATCTCTCCATCTTGCTATTTCTCTCTTGCTATTGTAAGAGGATTTATGTTTTTGTTTATTTTCTGGTACTATTGTAGGCTGTTGTCTGGAACTATTTTTGTGGCGCAGTAATACCGTCGTGATAAGGTCACGTGCACAGTTATAAATGTAGCATTGCCCTTTTTGAGAGAGATCTAACTTGCCATCGTGAAGCGCTGTCCCTCTCCTGGTGATTCTTCTTGCACCCACGACCATCCGACTTTAAGTAACCCTCCAGAATAGACACGTAAAATAAAGTGTTACACTGGTGGCAGCGGATTTGTGGACATTTTTCGCCGTTGGAGAGGTTGAAATTTTACTCGGGGACGAGCTAACGATAGCACACTGCAAGCTAAGCTAGCCGCGCCTCATGGCACTTTTTTTTCTTCGCACGCAACAAGAGGAACAACTACATTTAGGTTGTGAGTAAAATACTGTGAACGTAAATTACATTTTCATGAGCCCTGCGGATTTTCTGCACTATTTTTTCACGCCGTGGAGGAGGCACAGTGAGTTTGCAAAGGGCGGTGTGTAGTTCATGGGTAACAACGATTGCCTATAGCTGTGGTAACACTGTAACTGTGCTAATAAGGACTTGTTTCTGCACATTCGTCAATAAATTTGAACTGGAAAATACTACGCCTGTCAATCATCAGTGACATGTTTTATTCTACTCAAGAATGGCAAATAACTATTTGAACGAGTGCCTTTTCATACTGCCACCAACCACGCCATTCTACCGTACCGTCTGCTGTTCACTGGAGATGGTAAGGAAGATTTGCACGTGTTTGCTGCGGAGATCGCTCGTCTAGTGGATGAAGCTTTTCCCACTTAAGGTGATAATGCCAAACAAGATGAAAAATTACGACGTTTTATTGCTGGACTTGACCCCTATACAACTACGATGTCACAAACAGGGTGCTAAAATACTGGAGGAGGCGCTTAAATTCGCCACACAGATTGAAGCTGCGCAGCAGTAAAATGTTTGCTTCTGCTCCTCTGCAGTCATTTTCTACTACCCCAGTTTACCCTGCCACTTCAGATATGTTACCTACTCATCTGCCCGTGACCGTTTCGCAGAGTGTCAATGCTGCAAATGCAGATGATTTGAAGAAAATGTTAAAGACTATTCAGACTTTATCTGACAAAGTTGAACTCATATTGTCGCTGGAGCTACACGCCAGAGGGACGTTGTTAGGATCGCTGCTACTCAGACAGGCACTACAGATCTTCGCCACAACGCCGGGACTCTGACCACGACTATAGCTCTCGTCAGTCATCTCGGCGTGAGGAGGACGACTACCACTACCAGGACCGTCGCACACGATCGGGTTCATCAGACCGGTTTCCTCATCATCCGTGGGCGCTCTCCAGAAAGATCTCTCCCTCTTTCTAGAGGTGAAAAGTCACATACACAATAGGAGATATAAAGTTTCAACCTTAAATTGAAACATTCTTATTAGGATAAAGATGTTTTCATGTCTCTATTCCTTTAGCGTTTTCAAACATTTTTACATTTTTATCCTCAATAATAATGTTTCAATCTTGGCTATGAATTGCATAGTTTGCTTTTCACCTCCAAAAAGTTAGTGTCCTTTTAGCTAGCTCTCAAATGTGTTCCTAAACCTAATCTTAACCATTACACCAGTGTGTTTCTTGCAGTTTAGCTCACAAGTTTGTAAATTTTTGCCTTTGTTAGTTTTTACAAAATGAAAAAGGTTAAGTGACTCATGTATTTGTTCTACAGCAAAAATGGGAACTAAAAAAGCAGGTGGCTTTGATGACCTTATCTATCATTTCAAGGCAGCTAGTATTCATAACAGAAACACCACATACTCTTCGCCTACTTGGGCAGAGCTGTCTAAAAATAAATTTGGCAAAGAAGACCCAAAAAAACGTCACTGGTTGTGGGTCATATGGGCCAAAAATTGTCAGGGAATTAAAGATGTTGTCACTGGGGGAGCCATAGAGGAGGACAACACAGAGGAGGGCAACCCAGAGGAGATAAAACTATAGAGAAAAATGCCTAATGTTCCCAAATCTTTTCAACTATTTCCCACCAAAAAATGGCTCAAAATCTATCCGTTGTCTGACTCTCAATCACCAGTGTTGGGAGTAACTAGTTACTTTTGGAACTCGTTACTGTAATATATTCCACTTTTCAGTAACTAAGTAGTGTAACTCGATACTTATAAAAATGTTGATAATATATTACAGTTACAATCTGAGTAACGCCAGTTACTTTTGAATAAATTAATTACTTTTATATTCTATTGAAAAAGACACTTTAGGACCAGAATACCACTAAAATACTGTCTGTTGACTTAAAGGTGAATCAAATATTATGAGGAAAATGTCTTGTGACGTGACATTTCCATAAATTAATCAGTAATCAAGTGTAAATGTGACAGAATTAGTGTTGTACAATGTCTTAACAAGTGTTCGATTAGCTCAAAGTAACTCTCAGTTACATTTTTGAGACTGTAATATTGTCATACAAATGTATTACATTTTTCTTCCTGTAACTAGTAATATATAGTGTATTACAATTTTAAAGTAACTTACTTAACCCAACACTGTCAATCACTATTACCAACATGGACCACAACTCTTTAAAACTGTTTTCGGAAAAAAAAACATGCTGCACCATAGCATTTCAACATTACCACATTAAAAAAAAAATAGCAGGACAATCAATGCACCGTTTTATCAATGTCTGCAAAATGCGCCTTCAAAATATGCAAGGCAAAGTATTCATTCAAAATTAAACAAAAACAAAACCCGTATTTCTCATAAAGATGGTTGTACACAGAAACATCACACACTTAGAGAAACCACATTTCAGGTACCAGGAGGGGTTCAATTGCAATATCATTCATCAAGAACATAACTCATCAATATTACAAGAAACTCAGAAAAGCTCCGACAGTTGAACTCATATTTGAAAACTATTCAAGTATTTTAAACAAAAATGTCCAAAGCCATTCACACAGAGGTCAATAGCAAACAAAGATTACATCAAGATGTTATCACCGTAATGTATCTTACTCAACAACTTTTCAAAGAATGCGATTTCCACAGTCATAAATTACAAGGTTACATTCAAAGTTTTCTAGTTTGTCCATTTTCAGTTCATCTGTACACCGAGACCGGCATCAACATCCTCATTCAACATTTGAAAACAAAAAATAATTTGTCTTTATACCTCGATGCCACTGGCAATGTTGCTACCAAGCCACCACACCAGGGTAAGCCTCTACTCCAGGCCTATTCAACTTAAGGCCCGGGTGCCAAATAGTCCCTCCAAAAATGTGATCCAGCCCTCAATTCACTTTCTAAATATTACCAAAATATAATTTCTCTCTTAGTAGATGCAATTCTGGGTTATTACTCTGGAAATGGCGGCCAACCTAAATTTCTTAATTTGTCAGTAAGTGTTTTGAACTAGGCACTAGTTGTTTTTATTTGTATATATTTTTTATTGTCTGAAGATTTGCCTATGAATGTAGTGTATTTTTCTTGTTTCAATTCCAGTTACTTTATTTTTTTAATTCATTTTCAGTGAGAAAATGCTGTATTTTATATATTTTTAGTAAAGCAATCCACTTTGCAAATTGGCAAATCCTTTTTTGAAGACCAAATAAACATAAATCTGACTTAATTTAATCATTTATTCAATCATTATTCAATTTCAGTAGGGGACTTTTTATGGTGTATTATTCAGTCAGGATTTAATTCCGCTTTAGACCTTGTTTAGTCCTGGTTTAAGATTCTCCAGGTTCAGATGTGGTTTAAGGCTGATTTTGACATTTTGTTGAGTGTTACAAATCGACTGTAGCATTAGTTATTACCACTACAGAAACAAATCTAGTCCTCTTAATATTTGGTGCAACCTCATGTCAAAAATTAGGACGTACTGTGCAATTACCCTGCAGTTGCCGAAATGTCGACACCCACAGCATACCTTCCATAACCTTCTGGTTGATGCATAACCTCAGACAAGTTTCTAGATTCACCAAATGCAAAATAGAAACTGACTACAGTTGGGCCGTAATTGAAAGCACCATGCTATCATGTAATAAAACAAATGTTCAGCATTATCTTTCACTTTCATTCTCTCTGTACACACCATCAAGACTCAAAGCTCATAAAAGCAGTTCGACAAGGAATAGTAAAAAGAACCTCTGACCATCGATAGGCTGATTTTGCAACGTTTGTCTTTCCAAAGCGTAAAAACTAGTACATCCTTCCGTAGGACAGGTGCGTAAGAGAAGGCTCGCGCAAGACTAGCAAAACTTTATGAATGAAAAGTCTCTCTCACACTGTGTATTTGCAACACCAGTGAAATTTTTCTGGTGTTGCAAGTACACAGTGTGCAAGAGACTTTTCATTCGCAACATTTGTCTTTGCCAGACTTTAAAACACTACTTTTTTCTCAGATGCATTGGCCCATTTTAGATCACTGCGTGTGTCCCTTCTAGACCATCACCTGCAGATTTTGCATGACCTCATCAGGGATGATCACTCCACTTCACACTTCACAAGAGGATCAGTCTCAACAAAACATTGCATTCTGGGAAGAGAAACCAGATCAGCAAATTTTCCAATCATCCCCGTTTCGTAAGGACTTTCAAAACGTATATGATCAGGTACAGGCAGAGCTAGAAAATGACACCACCGTAGGCCATAACCATAACCCATACCACTGTCCAAACATAATACAAATGCTATTTACCCGCTACATGGGCATTTAACCTTTATGAAGTGGGGTAATGCTGGGGGATCTAACCCGACATAAACATATAAAACCAGCTCATCCAACAATATTCAGAGACACAAACTGTCACATTGAAACATGGTTCGGAATACTCAAAAAATCCATCATCGAAAAGTAACGCTGTCTCAGACCAGCTATATTTGTGCGAAACATGTACACTAATCTCCATATCCGGTGTAAAGAACACATTCTTCATAAAAAACTGTCTAATAAACTGCTCAAATCACACACAACGGACCCGGATCAAGCATTTGAAACCTTGACAAAAAGAAAATAAATAAATCAAGGCCTATGGTTTTGATCTTTCATCTGGAGGACCTTCACTTGCATTTGGTGTTTGAGTTTTGAGTTGGAAATGGACATAACTCCCTCTTTGTCTAAAAGTCATGATCAATTTGAAAATGCCTGTAAAACAGTTAGGTGAAAGTTTGTATGTGACATGAAATGTTGACAAATAAACTGTTCTGTGCCTGTAAGGAGGACTGTTTTTTGTTTACTTAAAACCAAAGGGATTTGCAAGATTGTTGCCAAAAATGTTCAGCTGAAGCAACTACTGTTAGGAAAAAATGCCTGTGTAAGTCAAAAATGTGTTTGCATGAATCAAAGCGGGAGATTCTATTTTCTACATAACCAAATTGTTTTAAGTGACTTTACAAAGATGGCAAAGACGTGTCTTTGCCATCAAAAAAGAAGGGCAAAGTAAAATTTGGCAAAAAGAAATGACCAACATTGTTGTTTACGTGTAATAATGTAAAAAAAAAAAGCTACATATTAAAACATAAGCTAAATGGCCTAAACGAAAGTTGTAGTAGGTCAGGGGTGAAAGGAGAGATATGTTTTAGACATTCTGAGTATTCTACACTCAACAATATTGGAGCTATTAAGCCAAATATGACAAAGAATGTTGTAATAATGTTATGAAATGATCTAAATGACCCAAACGAAAGTTGTAGTAGGTCAAGGGTGAAAGGAGAGATATGTTTTAGACATTCTGAGTATTCTACACTTAACAATATTGGAGCTATTAAGCCAAATATGACAAAGAATGTTGTAATAATGTTATGAAATGAGCTAAATGACCCAAACGAAAGTTGTAGTAGGTCAAGGGTGAAAGGAGAGATATGTTTTAGACATTCTGAGTATTCTACACTCAACAATATTGGAGCTATTAAACCAAATATGACAAAGAATGTTGTAATAATGTTATGAAATGATCTAAATGACCCAAACGAAAGTTGTAGTAGGTCAAGGGTGAAAGGAGAGATATGTTTTAGACATTCTGAGTATTCTACACTCAACAATATTGGAGCTATTAAACCAAATATGACAAAGAATGTTGTAATAATGTTATGAAATGATCTAAATGACCCAAACGAAAGTTGTAGTAGGTCAAGGGTGAAAGGAGAGATATGTTTTAGACATTCTGAGTATTCTACACTCAACAATATTGGAGCTATTAAGCCAAATATTATAGAAAATGTTGTAATAATGTTATGAAATGAGCTAAATGACCCAAACGAAAGTTGTAGTAGGTCAGGGGTGAAAGGAGAGATATGTTTTAGACATTCTGAGTATTCTACACTCAACAATATTGGAGCTATTAAACCAAATATGACAAAGAATGTTGTAATAATGTTATGAAATGATCTAAATGACCCAAATGAAAGTTGTAGTAGGTCAGGGGTGAAAGGAGAGATATGTTTTAGACATTCTGAGTATTCTACACTTAACAATATTGGAGCTATTAAGCCAAATATGACAAAGAATGTTGTAATAATGTTATAAATGAGCTAAATGACCCAAACGAAAGTTGTAGTAGGTCAAGGGTGAAAGAAGAGATATGTTTTAGACATTCTGAGTATTCTACACTCAACAATATTGGAGCTATTAAGCCAAATATGACAAAGAATGTTGTAATAATGTTATGAAATGATCTAAATGACCCAAACGAAAGTTGTAGTAGGTCAAGGGTGAAAGGAGAGATATGTTTTAGACATTCTGAGTATTCTACACTCAACAATATTGGAGCTATTAAGCCAAATATGACAGAAAATGTTGTAATAATGTTATGAAATGAGCTAAATGACCCAAACGAAAGTTGTAGTAGGTCAGGGGTGAAAGGAGAGATATGTTTTAGACATTCTGAGTATTCTACACTCAACAATATTGGAGCTATTAAACCAAATATGACAAAGAATGTTGTAATAATGTTATGAAATGATCTAAATGACCCAAACGAAAGTTGTAGTAGGTCAAGGGTGAAAGGAGAGATATGTTTTAGACATTCTGAGTATTCTACACTCAACAATATTGGAGCTATTAAGCCAAATATGACAAAGAATGTTGTAATAATGTTATGAAATGAGCTAAATGACCCAAACGAAAGTTGTAGTAGGTCAGGGGTGAAAGGAGAGATATGTTTTAGACATTCTGAGTATTCTACACTCAACAATATTGGAGCTATTAAGCCAAATATGACAAAGAATGTTGTAATAATGTTATGAAATGATCTAAATGACCCAAATGAAAGTTGTAGTAGGTCAGGGGTGAAAGGAGAGATATGTTTTAGACATTCTGAGTATTCTACACTTAACAATATTGGAGCTATTAAGCCAAATATGACAAAGAATGTTGTAATAATGTTATGAAATGAGCTAAATGACCCAAACGAAAGTTGTAGTAGGTCAGGGGTGAAAGGAGAGATATGTTTTAGACATTCTGAGTATTCTACACTCAACAATATTGGAGCTATTAAACCAAATATGACAAAGAATGTTGTAATAATGTTATGAAATGAGCTAAATGACCCAAACGAAAGTTGTAGTAGGTCAAGGGTGAAAGGAGAGATATGTTTTAGACATTCTGAGTATTCTACACTCAACAATATTGGAGCTATTAAGCCAAATAGAGCATAATATATTGTAGACAATGAATAATATAATCCAAATAAGAAAAGACAGAAATAATAATTATAGCAGGTGAATGATAGATGAGTAAATGAAGATGTGTGATGTGCGATATTCTCTACAGAACAATTATACTTTTTTTATTTTCACAAAAAGGCACTTGCAAGAAAATTAAAATGGTTTTATTCTGATAAAAAGGAGAGACAATTTGTGTCAAATTTTTTGTAATTTTCTAACACCTAATTCTGCAAATGTTATTCTATGTCAAACAATAAACAAAGAAGTATAACCTTCTTAAACCATTTTATACAATACAGTAGGCTAATATAATCCTTCTAGAAAATGTATTGTGATATGCAACAATATTAGACAAATCCAAAACAGTGACATAAGTAGATTAACATCCAGGTTATGAAATAACAAAAATTATTTTTTCCAATTCAACAGTGCACTTTTGAGATGGTCCCTAAGCATCCGCTGCTTCACCATCCGCAGATTCAAGACATTCAGTCATTTTACGGTCACACTACCGCACGTCTGTCTTAAACAATGTTTGTAGTGGATTGCCCTCATCCCGGGGATGTTACAGGCACAGTTTGGATGCGCTGAGAATGTTTGGATTATGAGCTATTAACTGCGGAAGTGCGAATGTGGGAATTTGCGGCTAACTTTACCACGGTCTAGTCTGGTTGTAGCCGCTAGCCTCCCGGTTAACTCAAGATACAACTTCTTTAGCTCTACCGGAGAAATAAACGATATAACAATATGCCGACAATTTGATTTAGCTTCTGAAAGTAATTGCTAGAGTTGTAACTGTTACTAGTTGTGGTATAAAGTAAACCTGGCATGTTTTTTTTCCATTTGCGATAGTCTTATATAAGTTAAACTAAGCAGTGTTGTCATGAGAATGAGAAGAGCTAGATTTAAAATGTCTTCAAAACACATGTGCTTTTCTATGATATTCTCGTACCTGACTTACTGTGTAGAGGTGTGGAGGAAATCCTATATTTTTACAGTCTAAATTGCTAAGATTTGAAGACTTGGTGGAATAAGAAACAATGCTTATTATGTTCAAAGCAAGAGATTATCAACTGCCTTCAAACATTAAACATTTAATAAGTGAAAGAGAAGTAATCTTAGAGGAACGGTCAAATTCAAACTTACCAAGGTGCACACTACTAGGAAAACCTTTTGTGTCTTCGTAAGGTTCACCAAATCACAAATTTCATCCTGGTTGTTGGATAATGTTCAACAGAAACGACTGTGCTAAAATAAATTTCCTTTTGCTCTTGTCTCTAACATGTTTTTCTGTTGGTTCTTCTGTTGCAGTGATGTTTTTGAAGGCTCTGAGTTGTCTCCGTGGGGATGTGACGGCCGATAACATCACGCTGGTGGATCACACGTCCGTCCGGTCTTCGTCTAGTCTGGTACAGGTACCGATAAAACACACACACTCAGGTACCAATAAAAAACACACACACTGCATTTCCCCTCCAATCACGGCATGGTTTCCGACTAGTTTATGTCCACGCTTTAAAGGTGCCCTGTGTAACTTTTCTGGCCCATTACTTGTAAAAAAAAAAATCATGTTTTTGCTATTTAGATTTCTTTGTAGCACTAAATAAATAATAGTATTCAGTGTCTTTACTTTGAACAGACTTGCATGGCCACAGTCTTTGTCCTGAATGAGGCCGCCCATGTTTGTTTCTGTAGAAAAGAGGCTGCTGCTGCTGTATTTTTTCACATTATGGCATAAAATGTATTTAGACCCATTCAGAATGTCCCAAAGTATGGTTTTAACTTTCTAATGAGCAAATTGTGAAGTTACACAGTGCACCTTTAAAGAGCAGCAGTTCTTCTGTCAGGAATACCAACATTTTTCTTTCACAACATTTTTTGTGAGAAAAAACAATCAATCAAAAAAATAACAAAACAAAAAAATGCACCAGTTAATGTAAAAACAGAAAAGTATTTCTTTGTACGGACAGAACTGTTACCTCCAAAACTGAAAAAATCCATCTAAATATTGCGACTGCAACCGATTATTTTGGTTTCCGATTTCAATTGATCGATTTGTTGTTTAGAAGACAAAAGTCACAAAGACTACAAGATTTCTGACACATTTTGATTCAGACAAAGCTGAAGTAATGTTGCTTAAAGGGGTCCTAATGTGTTTTTTAAAACTATTTAATAAGAAAGGACATCTGCAGATCAGTAATTTACCTTTTGTTCATTGTAAAACACAAAGTTGATCTAAAACAGCTTGAAAATAAAAACAGCTCTATTGACTTCCTGTTGAAAACTGCAGATCTGATAAGCCCCGCCTCTTCATTTTAAAATGTAACTGTAAAAAGCAGCAGATTTTAAATAACAAATTATTATTGTTGGAAAGTGGCTCTGGGACAGTTTTGAACCATTTACGCTTCACTTTGAGTATTAATCGTTTGAAATATAACAACTAAACACAGACAAGTGGGAGGGGATAGGTGGTAGGTGAGAATGGGGATTTTCTGAGCACTTGAGCTTCAGCTGAAGAACAATACAAGAAAACTCAAACATGCATGAATCAATTAAAATATAACTTTGAGTAAACTAATGGTAAGGGGAGGCCATCATAACAAGGTTAAAAACAGAATCAACTTTTTTCACTGTCAAACTGTATATCTGGGGTCAAAATTAAATTTATCTACTGTTTCCAGACCTTTTCTTAGACATTTTTGTGCAAACTCACTCATTTTGCTGTTACGTGTCCAAAAACCGGGTCTGTACTGCCGCGATGGGCAAACGCTGTCAGTGCATTTTCAGTTCACGCCGACGTCACATCGAGTTGACGCGACAGACGAGCCGCCCAGGTAGGATATATAAACTCCTCCTTCTGACACCACTGGTATGGGAGGCTGGAAAGCGGTCGACGGCTACAAATTGGTTGCTTAAAGTGTTGTTTCTTAAAGACGTTTTGGGGGCATGGTTTATATTAACACACACCATTGTTTTTCAATCAAACACTGCGAAAAAATAACCTAAAAGTGTAAATTCGTAACTGATTGAGTTTAGAACATTTATGTTAATTTGAGCCTCGCTGTACTGCCTTAAAACATGATTTGCCAATGGAACAATCATAAAAAAATTTATTGTTTTGCTAAAAAATTAACATTTTTAATAATCAATTCGTTTTGATTAATCTAAAAACTTGTTGCAGCCCCACTAAATATACAGGAAATATTCTAGTTTGTTAACCGATATTTAGAGTGTCCACCATTGCTCTTGTGTGATGTCTCCAGTGATTTCTTTAACTGTTTTTCACAAAGTTGTGTTTGATTCATGTAAAACTGTTGTAGACTCTGATTGCTTTGTGTTTGTGGTGGGTCTGTTTTGCATTATGTGGCTTTTAAAAAAGAAAACTCCAGAAAAGAAAAGACAAACTATACGAGCATTTGTTTAAAGGTCCCATATAATGTTGTTGACTCATGAATTCTACATTTCCAAAGCTCAAGATGCTCTGTTCCACCGTGTGATGTCATTATCTGGTAGGTACATTAATAGTCATTTTAGCTTCTATTGAACCGTTATTGAACCACTCATTTTAAGTTGTGTTTTTCAAAATATTTTTTAGTTTTATTTATTCAATGATATTATCACAAAAAGACTCCAAGATATTCCGCCGCACAAACAAGTTAAGTTGTTTAAACAAGGCTAAAACATTAGCTGTAATGTTAAAGTTCGGTTGAAATGATTCAGGGTTTTCTAGCATTTTATGTTGACACTTTAAAGAGCACCAACCAACAGGCCTAGCAGCTTACAGGTACTTAGACGCTCTTTTATTTCATACATACAAGCGATAGCGAAGCAAAGCAATAGAGAGGTAGAACAATAGAGGTAGAGAAAGATAGAGAGATACAGAGCAATAGACAGATAGAGAGCAATAGCGCGATAGAGAGAGAAAGAGAGCGATAGAGAAATACAGATATAAAGCAATGAAGAAAGAGAGAAAGACAGCCATAGTGAGATAGAGCGGAAAGAGCAATAGAGAGATAGAGAAATAGAGATAGAGCAAAATAGCGAAAGAGCAATAGAGATAGAGATTGATAGAGAGAGAGAGAGATAAATAAGGTGATGGAGAGCGAAAGAGTTAGAGATAGAGCGATAGAGATAGAAAGCAAAAGACAGAATAGCTCACATTGGCACAAAAGTATATAATAGCACACACTGGCACAGAAGTATTTGGTAGCACACATTGGCACAGTAAAATATAGTAGCGCACATTGACACAGTAGTATAAAGTAGTACATACTAGCACAGTAGTATATAGTAGTACACTTTAGCACAGTACTATAAAGTAGCACACATTGGCACAGTAGTATAAAGTAGCACACATTGGCACAGTATAAAGAAGCACAGAATGGCAAAGAGGGATTTACTAGAACACATTGGCACAGTTGTATAAAGTAGCACACATTTTTACAGAGGTATAAAGTAACAAATATTGGCATATTGGCACACATTGAAAAAAATAGGATTTACTACCACTTTTTTTGCAGAGAAGTATAAAGTAGCACACATTGGCACAGTAGTATAAAGTTGTACAGATTAACACATTGATTTATAGTAACACAAATTGACAGAGTAGTATAAAGTGGTAAACAATAACGCAGTAGTATAAAGTAGCACACATTGCCACAGTAGTATGAAGTAGCACACAATGGCACAGTAGCACACATTGGCACAGTAGTATAAATTATCACACTTTGCCACAGTAGTATATAGAAGCACACACTGCCACAGTAGTAGTACACATTGGCACAGTAGCATAAAGTACCACACATTAGCACAGTAGTATAAAGTAGCAGACTTTGGCACAGTAGTATAAAGTAGCACATTTTGGCACAGTAGTACAAAGTAGCACTCATTGGCACAGTAGTACATAGTAGCACACTTTGGGAAATAAAAAAGCACACTTTTGCACAATAGTAAGAAGTACCACACATTAGCACAGTAGTATTTAGTATTACGCATTAGCACAGTAGTATAAAGTAGCACACATAAGCACGGTAGCTTTAGTAGCACACATTGGCACAGTAGTATAAAGTGACACATATTAGCACATAGCACACATTGGCACAGTAGTATAAAGTAGCACACAATAGCGCAGTACTATTAAGTAGCACACATTGGCACAGTAGTATAAAGTAGCACACATTGGCACAGTAGTATAAAGTAGCACACATTGGCAAAGTAGTATGAAGTAGCACATATTGGCACATAGCACACATTGGCACAGTAGTATAAAGTAGCAGACTTTGGCACAGTAGTATAAAGTAGCACATATTGGCAGAGAAGTATAAAGTAGCACATATTAGCACAGAAGTATAAAGTAGCACATATTAGCACATAGCACACATTGGCACAGTAGTATAAAGTAGCACACAATAGCGCAGCACTATTAAGTAGCACACATTGGTACAGTAGTATAAAGTAGCACACATTGGCACAGTAGTATAAAGTAGCACACATTAGCACAGAAGTATAAAGTAGCACATATTGGCACATAGCACACATTGGCACAGTAGTATAAAGTAGCACACAATAGCGCAGCACTATTAAGTAGCACACATTGGTACAGTAGTATAAAGTAGCACACATTGGCACAGTAGTATAAATAGCACATATTGGCACATAGCACACATTGGCACAGTAGTATAAAGTAGCACATATTGGCAGAGTAGTATGAAGTAGCACACATTGGCACAGTAGCATAAATTACCACACATTAGCACAGTAGTATATTGTGGCGCACATTAGCACAGTAGTAAAAAGTACCACACATTGGCAGAGAAGTATAAAGTAGCACACATTGCCACAGTCGTACATAAAAGCACATATTTGCACAGTAGTATAAAGTAGCACACATTGGCACAGTAGTATAAAGTAGCACACATTTACACAGTAGCACACACAGGCACAGTAGTATAAAGTACCACCCATTAGCACAGTAGGATATTGTAACACGCATTGGCACAGTAGTTTAAAGTAGAAAACATTTTTTCTATAGTATAAAGTAGCACACATTTTAACAGTGGTAAAAATGGCATATTGGCACACATTGGAACAATAGGATTTACTAGCACTTTTTTGCACAGTTGTATACAGTAGTACACATTAGCACAGTAGTATAAAGTAGCACACATTGGCACAGTAGTATAAAGTAGAACACATTAACACAATAGTATAAAGAAGTACAGATTAGCACAGTGGTTTATAGTAACACATATTGGCAGAGTAGTATAAAGTGGCACACTATAGTGCAGTAGTATTAAGTAGTACACATTGGCACAGTAGTATAAAGTCCCACACTTTAGCACAGTAGAATATTGTAGCATGCATTGGCACAGTAGGATATTTTTGCACACATTGGCACAGTAGTATACAGTAGCAGACATTGGCACACATTGGCACAGTAGTATAAAGTAGCACACATTTTTACAGTGGTATAGTGTAACAAACATTGGCATATTGGCACACATTGGAACCATAGGATTTACTAGCACTTTTTTTTTTTGCACGGTAGTATAAAGTTGTACACATTGGCACAGTAGTATAAAGTAGCACATATTTACACAGTAACACACGGGCACAGTAGCATAAAGTACCACCCTTTAGCACCTTAGGATATTTTAGCAGGCATTGGCACAGTAGGATATTGTAGCACAGATTGGCACAGTAGTTTAAAGTAGCACACAATGGCACAGTAGTGTAAAGTAGCACACATTTTTACAGTGGTAAAAAGTAACAAATATTGGCACACATTGGAACAATAGGATTTACTAGCACTTTTTAGTAGTATAAAGTAGAAAAAAAAATTCTGTAGTATAAAGTAGCACACATTGGCACAGTAGTATAAAGAACCACACTTTAGCACAGTAGGATATTGTAGCATGCATTGGCACAGCAGGATATTTTAGCACACATTGGCACAGTAGTATAAAGGAGCACACATTTGCACAGTAGTATTTAGTAGTACACATTAGCACAGTAGTTTCAAGTAGCACACATTGGCACAGTAGTATACAGTAGCACACATTGGCACAGTAGTATAAAGTAGCACACATTGGCAGAGTAGTATGAAGTAGCACACATTGGCACAGTAGTATAAAGTAGCACACATTGGCACATTACTATTAAGTAGCACACATTGACAAAGTAGTATAAAGTAGCACACATTGGCAGAGTAGTATAAAGTAGCACAAATTGGCACAGTAGTATAAAGTAGCACACATTGGCACAGTAGTTTAAAGTAACACACATTGGCAGAGTAGTATAAAGTAGCACAAATTGGCACAGTAGTATAAAGTAGCACACATTGGCAGAGTAGTATGAAGTAGCACACATTGGCACAGTAGTATAAAGTAGCACACATTGGCAGAGTAGTATAAAGTAGCACAAATTGGCACTGTAGTATAAAGTAGCACACATTGGCACAGTAGTTTAAAGTAACACACATTGGCACATTAGTATAAGTAGCACACATTGGCACAGTAGTATAAAGTAGCACACATTGGCACATATTACACATTGGCACAGTAGCATAAAGTAACACACATTGGCACAGTAGTATAAAGTAGCACACATTGGCACAGTAGTATAGAGTAGCACACATTGGCACAGTAGTATAAAGTAACACACATTGGCACATTAGTATGAAGTAGCACACATTGGCACAGTAGCATAAAGTAACACACATTGGCACAGTAGTATAAAGTAGCACACATTGGCACAGTAGTATAGAGTAGCACACATTGGCACAGTAGTATAAAGTAACACACATTGGCACAGTAGTATAAAGTAACACACATTGGCACAGTAGTATAAAGTAACACACATTGGCACAGTAGTATAAAGTAGCACATATTGGCACAGTAGTATAAAGTAGCACACATTGGCACAGTAGTATAAAGTAGCACACACTGGCACAGTAGTATAAAGTAGCACACATTGGCACAGTAGTATAAAGTGACACATATTAGCACATAGCATACATTGGCACAGTAGTATAAAGTAGAACATATTGGCACATTAGTATGAAGTAGCACACATTGGCACAGTAGTATAAAGTAGCACACATTGGCACATTAGTATGAAGTAGCACATATTGGCACATAGCACACACTGGCACAGTAGTATAAAGTAGAACATATTGGCACATTAGTATGAAGTAGCACACATTGGCACAGTAGTATAAAGTAGCACACATTGGCACAGTAGTATAAAGTAGCACACATTGGCACATTAGTATGAAGTAGCACATATTGGCACAGTAGTATAAAGTAGCACACATTGGCACAGTAGTATAAAGTAGCACACATTGGCACATTAGTATGAAGTAGCACACATTGGCACAGTAGTATAAAGTAGCACACATTAGCACAGAAGTATAAAGTAGCACATATTGGCACATAGCACACATTGGCACAGTAGTATAAAGTAGCACATATTGGCACATAGCACACATTGGCACAGTAGTATAAAGTAGCACACATTGGCACAGTAGTATAAAGTAGCACACATTGGCACAGTAGTATAAAGTAGCACACACTGGCACAGTAGTATAAAGTAGCACATTTTGGCAGAGTAGTATGAAGTAGCACACATTGGCACAGTAGTATAAAGTAGCACACATTGGCACAGTAGTATAAAGTAGCACACACTGGCACAGTAGTATAAAGTAGCACACATTGGCACAGTAGTATAAAGTGACACATATTAGCACATAGCACACATTGGCACAGTAGTATAAAGTAGCACATATTGGCACATAGCACACATTGGCACAGTAGTATAAAGTAGCACACAATAGCGCAGTACTATTAAGTAGCACACATTGGTACAGTAGTATAAAGTAGCATACTTTGGCACAGTAGTATAAAGTAGCACACATTGGCACAGTAGTATAATATAGCACATATTGGCACATAGCACACATTGGCACAGTATTATAAAGTAGCACACATTGGCACATTAGTATGAAGTAGCACACTTTGGCACAGTAGTATAAAGTAGCACACATTGGCACAGTAGTATAAAGTAGCACATATTGGCACATAGCACACATTGGCACAGTAGTATAAAGTAACACACACTGGCACATTAGTATAAAGTAGCACACTTTGACACAGTAGTATAAAGTAGCACATATTGGCACAGTTGTATGCAGTAGCAGACATTGGCACACATTGGCACAGTAGTATAAAGTAACACACATTGGCACAGTAGTATAAAGTAGCACACGTTGGCACAGTAGTATAAAGTAGCACATTTTGGCACATAGCACACATTGGCACAGTTGTATAAAGTAACACACATTGGCACAGTAGTATAAAGTAGCACATAGTGGCACATAGCACACATTGGCACAGTAGTATAAAGTAGCACATTTTGGCAGAGTAGTATGAAGTAGCACACATTGGCACAGTAGTATACAGTAGCATATGTTTTTACAGTAGTATAAAGTAAAACATATTGGCACACATTGGCACAGTAGGTCTTAGTATCACTTTTTTGCACAGTAGTATAAAGTAGCACACATAAGCACGGTAGGCTTTAGTAGCACACATTGGCACAGTAGTATAAAGTACCACACTTTAGCACAGTAGGATATTGTAGCACATATTGGGGCAGTACTATTAAGTAGCACACATTGTCACAGCAGTATAAAGTAGCACACAATAGCGCAGTACTATTAAGTAGCACACATTGGCACAGTAGTATAAAGTAGCATACTTTGGCACAGTAGTATAAAGTAGCACACATTGGCACAGTAGTATAAAGTAGCACACATTGGCAAAGTAGTATGAAGTAGCACATATTGGCACATAGCACACATTGGCACAGTAGTATAAAGTAGCACACATTGGCACATTAGTATGAAGTAGCACATATTGGCACATAGCACACACTGGCACAGTAGTATAAAGTAGAACTATTGGCACATTAGTATGAAGTAGCACACATTGGCACAGTAGTATAAAGTAGCACACATTGCACAGTAGTATAAAGTAGCACACATTGGCACATTAGTATGAAGTAGCACATATTGGCACAGTAGTATAAAAGTAGCACACATTGGCACAGTAGTATAAAGTAGCACACATTGGCACATTAGTATGAAGTAGCACACATTGGCACAGTAGTATAAGTAGCACACATTAGCACAGAAGTATAAAGTAGCCACATATTGGCACATAGCACACATTGGCACAGTAGTATAAGTAGCACCATTGGCACAGTAGTATAAAGTAGCACACATTGGCACAGTAGTATAAGTAGCACACACTGGCACAGTAGTATAAAGTCGCACATTTTGGCCAGTAGTAGTATGATTAGTAGCACACATTGGCACAGTAGTATAAAGTAGACACAAAAAAAAAGCACACACTCACGTAGTATAAAGTAGCACACATTGGCACAGTAGTATAAAGTGACACATATTAGCACATAGCACACATTGGCACAGTAGTTATAAGTAGCACATATTGGCACATAGCACACATTGGCACAGTAGTATAAAGTAGCACACAATAGCGCAGTACTATTAAGTAGCACACATTGGTACAGTAGGTATAAGTAGCATACTTTGGCACAGTAGTATAAGTAGCACACATTGGCACAGTAGTATAATATAGCACATATTGGCACATAGCACACATTGGCACAGTATTATAAAGTAGCACACATTGGCACATTAGTATGAAGTAGCACACTTTGGCACAGTAGTATAAAGTAGCACACATTGGCACAGTAGTATAAAGTAGCACATATTGGCACATAGCACACATTGGCACAGTAGTATAAAGTAACACACACTGGCACATTAGTATAAAGTAGCACACTTTGACACAGTAGTATAAAGTAGCACATATTGGCACAGTTGTATGCAGTAGCAGACATTGGCACACATTGGCACAGTAGTATAAAGTAACACACATTGGCACAGTAGTAAAAGTAGCACACGTTGGCACAGTAGTATAAAGTAGCACATTTTGGCACATAGCACACATTGGCACAGTTGTATAAAGTAACACACATTGGCACAGTAGTATAAAGTAGCACATAGTGGCACATAGCACACATTGGCACAGTAGTATAAAGTAGCACATTTGGCAGAGTAGTATGAAGTAGCACACATTGGCACAGTAGTATACAGTAGCATATGTTTTTACAGTAGTATAAAGTAAAACATATTGGCACACATTGGCACAGTAGGTCTTAGTATCACTTTTTTGCACAGTAGTATAAAGTAGCACACATAAGCACGGTAGGCTTTAGTAGCACACATTGGCACAGTAGTATAAAGTACCACACTTTAGCACAGTAGGATATTGTAGCACATATTGGGGCAAGTACTATTAAGTAGCACACATTGTCACAGCAGTATAAAGTAGCACACAATAGCGCAGATAACTATTAAGTAGCACACATTGGCAAAGTAGTAATAAATAGCATACTTGGCACAGTATGTATAAAGTAGCACACATTGGCACAGTAGTATAAAGTAGCATACATTTGGGCAAAGGTAGTATACAAGTAGCACATATTGGCACATAGCACACATTGGCACAGTAGTATAATAAAGTAGACACACATGGCACGTAGGTATAAATAGCATATTTGGCACAGTAAGTATAAATAGCACACATTGGCACAGTAGTATAAAGTAGCACAGATGGCATTCACGTAGTATAAAGTAGAACTTTGGCACAGTAGTATAAAGTAGCACACTTTGGCACAGTAGTATAAAGTAGCACACATTGGCACAGTAGTATAAAGTAGCATACTTGGCACAGTAGTATAAAGTAGCACACTTGCAAGTAGTAAAGTAGCACATATTGGCACATAGCACACATTGGCACAGTAGTATAAAGTAGCAGACTTTGGCACAGTAGATAAAGTAGCACATTTTGGCAGAGAAGTATAAAAGTAGCACACACTGGCACAGAAATATAAAGTAGCACACATTAGCACAGAAGTATAAGTAGCACATATTAGCACATAGCACACATTGGCACAGTAGTATAAAGTAGCACACATTAGCACAGAAGTATAAAGTAGCACATATTGGCACATAGCACACATTGGCACAGTAGTATAAAGTAGCACACAATAGCGCAGCACTATTAAGTAGCACACATTGGTACAGTAGTATAAAAGTAGCACACATTGGCACAGTAGTATAAAAATAGCACATATTGGAGCACAACATAAGCACACATGCACAGTAGTATAAGTAGCACATATTGGCCAGAGTAGTATGAAGTGCACACATTGGCACAGTAGTAGTACACATTGGCACAGTAGCATAAATTACACACTTAGCACAGTAGTATAACTTGTGGCGCACATTAGCATAGTTAGTAAAAAGTACCACACATTGGCAGAGAAGTATAAAGTAGCACATTGCGGCACAGTGACATAAAAGCACAATTTGCACAGTAGTATAAGAATGTAACACCCCAATTAAGCAGTCAGGATATTGTTAACACGCAATTGGCACAGTAGTTTAAAGTAGAAAACATTTTTTTCAATAGTATAAAAGTAGCACACATTTTAACAGTGGTAAAAAATGCATATTGGCCAGCATTGAACAATAGGATTTAACTAGCACTTTTTTTGCAACAGTTGTATACAGTAGTAACACATTAGCAACAGTAGTATAAGTAGCAACACATTGGCACAGTAGTATAAAGTAAAGAACACATTAAACACATATAATAAAGAAAGTACAGATTAGCACAGTGGTTTATAGTAACACATATTGGCAGAGTAGTATAAGTGGCACACTATAGTTCATAGATTAAGTAGTACACATTGGCAATAAAAAAAAAAAACAGTAGTATAAATCCCCACACTTAGCACAGTAGAGATATTTAGCATGCATTGGCACATGGATATTTTTGCACCATTGGGCACAGTAGTATACAGTACGCAGAATTGCCACACCATGGACAGTAAGTATAAAAAGAGCACACATTTTTACAAGTGGTATAAGGTACAAACATTGCATATTGCCACATTGGACCATAGGATTTACGTAGCACTTTTTTTTTTTTGCACGGCTAGTATAAAGTTGTACACATTGGCACAGTAGTATAAAGAAGGCCACATATTTACACAGTACACACGGGCACAGTAGCATGAAAAGTACCACCCTTTAGCACCTTAGGATATTTAGCAGGCATGGCACAGTAGGATATTGTATCGCACAGATTGGCACAGTAGTTTTAAAAGTACACACAATGGCACAGTAGTGTAAAGTAGCACACATTTTTTACAGTGGTAAAGTAACAAATTTTAGGCACAATTAGGAACAATAGGATATTATACATAAGACATTTTTAGTAGTATAAAGTAGAAAAAAAATTATGGATAATTTAAAG